>JAOPSE010000046.1:2593626-3193626 GCA_029449295.1 Zea luxurians
GGAGGTCGTTCAGGGCGCACGCGCGAGCTAGGTGACGGAGAGGCGCTGGGGCTTGGTCTTTATACTCCCCAGACTGATTCCTAACCGCCACGGCTGGATTCCCGTGGCTATTCCATGGTGCGTGTATGAGGAGAGGAAAACCCGCGCGGGTTGTTGGAGCTTCCCTGCGACTGGAGTCTGCACAAGCGAGTCGCGCGGGTCTCACGCGAGCAGGTGCGCCACCAGAGCTAGGAGCCCGCATTTTTCGTGAATCAGGCACAAGCTCACCAGCGCCATCGGTTTTGCGCATGAAACGAAGGAGAGATAGGGAGGAGAAGAAGACTACTGCCGGCTAGGCCCACGCGTCAGCGAGAAACGGGAGGGCAACGCACGCAAGAGGCCGATCTAGGGGCCCCACCTATCGGTACCCCGATCTCCAGCGTGGGCTGCATTGTATATAAAAAAAAGCTGGGCCGAATGGGAGTGCCGAAGGCCCATTTAGGTTAGGTTTTTTTTTCCATTTTGTTTTATTTTGAATTTCCCTTACTAAATTCAAACCTACCATTTGGATTAGAGTTTGGTTTGCAGATTTCACATATCAAAAAAATACCAGTTTTAGAAATATATTTAAATGTTTATTTTCATTTATATTTTAAACTCCTCTTTTTTTCCTTCTTCTTGATTATTTCTCCTTTTCAAATATTCAAGTTAGTCTTTATATTTCTAATGTGTTTATTATTTTATTCATGTTTTGTGACTACTATTGAGTGCACAAACAATTAACAGCCAACATAATACACAATTTAGTGATGTGTCTTTTATTAATTATTTATTTTTTTAAATGGGGTGTTCACATGTGATGATAAGTATAGATCACAAAAAAAATCGCAAATCACCTGACATCATGTTTTGGTATTACAGCTTCGCCTTTCACCTGACATCATGTAGAGGGGTGTTAATTGAACTTTGGAGAGACGGGGATGAGATTTTGGTGCACTCTGGCGAGGGCACCACCGTGCTCACGTAGCTTGCGCCGCCGCTTGTACAGGATGACAGGAGGTAGTTGGTCCTGGCCATCGGATACACCAGGAACGGCTGCGAGTAGAACATCGTAATACCCCTTCGTAGGTAGAATTTGGACCGTGGATCGCAAATCAGACGGGCCATGCTTCGTATCGGTTCGCGATGTAGAAAGATCTAATCGGCGCCGTTCGTTTCTAATCGGACGGCCGTACTCGGCCGATACCCCTTCACTGTGGTAACTTTATAAAAGAACCCTCGGATTTTAACTAAAATAACCCGCCGTCCGTAGTGGGATTTGCCTGAGTCTGGGGAATTCTTACCCGGGACCCCCTGCACTTCCAAGAAAATGACGCCCAGTCCAGAGGAATAGAAAATCAGAGAATTTAGTTTAGAAATAGATTTTTAACATTAAATTAATTACAGAAACTTGTTTAATTCATAGAAAATGCATATGAACTCCAAATTTGTCCATTCCAGTTCCTAAATTTTCATAATATTATTGTCTATCCATTTGTACCACTGTTTTTACATGAAATACACATTAAAATTTATTTCTCACTTAACCCTATATTAAATGCATAAAATCTTTGGAAATTCAGAACTTAAAATATATAACTCCAAATTTAATGATTCCAGTTCCTGTGATCATATTTTAATGTCTAGTTTATTACTGTATATTCTATTTGCATGTGTTGGGGACTTGTTCTCAAATGCTTCGGATTAAGAACAAGGCAACATAGAAAATGTTAAACGTTAAGGTCCTTCGTCCTCCACAACATTATATCCCTTCGGGATATAATGCATCTCGGACGAAGGTTACGAAGGACATACCTTCGTAAACGTAAACAGCAATGACGAAGAATTTATATAAAGCATGAACATCATCATAAAATTATTTTTATTAACCATGGAAAAATATAAATGATTTTAAATTACAAATGTACCTTCGGTCCTGAGAGAAGGTAAAGGTACAAGCGTAATGCAAAAGTGAATGCCAAGTCAGCGTGAACAGTACGGGAGTACTGTTCACCTATTTATAGACGCGGGACGCAGCCCACGTAAAATTACATCTATGTCCATTACATTTCTCAATGACTTATGGAAATCCGTTAAGGTCCACGTAGTCTTTTCATCTCTAAGTCGGTTCCTCCCCTTTGCTATCGCGATGAAGCTTCCCTGCGCACAGCTTCGGCCGAGCACCACCCTTCGTAGAGCTTGGTAATCAGCCCGTCCTTCGTCTGGTTCGGGCTTCGTCCTGACCGTACTTCATATTCATAATTCTGAATCCGAAAGCACCTGTTCACATAGTCCACTTGGAAAACATTGTCAAATCATGTTTTTGGGGACCTTCGGAGGACGAAGGCCCCCAACAGTAGCCCCTCGCAATATTAATTTGTCAATAATAAATTCAGATTGCGAAATGGACGAAGGCCCTGAGCCGAAGGTCCGAAAAAACACCTTCCCTTTGCTAGAATTGGAACACTCACTGACAAGCGGGGTCTTTCAATTTTCACCGCCCCGGGGATAAAAATAAGATCATACCGCAAACTTATTTGGTACGCACACTTGCCACCTGCTTCGGCCTACTAAATTTTTAGCTCCTGTGCATTAAGATTTGCTGATCTTCTTGATTTTGAAGCTTCGTTCTTCGAAACAGTTTTTTAGCGCTTCCGAAGATGTCTGATGGTAAGAAGGTCGCTGCTGAGACGAAGCTGAGCCTTGACGAAGAGAAGAACTTGGGATTCATTATGGCGATGGCGGAGACCAATACAGAGAAAATCACCAAGGAAATTCTTGAAGGTCTGTCCGAAGATACTGATGACAGCGACAGCTTTGATGTAGAAAGTGGTGGGGAAGAGGCCGAAGATCGGCCGTGGCGACCAAGCCACACAGTTTTTGGGAAAGCCACTATCAAGCAGAGTCATATTGATAATATGAGGGGGCGGTATTTTCGAGATATATCTATTGTGAGAGCTGATGCAGGGGAAAAAACTTCTCCCACCCCCGAAGAAGATGAAGTCGTTATCTTCCGAAGCTTTCTCAAGGCGGGGCTTCGATTCCCTCTGAGCAACTTTGTTGTTGAGGTACTAAAAACATTTCAAATCTACCTGCATCAAATTACTCCCGAAGCCATCATAAGAATGGGGGTATTTGTCTGGGCTGCGAGAAGCCAAGGTTTGGAACCAAACGCTAAAAGCTTTTGCAACATTCATGAGTTACTATATGAAACGAAGCCCTGGGGAAAAGTACAGTATCACAACAACTTTGGGTGCTACAGTTTCGGTGCTCGCTCCGGGTCAAGCTGCCCTGTACCAACCTTTCGGAAGAGGTGGCCCGGAGCCTGGATGACCGAATGGTTCTATGTAAAAAATGACTTATCAGCGCAAGAAAATGTCAAGAGTATTATTATGCGCCCCATCTGGCAACGCTTCGGTCTACGAAGGCCGAAGGTTGAAATGGACGAAGCGGCCGAGGAATGCCAAAGGGCCTTCGGGGTTATCTGCTCTTTTATTGGGTCAAGGGACTTGGTCCAAGAGCACATTGCCTTCAGGGTATGGCCACTTGCAGAAAAATGGGAAATGCCGAAGGATACCATCAAAGAGTCCGACGAAGGCGGACTGGTCAGACTGAAGTACACATTCAAATATGCAGATAAATTTGTTGAACCTGATGACGACTGGTTGAAAAGCATTGAAACATTAAGTGACGAACTGCTTGGGGCATATTCGAAGGCTGAGAACACTGCGTTATCAGCAGCCTTCGGAGGCCGAAAGAAGAAGAGACTCAACCGGGTGTTTGATGCAATCGGGTTCTTCTACCCTGATTATCGTTATCCCATTCGAGGGCAAAAAAGGAAAAACACAACCTCTGCAAAAGAAGAAGCTGCAACTGCTCCTAGCGAGCCAGAACCGAAAGGAAAGAGGATAAAGGTCCTCACACATCGGCCACGCCATATTGAACCAGCTTCGGTGCCTGAGTTCACCGGAGAAACTTCTTCGGCCACCGAAGCTGAACAGCCAACCTTGCTGCCAGAAATTGCAGAGATGGCCGAAGCGCCATCCACAGAAAAAATGGAAGAAGCGAAAAAACCGACTAAAGAAAAAGCATCAGAAGTTTTGAGTCCTGCAGCAAATGTCGAAACAGCAAAAAACCAAAAGGGTCCAACGGTGACCCCAAAAAGGAAAAGAATGGTAAACGTACTAGATGTCTTGGAGACGATTAAGTCTTCAAGCACAACTCCGAAAAAGAGTGTTGAAGTTGCTGAAGCTTCTACTGAAGCTTCGACGCAACAGGCTGAAGCTGAAGCTGGGCCTTCAGAGCCCTTCAAGGAGCAAACTTTGGAAGCCGAAGCGATAAAAATACCAGAACCAGTTTTAGTTGAAGAAACTGACACTGCCATCCCCGAAGCGCCTGCCAGCATGTGTGATTACATCATACGACATGCTTCGGGGAAAAAACTATCTGAAGAAGAAACTCATGAAGCCAACCATTATGCGAAGGAGCTAAAATATCCGAAGGGGGCAGTAATATTCAATGGGACGAATGAAGATGACTTCTTATACTGCCTGCCTGACAACAAAGAGCTATCTGTCTGCCAAGAGATGGCGAGGAGTATAGGCTTCCCGAAGCTCGAAGCTGGATTAAGCGCCATGACGAAAGAGGATCTCGCAGACAGTCTTGCATACAATAGCCTAAAGGTATGGGAATTAAGCGTTTGAAAAAACTTTTTTAATACGTGATTCATTCCTTTGTTCTTATATGGATTCTTTTTCGTATAGGGCTTAATTCTGAGCAACGCATTACGAGCCCAAAAAAGCGCCGAAGATGAAGGCTATGAGATTGCGTTCAACAATTTGCGCTCCGAGGTTATCAAACTGAGAAACGAAGCTCTTGAAAAGGATAAAGTTCTGCTTACGCTGGTAGACAAGGTAAAGAAGGACGAAGCTGCCTCAAAAACCCAGGCCGAAGCCCAAAAGCGTGAAATTAAAGATCTTCAGAAACAGTTGGCTAGAGCCAAAGAGGAGCGCGTGCTTGAGGAAACAAAACGAGAACTTAGTGATCATATGGTCAATAAATTGGAATTAAGAGTTAAAGAGCTTCGCGCATCTCAGAGGAAATGCTATATCAAATCTGTAGAATGCGCTAAGAAGATAAAGTCCAGCTTCGCCAGCGTTGGCGCCTTTTCTAGCGAAGAAAATTTTCCAAGAGGCAATCCCGAAGGTCCACTGGATTGGATTAGTCACGAAGCAGAAGCCTTCGAGGAAATCCTGAGCAGTCGCGGCGACATCTGCGCTTTTTCAGGTGCCAGAGGAGTCGCTGCTGTTCTAGAGAAAAAAGGTTGTGAACACATAAAATCTTTAGCTCAGTCCGAAGCTACTCTGTCCTCTGAAGTCATTAAAGATCCGTCAACCGAAGCAAGCATGGTTGGCGGAAAATTCTTCACTGATATCTGGGACAATGGCGGCCGAGAAATGGCGCAAGAAATAATTCAAAGAAGTGAAAAAGGCATCCATGATGCAAGGAAAGTGGCAGAGGCTGCCGAAAGAAGCACAGAGCCCGAAGAAAAATTAGGTATTAATTAGTCGTTCTTATTGAGTTGTAATTTTTATTTCAAACTTTGTTTGTGATTTGCAATAGTAATGTAGAAATGTTGTCTTCTCTCAGAACCTGCTGGATCGCTCACTGACCCTCATACAAAAGCGGATGAGGAAATTAAGCAAATGGCCGAAGCTATCATGGATAAAGTTGTTGATCAACTTTTAAATGAAGCCGCCGAAGCAGTATTAAGAGAAGACTAGATGCTATTTAGAAAAAACATTTAAATTGTAATCTATGTAACATTTTGTACATTTGAACGTAATATACAAGTCTCTTTTCATTGTTCAATTCTTTACGATGCATGAAACTCTACATACATACCATTTTTGAGCCTTCGGCGAAAAAACACCTTCCCTTCTTTTCATGCTTCGTGAAGAAGACATTCTTCGTTAAAATTATTCTGATGAATCACATGCATGCTTCGTGAAAACATTCTCCGAAATTATACAATTTCGATATTGCCCTGATAAAGCCCGTCCATGCTTCGTAAAAATATCCTCCGAAGCTGTATTCCGAAGCTATATAATTTCGATGTCACTTTCTCAAAGCATCCTTTCGAGGGTTGATAGTGTCCCCTTCTTTTGCCAAATGCAGTATGATGTATGATGCTTATGTTATGCAAAATGATGTGATGATGTTATGTTATGCAAATGACATTTGTTCCGAAGATACACACAAAACTTATTCGTAAGCTCTGCATTCCCTTAGGAACGTCTTTGGAGCTTCTTCGCCTTTTACTTAGACGGTATAAGCTCTGCATTCCCTTGGGAACGTCTTTGGAGCTTCTTCGCCTTTTACTTAGGCGGTATCAGCATTGACTTTTCGCTGTAGGCTCTGCATTCCTTTAGGAACGACTTTTGAGCAGAAAACTTACACTGCGCTCCCTTTGGAACGGCTTTTTGTGACTTCATAAACTTACTCTGCGTTCCTTAGAACGACTTTCCGTTTCTCCGAAGGATTTTTCATACTTCGAAGGTCCTCCTTGTTAACACAAAAACTTCAGCAACTTAAGCCTGTGGGGAAAATAGATCTTCCTTGCGGAAAACAGTGAAATTATTACATGGAAACTATCAATGTTTTTTGCTACACAGAGAATAGAACTGAATAGAAAAAACTGCTATCAAAGGTAGGATATGTGTCAATATATGTGCTTCGACTCTGGCACAGTGCTGTTGACTGTGCGAGCTTCGGATTGTTCTCTGAAGTCCCTTTGATGTGGAGCATATTGACTCCCTTCTGGCTGTTGACCTTGTTGCAATGGAGGTGGAGGCGGAGGCTGCTGCCAGGAAGCTTGAGGTTGACTTGCCGAAGCTACAGAAGCTGCAGGATGATTGTCTATGTATTGTGGGATGTAAGGCGGATGATACGAAGCAGTATGCATGACCTGCTTCGGCTGAGCTTGTTGAGATGCAGCTTCGGCTATTTCCTTTTGCTTCTGGATTGTAATATGGCACGTCCTGGTGGTATGGCCCTTGCTTTCTCCACAGAATAAGCAAAACAGTTTCCTTGGTTGATCTCCGAATCTTCCGCCGAAGCCCCTGGCGCCTCTGCCTCTTGGAGCTGGTGGCCGGAAGGAAGTTTGTTGTTGCCCCGAAGCCTGTGAGGAGCACTGCGGTCTGTTCTGCTGACTCCCCTTATCATCATTCTGAGTGTTGTGGATGGACCGGACATGCCTCGGGTAGTATCTTCCTCTGAAGCCCCTGGTCATTTCAGAGAATCTGAAGGCCTCCTCCCTTCTTTGGCGAAAGTCATTGTCAGCACGAATGTACTCATCCATCTTTTGGAGCAGTTTCTCCAAGGTCTGAGGAGGCTTCCGAGCAAAGTATTGAGCTGCAGGTCCAGGACGAAGCCCCTTGATCATGGCTTCGATAACAATTTCATTGGGCACCGTTGGTGCCTGCGCCCTCAAACGTAAGAACCTTCGGACATACGCCTGAAGGTATTCTTCATGATCCTGCATGCACTGGAACAAGGCTTGGGCTGTAACCGGCTTCGTCTGAAATCCTTGAAAGCTGATCAATAACATATCCTTCAGCTTCTGCCATGAAGTAATCGTTCCTGGCCGAAGGGAGGAATACCAGGTCTGAGCAACACTCCTGACGGCCATAACGAAAGACTTTGCCATTACTGCAGCATTGCCACCATACGAAGACACTGTTGCTTCGTAACTCATCAAGAACTGCTTCGGGTCCGAATGGCCATCGAACACGGGAAGCTGGGGTGGCTTATAGGACGGAGGCCAAGGTGTAGCCTGCAGCTCAGCGGACAGAGGAGAAGCATCATCGAAAACAAAATTTCCATGATGGAAATTGTCATACCAGTCATCCTCGTTGACGAAGTCCTCCTGATGAAGGTCTCTTTGCTGAGGCCTTCTGTTCTGCTCATCGTGAGTAAGATGGCGAACTTCCTCAGAGGCTTCGTCTATCTGCCTTTGCAACTCAGCTAGCCGGGCCATCTTCTCCTTCTTCCTCTGCACCTGCTGATGTAGCATCTCCATATCCCTGATTTCTTGGTCTAGCTCATCCTCCTGAAGCGTCGGGCTGACGGCCTTCCTCTTCTGGCTTCGGGCTTCCCGAAGAGAGACAGTCTCCTGGTTGTGGTCCAGCGGTTGCAGTGCTGCAGCCCCAGTCGCTGAAGCTTTCTTTGGCGCCATAGCGAAGGTCTATAGCTTCCGAAGGTGTTCAAAAAACTCGAAGTGGAAGTGAGTTCACCGGAGGTGGGCGCCAATGTTGGGGACTTGTTCTCAAATGCTTCGGATTAAGAACAAGGCAACATAGAAAATGTTAAACGTTAAGGTCCTTCGTCCTCCACAACATTATATCCCTTCGGGATATAATGCATCTCGGACGAAGGTTACGAAGGACATACCTTCGTAAACGTAAACAGCAATGACGAAGAATTTATATAAAGCATGAACATCATCATAAAATTATTTTTATTAACCATGGAAAAATATAAATGATTTTAAATTACAAATGTACCTTCGGTCCTGAGAGAAGGTAAAGGTACAAGCGTAATGCAAAAGTGAATGCCAAGTCAGCGTGAACAGTACGGGAGTACTGTTCACCTATTTATAGACGCGGGACGCAGCCCACGTAAAATTACATCTATGTCCATTACATTTCTCAATGACTTATGGAAATCCGTTAAGGTCCACGTAGTCTTTTCATCTCTAAGTCGGTTCCTCCCCTTTGCTATCGCGACGAAGCTTCCCTGCGCACAGCTTCGGCCGAGCACCACCCTTCGTAGAGCTTGGTAATCAGCCCGTCCTTCGTCTGGTTCGGGCTTCGTCCTGACCGTACTTCATATTCATAATTCTGAATCCGAAAGCACCTGTTCACATAGTCCACTTGGAAAACATTGTCAAATCATGTTTTTGAGGTGATGTTAATTTGTGCTATGCTATGTATGTATTGTGTTGATACGAGTACACGAGCAAGCCACTGTGGAATCTGAGGTTCAACAAGTAGAGATAGCTGAGCAGGAGCTCATTGAAGGCAAGTTGTGCCCTTGATCACTTCTTTTTACCCATTCATGTTCTTATTATTCATAATGATCTGCATAGGTTAATTTTGATGGGACCCAATAGGATACCCTAGATTTTGACTATCTTTATACCTTGTTTCACCTCTGGTTTTACTACTAAAGTTTTGGGTAGTTCATGCTATTGCTTTATGTGGATTTGGGTATAGAGATATTCATCACTCATTGTTATACTTATTATTATCTGTTTTATTCTTTACTATTCATGATAAGATCATTATGTTAATGGGAACATGGAGAACCACCTGGGAAAACAGTGCTACCACAAGGGTTTAATGGGACGCCCTTGGCTGATTAACTAGGAAAGCTAGTGGAGGGCTACCTTACCCGAAAGGGGCAAGGGCAGTAGGGGAGTGGTCAGTGTAGGGAGGTCCTTGGGTTGATTTTGCTGCGATGGCGGTCAGGCGAGGGATTCCTGCACTGGAGCTTCCTATAAACTGTAGCGGGTAGTCTGAATCTAGTGGAACTTTGTAAAGGCCTCGTAGTGGTACCCTGCCTCGCTTCCTTGGTAGAGGTGTATGGGGTCTGATCAACTCCGTGGCAAATGGGTAACACGACTTGTGGGTAAAGATGTGCAACCTCTGCTGAATGTAAAACTGGTATACTAGCCATGCTCACAGTCATGAGCAGCTCGGACACTCACATGATTAATTTATGGAACTTAAATTCAATTTGTCATTTCATTGCATTGGGATTATTTTATTATTACTTTTACTTATTATTACCATGGTTTGGAATTCACTTACACTTAGTAACTGCTAATAAAATTTTGACCAACTTATAAAAGCAATGCTCAGCTTCAGCCTTTATTTTATTGATCAGCCTTACACTTCATGAACTCCCACCTTTGGCGAGTTCATGCCACATTATTCCCCATGACTTGTTGAGCTATGAACGTATGTGAGCTCACTCTTGCTGTCTCACACCCCCCCACAGGAGAAGTGCAGGTGGTTCAGGAGGAGCCACAAGGCGAGGAGTATGATCTAATCTAGGAGGCGTTTCTCAGTTGACATTGGCGTCGACGATCCTTAGTTCGTTTTATGTTTATTCTTTTATTTTGTATTAAGTCTTCCGCTATGTAATAAATACTGTGATGTTTTATGACATTTATCTCTATACACTCTGTTATTATATATGTTGTCTTCTTTGGCGCATGTATGAGATGCACCCGGCTTTGTTCCTTAAAACCGGGTGTGACATCTTCATAACCGCAAAGGTACGGTGATCCGAATCGATTATACTCAGCTGAGGATCTCCGATCACACAACATATGTAGCACTTAACCCTTGCATATGTCAACCCGCCACCGGGGTTCTTAAGACCAGATCAGGTTCACGTCAACCGAGAGCACACATACACCACCGTCCAGCCTCTTGCTACGGAGGGTACACGCTACTCTCGCCACCGCTCCACGCCCATTGCGTGTTATCTTATTCTGGCCTTAGTCTGCCCAAGGCAAGGCTTACCCATGACGAGGCATGTGACCAGTTAAAGCGTCCTTGGTCAGCAGGCCTACATCGACACGGTCCTTAATCGACTCAGATGGAGACACTACACCGAGACTCTCTTCTCGTGCAAGTCACCCACCCGGTCTCAGCTTTATCATTTAAAACCCAAATTTTGGTACCTGGCAGAGGTACATCTTTTCCAGATGTTGAACCCATCATGGCCATGATGGATCCACCAACAAATTTTATTTTCAAAAACATCCCTTCCACTTTGCCATATCATCTTTTGTGAAAACAAATTCTTTTTCTTTGCTAAAGTAAGACTAAGCATTAGTAGAAACCTTCGATAAACCAGGGATTCAAGGAAGGTAATCAAGTTCAAGGAAGGTAATGCAGGAATTGTTTTATCAATCAACTCCTATCACCTAATGCATCAAGCAAGTGAGAAAGATTTTAATAGAATCAAGAAGGTGGCAAATGCACCGGGGCTTGCCTTCGTTTATAGGTGAGTCAGGCATGGATCCACAGATGTCAAAGTAAAAACAATTCCCTACCTGAGGTTCCACAGGTGGTGGTGGTGAAGTCTTCTCCTCTTCTACCTCAACCTCTTCTTCGTTTTCTAGATATAACCATATATATGTATATAAGAATGAATGCCATGTAATGCTCATGAGAGTGCAAAGATAATAAGAATTTATTATCTAAAGTTCTTGAATACAATTTTCCTTCACGGAACTCTGAGAACCTAGGGTTTCCGGAGTCAACAGTGAAGTTCAAAGAGCAGGGGGTGGGGGTTTTGGGTTCTAATTACCAAACAAGGTCCAAATCAAACCAAATCCTACCCAAATCTTCTAAATAATGTTTTGAGTTCATATAAAAAGTTTGGGCATTTTTGGAATTATTATCTATTTTCTAAAAATCCAGAACCAATGTTTTAAGCTATTTTAAATGACCCAAAATTCCCTATTTGTCCTAAAAATCATAAAACTATTTTTATTAAATACTATGGAAAATAAGGAATCTAGAAAAATTGGTTTGACATTTTTAGGACTTTTCTACTATCTTCTAAAATTGTTGGAGTCCTGCTCGAAAAAGAAAAAGGAAAAGAGTGAATAGTCCTGGGCTGATTTCAGCCCAGACGGCCCAACTGCACAGGGAAAGCGCGCACGTCCGCGTCCGCGTAGGCAGTTTTACACAGAGAGCCCTACGGTTTTGAATAACTCAAAACAAGTTCTCTACACTATTGTAATGAGTCGCTGACAGTTTCTAAAAAGGCCCCCAAGGTTCTATTCCTTCGCAGGACGAGGTCCCCGACGACGGTGAGCGCAGAACCGGGCTCCGGCGAGCTAGACTGGCCGAAGGGAGCCAAGACCGGTGCTAATCTTCGGTTTACACCTAATTCTAACCCTGAGGAGTATTTCCCCTCAATTAATTTCTGAATTGGAGCCCTACAGCACTCTGCCCACGGTGACAGCGGAGAAACTCAAAGGAACAACACGTTCTAAGCGATTCATGGTGGTCTAATTCAATTGGGTGGTTCGGTAAGCATCAAGAGCATGAAAGCGTGTTGGAACAATAACATAGAGGATGAGATCGGACCTGAGTTGAGCTGGCCGCGGCAAGGGTGTTCTTGCGGTGGCGAAAACCGAATTGGGGAAAGTGCGAAATTCGAGCTCGCTGGTGATCGGCTGGGGACAATACTGGGTGGCTGGATGTGTGATGACCTTGCGGAGCTCGCAGTGGCTTCAATTTATAGGGAGCGACAGCGGTGACCGGGAATTTCAGTGGTGACGCGCGGCGGTCGGAGGAGGGAAAAAGCACTAGCGCAGTGGCTTGGTGTCCTACGCCGTGGCAATTACTCCGGCGATCACCGGTCATGCTAAGATCGGTTAGCCGCGACGTGGTAAAGCGTCTGGACACGCGGCGGACGACGGTGATGGTTCCACGGTGGTGAGAATCTTATCCGAGGGGTGGTGAGCAAGAGGGGAGTCACGGCGTCTAGCCAGAGTGGCACCCAGCTCAACGGCGGCGAAGATTTTTCTACCCCGCGATGTTATCCATCTACTCCGGGCACGAATCGGGACGACGATGGCACGAATCGCGGCGGAGGGATCATCGGCGGTGAGGTCTCTGCGCTGGCGCTCTGATCCTTATCAGATCACTGTACCATGGTGAGTCATTCAGATAACCTAACATAGCAACTTTGGGTCCCATTTTCTCTAGATTTCCTATGGTACCAAGCCCAAACATCTATAGGAAAGTTGTTCTACTATAAGGGATCTACAACTTTGTTATATTAACCTGGGGCAAATTCCTTGAATTTCTTGATCTGTAGAGCTCCAAAGATGTCCAAGTACCACTATTAATCTGAACTTCATACTCCAATAGCCTGACAGCCCGACTTTGTGTGTAATTATCTCCAAATTCTCCATAACAAGTTTGCTTACACTCTTAAGCAAAATTGTTCCCCTATCATAGAGCTACAAAATTGATGTGGTGCCCTAAGGTGAATTCTCACTGATTTGAAAACTACAGAGCTCCAAAGTTGAGCTTATAACTCTGATTTCGGACTTAGCATAGAACTCAAATGAGGTCCATATTGCAAATAAGTCCCAAAATCCAAGATTTAGCTTACAAATCCACACATTAGTGAACCAAATGACTTAGGATACTCATTTATCATGGTTTTTGCACTTTAGTCCAAAAGTGGACTAATTTTGCACCTAACCCCCTAGGGTTTGGATTTAGGGTTTTCCAGGGTTCCCATTAGGGTTTTTGGTATCTCAGTGGTATAAATGCAATGTAGGTCCATCTTTGATAATATTTTATGATTATTTCACTTAATCTTTGGGGTTTTCTCTATTTAGTCCCTGCTTTGCCCTTCTAATCCCCATTTAGGGTTAAGTACCCTACACTAGGGTCTTATCTGCAAAATGCTATAACAATACAACTTGCTTAAAATTTTTGCCTAGTGAATGCTCTCCAGGTGTGTCAAACATATGCAAATGCCAATGCCCATGATGTTATGCTCAAGTTTCAGTAATAGTAACACCAGGGGTGTTACATCCTTCCCCCGATAAAAGAATCTCGTCCCGAGATTAAAAGTCCTAGGGTAAGTAGTGGAAAAGGAAATGCATGTTTTTATTTCCTGAGTTTTGGTACAAGGTAGGGGTGGGTTTGGGGCTCACCCCTTTATTACAATAATTTTATATACTTTACAATTTACATGAGGCTAAAAAGCCTGGGAAATGCTTATCTAAGAAGTCTTGAGTTTCCCAAGTAGCCTCATCTTCGGAATGTTGGTTCCACTTTATCTTGTAAAACTTGAGAGTTTTTCTTCGGGTAACCCTGTCCTTTTGATCCAAGATTCGAATGGGATGTTCAGAATACGTCAAGTCTGGCTCAAGGACAACATCTGTCACTTCAATGGTTCGATCTGGAACACGAAGACATTTCTTCAACTGAGACACGTGGAACACATTATGTACAGCAGACAAGGTTTCAGGTAGTCGAAGTCGGTATGCCACTGGTCCACACTGTTCAAGTATAGGGAATGGACCAATGTACCGAGGTGCAAGCTTCCCTTTAACCCCAAAACGTGATAAGCCTTTTATTAGTGAAACCTTTAGGTAGACATAGTCTCCCTCAAGAAAATATAAGGGTTGTCATCGCTTGTCTACATAACTCTTTTGTCGAGCTTGAGCTTTCTTCAAATTATGAATTATTTTCTGAACCTTTTCCTCGGTCTCTTTCACCATATCAGGCCTGAAGAAGTACCTTTCACCAGGTTCAGACCAATTTAGCGGAGTACGACATCGTCGTCCATATAAAGCTTCAAAGGGTGCCATCTTGATGCTTTCTTGATAGCTATTATTATATGAGAACTCCGCTAATGGTAAACATTCATCCCATTTCTGTGCAAACTACAGAACACATGCTCGCAACATATCTTCAAGTATCTGATTGACCCTCTCAGTCTGTCCACTTGTTTGAGGATGATAGGCCGAACTGTGGAGCAATTTAGTACCCAGGGAGTTGTGAAGTGCCTCCCAAAACATGGCTACAAATTGAGGTCCACGGTCCGAAACTATAGTCTTTGGAACACCATGCAGACTAAGAATACGAGCAATGTACAATTTGGCATAGACAGTAACTGGGTGTTCTGTCTTGACTGGCAGAGAATGAGCAATTTTTGTAAGCCGATCGATTATAACCCAGATAGAGTCATATCCCTTTGCGGTTCTGGGCAATCCCATAATAAAGTCCATACTTATATCTTCCCATTTCCATGTTGGTATTGGTAGAGATTGTAATGGACCGGCAGCTTTTAGGTGTATGGCCTTGACACGTTTACAAGTGTCACATCTAGCCACATAGCGTGCAATTTCAATTTTTATCTTCGTCCACCAATAATACTGTTTCAGATCTTGATACATCTTGGTGCTTCCGGGATGAATAGAATAGTGACTAAGATGTGATTCATCTAAAATTTGCTGGCGGACCCCTTCATTCCTTGGCACCACTATGCGGTTATTAAACCATACCACACCTTGATTGTCTTCTCGGAAGCAATTGGCTTTTCCAGCCCTTATCTTCTCACGTATATGTTTCATACCCTCATCATTTTTCTGTGCGTCAATTATTCTTTGTAAGATGAGTGACTCCAGCTTCAAGTGATTTGAAGTCCCATGCTGAATCATTCCTAGGTTCAATTTCTCCATCTCCTGGCATAATGTAATGTCAGAAGTCCTCAGACAATGGCAGGAAGCCTTGCGACTGAGTGCATCTGCCACGACATTTGCTTTGCCTGGGTGATAATGGATCTCTAATTCATAATCCTTGATCAGCTTGAGCCATCTTCTTTGTCTCATATTGAGCTCTGACTGGGTAAAGATATACTTCAAGCTTTTATGATCTATATAAATGTGACAGACATTACCCAGCAGATAATGACGCCAAATCTTCAGGGCATGAACCACTGCAGCTAGCTCCAGATCATGAGTGGGATAATGCTCCTCATGCCGGCGCAACTGCCTTGAAGCATACGCAATTACTCGGCCCTCTTGCATTAATACGCAGCCGAGACCACTGCCCGATGCGTCACAATACACATCAAAGGGCTTATTAATGTCCGGTTGAGCCAATACCAGAGCAGTGGTTAATAATGTCTTCAATTTCTCCAAAGCTTCATTACATTTTAAAGACCAATTGAATTTAGTCTCATTCTTCAATAGACTAGTGATTGGCTTCACAAGCTTAGAAAAATCTGGTATAAATTGGCGGTAATAACTAGCTAGTCCAAGGAAACTTCGGACTTGATGAACAGTGGTTGGGGGTTTCCACTCCAAAATATCGTTGACCTTGCTGGGATCTACCGTAATCCCCTTGGCTGATAATACATGTCCCAGAAATTGAATTTCCTCCTGCCAAAACGCGCACTTACTGAATTTAGCATATAATTGTTGTTACCTTAGGCGCGTCAATATGATCCGTAAGTGTTGGGCATGCTCCTCTTCATTCTTGGAATATATTAAAATATCATCTATGAAGACCACTACAAACTTGTCCAACTCGGGCATGAATACTGAGTTCATCAGATAAGTGAAGTGGGAAGGAGCATTCGTCAGTCCAAAAGACATCACCAAGTACACAAATAATCCATACCGCGTAGTAAATGCGGTCTTTGGTATATCCTCGTGCCGAATACAGATCTAATGATAGCCCGACCTGAGATAAATTTTGTAGAATACCCTTGCTCCAGTCAGTTGATCAAATAGAATATCAATTCGTGGAAGAGGGTACTTGTTCTTGATAGTGACCTCATTCAGGGGTCGATAATCCACGCACATCCGTAATGTTTGATCCTTCTTCTTAACGAATATGGCTGGACAACCCCATGGTGACGAGCTTGGCCGGATGAATCATTTCTCTAGTAGATCTTGTAATTGAATCTTCAGTTCTACTAGCTCATTTGGAGGCATCCGGTACGATCTTCTAGAAATGGGAGCCATACCGGGCTTTAACTCAATTACAAACTCTACATCTCTTTCGGGTGGCAATCCAGGCAAATCCTCTTGAAAGACATCTGGGAACTCACATACTACCGGAATATCCTTGATTTCCGGTATAATGGCTTCATAAACTCTACCACTAGTTTTGGTTGGAATGGGGATAGACAAAAGAATTTCCTCTTGATTATGACTCAACCTGATGGTTCTCTGATCAGTGTTGAGGGTTGCTTTATGTCGGGCCAACCAATTCATGCCCAAAATCACATCTATGTCTTGGCCTTTCAGAACAATCATATTAGTAGGAAAGTCCCATCCGGCCAATGTTACGGGCACTTGGAAAGCCACTTCCCTAGTAAAAATTTGTCCCCCGGGTGACTGAATTTTAAACCCTTCTTTTGATTCATGGTATGAAATGCAATGTTGCTCCACAAATTTCTTGCTGATGAATGTATGTGAAGCACCAGAATTAAAGAGAATAATTGCTGGATGATTGGCCACAAGGAACGTACCCATCATTACCGGTTCACTGTCCGGTGTGGTGGCCACTTGAGTGTAATAAATTCGTCCCGTCTTCTTTGTATTCTGGCCCGCATTTCCCTTAGCTTGAGAAGAATTCCTAGTATCTTGTTGATTGTTTGTGCGATTCTGCTTCGGATAAGGGCAATCCTTAATAAAATGCCCAGATTTTCCTCGTGCGTGGTGGCATTTTTCTAAGGGGAAAATCTTATTAACATAGTTCTTAGCATGATGCATGTGTAAATACAGAACCAACCTTAGTTGATTCAACCTTCTATACATTGCACTCCTCCTATCTGGTCTTTCATATAAATTCTTTAGAAATAATAGGTAAGAAGGGAAGAAAATTTCTAGATAAGTCTTTAGAAAATTCTTTTGAAGATGTCTCATAATATCTGCAGAGAAGGGCTTCGCTCCGATACCAGCTGTGACGGAACCTCCCAAGTCATTAGGCCCACCTATAGTTGTTCTTGTCCAACGGACACCAGACAACCCTACAGATGCCCCTGAATCACTTGACAAGTTCGGTATCTACTTTTCTTACCTTTCCCAAGAGCGTTTCACCCGTCACGCAGACATTACAGATCATCAAAGATACGAAAATGCGGAAGCGGTTACATAAACTTACCTTTATTTTAAAAGTAAGACAAAGTTATATATTACAGACCAGGATATAACTTATGAGTGCAGAGTAATATTATTACACACCAAGGGAGGCAAAAACCCCTCCCATAAAGTATCAAACAAAAGTTTTTATGGAGGAACACTTCCTCCCGCAGTTCTATTCTTGGTTTTCTTCCTTTGGGACCACCTTGGAACAGATACAACAAAAGTTTGTTGCTTCTTCACCTAAAAACAATAGGGAATAAAACCCTGAGTATGGAATTACTCAGCAAGACTTACCTGATTAAAGAAAAGACTCTCAAGGGTATGCTAGTTATTAGGGAGTCAAGGTAAGGTTACCCAATAATCAAGGACTCTGTTTGCAGAAATGCTTACTGAAGTGGATCCTTAAAATCCAAATTTTAATTATCAGGTTACGTAAGATTACCTATCTCTAGAGTTCGTTCTACCCTAGTTCAATCACTTGACCTGCGCTAGCCAATTTCTTAACACCCTTAATCTTTACTGAGTTCTACGTATAAGTCAGTGACCATGTCTTCATAACCGTGATGGTACGGTGATCCGAATCGATTATACTCAGCTGAGGATCTCCAATCACATGACATATGTAGCACTTAACCCTTGCATATGTCAACCCGCCACCGGGGTTCTTAAGACCAGATCAGGTTCACATCAACCGAGAGCACAGATACACCACCGTCCAACCTCTTGCTACGGAGGGTACATGCTACTCTCGCCACCGCTCCATGCCCATTGCGTGTTATCTTATTCTGGCCTTAGTCTGCCTGAGGCAAGGCTTAACCATGACGAGGCATGTGACCAGTTAAAGGGTCATCAGTCAGTAGGCCTACATCGACACGGTCCTTAATCGACTAAGACGGAGACACTACACTGAGACTCTCTTCTCGTGCAAGTCACCCGCCCGGTCTCAGCTTTATCATTTAAAACCCAAATTTTGGTACCTGGCAGAGGTACATCTTTTCCAGATGTTGAACCCATCATGGCCATGATGGATCCACCATCAAATTTTATTTTCAAAAACATCCCTTCCACTTTGCCATATCATCTTTTGTAAAAACAAATTCTTTTTCTTTGCTAAAGCAATACTAAGCATTAGTAGAAACCTTTGATAAACCAGGGATTCAAGGAAGGTAATCAAGTTCAAGGAAGGTAATGCAGGAATTGTTTTATCAATCAACTCCTATCACCTAATGCATCAAGCAAGTGAGAAAGATTTTAAAAGAATCAAGAAGGTGGCAAATGCACCGGGGCTTGCCTTCGTTTATAGGTGAGTCAGGCATGGATCCACAAATGTCAAAGTAAAAACAATTCCCTGCCTGAGGTTCCGCAGGTGGTGGTGGTGAAGTCTTCTCCTCTTCTACCTCAACCTCTTCTTCGTTTTCTAGATATAACCATATATATGTATATAAGAATGAATGCCATGTAATGCTCATGAGAGTGCAAAGATTATAAGAATTTATTATCTAAAGTTATAGAATACAATTTTCCTTCACGGAACTCCGAGAACCTAGGGTTTCCGGAGTCAACAGTGAAGTTCAAACAGCAGGGGGTGGGGGTTTTGGGTTCTAATTACCAAACAAGGTTCAAATCAAACCAAATCCTACCCAAATCTTCTAAATAATGTTTTGAGTTCATATAAAAAGTTTGGGCATTTTTGGAATTATTATCTATTTTCTAAAAATCTAGAACCAATGTTTTAAGCTATTTTAAATGACCCAAAATTCCCTATTTGTCCTAAAAATCATAAAACTATTTTTATTAAATACTATGGAAAATAAGGAATCTAGGAAAATTGGTTTGACATTTTTAGGACGTTTCCACTATTTTCTAAAATTGTTGGAGTCCTGCCCGAAAAAGAAAAGGGAAAAGAGTGAATAGTCCTGGGCTGATTTCAGCCCAGACGGCCCAACTGCACAGGGAAAGCACGCGCGTCCGCGCCCGCGTAGGCAGTTTTACACAGAGAGCCCTACGGTTTTGAATAACTCGAAAAAAGTTCTCTGCACTATTGTAATGAGTCACTGACAATTTCTAAAAAGGCCCCCCAGGTTCTATTCCTTCGCAGGACGAGGTCCCCGATGACAGCGAGCGCAAAACCCAGCTCCGGCGAGCTAGACTGGCCAGAGGGAGCCAAGACCGGTCCTAATCTTCGGTTTACACCTAATTCTAACCCTGAGGAGTATGTCCCCTCAATTGATTTCTGAATTGGAGCCCTACAGCACTCTGCCCACGGTGACAGCGGAGAAACTCAAAGGAACAACGCGTTCTAAGCGATTCATGGTGGTCTAATTCAATTGGGTGGTTCGGTGAGCATCAAGAGTATAGAAGGGTGTTGGAACAATAACATAGAGGATGAGATCGGACCTGAGTTGAGCTGGCCGCGGCAAGGGTGTTCTTGCGGTGGCAAAAACCGAATTGGGGAAGTGCGAAATTCGAGCTCGCTGGTGATCGGCTTGGGACAATACTGGGTGGCTAGATGTGTGATGACCATGCGGAGCTCGCAGTGGCTTCAGTTTTTAGGGAGCGACAGCGGTGACCAGGAATTTCAGTGGTGACGCGCGGCGGTCAGAGGTGGGAAAAATCATTGGCGCAGTGGCTTGGTGTCCTACGCCGTGGCAATTACTCCGGCGATCACCGGTCATGCTAAGCTTAGTTAGCCACGACGTGGTAAAGCGTCTGGACACACAGCGGACGATGGTGATGGTTCCACGGTGGTGAGAATCTAATCCGAGGGGTGGTGAGCAAGAGGGGAGTCACGGTGGCTAGCCGGAGTGGCGCCCAGCTCAACGGCGGCGAAGATTTTTCTACCCCGCGATGTTATCCATCTACTCCAGGCACGAATCGGGACGGTGATGGCATGAATCGCAGCGGAAGGATCGTCGGCGGTGAGGTCTCTGCGCTGGCGCTCTGATCCTTATCAGATCACTGTACATGGCGAGTCATTCAGATAACCTGACAGAGCAACTTTGGTTCCCATTTTCTCCAGATTTCCTATGGTACCAAGCCCAAACATCTATAGCAAAGTTTTTCTACTATAAAGGATCTACAACTTTGTTATATTAACCTGGTGCAAATTCCTTGAAGTTCTTGATCTGTAGAGCTCCAAAGATGTCCAAGTACCACTGTTAATCTGAACTTCAGACTCCAATAGCCTGACAGCCCGACTTTGAGTGTAATTATCTCCAAATTCTCCATAACAAGTTTGCTTAGACTCTTAAGCAAAATTGTTCCCCTATCATAGAGCTACAAAATTGATGTGGTGCCCTAAGGTGAATTCTCACTGATTTGAAAACTACAGAGCTCCAAAGTTGAGCTTATAACACTGATTTCAGACTTAGCATAGAACTCAAATGAGGTCCATTTGGCAAATAAGTCCCAAAATCCAAGATTTAGCTTACATATCCACACATTAGTGAACCAAATGACTTAGGATACTCATTTATCATGGTTTTTGCACTTTAGTCCAAAAGTGGACTAATTTTGCACCTAACCCCCTATGGTTTGGATTTAGGGTTTCTAGGGTTCCCATTAGGGTTTTTGGTATCTCAGGGGTATAAATGCAATGTAGGTCCATCTTTGATAATATTTTATGATTATTTCACTTAATCTTTAGGGTTTTCTCTATTTAGTCCCTGCTTTGCCCTTCTAATCCCCATTTAGGGTTAAGTACCCTACACTAGGGTCTTATCTGCAAAATGCTATAACAAAACAACTTGCTTAAAATTTTTGCCTAGTGAATGCACTCTAGTGGTGTCAAACATATGCAAATGCCAATGCTCATGATGTTATGCTCAAGTTTTTGTAATAGTAACACCAGGGGTGTTACAAGCTACAACTACGGGACCTTCGCCTCAAGAACCGCAACCTCCAGAAACAGAAAGAAATCCTCGAGGCCAAGCGCCAACATGTCTCTCGCAGGCCAAGGTGCGCCAAATGATACGAGATGAGGGACCCACCCAAAAACCTTCAAGAACTCTATCAGTTGTTTGAAAAGTACGCCAGATCCGAAGAGCTCCACCAGTGCAAGGTCGAGTCTCAAAGAAAGCCCAAGGTGTTAGAAATATGCCCTAGAGATAATCATAGAGATGAGCATATTTCTTTGTATCCATGATATATATATTGCTTAACTGAATATCCATAGAAGGCACCTTGTATTGATTAGCAATTATGTGAATTGTTTGTGAGATTCTTTACTTATATGGTTATTCTAAATGATGTCCCTAGTCAGAGTCGATGACTAGCACATGTATTAGTTGATGACTACATTTCACAAGTCATGAACATGGAGATGTTAAACTAATAATGTGGGCGCATGTATGACATGAGGCTGGACCGACCCAACGTGAGATATTGTAATATAGTTCTCTTTTTGCAACATGACTACTGTATCCTTAGAACTGAGATTGTCGCATGTTCTCAAGATGTGAATTGACTTACTTAGGGACTATCAAACGCTATTCCATAACTGGGTAGTTATAAAGGTAGTTTTGGGTTTGTCAGGAACCATGCTGTGAGGCATGATCAGTCAAGATGGAATTTGTCCCTCTCTTTGTGAGAGAGATATCTCTGGGCCCCTCGAGTGATTGGATCAAGAAATGCATGGCCGTGCTAGGGTTAAGAGTTAACATTTGAAAGGATTCCAATTCACAGTATCGAGAAAGAGAGGTCAGCTTAGAGCCAGACCAAATATCGTGAGACAAAGGGAACAACATGTACATAATGTTGCAATGGTTCGTCTGATATGATCTTTACGTGTGCATAGGAGTTGACATGTCTTGCTAGAGGCTGCTGTCAATTATTGGGCCAAGTAAGAGTACTCGGGCTATGTCTATTTGTACGTGAACCTATAGGGTCACACACTTAAGGGGAAGGAAGCCTAACTCGGATTATATCCGAAATTAGACTGGGCTTTAGGGTTACTGATGGGCCTCGGTGTCAGAAGCCCACCATAACGCCTATATAATGAGGGGCGGGGGCGCGGTTAGGCTAACCCTAATTCGCCACCAGAAAACGAGTAGCCGCTCGCCTCTCGCCCTCGCCAAGCCGCCGTCGCGAACCTAGCAGTTCGGTACGCGGCGCTTCCTCCCTGTACGTGTGGATACCTCGGAGGTGCTGCATCTGGAGCACTAGGACGAACCGTGCGAGGACGTGAAGGACGCCGACGACTGCACGGCACTGCTCGACGTGTTCGTCTACATCGAGACGTCTTCCGCTGCTCTGCGCGTCTAGTGGTAATTCCATGACCTATAACCGCAGTAGTTCTTGGTTTTATGGGGTTGAAAATTTTGTTTTGCGCTAGTGTAGCCTCCCCGTAATCCTACAGTGGTATCAGAGTCGGTTTCTGCATAGTTTTAGGTCTGGATCTAGGTTCATGAGATGGATCTACTTGATGCACGGTTTGATTAGATCAATTGGTTATAAAGGGTTGAAGTAGATTACATCGGATATGACTGAAGAGATTAGTTCGTCCTTCTCTGTTATGTGCGCGACTTGCCCCTACCGGCTGGAATCACCATCGGGGCTAACTGCGTACACAACCAGCAGATTGACGTAACAGATCGACGTCATGAGTGTAATCTTCTTCGGGTCGAAAGTCTCGGATTTGGGTTGATTTGATCAACCGCATGGGACCGCCGTGGCTATCTGCTGTAGTGGCGAACATATAGAAACATGTTTGTCTAACCTGTTTTTGCAGGACATCTTGTGATCGGTTTGGCTATTGTGTGTATATGATGCATATTAATGAATTATTCATGACCTGCGTGTCGTGACCAGGGCAATACGGCTGGAGCCACATGTATTGTCCAAATTTAATGTAATGACCTGCGTGTCAACATGTGATGATCCAAAGCGTATATGTAATTTGTTTACCAGCATACGTTAGATAGGTCTTGAAGGACTCATCACCTGAAGGATGGCATACCTATATCATGGAGATGGCGATCATCGTGATGGACAGATTATTGGAGATGGGGATCACCATGTGACAGCAAGCCATACCGAATCACAACTGTTGTGTGAATGCCATTCTTAATGTTCTACTTGTTCATATTGCATATATGTCCTTGCGTGCGATGATATAAGTATGACGATCCCTCATAAATGTTTAAGCTTAAATGCCTCTCCAAACCTTGCACTATCATAAGTCTTGTACAATTGGTGGTGGGTCTACGAAATTAGGGTGCCACCAGTTTTCCTTGACTAGATAGGTTTGTATCGGATATGAACTGCAGAAAGGTTGGTTAACTTAAACAAAGTCAGCTTAATGGTTAAGGACTTTGGGGCATAAGGTTGGGAGCCGAGACATAGAGATGTCACCCAACAACAGAAGTCATATATATGATATGATTAGCAAGGAGTTGCTTACCGATCTACCTTGTCTTCTAGCGGTGATGCTAAAGCTCACTAGTAGACTTGTTAGTTGTGGATTCTGAATCACTAAGTATCAATCGAGGGATATTGAGTTTAGTGGGAGTAGACTATTAAATGTTTAATATGATTTACTCTGTCATGGATATTTTTGTCTTAGTATTTTGCATTATTTTGTTGTAGATAAATGGCACCTAGCACACCAACATTTACTTTGCGATCAATTCTTGAAAAGGATACGTTAAATGGAACAAACTATACGGATTGGATCCGTAACCTGAGAATTGTTCTTAGGGCTGAAAAAAAGGAAGACGTTATAGACACCCCACTGCCAGAGGATCCTGGTGAAAATGCAACTGCTGCAGCTAAAACCGCTTACAAGAAAGCAATGGATGCTAATCTTGAAGTGAGTTGCCTAATGCTTGCTTGCATGGAGCCTGAGCTACAGATGCAGTTTGAGACAAACCATGAGGCGCACGATATGATCGTGGCGCTCAAGGATATGTTCCAGACTCAGGCTAGGACTGAAAGGTTCAATGTGTCCAAAGCTTTTCTGGAATGCAAGCTAGCAGAAGGCGTAGCAGTTGGGCCACACGTAATCAAAATGGTTGGTTATAGTCAGAGGTTGGAGAAGCTAGGCTTCCCAATAAGCCAAGAGTTGGCCACTGACTTCATTTTGGCATCTCTTCCGCCCAGCTATGGAAACTTCATTACGAACTACCATATGCATGGGGCGGAGAGGGGCCTCAATGAACTATGTGGCATGCTGAAAACAGCAGAGGGGGACATAAAGAAAAGCGCCGGCAGCAGCGGCCATGTGATGGCGGTCCAAAACAAACCCAACTTTAAGAAGAAGGGTAAATCTCAAAAGAAGAAGGGCAAGGGAAAGGATACAGTATCCAAGCCAAATCAAAAGCCCAAGGCTGGACCAGCTGCAGATGCAGAGTGCTTTTATTGCAAAGAACTTGGTCACTGGAAAAGGAATTGCAAGTAGTACTTGGCCTCTATTAAGGATCGTGGTGGTAAGCGTACAGCCGCAGCAGGTACACTTGCTATTCACATTATAGAAATTTTTCTTGCTGATTCTTATATTAATTCTTGGGTATTTGATACCGGATCGGTTGCCCATATTTGCAATTCGATGCAGGGAATGATAAGAAGTAGAAGCGTGAAAAGAGGAGAAGTTGATTTCCGGGTAGGCAATAATGCAAGAGTTGCTGCGTTGACCGTCGGGACGATGCAACTCCACCTCCCATCAGGATTTATTTTGGAGTTAAATAATTGTTATCTAGTTCCTAGTATGAGTCGAAACATCATGTCTCCTTCATGTTTGATGAAGGATGGTTATTCATTTGCGAGTGAAAATAATGGTTGTGTGATCTCTAAGAATGGCATGTTTGTGGCTTTTGCATCCATTATGAATGGGTTATTCATTTTAAATCTTGATGATGCACCTATCTGTAATATTAGTGCTGAAAGGCCTCGGCCTAATGATTTAAGTCCTACCTACATGTGGCACTGTCGTTTGGGTCATATAAGTGAGAATCGCATGAAGAAGCTTCATTCTGATGGGCTTTTAACTTCGTTTGATTTTGAATCATACGAGACATGTGAAACTTGCTTACATGGTAAGATGACCAAGGCGCCCTTCACGGGTTTACCGGAGAGGACATTAGATTTATTGGAACTCATACATACTGATGTGTGCGGACCAATGAGTACGACAGCTAGGGGAGGATTCCAATACTTCATAACCTTCACTGATGATTTTAGTAGATATGGGTATGTCTACTTAATGAAACACAAGTCTGAATCCTTAGAAAAGTTCAAAGAGTTTCAGAATGAAGTAGAAAATCAGCGTGGCAAGAAAATTAAAGCACTGCGATCGGATCGTGGAGGTGAATATTTGAGTCATGAGTTTAGCAATCATCTAAGGAGTTGTGGAATTGTTCCACAGCTTACGCCGCCTGGAACGCCTCAGAGGAATGGCGTGTCTGAGCGACGTAATCGGACTTTATTGGATATGGTTCGATCAATGATGAGCCAGTCGGACCTACCTTTGTCGTTTTGGGGATACGCTCTAGAAACTGCAGCTTTCACACTAAATAGGGTATCGTCTAAGTCCGTAGTTAAGACACCATATGAGATGTGGACTGGGAAGACTCCCAGTTTGTCTTTTCAGAAGATTTAGGTTTGTGAGGTTTATGTCAAGCGACTTCAGTCGGATAAACTCACTCCAAAATCGGACAAGTGCATGTTCATGGGATATCCAAAGGAAACTTTAGGATATTACTTTTACCACCGGTCAGAGGGCAAAGTGTTTGTCGCCCAGAACGGTGTGTTCTTAGAGAAAGAGTTTCTCAAAAGAGAGAAAAGTAAACAAAAGGTGTATCTTGAAGAAGTTCAGGATGAGCCAGTGGGACAAGATTCAACAAGTGATGCTAATGTAGCAGAACAAGTTGAGACGTCTATGGCAAGAGAATCACCACCACAACCACGAAGGTCCGCAAAGCTTCGCGAGGCACGAGGAGAAGTGCTATTGTTGGGCAATGGGGAAGTGTTGTTGTTAGACAACGACGAACCTGCAACATATGCAGAAGCGATGATGGACCCAGATTCCAAGAAATGGCAAGTCGCCATGAGATCCGAGATAGATTCCATGGGAGAAAATCAAGTTTGGAACTTAGTTGACCCGCCTGATGGTGTTAGACCCATAGAATGCAAATGGATCTATAAGAAGAAGAAAGACATGGATGGAAATGTTCACATCTATAAGGCTCGACTTGTTGCAAAGGGTTTTCGACAAGTTCAAGGAGTTGACTATGACGAGACATTCTCGCCAGTAGCGATGCTTAAATCTATTCGGATCATTCTAGCTATTGCCGCATATTTTGATTATGAGATTTGGCAGATGGATGTCAAAACAGCTTTCCTTAATGGAAACCTAGATGAGGACGTGTATATGATATAGCCCGAGGGTTTTGTCGATCCGATCAATGCTGGAAAGATATGCAAACTTCAGAAATCCATTTATGGGTTGAAGCAAGCATCTCGGAGTTGGAACATTCGTTTTGATGAAGTGGTCAAAGGGCTTGGTTTTCATCAGAATGAAGAAGAAGCTTGTGTTTACAAGAAGGAAAGTGGGAGCGCTGTTGTATTTCTGATCTTGTATGTGGATGACATATTATTGATTGGGAATGACATTCCTGTGCTGGAGTCCGTCAAGGCTTCACTGAAAAAGAGTTTTTCTATGAAGGACTTAGGGGAAGCAGCATATATTTTGGGCATAAGGATCTATAGAGATAGGTCGAAGAGGCTTATAGGATTAAGTCAAGATACATACATTGACAAGGTTTTGAACCGGTTCAACATGGAACAGTTCAAGAAAGGGTTCTTACCTATGTCACATGGTAAAACCCTTAGACAGATGCAATGTCCTGCGACGGCTAATGAGCGGGAGCGCATGAGTAAGGTACCATACGCCTCAGCAATTGGATCAATCATGTATGCCATGATAAGTACACGCCCAGATGTTTCATACGCTATAAGTGCTACGAGTAGGTACCAGGCTAAACCAGGTGAGGGTCACTGGACAACGGTAAAAGGCATTCTTAAGTAATTAAGAAGGACTAAAGATATGTTCCTGGTATATGGGGGTAAGGAGGAGCTCGTTGTAACTGGTTACACCGATGCTAGCTTCCAAACTGACCCAGACAAGTTAAAATCGCAATCAGGTTTTGTGTTCACAATAAATGGTGGTACTGTTAGTTGGAAGAGTTCCAAACAGGAGATTGTGACTGATTCTACAACAGAAGCCGAGTACATTGCAGCTTCTGAATCTGCGAAGGAAGGTTTTTGGATAAGAAAGTTCCTCATCGAGCTTGGTGTGTTTCCTAATGCATCTAGTCCATTGAACCTCTACTGTGACAACAATGGGGCTATTGCGCAAGCTAAGGAGCCAAGGAACCACCAGAAAAGCAAACACGTACTGCGGAAGTTTCACCTCATATGGGAATTCGTTAGGCGGGGTGAGATAATGATATGCAAAATACATACGGATTTGAATGTTGCTGATCCTTTGACAAAACCTCTTCCACAAACTAAGCATGAGGCACACATGAGATCTATGGGTATTAGATATCTTCTAGATTAACTCTAGTGCAAGTGGGAGACTGTTAGAAATATGCCCTAGAGATAATCATAGAGATGAGCATATTTCTTTGTATCCATGATATATATATTGCTTAACTGAATATCCATGGAAGGCACCTTGTATTGATTAGCAATTATGTGAATTGTTTGTGAGATTCTTTACTTATATGGTTATTCTAAATGATGTCCCTAGTCAGAGTCGATGACTAGCACATGTATTAGTTGATGACTACATTTCACAAGTCATGAACATGGAGATGTTAAACTAATAATGTGGGCGCATGTATGACATGAGGCTGGACCGACCCAACGTGAGATATTGTAATATAGTTCTCTTTTTGCAACATGAATACTGTATCCTTAGACCTGAGATTGTCGCATGTTCTCAAGATGTGAATTGACTTACTTAGGGACTATCAAACGCTATTTCGTAACTGGGTAGTTGTAAAGGTAGTTTTGGGTTTGTCAGGAAGCATGCTGTGAGGCATGGTCAGTCAAGATGGAATTTGTCCCTCTCTTTGTGAGAGAGATATCTCTGGTCCCCTCGAGTGATTGGATCAAGAAATGCATGGCCGTGCTAGGGTTAAGAGTTAACCATTGAAAGGATTCCAATTCACAGTATCAAGAAAGAGAGGTCAGCTTAGAGCCAGACCAAATATCGTGAGACAAAGGGAACAACATGTACGTAATGTTGCAATGGTTCGTCTGATATGATCTTTACGTGCGCATAGGAGTTGACATGTCTTGCTAGAGGCCGCTGTCAATTATTGGGCCAAGTAAGAGTACTCGGGCTATGTCTATTTGTACGTGAACCTATAGGGTCACACACTTAAGGGGAAGGAAGCCTAACTCGGATTAGATCTGAAATTAGAATGGGCTTTAGGGTTACTGATGGGCCTCGGTGCCAGAAGACCACCATAATGCCTATATAATGAGGGGCGGGGGCGCGGTTAGGCTAACCCTAATTCGCCACCAGAAAACGAGTAGCCGCTCGCCTCTCGCCCTCGCCAAGCCGCCGTCGCGAACCTAGCAGTTCGGTACGCGGCGCTTCCTCCTTGTACGTGTGGATACCTCAGAGGTGCTGCATCTGGAGCACTAGGACGAACCGTGCGAGGACGTGAAGGACGCCAACGACTGCACGGCACTGCTCGACGCGTTCGTCTACATCGAGACGTCTTCCGCTGCTCTGCGCGTCTAGTGGTAATTCCATGACCTATAACCGCAGTAGTTCTTGGTTTTATGGGGTTGAAAATTTTGTTTTGCGCTAGTGTAGCCTCCCCGTAATCCTACACAAGGACCCTCTACAGTCCAACCGAACATGGACAAGACCTTCGCAGTCAGACTCCGGTCGGGACAGCCGCAGTCTGCAGCAGGTGCATAACATCGCCAATTAGCACCCCGCCGGCGAGGCCCCTCGCCGTCAAGATTATCCCCCCAGGGCCGCGGCAATGGCACACATTGTCAGGGATGGGGACGGGCGCAGCAGCCGCGCAGATATTACTGCCTGTTTCACGGTGAAGACTGCACGCACCCAACCAAGGATTGCCTGGAAACTAAGGCCACCAGGGACAGGATGGCTCGTGCACAACCCGCCGACAACCCAAGAGTTGTCACGCACACATATCAACACCACCACCCACAACCATACAACCACGGCCCCGCCCAGCATCCACCCAACCATGCATACCAACATCACCAAGAGGTACAAGTCCTACCACCCCTGCCCCCGCCTCCGCATCAAACCAAACATCAACCACCAAAATCACCCCCAAGCACCAAAACAGGAAGACTACGCTGATCAGCCATATCGCGGAGTCATTCACATGATAACAGGAGGGTCTAGCATTGACTTCGACACGAAGTGACAAAAGAGGGACCACTACCGAAGCATCAACCATGTCGCCATCACCAGTCCAGTCGTGCAAACGAAGTGGTCGCATGTGTCGCTAACCTTCGACGCCAGAGATGTCGATCTGCGCAGCGCACCCCACTATGATGCCACACCTAACGCGCGAAGCGAGCAGGTCACCTTCGACATCGTTGACATGGTCTATCCCTTTAACGCCATAATGGGTCGAGGCTCTATCAACAAATTTGAAGTGGCCATCCACAGATTATATCTCTGCATGAAAATTCCAGGTCCACAGGGCGTAATAACGGTGTACCGGAACCAACAGACTGCACGTAACATTGAAAGAGATTTCGTTCTCGGTCAACGGAATGTACATTGCCTTACGATGCAGTGCGAAGTCCCCGAGGCCACCCGCCCAGCCGCCAACGAAAATGAAAAGGCACAGCTACAAAGCAACGACGGAACAAAGACAGTTCCCTTCGACCCGGCAACACCCAAGCAGACAGTCATCATAAGCGAAGACCTGACTTCGCAAGAGGAGGAGAAACTCATCTCCTGTCTCTCCAGAAATAAAGACGTCTTCGCCTGGTCTGCCATTGACTTGGTCAGAGTCAGTCGCTCCATCATCGAGCATAGTTTGGGCATCGACCCTTTGGTGCGCCCAAAGAAGCAGTGGCTGCACAAAATGTCCGATGAAAAAACAGAAGCCGCCAAAGCCGAAGTACACCGCCTGCTGGAGGCCAATTTCATCGAGCCAGTTGCCTACCCTACGTGGCTATCCAACGTAGTCATGGTGCAAAAGAAGAACGGCAAATGGCGGATGTGCATCAATTTCACCAGCCTCAACAAGGCCTGCCCCAAGGATAATTTCCCACTACCACGGATCGACAAGATAGTCGATAGTGCGACCGGATGCGAAGTCATGTCACTCCTCAACTGCTTCTCTGGCTACCACCAAATATATACGAAGGAGGAGGACAAGGCCAGTACCAGTTTTATCACACCCTTCGGCACGTACTGCTTCATCAGGATGCCAGAGGGACTCAAGAATGCTGGATCAACCTTCTCTCACCTCACCAAGACGGTGCTCGAGAGCCAGGCAGGTCGGAACATCTTCACGTATGTGGACGACATCGTCATCGCCAGCAAAAATAAGGAGGATCACCTGGCCGACCTCATAGAGACATTTGCAAACATGAGGAACGCACGACTTCGCCTCAACCCCTAGAAGTGCGTCTTTGGGGTCCGCTAGGGGAAGGTACTAGGCTACCTGGTGTCGCACCGTGGGATCGAGGCCAACCCGACCAAGATCTAGGCAATAATCAACATGGCACCCCCGCAGTCAACTAGGGACGTCCAGCGTCTAACAGGCAGATTCATCTCCAAGTCCGCCGAGCAGAGTCTACCTTTCCTTAAGACACTGCGTGGTGTGAAGGACTTCGCGTGGGGACCAGAGCAGGCGGTAGCCTTCGCATCACTCAAACAGCACTTGTCCGACTTGGCCATTCTCACCAGTCCAAACCCTTCGCTGTCGCTTCTGCTCTACATCGTTGCCTCGCCATATGCAGTCAGTGCAGCCCTAGTCCAAGAACAAAATAGGGAGGGCACGACCCGGCAGTGTCCAGTCTATTATGTCTCCGAGGTCCTCACGGCCTCCATGTGTAACATGACCGAGCTAGAAAAAATCTCGTACGCAGTTGTCATGGCATCACGAAAACTGTGCCATTATTTCGAAGCATTCAAGGTGCAGGTCACCTCGGATAGAGGACTGGGAGAGCTGTTCCGCAACCTGGAGGCGTCTGTCTGGATTGCCAAATGGGCAGCCGAGCTCTTCGGCTACCACATCGTATTCGAACCCAGGATAGCAATCAAGTCACAGGTCCTAGCAGATTTCATCGTTGACTAGACAGGGCCAGTAGCGCAACAAGACGAGCCTGCAGATAAAGTGTGGACCATCCACTGCGATGGCACATGGTGCCATGCGGGGGCAGGCGCAGCTGCAGTCATTACATCACCCACAGGGGTCAAACACAGATATGCAGCACGCCTCAACTTTGCTTTGGAGTCCGACAGGTGCACCAACAACGTAGCAGAGTACAAAGTTGTCATCCTGGGTCTTCGCAAGATAAGAGCGCTTGGGGTCACCACCTGCATAATCAAGACAGATTCTAAAGTGGTTGCCGGTCAGGTTGAGAAAGAATATTCAGCAAAAGACCCCGCACTCATGCAGTATCTCACGGTTGTTCGTAGCCTTGAGAAACAATTTAAGGGTTTTTCCTTGCAGCATGTGGACTGAGCAAGGAACGAGGAGGCCGACGCATTAGCCAAGGCAGCTGCCAGAGGCGAAACCTTGCCCTCCAACGTGTTCTACCACATCATTGGCACGCCAACTGTCCGCAATCCAGAGGGCCTACAAATAACCAACGACGCCGAGGGCCATCACATAGTCAACCTCATCATGACCGAAGATTGGCGAGCCCCAATAACCCTGTTCCTGCAATGATATTATCATCCAAGCGACGTCAACGAGGCCAAGAGCCTCAAGCACCGAAGCCAGGACTTCGCAATCATTGAGGGCCAGTTATACAAGAAGGGGGTCAGCCAACCCATGCTCAAATGCATCACCGAAACCGAAGGCATCCAGATCCTCCGTGAAGTCCACAGCGGAACTTGTGGCTCTCACTCGGGGCCTAGGGCCCTCGCTGCCAAGGTGATCCGTCAAGGGTTCTATTGGCCCGCTATAATCTGTGCCGCGAATCGAGTCACGAGGTCGTGCGAAGCCTGCCAGAAGTTCTCTCCCCGCTCGGGCATCCCTTCGCAATTCACAAAGCTAATTGCCCATACATGGCCACTTCAGCGCTGGGGGCTGGACATTGTCGGGGCACTACCCACGGCTCAAGGGAACCTCAAGTTCACCTTCGTCGCTGTCGAATACTTCACCAAGTGGATCGAGGCAAGGGCAGTGTCTACAATAACGTCGAAGACTGCCCATAAATTCTTGTGGCAAAACATTGTTTGCCGGTTCGGAGTCCCGTCCGAGCTCACGGTCGACAATGGCAAACAATTTGATAGCCAGGATTTCAAGGATTTTTCTTCTCCATCGGCACCAAGCTTGCCTTCGCCTCAGTATATCACCCACAATCTAACGGCATCGTCGAGCGCGCCAACGACAAGATTTTCACTGCTATCAAGAAAAGACTACTCGACGACAGCAAGGGCAAATGGGCCGACCACCTACCTGAAATAGTCTGGGCGCTAAACACGACTGAGTGCCGGGCGACTGGTTTCACTCCTTTCCGTCTACTATATGGTTCGGAGGCCATGACCCCACAGGAAATAAAGCACGGGTCACCTCGAACAAGTGCATCAGCCACCCCCAACGTAGACGAGCCAACGTCCAAAGACCTCATCGATGGAGACCACGTCTTCGCCCTATAGGCCCTCAATAAGTACCAAGCTCAAACGAAGGCCTGGCACGACCACACAATCGTCCCAAGAGAATTCAACGAAGGAGACCTCATACTCGTCCGAACCACCCGGACAGAGTCACGGCGCAAGCTGGAGCCAAAGTGGGAGGGTCCGTTCATCGTCAAGTCGAAGGCGTCCCCCAGCGCATACAGGCTGACAACGCCATCCGGCGAGGACCTAGACCATTCTTGGAACATTGACAATCTCCGCAAATTTTTTGTTTAAATCCTCAGGGCTTACGCGCCCTTATAATTCATCAAAAAGTGTTATTTTGGCCCGCACTCTTTTCCTCCCAGGGGGTGAGGTTTTTAACGAGGCGGAGCCATGTAATATACCCGCAAAAATCCCCCGCAAAAATTCAGATACAGCATGTCGAAAAAGACCGCATCGACGGTCTTCGGCATTCGACCACTCCGAAGTCACCGCGAGAGGCAGCGTAGCCTACCCTCGTGTGCGACACTCCGCGCAAAAGTCGCCTAAGGGTGCAGCCAGAATAGCATAATAAGTGCGCAATATCGAAGTCTTTTCCAAAAGACTCTCCGTGCAAAAGCCGCCTAAGGGTGCAGCCGGAATAGCGATAATCAAAGTCTTTTCCAAAAGACTCTCCGTGCAAAAGTCGCCTAAGGGTGCAGCCGGAATAGCACAATAAGTGCGCAAAATCGACGTCTTTTCCTAAAAGACACTCCGTGCGGAAGCCGCCTAAGGGCGCATCCGGAACAGCACAATAACTGCACAAATATCGAAGTCTTTTTTACAAAAAAGACTCCATATAGAAGTTGCCTACAAGTGCAGCTGGATCAACAAAAGCGCCCAGCCTCATCATACAAATTACGGTTACATACACACAGCGAGGGCATCATATACTACATTGGCTCAACCTTCGGGATGATACCCATCTCCCTGTAATTGAACAGCATTATCCTCAATTCCTCACCCTCAAAAAGATTTCGTAGCTCCCCTTCACCTATGCTCACCCCAACCAGCGAGGACAATAACTCTTGCCTACCAGTCCGGTCCACGCGAAGTCGGTCACCCTCCATACCAATACGATGACCCCTTCACGACGATTCACTAACTCTCTGTTTCGCCACCGCCCTTCGTCGCCTATGCCCAGTACTCGCACCCGAGAGCCCCCCGGAACCTTCCACGCGCGGCGAAGGCTCCACCGCAGCCACATCCAACGCTGTAAAATAATCCAAGCCTTCATCCGAAGACTCCTCCATCCACGGCACCGAACTCCCAGAATCATAAGACTCAAAACACCAAGAAACAGAACCACACAAATTATCACTGGTAGGCACCAAGGTCGGTGCTGCCACAAAAATAGTATTGTCAGTAGTGGTTGCGTGCGCCGGCCCAAACGTCGGAACCTGCGCAGCAACCAAGGTTCAGTATCACACAGACAAAATTTACAACCTCCCCAACACCCATTCAGCTATTTAGCCACCTGCGAAGGCCCGGCCACGACCGTGGGGTCTTTGGCAGCCGGCTCGACCACCACCTTCAAGATGTCCTCGTCCGTCGACGAGGGGGATGGCGCGGGGTCTTTGCTGGATCCAGTTGGCGCGGTCGATGCTGGGACCGTCGAGGTGCCCTCGCCGACATCAGATGGCGGTGGCACCTCCACCCCCGATGTCACGGGCAGTGCACTGTCCAGACCACCGAGGTCTTCGACCTCCTCGGCATGTGCCATCTGCAGCAATAGCACATTCAGCAAAACCACCCACACACATAACCGCGCAAATAAGATCTTACCTGACCAATCGCCCGATCGAACCTCTCCCGGACCACATCTCGACCGTGTGGACCCCACATCCTGTCGAAGAGCGCCCCCGCCGATTGCTTAAGCACCGGGTCTTTGACCTCTGTTGGGGACTTGTTCTCAGATACTTCGTCTTAAGAACAAGGCAACACAGAAAATGTTAAATGGTAAAGTCCTTCGTCCTTCGAAGCATTATTTCCCTTAGGATATAATAGCTTTTGGACGAAGGTTATGAAGGGTATGCCTTCATAAACACAACATACGAGGATGAAGAAAGAACCATATGAAATATAAAGAATAACATAGGCAATTATATGTTATTAACAGTTTATTTTTGCATTATTATTATGAAGAAATAGAAATGACATTCAATCACAAATGTACCTTCGGCTTGGAAGGAGATGAAAATACAACTGTGACGCCAAAGCAAATGCCAAGTCCGCGTGTCCAGTACGGGAGTACTGTTCACCTATTTATAGGCACGGGACACAGCCCATATAAAATTACATTCATGCCCTTTACACTTGGTAGTAATTCTATAGTAATCCACCGAGGTCCGAATAGCCTTTTCATCTTTAAGTCGGTTTCTTTTTCCGCTATCACGCCGAAGCTTTCCCGCTCACATCTTCGGCATTGTATCAACCTTCGTATTACATGGACTTCTCCTACTGTGATATCGACTCGAGTCCGAAGATACCTGTTCACACATTATACTCCAGAAGCACTGTTAAATCCTATTTTTGAGGACCTTCGGATGCCGAAGGCCCCCAACAGTAGCCCCTCGCAATATTAATTTGTTAAAATAATAAATTTAGATTGCGACATGGACGAAGGCTTTAAGCCGAAGGTCCGAAAAAACACCTTCCCTTTGCTAGAATAGCAACATTCACTGACAGGCGGGGTCTTTCAATTTTTAACGCACTGGGCTTATAAATAAGAGCATACCGCGAGCTCATTTGGCACGCTCTCTTGCCATTTGTTCTCGCTCACTCAATTTTTAGCTCTTGCGCACCAAGATTTGCTTAGCTTTTTAAGTTTTTAAGCTTCGGCGTTGAAAATAGTTTTTTAGTGGTTCCGAAGATGTCTGAAGATAAGAAGGCTGCTCCCGAGATGAAGCTGAGTCTTTCTGAAGAGAAGAACCTGGGGTTTCTTATAGCAATGTCGAAGACCAACACAGAAAAAATCACCAAAGAGATTTTAGAAGGTTTGTCTGAAGATACTGATGACAGCGACAGTTATGACGTGGATAGTGGTGGTGAAGACTCCGAAGATCGCCCCTGGCGACCAAGCCATTCAGTTTTTGGCAAATCAGGTATCAAAGAAAATCATCTTGTCAACATGAGGGGAAGATACTTCCGGGATTTATCCATTATGAGGGTTGACGAAGGAGAGAAAACTTGCCCGACCCCTGAGGAAAATGAAGTCATAGTGTTCCGAAGCTTTTTGAAAGCTGGACTACAGTTTCCCCTGAGCAGCTTTGTCGTAGAAGTACTGAAAATGTTTGAAATCTATCTTCATCAACTTACCCCCGAAGCAATTATAAGGCTGAATATCTTCGTGTGGGCCGTGAGAAGCCAAGGTCTGGAACCTGATGCGAAAAGTTTCTGCAACATACACGAATTATCATACGAGACAAAACCCTGGGGTAAGGAATAGTATCACAATAATTTTGGCTGCTACAGTTTCGTTTCTCGGTCTGGGTCAAGCTGTCCCGTACCGACCTTTCGGAAGAGATGGCCCGGCGACTGGATGATAGAATGGTTTTATGTGAAAAATGACCTGAAAGCACGGGAAGATATTAAAGGTATAGTTATGCGCCCTATTTGGCAAAGCTTCGGCCTGCGAAAGCCGAAGGTTGAAATGAATGATGCTGCCGAAGAATGCCGGAGAGCCTTCGGAGTTATTTGTTCTTTTATTGGAACAAGAGATTTGGTCCAAGAGTATATTGCCTTCAGAGTATGGCCGCTCGCGGAAAGATGGGAAATGCCACAAGAGACCATAAAGGAGGCTGACGAAGGTGGACTTATCAGACTGAAGTATACTTTCAAGTTCGGAGATAAATTCATTGAGCCAGATGATGACTGGCTGAAAGGTATTGAAAATTTAAGTGACGAACTACTTGGGGCTTACTCGAAGGCCGAAGATACTGCATTGTCAGCAGCCTTCGGAGGCCGAAAAAAGAAAAGACTGAACCGAGTGTTTGACGCAATCGGATTCGTCTACCCTGACTATCGTTATCCCATTCGAGGGCAGAAAAGAAAAGGCGCGACCTCTGCGAAAGAAGAAGCTGCAGCTGCTCCTAGTGAGCCAGCACCGAAAAGAAAAAGGATAAAGGTCCTCACACATCGGCCACGCTACATTGAACCAGCCTCGGTGCCTGAATTCACCGGAGAGACTTCTTCGGCCACCGAAGCTGAACAGCCAACCTTGCTGCCAGAAATCGCAGAAATAGCCGAAGCGCCAACAAGAACGGAATTGGAAGAACCAAAGATTTCGTTATCAGAAACCAAAGAAATGGCCGAAGCGCCATTAACAGAAAAAATGGAAGAAACAAAAGGATCAGCTGAGGGATCAAAAATATCAGAAGTTTTAAGTCCTTCAGCAAATGTTGACACAACAAAAATCAAAAAGGGGCCAGCGGTGACTCCGAAAAGAAAAAGAATGGTCAACGTGCTAGATGTTCTAGAAACAATAAAGTCCTCAAGCACAACTCCGATGAAGACTGTTGAAACCTCCGAAGCGAAAACTGAGATTTTTGATACTAAAGCTCCAGAGCAAGAAACTAAAGCTGAAGCTGGTCCTTCGGATCCCACGAAGGTAAAATCCCTGGAAACCGAGGAAGAAAAAGTGACAGAGCCAATTCTTGTTGAAGAAATCAGTGCTGCTGCCCCCGAAGCATCCCCCAAAGTCTCTGATTATATTGTTCGACATGCTTCGGGGAAAAAGTTGTCTGAAAAAGAAAAGCAAGAGGCCCAGTTTTACGCCCAAAAACTAAAATATCCAAAGGGGGCGTTGATATTCAACGGCAGCGGAGAAGAAGATTTCTTGTACTGTCTCCCTGACAGTAAGGAGATTTCTGTCTGCCGGGAGATGAGCAAGAGCTTCGGATTCCCAACACTAGAAGACGGACTCTCGGTGCTGTCGAAAGACGAGTTGGCCGACAGCTTGGCGTATAATAGTTTGAAGGTACAAAATTTGAGACCTTCGCATTGTTTGTTGAAAACAAAAAATTTTCATTTGCTTAGATTTATTAACACACACACATTCTTCTTTGTAGGGCCTTATACATAGCAATGCCCTCAGGGCCCAAAAAGATGCCGAAGATGAAGGATGTGTGATGGCCCTGAGCAATCTTCGTTCCGAAGTAATTGAACTACGGAAGGAAGGTCTCAAAAAAGACAAAATATTGCATTCATTGATAAGCAGAATAAAAGAAGACGAAGCTACTTTTAAAGGTCAAGCTGAAGCTCAGAAACGTGAAATTGAAGATCTTCGAAAACAACTAGCCAGAGCTAGAGAAGAATGCATACTTGAAGAAACAAAGCGAGAACTTAGCGACCAATGGGCAAATCATTTAGAAGGAACTGTTGAAGAGCTTCGTGCGTCCAAGAAGAGATGCTATAACAAATCTATTGAATGTGTTAAGAAAATGAAAACTAGCTTCGCCAGTGTTGGCGCATTTTCGAGTGAGGAAAACTTTACGAGAGGCAACCCCGAAGGCCCCATTGAATGGATTAGCCACGAAGCTGAGGCCTTCGAAGAAATTTTAAATAGCCGCGGAGATATATGTGCTTTTTCGGGTGCCAAGGGAATTGCCACCATTTTGGAGAAAAAGGGCTGTGAGCATGTAAAGATTTTAGCGCAATCCGAAGCTACCTTGCCCTTCGAAGATACAAAGGATCCTTCAGCCGAAGCTATCATGGTTGGAGGAAAATTTTTTACCGATGTCTGGGACAATGGTGGTCGAGAAATGGCCCGAGAAATTATCCAAAAAAGCGAAAAGGGCATCCACGATGCTAGAAAAGTAGCAGAGGCTACTGAGAAGAGCGTGGAGCCCGAAGGGCAAATAGGTATTAACTAGTGGTTTTTATTGTGTTGTAATTTTTAATTTTAAACTTCGTTCGCAATTTGTAATAGCAATGTAGCTGTATCCTGTCCTCCCTCAGATCCTACTAAAGCGTCTCCGGGTCCTCCCCCGAAAGATGACGATGAAATTAAAAAGATGGCTGAAGCTATCATGGATCAAGTTGTCAATCAACTCCTGAACGAAGCTGCAGAAGTAGTACTTAGGGAAGACTAAGTGCTACTGTAAAAACTTCTGAAGTGTACTATGTGTAATATCTTGTAACCCTGAATGTAATAAACTTTTTTTTATGGTTCAATTCTTTACGATGCATGAAATTTTACATACGTACCATTTTTGAGTCTTTGACGAAAAAACACCTTCCCTTCTTTTCATGCTTCGTGAAGAAGAATTTTCATTTATCACAACAATACCCATAGTGTTCTGATGAAGAACATCCAAACTTCGTGAAAATATTTTCCGAAGCTACATTACGAAGATCAATATTGTATCCCCTTCTTGTGCCATATGCGGAATGATGTATGATGCTTATGCTATGCAAAATGATGTGATGATGTTATGCTATGAGAAAAGGTATTCGTTCCGAAGCTACAGGTATTCGTTCCGAAATTACACACACATCCCTGCAATAAAATACATAAACTTTTTTGAATCAGCGTTGACTTTTCGCTGTAAGCCTCCCTTAGGAGCTTCTTCGCCTTTTACTTCAGCGGAATCAGCGTTGACTTTTCGCTGTAAGCTCTGCATTCCCTTAGGAACGACTTTGGAGCTTCTTCGCCTTTTACTTTCGGCGGAATCAGCGTTGACTTTTCGCTGTAAGCTCTGCATTCCCTAAGGAACGACTTTGGAGCAAAAAACTTACACTACGCTCCTTTTGGAACGACTTTTTGTTGCTTCAAAGAATTCATACCGTGTCTTCTTTTTTAAAATAAATTTATTAACCCGAAGGTCCTCCTTGCTATTGCAAATTTTCAAGCTCCGACAACTTAAGCCTGTGTAGAAGATATGTTTTCCTTGTGGCAAACAACAAAACTATTACTTGAAATTTAAAAAGTGTCCTTTATTACACAGAAAATAAAACTGAATGGAAAAGACTGCTGTCAAGGTAGCATATTTGTCAATAGATGTGCTTCGACTCTGGCACAGTGCTATTGACTGTGCGAGCTTCGGATTGTTCTCTGAAGTCCCTTTGATGTGGAGCATATTGGCTCCCTTCTGGCTGTTGACCTTGTTGCAGCGGTGGTGGAGGCGGAGGCTGTTGCCAAGAAGCTTGAGGTTGACTCGCCGAAGCAACAGAAACTGCAGGGTGGTTGCCTACGTATTCTGGGATGTAAGGCGAATGGTACGAAGCAGTATGCATGACCTGCTTCGGCTGAGCTTGTTGTACTGCAGCTTCGGCTATCTCCTTTTGTTTCTGGATGGTAACATGGCACGTCCTGGTGGTATGGCCCTTGTTTTCACCACAGAACAAGCAAAATATTCTCCTTGGTTGATCTCCAAATCTTCCACCGAAGCCCCTGGCGCCTCTGCCTCTTGGAGCTGGTGGCCGGAAGAAGCTTTGCTGTTGCCCCGAAGCCTGTGAGGAGCACTGTGGCCTTTGCTGCTGACTCCCCTTATCATCATTTTGAGTAGAGTTGTGGATTGACCTGACATGCCTCGGATAGAATCTTCCTCCGAAGCCCCTGGTCATTTCGGAAAACCTGAAAGCCTCCTCCCTTCTTTGGCGAAAATCATTGTCGGCACGAATATACTCGTCCATCTTCTGGAGCAGCTTCTCCAAAGTTTGAGGAGGCTTCCTAGCAAAGTACTGAGCTGAAGGTCCAGGCCGAAGTCCCTTGATCATGGCCTCAATGACAATTTCGTTGGGCACCGTTGGCGCCTGCGCCCTCAAACGCAAGAACCTCCTGACATACGCCTGAAGGTATTCTTCGTGATCCTGTGTGCACTGGAACAGGGCCTGAGCAGTGACCGGCTTCGTCTGAAACCCTTGGAAGCTGGTTAACAACATGTCCTTCAGTTTTTGCCATGAAGTGATCGTTCCTGGTCGAAGGGAGGAATACCAGGTTTGAGCAACACTCCTGACAGCCATAACAAAAGACTTTGCCATGACTGCAGCATTGCCACCATACGAAGATACTGTTGCTTCGTAGCTCATCAAAAACTGCTTCGGGTCTGAATGGCCATCGAATATGGGAAGCTGGGGTGGCTTGTAGGACGGAGGCCAAGGTGTAGCATGCAGCTCAGCGGGCAGAGGAGAAGCATCATCAAAAACAAAATTTCCATGATGGAAGTTGGTATACCAGTCATCTTCGTTGAGGAAACCCTCCTGATGAAGGTTTTGGTTCTGAGGTCTTCGGTTCTGCTCATCGTGAGTAAAATGGCGAACTTCTTCAGAAGCTTCGTCTATCTGCCTTTGTAGTTCAGCTAGCCTGGCCATCTTTTCCTTCTTCCTCTGCACCTGTTGATGAAGCATCTCCATGTCACTGATCTCTTGATCTAGCTCATCCTCTTGCGGTGTCGGGCTGACAGCCTTCCTCTTCTGGCTTCGGGCCTCCCGAAGAGAGAGAGTCTCCTGATTGGGGTCCAGCGGTTGCAGAGGTGCAGCCCCAGTTGCTGAAGCTTTCTTCGGCGCCATAGCGAAGGTTTATGATCGCCGAAGGTGTTAAAAAACTCAAAGGGTGGTAGTGAGTTCACCGGAGGTGGGCGCCAATGTTGGGGACTTGTTCTCAGATACTTCGTCTTAAGAACAAGGCAACACAGAAAATGTTAAATGGTAAAGTCCTTCGTCCTTCGAAGCATTATTTCCCTTAGGATATAATAGCTTTTGGACGAAGGTTATGAAGGGTATGCCTTCATAAACACAACATACGAGGATGAAGAAAGAACCATATGAAATATAAAGAATAACATAGGCAATTATATGTTATTAACAGTTTATTTTTGCATTATTATTATGAAGAAATAGAAATGACATTCAATCACAAATGTACCTTCGGCTTGGAAGGAGATGAAAATACAAATGTGACGCCAAAGCAAATGCCAAGTCCGCGTGTCCAGTACGGGAGTACTGTTCACCTATTTATAGGCACGGGACACAGCCCATATAAAATTACATTCATGCCCTTTACACTTGGTAGTAATTCTATAGTAATCCACCGAGGTCCGAATAGCCTTTTCATCTTTAAGTCGGTTTCTTTTTCCGCTATCACGCCGAAGCTTTCCCGCTCACATCTTCGGCGTTGTATCAACCTTCGTATTACTTGGACTTCTCCTACTGTGATATCGACTCGAGTCTGAAGATACCTGTTCACACATTATACTCTAGAAACACTGTTAAATCCTGTTTTTGAGGACCTTCGGATGCCGAAGGCCCCCAACAACCTCGAAGATTGCGCATTCGAAGTTCTCGTCTGATTGGTCGAAGACCTCGAAATGCCCGCACCCCTTGCGGGACAAAGCATTCACGGCCCCTTCGCAGGTGACGAGGGAGGCAAAGGACATGAGGCCCATTGCGATGGTCGGGAGCACCGCCAACTCCTCTTGTAACCACTCCAGGAAGCGGAGGCCCACCTCTTGGCCGGGCGCGTCGAAGGCGGCGGTCCGCGCACCCAGCTCCCGGTACGCGTCCACGAACTGCGCGTGCGTCCGCTCGACCTCCCCGTGCGTCGAGGCCTCGGCTTTATTGTCACACCCGGATTTCGGGGCAACAACTCCCGGGCGCGAACATAATCACCAGGTGTGCTGGGACCAAGTCTCACACATATGATGAATCATGGCACGGGATCGAATGTCACATCTTTACTATATAATAGGAGTTCTATACAAAATAAATAAATAATTACATTATACGGAGACAACGGTCCAGCAACCCAAAGTTGACTGGGAGACGATGGCCTAGACCTCTCACGAACTCGTCACAGCATCCTCTAAGCGCCTCATCCAGTGGTACCTGTTCTTGACCTATGGGGGGGTGTGAGACAGCAAGAGTGAGCTCACATACGTTCATAGCTCAACAAGTTGTGTGGAATAATGTGCATGAACTCGCCAAAGGTGAGAGCTCACGTGAAGTGTAAGCCTTACCAAAGGAGATGGTTAGAGCTGAGCATTGCTTTTAAAGTTGGTCAAAATTTTATTAGCAGTTACTAAGTATAAGTAAATACCAAACCCAATTAAGTAGTAGAACAGAAGTAACAACATCACCTGCGATGCAATGCATATGGCAAATTGAATTTAGTTCCATAAATTAATCATGTGAGTGTCCGAGCTGCTCATGACTGTGAGCACGGCTAGTATACCAGTTTTACACTCTGCAGAGGTTGCGCATCTTTACCCACAGGTCATGATACCCATCTGCCAAGAGACGTCCAATCCCATACACCTCTACCGAGGAGGCGAGGCAGGGTAACACTACGAGGCCTTTACAAAGTTCCACTAGCTTCAGAAAACCCGCTACAGTTTATAGGAAGCTCCAATGCAGGAATCCCTCGTCTGACCGCCATCGCAGCAAAATCAACCCGAGGGCCTCCCTACACTGACCACTCCCCTACTGCCCTTGCCCCTTTCGGGTAAGGTAGTCCTCCACTAGCTTTCCTAATTAGTCATCCAAGGGCGTCCCATTAAACCCTTGTGGTAGCACTCTTTTCCCGGGTGGTTCTCCATGTTCCAATTAACATAATGATCTTATCATGAACAGTAAATAACAACTGATAATAAAAGTATAATCATGAATATCTCAATGCCCAAATCCACATAAAGCACTAGCAAGTACTACCCAGAAGTTCAGTGGTAAACAGGGCATAAAGATAGACAAACTAGGGTAACCTATTAGGTCCCATCAAAATTAACCTATGCAGATCATTATAATTAATTAGAACATGAGTGGGTAAAAGGAAGAGATCAAGGGCACAACTTGCCTGGGACTTGAGATTCTAGGTTCCAGGATGATCTTCAGGTGACTCGTGACCTCACGCTAGTCGTAGCAATACAAACAAACATGGTATAGACAAAATTAACATCACACCAAACATAAGCACAAACTGTATAATAATGATCTACACGTCGCTACGATATCGTGGGTTCGAGATCCGCTATAATCGGAGTCACGATTAAGGAGTTATGATTTTATAAAAGATCTGTGTGGTTTAAAATATTAAACTGTATTATAAATTGGTTAATATAAATCATTTGAGAGGTTATTCTATAAATAATTATATCCACTTTAATCTAAGTTATGAATTGACCATAAATCATATTCTAGTAGATTCTAATGATAAGCAGATTAACAAGATTAACCGACATAAGTTAAATAGAAATATAATTATAAAATATTGAGACATGGTATAATAAATGTTGTTACTGCATAGTAATTATTTATACAAGACTAACGCAACTTGAACGGATCAAATCGGAGTTAAAACATAGAAGTTATGAATTTTGTAAGCATTTAGTATTTCCTTTACACAAGAAATCATTTTCTAGGTCTATTTTATTAATTCCTGCGAATAAGTGTACTACAGGCACAATTTAATAGGAGTTCAGGGTTCATTTTGTAAATCCGAGGTCTTCTCTGTAATGATCTTAACACTGACTCGGGTGGCGGGTTGATTTGAGAAAAGTCGAGGGGGTCTTTAGAATAAATGCTGAGGCAAAGGGGTACACGCCATTCTGGACCGTTGGATCAGAGTTGGACGCATGAGATTAAATCAAGTCCCCCCTGAACCGGTACGCCATCCGGACTATCCGATCCCGATCGGACGGTCATGATTTTAATGCAGCGCCCAAGCTTCACCCGCACATGATTAGAATCGGACGGTCGGTACCCAATCAGGCGAAGGGATATCCTCCCACCTAATCCTGATCGTCCGCGATTGGATCGACGGTCCGCGATCGTCACCAACCCCAAACAGTAGAAAACCCGGCGCCGTCACGGCAACAGAGCCATTGCGGTGGCGCAACGCCGGTGAGGTGTCCAACCGAGGCGCCCAGGGCACATACTCCCAATCTACGAGACCTAGAGAGAGAGAACCCAAAAGCGAATGTGTTGGTCTGCTACTTACAAGTGGTGCGTACGGTGTTGAGGCTGTCCTCAGAGCGAAGCGATGGTGCGGCGGTGCGGCAAGAAATTCACACAGCGCCAGCGCCCAATGCGTGAAATTTGCGGTGGCCAAAGCTCGCCGAAGCTCTCACATGGCGCCCGGAAATCCTACGAAGGCACAAGCGGACAGCATCGACAGATTCCACTTCTCTCCCTGGGTCCGTGGCGGAGGCGCCCTCGCTGGTGATCCGTCCACCATTCTACAAGCACGGCCGAGGCACACAGAGGTTGGTGGAGATCCTACTGGAGCTATGACCGAGGTGGAGAAGTCCAAGGCGCTTTTATACGCCGTGGATGCCAAATCCCAACAACCTCGCGAGATTGGATCCGATTCGGCCATTGAGAAGGATAACAGATGGGATCACGGGGAAAGAGGGAAGGTTTGTTATCCGGTTATGCTGCCGCACAATTTTCGCACTGAAGGGAGTCGAGGTAGCGACGCTTGAGCACCACGGGCGCGCGACATTCACTGCTCAAACGTCTGGTCACGCGTGTTTAGCTGAGTCCACCACCGTTGGTTTGGGGGAAGAATGACCTGACAAACGGGGCCCACCCGTAAGCGAGACAGGAAGCACTGCGAGGGACTGAGAGGCTGGCTAGCGGGCCCACGCCGTCAGCTGGTAAAGGCGCGCGCGCGGACTGATGAGTAGGCCTGGTGCGTCAGTGAGGCAAGGCATCGCCAAACGCGCGCCACGCCATATGGGCCGCGCGGGAGAGGAGTTACTGGGCCGCGTGCTACTAGAAATCGGCCCAGACGCAGGAAAGTCATCCTTTCTTCTTATTTTTTATATGTTTTCTATTTCCTATTTCTATTTATTCAAATTTAAATTGGGTTTTGAATTCCACACTTAAGTTCAAATGCATAAACAAAATAGATTCCAACATGAAATGCAAAATTGTATTTTATTTATAATATTTGGTTATCTATATGCCTCAAAATATAAACCACATACATATATATAAGAGACTCATTTGGAAAGTATACTTTAATTTTCATTACTTATTTTCTTTTAAAACAATAAATAATAAATAAATAAATAAATATATATTATATGTGTGACGAACTATTTTCATTCAAATGCATCTATTTATTTGTGAAGGGTGTTTAAGGGAATAATTAGGTAAATTAAAGGTCCTTCCTCTATTTGTTGTTTCTATTTTAAATTCGAACTTTTTAAACTCAACTTTGGGTCTAAGTTTGAATTACCAAACCTTTAATGTTACTTGTTGTTTGTTTCAGGGAAATATATTTTTATAAAGAGGGAATTCATTATTTAGGAGTCATTTTATCTTAAGTATTTTGGAAGATCTCTCTAAATTACCAACATACGATTTTGGATGTTACAAATTCTACCCCCCTTAACAGAAATCTCGTCCTCGAGATTTGTAAGAAAAGGGATATAATAAGTTTGGTCTAGAATTTTAGTTTCTCATTTGGTTTTGGGAATCAAAGTTTTGTTTAAAGTTATATATATATATATGAATATGTATGTCTAGCCATTTATTCTAGCAGATGAGGTACGGTTATGGCAAGTATAGGTTGTGGCAAGGAATAGTATAATAAGGAAAGACTTCATCCAGAACTGTGGATCCTGATTCTGCTAGCGATTCAACTTGATCTTTGAAGACTTGAGTTGATGCTTATCCTTCTTTGACATGGTTGGTCTTCTTTGGCCTTCCTTCTTAGAGTTGCCATCCGAGTTAAGGACATATAGTTAGGATAGCTGGGGTACACGAGGTAGGTAGGTTTGAACAGAGTTGTATTTTGCTTTTGGAACAAATGGACTAGGCAGCCTGTGATGTAGGTTATATTGTTGTTTACGGACGAGTTGGTATAAGACATTAATTTAGGTTAGGTTATGTTTGTTGAAGTAGTGTCTAACCCATATCACTAACCTGTTAATAACTTACTTTTGATTGGATCATATTGGATTAGATGGTGATCTAGATTAGATTGGATACAACTAGATTAGACTAGTTAAGATCTAAATAAATTTTGGATTAGCTCATGGTTGTTATTCTAGAGTGGGATAAATATGCTAATTAGGGCAAGATGACTCCATAAAGAATGGGTAGAATCTTTTGAGGTCAGTTAGATCTACTAGGGTGACATAAGATCTTTTCAAGATAAGATGAGCATCTTTTAAGATAAGATAGATCTATGAGTGTAGGATAGACTCTTTCAAGATGAGATGGATATTGTTAGGCTAGATACTTTAATGAGTGATAATCTAGTTTATCTAGTTATTTTTATAAGCATTTTTACTATATGCAGATTACTCCACAACTCATCACACTAAATCAAAGATCCAAATCAGACAAGTACCATAAGAACAAGCATTCAAGCATATAGATAAAAAATAGTTTTGATTTTGTTCCTAAGATTAGGTCTCCTATTCCTAAAGTTCACTTTAGGCACAGGATTTCAAAGTGTGAAACCCATGTTTGTCTTTAGAAAGAAAAGGTAAGGATAATCAGAGTAAAGCGGAAATAGATGAGAAAAGACTAAGAAAAGTTTAGAAAAGAGTCAGAGTAGCAAAGGTAAGTAGATAATGGTTGTCCAGTTCTATCTAGGTTTCGTCCTACAGTCAACATTCCTCTGATACCACTTCTGTCACACCCGGATTTCTGGGCACCAAGACCCGGGCGCGAACATAATCACCAGGTGTGCTGGGACCAAGTCTCACACATATGATGAATCATGGCACAGGATCGAATGACATCTTTACTATATAACAGGAGTTCTGTACAAAATAAATAAATAATTACATTATACGGAGACAACGGTCCAGCAACCCAAAGTTGACTGGGAGACGACGGCCTAGACCTCTCACGAACTCGTCACAGCATCCTCCAAGCGCCTCATCTAGTGGTACCTGTTCTTGACCTGTGGGGGTGTGAGACAGCAAGAGTGAGCTCACATACGTTCGTAGCTCAACAAGTTATGGGGGAATAATGTGCATGATCTCGCTAAAGGTGAGAGCTCATGTGAAGTGTAAGACTTACCAAAAGAGATGGTTAGAGCTGAGCATTGCTTTTAAAGTTGGTCAAAATTTTATTAGCAGTTACTAAGTATAAGTAAATACCAAACCCAATTAAGTAGTAGAACAGAAGTAACAACATCACATGCGATGCAATGCATATGGCAAATTGAATTTAGTTCCATAAATTAATCATGTGAGTGTCCGAGCTGCACATGACCGTGAGCACGGCTAGTATACCAGTTTTCCACTCTGCAGAGGTTGCGCATCTTTACCCACAAGTCATGTTACCCATCTGCCAAGAGACGGCCAATCCCATACACCTCTACCGAGGAGGCGAGGCAGGGTAACATTATGAGGCCTTTACAAAGTTCCACTAGCTTCAGAAAACCCGCTATAGTTTATAGAAAGCTCCAATGCAGGAATCCCTCGTCTGACCGCCATCGCAGCAAAATCAACCCGAGGACCTGAGAGCACCTAGAGGGGGGGTGAATAGGTGATCCTGTAAAACTTGAAACTTAATGCCACAAAACTTGATTAGAAGTTAGCACAATAATGCCAAGTGGCTAGAGAAGAGTCTCAACAAAACACAATAACCACACAGATATCAACACAGAGATGGCACAATGGTTTATCCCGTGGTTCGGCCAAGACCAACGCTTTCCTACTCCACGTTGTGGCGTCCCAACGGACGAGGGTTGCAATCAACCCCTCTCAAGCAGTCCAAAGACCCACTTGAATACCACAGTGTTTTGCTTTGCTTTTCTGTATCCCGCTTGCTAGGAATCTCCACAACTTGGAGTCTCTCGCCCTTACAAAGATGTTCACAAAGAAGCGCGGAGTAAGGGAGGGATGAGCAACTCACACAAGACACAAAGATCACAGCAAATACGCACACACAAGACCCATACTTGAGCTCAAGAAACTATCACGAGTTTCTCACTAGAACGGAGCTCAAATCACTAAGAATGTCGAACAAGTGCGCAAGAATGAAGTGTGAGTGATCAACTATGCTTAAAGAATGCTTGAATGTCTTCTCCATGCGCCAAGGGGTCCCTTTTATAGCCCCAAGGCAGCTAGGAGCCGTTGAGAGCATTGTAGGAAGGCAATTCTTGCCTTCTGTCGACTGGCGCACCGGACAGTCCGGTGTACCATCGGACACTGTCCGGTGCGGATTTCTTTCCTTAATTGGCGAAGTCGACCGTTGCAGATTCAGAGCCGTTGGTGCACCGGACACTGTCCGGTGCTCACCGGACAGTCTGGTGCACCAATGTGACCGTTGGCTCGGCCACGCGTCACGCGCGGAATCCTCGACCGACCGTTGCCCCGGCTGACCGTTGGCTCACCGGATAGTCCGATGCCTCACCGGACAGTCGGGTGAATTATAGCCGTACGCTGTTGATGGCTTCCCGAGTCCGACGGCTTCGCCTGTGAACGGCTCACCGGACAGTCCGGTGATTTATACCGTACACCACCGTCGGAGTCCTGAGAGCAGCAAGTTCGCCAGAGCCAGCCTGGCGCACCGGACACTGTCCGATGCACCACCGGACAGTCCGGTGCACCTAGACTGCGCAGACTTTGGCTGAACAAAGCCATCTCTTTTCCAATTCGATTTCTCCTGTTTCCAGCACTTAGACACAATACATTAGTCCATAAAAACAATGTACTAAGTCTAGAAACATACCTTTTGACTTGATTTGCACTTTGTCCACCACTTTGCATAGATTAACATAAAAGCACTTGTGTTGGCACTCAATCACCAAAATACTTAGAAATGGCCCAAGGGCACATTTCCCTTTCAATCTCCCCCTTTTTGGTGATTTATGCCAACACAACAAAGAGCAACTAAAAGAAGTGCAATATCAATGCAAATGAGAACTCAAAAAGGTTTTGATTCAAATTTGGTATATATGGATCATACATTGCCACCACTTGGTTTGTTTTTTGCAAATCAACCTCAATTTCCTATCTCTAAGTCAAACACACTTGTAGAGACATAAAGAGAGTTGTTCCAATAGAAATTGATCACAGTATCAAAAACTCCCCCTATTTCCCATAATCAACCATTCTCCCCACAAGAGACAAACTTTTGACAAAAAGAGCCAATAAGAGAGTTTTGACAAACCAAAATCTCTATTCTACTATTTTCAAAATTTCTCAAGTGGTAGTTGATCCATTTATTGCTTTGGCCTTATTTTCTCCCCCTTTGGCATCAAGCACCAAAACAGAATCAATTTGGCCCTTAAACCTCATTGCCTCACCAAAATCTTCAAATAAGAATACAAAGGCAATAGGAGTACATGAGATGAACTTGGAATAAGTTACCCTCTCATCGGAGTGCAGTGGAAGTCTTTCATGGTCCAAGTCCACCTTTTCCCTTTCAAACCTGCTTTGAGACTAAATCAAGCAAACTCAAGCACACGGTTAGTCTCAAAGGGTCAAGTTGTAGCACAACTCCCCCTAAATATGTGCATCACTTGCAAAAGGACTTGTGAGGTCCGGGGAGTGTTTGTACAACTTGAGCACCACAATTAGGCAACAAAATGCATAAGGAACATGATCAAAGGCATAAACACATGTATGCTATAAATCAATCCAAGTTCCACGAATCTAAGACATTTAGCTCACTACGCAGCCTGCAAAAGGTCTTCTCATCTAAAGGCTTAGTGAAGATATCGGCTAGCTGGTTCTCGGTGCTAACATAAACCACTTCGATATCTCCCTTTTGCTGGTGGTCTCTCAAAAAGTGATGCCGGATGTCAATGTGCTTTGTGCGGCTGTGCTCAACAGGATTTTCCGCTATGCGGATAGCACTCTCATTGTCACATAGGAGTGGGACTTTGCTCAGATTGTAGCCAAAGTCCCGGAGGGTTTGCCTCATCCAAAGTAGTTGCGCGCAACACTGGCCTACGACAACATACTCGGCCTCAGCGGTGGATAGGGCAACGAAAGTTTGTTTCTTAGAGTTCCACGACACCAAGGACCTTCCTAAGAATTGGCACGTCCCCGATGTACTCTTCCTATCGACCTTACATCCAGCATAGTCGGAATCTGAATATCCAATCAAGTCAAAGTTAGACCCCTTTGGATACCAGATCCCGAAGCAAGGCGTAGCGACTAAATATCTAAGAATTCGCTTCACGGCCACTAAGTGACAGTCCCTTGGGTCGGATTGAAATCTAGCACACATGCATACACTAAGCATAATATCCGGTCTACTAGCACATAAACAAAGCAAAGAAACTATCATAGACTGGTATGCTTTTTGATCAATGGACTTACCTCCTTTGTTGAGGTCGGTGTGTCCGTTGGTTCCCATCGGAGTCTTTGCGGGCTTGGCGTCCTTCATCCCAAACCGCTTTAGCAAATCTTGCGTGTACTTCGTTTGGGAGATGAAAGTGCCGTCCTTGAGTTGCTTCACATGGAACCCAAGTAGTTCAACTCGCCCATCATCGACATCTCGAATTTCTGTGTCATCACCCTGCTAAACTCTTCACAAGACTTTTGGTTAGTAGAACCAAATATTATGCCATCGACATAAATTTGGCACACAAAAAGATCACCATCGCAAGTCTTAGTGAAAAGAGTTGGATCGGCTTTCCCAACCTTGAAAGCATTAGCAATTAAAAAGTCTCTAAGGCATTCATACCATGCTCTTGGGGCTTGCTTAAGTACATAGAGCGCCTTAGAGAGCTTACACACGTGGTCGGGGTACCGTTCATCCTCGAAGCCAGGGGGTTGCTCCACGTACACCTCCTCCTTGATTGGCCCGTTGAGGAAGGCGCTCTTTACATCCATTTGGAACAACCTGAAAGAATGGTGAGCGGCATATGCTAGCAAAATACGAATGGACTCTAGCCTAGCCACAGGAGCAAAAGTCACCTCAAAGTCCAAACCTGCGACTTGGGCATAACCTTTTGCCACAAGTCGAGCCTTGTTCCTCGTCACCACCCCGTGCTCATCCTGTTTGTTGCGGAACACCCACTTGGTTCCCACAACGTTTTGCTTGGGACGAGGCACCAGTGTCCAAACTTCATTACGCTTGAAGTTGTTGAGCTCTTCCTGCATGGCCAACACCCAGTCCGGATCTAGCAAGGCCTCTTCTACCCTGAAAGGCTCAATAGAAGAGACAAAGGAGTAATGCTCACAAAAATTAACTAATCTAGAACGAGTAGTTACTCCCTTGCTAATATCACCCAATATTTGGTCGACGGGATGATTCCTTTGAATCGTCGCTCGAACTTGGGTTGAAGGTGCCTGAGGTGCTTCTTCCTCTTCAACTTGGACATCCTGTGCTCCCCCTTGATCACGCGCCTCCACTTGAGGTACCTGTTCGTCATCTTGGGTTGGGGGATTTACCATCATTGAGGAAGAAGGTTGATCTTGCTCTTTTTGTTCCTGAGGCCGCACATCTCCAATCGCCATGGTGCGTATCGCGGCCGTTGGAACGTCTTCTTCATCTACATCATCAAGGTCAACAACTTGCTCTCTTGGAGAGCCATTAGTCTCATCAAATACAACATCGCTAGAGACTTCAACCAAACCCGATGATTTGTTGAAGACTCTATACGCCTTTGTATTTGAGTCATAACCTAATAAAAACCCTTCTACAGCTTTGGGAGCAAATTTGGAATTCCTACCCTTCTTCACTAGAATGTAGCATTTACTCCCAAAAACTCGGAAATATGAAACATTGGGTTTGTTACCGGTTAGAAGCTCACACGAAGTCTTCTTGAGGAGGCGGTGAAGGTAGACCCGGTTGATGGCGTGGCAAGCCGTGTTCACGGCTTCCGACCAAAAGTGCTCGGGGGTCTTGAACTCTCCAAGCATCGTCCTCCCCATGTCTATGAGCGTCCTGTTCTTCCTCTCTACCACACCATTTTGCTGTGGTGTGTAGGGAGCGAAGAACTTGTGCTTGATCCCCTCCTCCTCAAGGAACTCCTCCACTCGAAGGTTCTTGAACTCGGACCCGTTGTCGCTCCTTATCTTCTTCACCTTGAGCTCAAACTCGTTTTGAGCTCTCCTGAGGAAGCGCTTGAGGGTCCCTTGGGTTTCAGATTTATCCTGCAAAAAGAATACCCAAGTGAAGCAGGAAAAATCATCAACTATAACAAGACCATACTTACTTCCTCCTATGCTTAGATAGGCGATGGGTCCGAAAAGGTCCATATGAAGCATCTCCAAAGGTCTTGATGTGGTCATCACATTTTTGGTGTGATGAGAGCTTCCCACCTGTTTGCCTGCTTGACAAGCTGCACAAGGTCTATCTTTTTCGAAATGCACATTAGTTAGACCTATCATGTGTTCTCCCTTTAGAAGCTTGTGATGGTTCTTCATCCCCACATGTGCTAAACGGTGATGCCACAGCCAGCCCATGCAAGTCTTAGCAATTAAGCATGCATCTAGACCGGCCTCCTCTTTTGCAAAATCAACTAAATAAAGTTTGACGTCTAGTACACCCTTAAAAGCTAGTGAACCATCACACCTTCTAAAGACATACATATCTACATTTGTGAATAAACAATTATATCCCATTTTACAAAGTTGACTAATGGATAACAGATTATATCCAAGCGACTCAACTAAAAACACATTAGAAATAGAGTGCTCGGACGAAATAGCAATTTTACCTAACCCTTTCACCTTGCCTTGGTTCCCATCACTGAATATTATTGAATCTTGGGGATCCTTGTTCTTGACGTAGGAAGAGAACATCCTCTTCTCTCCTGTCATGTGGTTTGTGCATCCGCTGTCGATAATCCAGCTTGAGCCCCCGGATGCATAAACCTGCAAGGCAAATTTAGGCTTGGGTCTTAGGTACCCAACTCTTGTTGGGTCCTACAAGGTTAGTCACAATAGTCTTAGGGACCCAAATGCAAGTTTTGTCTCCCTTACATTTGGCCCCTAACTTCCTAGCAATTACCTTCTTATCCTTTCTACAAATAGCAAATGAAGCATTGCAAGCATGATATATTGTCGAAGGTTCATTAATTTTCCTAGGAACATTAACAACATTTCTCCTAGGCATATGATGAACAACATTTCTCCTAGTCATATCTCTACCATGCATATAGGAAGAACTAGAAGCAAACATGGCATGAGAATCATAACTTCTATAGGCATTCCTAGAATGTCTCCTATCATGATACATGAAAGCATGGTTCTTTTTAGCACTACTAGCCATTGGGGCCTTCCCTTTCTCCTTGGTGGAGATCGGAGCCTTATGGCTTGTTAAGTTCTTGGCTTCCCTCTTGAAGCCAAGTCCATCCTTAATTGAGGGGTGTCTACCAATCGTGTAGGCATCCCTTGCAAATTTTAACTTACCAAATTCACTTTTGCTAGTCTTAAGTTGGGCATTAAGACTAGCCACTTCATCATTTAACTTTGCAATAGACACTAGGTGTTCACTACAAGCATCCACATTAAAATCTTTACACCTAGTGCAAATCATAACATGTTCTACACAAGAGTTAGATTTATTTGCTACTTCTAGTTTAACATTTAAATCATTGTTAACATCCTTTAAACTAGAAATTGTCTCATGGTAAGTAGATAGTTCACAAGAAAGCATTTCATTCCTTTTAACTTCTAAAGCATGAGATTTTTGTGCCTCTACAAATTTATCGTGTTCTTCATACAAAAGATCCTCTTGTTTTTCTAAAAGTCTATCCTTTTCATTCAAGGCATCAATCAATTCATTAATCTTATCTATTTTAGTTCTATCCAATCCCTTGAACAAACTAGAGTAATCTATTTCATCATCACTAGACTCATCATCACTAGAAGAAGCATAAGTGGCATTGTTTCGAGTACATACCTTCTTCTCCTTCGCCATGAGGCATGTGTGATGCTCGTTGGGGAAGAGGGATGACTTGTTGAAAGCGGTGGCGGCAAGTCCTTCATTGTCGGAGTCGGAAGAGGAGCAATCCGAATCCCACTCCTTTCCAAGATGTGCCTCGCCCTTGGCGTTCTTGTAATTCTTCTTCTTTTCCCTTTTGTTCCCTTGTTCCTGGTCACTATCATTATCGGGACAGTTAGCGATAAAATGACCAATCTTACCACATTTTAAGCATGAGCGCTTCCCCTTTGTCTTGGTCTTGCTTCGCTGCCCCTTGCGACCCTTTAGCGCCGTCTTGAAGCGCTTGATGATGAGGGCCATCTCTTCATCATTAAGTCCCACGGCCTCAACTTGTGCCACCTTGTTAGGTAGCGTCTCCTTGCTTCTCGTTGCTTTGAGGGCGATGGTTTGAGGCTCATGGATTGGGCCATTTAGCGCATCATCCACGTATCTCGCCTCCTTGATCATCATTCGCCCGCTTACGAACTTCCCAAGAACTTCTTCGGGAGACATCTTTGTGTACCTAGGATTTTCACGAATATTGTTCACCAGATGTGGATCAAGTACAGTAAAGGACCTTAGCATTAGGCGAACGATGTCGTGGTCCGTCCATCACGTGCTTCCATAGCTCCTTATCTTGTTGATGAGGGTCTTGAGCCAGTTGTATGTTTGGGTTGGCTCCTCTCCCCTTATCATTGCGAATCTTCCAAGCTCGCCCTCCACCAACTCCATTTTGGTGAGCATGGTGACGTCGTTCCCCTCATGTGAGATCCTGAGGGTGTCCCAGATCTGCTTGGCATTGTCCAAGCCGCTCACCTTATTGTACGCTTCCCTGCACAAAGATGCTAAAAGGACAGTAGTAGCTTGTGCATTTTTATGGATTTGTTCATTTATAAACATGGGACTATCTGAGCTATCAAATTTCATTCCACTCTCTACAATCTCCCATATGCTTGGATGGAGAGAGAACAAGTGACTACGCATTTTGTGACTCCAAAATCCGTAGTCCTCCCCATCAAAGTGTGGAGGTTTGCCAAGAGGAATGGAAAGCAAATGTGTATTTGAGCTATGCGGAATACGAGAGTAATCGAAAGAAAAGTTCGAATTGACCGTCTTTCTTTTGTCGTAGTTGTTGTCGTCGTTGTCCTTTTGGGAAGAAGTGGACTCGTCGCTGTCCTCGTAGTAGATGATCTCCTTAATGCGCCTTGTCTTCTTCTTCTTCCCATCTTTTCGTTTATGGCCCGAGCCCGAGTCGGTAGGCTTGTCGTCTTTCGGCTCGTTGATGAAGGACTCCTTCTCTTTATCATTGATCACAATTCCCTTCCCCTTAGGATCCATCTCTTCGGGCGATTAGTCCCTTTCTTGAAGAGAACGGCTCCGATACCAATTGAGAGCACCTAGAGGGGGGTGAATAGGTGATCCTGTAAAACTTGAAACTTAATGCCACAAAACTTGATTAGAAGTTAGCACAATAATGCCAAGTGGCTAGAGAGGAGTCTCAACAAAACACAATAACCACACAGATATCAACACAGAAATGGCACAGTGGTTTATCCCGTGGTTCGGCCAAGACCAATGCTTGCCTACTCCACATTGTGGCGTCCCAACGGACGAGGGTTGCAATCAACCCCTCTCAAGCGGTTCAAAGACCCACTTGAATACCACGATGTTTTGCTTTGCTTTTCTTTATCCCGCTTGCTAGGAATCTCCACAACTTGGAGTCTCTCGCCCTTACAAAGATGTTCACAAAGAAGCGTGGAGTAAGGGAGGGATGAGCAACTCACACAAGACACAAAGATCACAGCAAATACGCACACACAAGACCCAGACTTGAGCTCAAGAGACTATCATGAGTTTCTCACTAGAACGGAGCTCAAATCACTAAGAATGTCGAACAAGTGCGCAAGAACGAAGTGTGAGTGATCAACTATGCTCAAAGAATGCTTGAATGTCTTCTCCATGCGCCAAGGGGTCCCTTTTATAGCCCCAAGGCAGCTAGGAGCCGTTGAGAGCATTGTAGGAAGGCAATTCTTGCCTTCTGTCGACTGGCGCACCAGACAGTCCGGTGCACCACCGGACACTGTCCGGTGTGGATTTCTTTCCTTAATTGGCGAAGTCGACCGTTGCAGATTCAGAGCCGTTGGCGCACTGGACACTGTCCGGTGCACACCGAACAGTCCGGTGCACCAATGTGACTGTTGGCTCCGCCACGCGTCACGCGCGGAATCCTCGGCTGACCGTTGCTCCGGCTGACCGTTGGCTCACCGGACAGTCCGGTGCCTCACCGGACAGTCCAGTGAATTATAGCCGTACGCCATTGATGGCTTCCCGAGACCGACGACTTCGCTTGTGAACGGCTCACCGGACAGTCTGGTGATTTATACCGTACACCACCGTCGAAGTCCTAAGAGCAGCAAGTTCGCCAGAGCCAGCCTGGCGCACCGGACACTGTCCGGTGCACCACCGGACAGTCCGGTGCACCCAGACTGCGCAGACTTTGGCTGAACAAAGCCATCTCTTTTCCAATTCGATTTCTCCTGTTTCTAGCACTTAGACACAATACATTAGTCCATAAAAACAATGTACTAAGTCTAGAAACATACCTTTTGACTTGATTTGCACTTTGTCCACCACTTTGCATAGATTAACACAAAGCACTTGTGTTGGCACTCAATCACCAAAATACTTAGAAATGGCCCAAGGGCACATTTCCCTTTTAGGACCTCCCTACACTGACCACTCCCCTACTGCTCTTGCCCCTTTCGGGTAAGGTAGTCCTCCACTAGCTTTCCTAATTAGTCAACCAAGGGCGTCCGATTAAACCCTTGTGATAGCACTGTTTTCCCGGGTGGTTCTCCATGTTCCAATTAACATAATGATTGTTGGGGGCCTTCGGCTTCCGAAGGTCCTCAAAAACATAATTTGACAATGTTTTCCAAGTGAAATATGTGAACAGATATCTTCGGAATTGGGCCATGAGTATACAAGAATATGGTCAAGACGAAGCTTGAGTAGGACGGAAGGCGATCATGACAAAGGGTAAGATGATCACGAAGCTATGCGCAGAAAAAGCTTCGGCATGACAGCAGAAAAGGGGAACCGACTTATATGATGAAAAGCCAAATTAGACCTCGAAGAATCACTATAGAGTTATTGATAAATGTAAAGGGCATTAATGTAATTCTCCATGGGCTGCGTCCTGTGCCTATAAATAGATGAACAGTACTCCCGTACTGTTCACACGGATCTGGCATTTGCTTTTCGCATCACGCCTGTACCTTTACTTTTCGACAATCCGAAGGTATAGTTATAATTTGTTATTATGACTCTGATAATACAAAATAGAAATAAGTTGATGATAATATTTGTATTATTATTCGTATTTCATGTATGTATTCTTCTTCATTATACGTCGGACTTACGAAGGTCTTTTCCCTCATAACCTTCGTCTAGAACTTATTATATCCGAAGGGATATAATGTCTTGAAGGACGAAGGACTTTAACATTTAACACCTTTTATGTTGCCTTGTTCTTAACTCTTAGCATTTGAGAACAAGTCCCCAACATTGGCGCCCACCTCCGGTGAACTCACGTCCATTTTTTGAGTTTTGAACATCTTCGGCAAGCATCACCTTCGTCACGCCGCCGAGGAAAGCTTCAGCCACAGGGGCTGCTACTCTGCAGTCGCTGGATCCCAATCAGGATGTCCTTTCTCTCAGGGAGGCCCAAAGCCAGAAGAGGAAGGCCACCAGTCCAACGCCACCGGAGGACGACTTGGATCAAGAAATCCAAAATTTAGAGATGCTCCATCAACAGGTCCAACGGAAGAAGGAAAAGATGGCTCGTCTAGCTGACCTACAAAGGCAGATAGACGAAGCCTCTGAAGAGCTTCGTCATCTTGCTCAAGATGACCAGAACCAAAGGCCTCCGTGCAGAGAGCTTCATCAGGAGGGCTTCTACAATGAGGACGACTGGTATGAAGATTTCCATCATGGAAATTTTGCTTTTGATGATACTTCTCCTCTGTTAACAGAACTGCAGGCTACACCTTGGCCACAGTCTTACAAGCCACCCCAACTCCCCATGTACGACGGTCATTCAGACCCGAAGCAATTCTTGATGAGCTATGAAGCAACCATATCTTCGTTTGGTGGCAACACGGCGGTCATGGCAAAGTCTTTCGTCATGGCTGTTAGGAGTGTTGCACAAACCTGGTACTCCTCTCTTCGGCCAGGGACAATCACTTCATGGCAAAAGCTGAAGGACATGTTGATAACCAGCTTCCAAGGGTTTCAAGCAAAGCCAGTCACTGCTCAATCTTTATTCCAGTGCACCCCGGACCACGAAGAATACCTTCAGGCGTATGTCCGAAGGTTCCTGCGTCTGAGGGCCCAGGCACCAACAGTGCCCAATGAAATTGTCATTGAGGCCATGATCAAGTGGCTTCGGCCGAGACCTTCAGCTCAGTACTTTGCCAGAAAGCCTCCTCAAACTTTGGAGAAGCTGCTCCAGAAGATGGACGAGTATATTCGAGCTGACAATGATTTTCGCCAAAGAAGGGAGGAGGCATTTAGGTTCTCTGAAATGACCAGGGGCTTTGGAGGAAGATTCCATCCGAGGCACGTCAGGTCAATTCACAATTCTACTCAAAGTGATGACAAAGGGAGTCAACAGCAAAGGCCACAGTGCTCCTCGCAAGCTTCGGGGCAGCAGCAAAGCTCTTTCCGGCCGCTAGCGCCAAGGGGCAGAGGCGCCAGGGGCTTCGGGGGAAGATTTGGAGATCAGCCAAGAAAAATTTACTGCCTATTTTGTGGTGAAGGCAAGGGCCATACCACCAGGATGTGCCATGTTACCATCCAGAAGCAAAAGGAGCTAGCAGAAGCTGCAGCGCAACAGAGTCAGCCGAAGCAAGTCATGCATACTGCTTCGTACCATTCGCCTTACAATCCAGAATATGTAGGCAATCACCCTGCAGCTTCTGTTGCTTCGGCAAGTCAACCCCAAGCATCTTGGCAGCAACCTCCACCGCCACCACCAATGCAACGAGGTCAGCAGCCAGAAGGGAGTCAGCACACTCACCTTCAATGGGACTTCAGAGAGGAGTCCGAAGCTCGCACAGTCAATAGCACTGTGCCGGAGTCGAAGCATATTTACTGACAAATATCCTACCTCGACAGCGGATTTTCGCATTTTCGCATTTCAGTCTTACTTTCTTTTTAATAAGGAACAATTATGGGAAGTTTAAGTGCTTTTTATCGTCTTTTAATCTCTTGTAACAGTTTCGTTCTCTGCCATAATAAAAATATGTCTTCTCCATAGGCTTAAGTTGCCGAAACATAAGAATTTATGCTGGCAAGAAGGACCTTCGAATTATCAAAAATTTGTTCTAAGAAATACAGTGCAATTTCTTCGAAGCAGCAAAAGTCGTTCCTAAGGGAGCGCAGTGTAAGTTTTTCGCTCAAAAGTCGTTCCTAAGGGAGCGCAGCGTAAGTTTTCTGCTCAAAAGTCGTTCCGAAGGGAATTCAGAGCTTACAGCGAAAAATAAACGCTGATTACACCGAAAGTAAAAGGCGAAGAAGCTCCTAAGGGAGGCTTACAGCGAAAAATAAATGCTGATTCCGCTGAAAGTAAAAGGCGAAGAAGCTCCTAAGGGAGGCTTACAGCGAAAAATAAACGCTGATTCCGCTGAAGTAAAATGCAAAGAAGCTCCTAAGGGAGGCTTACAGTGAAAAATAAATGTCGACCTTCGGCAAATATCATTTTGCATAACATCACATCATTACATCATTTGCATAGCATAACATCATACATCATAGTGCATCAACAACGCAAGAAGGGGGGTTTCAATATTGATATTCAAAGATCGTTTTGAAGAAATAGTGGCACGGCACAAACAATAGCCATGGAAGGGTTATATCTTCGTCAAACTTTGAGATGGAAAGATCTATTGATTATTGATTTTACTAGGATTAGCTATTGATTTTATGAGAACACGGATATTATTTATGAAGCATGAAAAGAAGGGAAGGTGTTTTTTCGCCGAAGGCTCAAAAATGGTATGTGTATAATGTTTCATGCATCGCAAAGAATAGAACTATAAACAGCGAATATATTACACCCTAAGTTACACAATATTACACATGATTCTCAACAAACATTACATTCTAAATGTTTTTGCAACAGCATCTAATCTTCCCTTAAGACTACTTCTGCAGCTTCGTTTAAAAGCTGATCAACAACTCTATCCATGATGGCTTCGGCCATTTGTCTAATTTCGTCATCCCCCTTCATGTGGGGGCCCGCAGATGACTCAGCAGGTTCTGAGGGAAGAGTAGATACAGATTTATTACTATTACAAACCGTGAACAAGTTCGAAGTCAAAAAATTACAACAAAGAGACAAAAACCACTAGTTAATACCTATTTGCCCTTCGGGCTCTGCGCTTTTCTCAGCGGCCTCTGCTACTTTTCTAGCATCATGAATGGCTTTTTCGATTTTTTGAATAATCTCTTGGGCCATTTCCCGGCCACCATTATCCCAGATGTCGGTGAAAAATTTTCCACCAACCATGCTAGCTTCGGCCGAGGGGTCTTTTATATCTTCGGAGGATAAGGCAGTTTCGGATTGTGCCAAAGATTTCACATGCTCGCAGCCTTTCCTCTCCAAAATAGTAGCAATCCCCCTGACACCCGAAAAGGCACATATGTCTCCGCGGCTATTCAAAATTTCCTCAAAGGCCTCGGCTTCGTGATTGATCCATTCAATCGGGCCTTCGGGGTTACCCCTTGTGAAGTTTTCCTCGCTCGAGAATGCGCCAACGCTGGCGAAGCTAGTTTTTATTTTCTTAACGCATTCTATAGATTTGTCATAGCACCTTTTCATGGATGCACGAAGCTCTTCAACATTTCCTTCTAAATGATTTGCCCATTGATCGCTAAGTTCTCGTTTCGTTTCTTCAAGTATGCGTTCTTCTTTAGCTCGGGCCAATTGTTTCCGAAGATCCTCGATTTCGTGCCTCTGAGCTTCAACTTGAGCTTTAGAAGTAGCTTTGTCTTCCTTTATCTTATCCACCAATGTAAGTAGAATTTTGTCTTTTTCCAAGGCTTCGTTTCTTAGCTTGATAACCTCTGTTCGAAGGTTATTGAGAGCAATAGTGCAGCTCTCATCTTCAGCATTCTTTTGTGCCCTTAAGGCATTGCTGAGTATTAAGCCCTATACAAAAGAATGAATGGATTAACATAAGAACAAAAGACTAATTCAAAATTCATAAACTTCAAAATTCACAATTTTTGTACCTTCAGACTATTGTATGCAAGGCTATCTACAAGATCGTCCTTCGTCATGGCGTAGAGGCCAGCTTCGAGCTTCGGGAACCCCATACTTCTAGCCATCTCCCGGCAGACGGATAATTCCTTGTTATCTGGGAGACAGTATAAGAAGTCGTCTTCGTCTGTGCCATTGAATACTAAGGCCCCTTTTGGATACCTCAGTTCTCGGGCATAGTGATTAGCTTCAAAAATCTCTTCTTCAGATAATCTTTTTCCTGAAGCATGTCGTACAATATAATCGAGGGCTTTGGAGGATGCTTCGGGGGCAGCAGTGCCAGTTTCTTCAACTAAAATTGGCTCTGTCATTTTTGTTTCTTTGGCTTCCAAGGATTTTACCTTGGTGGGCTCTGAAGGTCCAGCTTCAGTTTCAGATTGTCGCTTTGATGCTTCGGCAACAAAGGCTTCAGTATGCACTTCGGAAGTTTCAACAATTTTCTTCGGGGTTGTGCTTGAAGACTTAATTGTCTTCAAAACATCTAGCACATTAACCATCCTTTTTCTTTTCAGGGTCACTGCTGGACCCTTTTGGCTTTTTGCTGCCTCAATTTTTGTTGAAGGACTTAAAATTTCTGATGTCTTTGTTTCTTTAGTCCTTGGTTCTTCTGTTTTTTCTGTTGCTGGCACTTCGGCCAACCCTTCGATTTTTGGCGGCGGAAAAGGTTCTTTAGCTTCGGTGGCCGAAGAGGTCTCACCGATAAACTCAGGCACTGTGGCTGGTTCAATATAACGTGGTCGGTGTGTGAGAACCTTTACCCTTTTCCTCTTCGGCGCCGGCTCGTTAAGAGCGGCTGTAGCAGTTTCCTTCGCAGAAGATGTATTCTTTCTTTTTTGACCCCACATTGGATAACCGTAGTCGGGGTAAACAAACCCAATTGCATCAAATACTCGGTTGAGTCTCTTCTTCTTTTGGCCTCCGAAGGCCGCTGATAATGCAGTATCTTCGGCCTTTGAGTATACCCCAAGCAATTCGTCACTTATGGCCTCAATACTTTTCAACCAGTCATCATCTGGCTCAACGAACTTATCTCCGTATTTGAATGTGTATTTTAGCCTGACTAGTCCACCTTCGTTAGTCTCTTTAATGGTCTCCTCCGGCATTTCCCACTTTTCCACAAGTGGCCATACTCTGAAAGCAATGTGTTCTTGGACCAAATCCTTTGTTCCAATAAAAGAGCAAACAACGCCGAAGGCTCTCTGGTATTCTTCGGCTGCTTCATTCATTTCCACCTTCGGCTTCCGAAGGCCGAAGCGTTGCCAGATAGGGTGCATAATGATACCCTTAATATCTTCACGTGATTTCAAGTCATTTTTCACATAAAACCATTCCGTGATCTAGTCGCCGGGCCACCTCTTTCGAAAGGTTGGCACAGGGCAGCTTGACCCAGACCGAGCGTCGAAGCTGTAGCAGCCAAAATTGTGGTGATACTGCTCTTTGCCCCAGGGTTTTGTCTCATACAATAGCTCATGTATGTTGCAGAAGCTTTTTGCATTAGGTTCCAAACCTTGGCTCCTCACGGCCCACACAAAGATGTTCATCCATATGATTGCTTCGGGGGTAAGTTGGTGAAGGTAGATTTCAAATATCTTCAGTACTTCCACGACAAAACTGCTCAAGGGAAATCGTAATCTAGCTTTTAAGAAGCTTCAGAATATCACGACTTCATTTTCCTCGAGTGTCGGACAAGTCTTCTCTCCTTCGTCAGCCCTCACAACAGATAAGTCCCGAAAATATCTGCCCCTCATATTGACAAGATGATTTTCTTTAATACTGGATTTACCAAAAACTGCATGGCTTGGTCGCCAGGGTCGATCTTCGGAATCTTCACCACCACTATCCACATCATAACTCTCACTGACGCCAGTATCTTCAGATAAACCCTCCAAAATCTCCCTAGTAATATTCTCTGTATTAGTCTTTGATATTGATTCAAGAAAGCCCAGATGCATCTCCTCAGAAGGGCTTAGCTTTGAATCACCAACAGCTTTCTTATCTTCAGACATCTTCGCAAACGCTGAGAAAGTGCTCTCGAAACCAAAGCTTAAAAATTTAAAACCAAGCAAGTGTTGTTGCGTGCACGCTAAAAGTTGGGTGAGTAAAAGCAGATGGCAAGGGAGCGTGCCAAATAAGCTGGTGGTGAGCTCTTATTTATACACCTAGTGCGTTGAAAACTGGAGGGTCCCGCTTGTCAAAGACTGTTGCCATTCTAGCAAAGGGAAGGTGTTTTTTTCGGACCTTCGGCTTAAAGCCTTCGTCCATATCGCAATATGAATTTATCATTCCAGCAAATTAATATTGCGAGGGGCTACTGTTGGGGGCCTTCGGCTTCCGAAGGTCCTCAAAAACATAATTTGACAATGTTTTCCAAGTGAAATATGTGAACAGGTATCTTCGGAATTGGGCCACGAGTATACAAGAATATGGTCAAGACGAAGCTTGAGTAGGACGGAAGGCGATCATGACAAAGGGTAAGATGATCACGAAGCTATGCGCAGAAAAAGCTTCGGCATGACAGCAGAAAAGGGGAACCGACTTATATGATGAAAAGCCAAATTAGACCTCGAAGAATCACTATAGAGTTATTGATAAATGTAAAGGGCATTAATGTAATTCTCCACGGGCTGCGTCCTATGCCTATAAATAGATGAACAGTACTCCCGTACTGTTCACGCGGATCTGGCATTTGCTTTTTGCATCACGCCTGTACCTTTACTTTTAGACAATCCGAAGGTATATTTATAATTTGTTATTATGACTCTGATAATACAAAATAGAAATAAGTTGATGATAATATTTGTATTATTATTCGTATTTCATGTATGTATTCTTCTTCATCATACGTCGGACTTACGAAGGTCTTTTCCCTCATAACCTTCGTCCGGAACTTATTATATCCAAAGGGATATAATATCTTGAAGGACGAAGGACTTTAACATTTAACACCTTTTATGTTGCCTTGTTCTTAACTCTTACCATTTGAGAACAAGTCCCCAACAATGATCTTATCTTGAACAGTAAATAACAACTGATAATAAAAGTATAATCATGAATATCTCAATGCCCGAATCCACATAAAGCACTAACAAGTACTACCTAGAAGTTCAGTGGTAAACAAGGCATAAAGATAGACAAACTAGGGTAACCTATTTGGTCCCATCAAAATTAACCTATGCAGATCATTATGATTAATTAGAACATGAGTGAGTAAAAGGAAGTGATCAAGGGCACAACTTGCATGGGACTTGAGATTCTAGGTTCCAGGATGATCTTCAGGTGACTCGTGACCTCACGCTAGTCGTAGCAATACAAACAAACATGGTATAGACAAAATTAGCATCACACCAAACATAAGCACAAATTGCATAATAATGATCTACGCGTCGCTACGATATCGTGGGTTCAAGAACCACTATAATCGGAGTCACGATTAAGGAGTTATGATTTTATAAAACATCTGTGTGGTTTAAAATATTAAACAATATTATAAATTGGTTAATATAAATCATTTGAGAGGTTATTCTATAAATAATTATATCCACTTTAATCTAAGTTATGAATTGACCATAGATCATATTCTAGTAGATTCTAATGATAAGCAGATTAACAAGACTAACCGACATAAGTTAAATAGAAATATAATTATAAAATATTGAGACATGGTATAATAAATGTTGTTACTGCATAGTAATTATTTATACAAGACTAACGCAACTTGAACGGATCAAATCGGAGTTAAAACATAGAAGTTATGAATTTTGTAAGCATTTAGTATTTCCTTTACACAAGAAATCATTTTCTAGGTGTATTTTATTAATTCCAGCGAATAAGTGTAGTACAGGCACAATTTAATAGGATTTCAGGGTTCATTTTGTAAATCCGAGGTCTTTTCTGTAATGATCTTAACACTGACTCGGGTGGCGGGTTGATTTGAGAAAAGCCGAAGGGGTCTTTAGAATAAATGCCGAGGCGAACGGGTACGCGCCATTCTGGACCGTTGGATTAGAGTTAGACGCATGAGATTAAATCAAGTCCGCCCCTGAACCGGTACGCCATCCGGACTATCCGATCCCGATCGGACGGTCACGATTTTAAAACGGCGCCCAAGCTTCACCCGCGCAGGATTAGAATCGGACGGTCGGTACCCAATCGGGCGAAGGGATATCCTCCCGCCTAATCCTGATCATTCGCGATTGGATCGATGGTTCGCGATCGTCACCAACCCCAAACAGTAGAAAACCCGGCGCCATCACGACAACAAAGCCATTGCGGCGGCGCAACGTCAGTGAGGTGTCCAACCGAGGCGCCCAGGGCACATACTCCCAATCTACGAGACATAGAGATAGAGAACCCAAAAGCAAATGCGTTGGTCTGCTACTTACAAGTGGTGCGTATGGCGTTGAGGCTGTCCTCAGAGCGAAGCGATGGTGCGGTGGTGCGGCAAGAAATTCATACAGCACCAGCGCCCAATGCGCGAAATTTGCGGTGGCCGAAGCTCGCCGAAGCTCCCACATGGCGCCCGGAAATCCTACGAAGGCACAAGCGGACAGCATCGACGGATTCCACTTCTCTCCCTCAGTCCGTGGCGGAGACGCCCTCGCTGGTGATCCGTCCACCATTCTACAAGCACGGCCGAGGCACACAGAGGGTTGGTGAAGATCCTACTGGAGCTATGGCCGAGGTGGAGAAGTCCAAGGCGCTTTTATATTCCGCGGATGCCAAATCCCAACAACCTCGCGAGATTGGATCCGATTCGGTCGTTGAGAAGGATAACAGATGGGATCACGGGGAAAGAGGGAAGGTTTGTTATCTGGTTATGCTGCCGCCCAATTTTGGCACTGAAGGGAGTCGAGGTAGCGACGCTTGAGCACCACGGGCGCGCGACATTCACCGCCCAAACGTCTGGTCACGCGTGTTTAGCTGAGTCCACCACCGTTGGTTTGGGGGAAGAACGACCTGACAAATGGGGCCCACCCGTAAGCGAGACAGGAAGCACTGCGAGGGAATGAGAGGCTGGCTAGCGGGCCCACGCCATCAGCTGGTAAAGGCGCGCGCGCGGACTGATGAGTAGGCCCGGTGCGTCAGTGAGGCAAGGCATCGCCAAACACGCGCCACGCCATATGGGCCGCTTGGGAGAGGAGTTACTGGGCCGCGCGCTAGGAGAAATCGGCCCAGACACAGGAAAGTCATCCTTTCTTCTTATTTTTATATGTTTTCTATTTCCTATTTCTATTTATTCAAATTTAAATTGGGTTTTGAATTCCACACTCAAGTTCAAATGTATAAACAAAATAGATTCCAACATGAAATGCGAAATTGTATTTTATTTATAATATTTGGTTATCTATATGCCTCAAAATATAAACCACATACATATATATAAGAGACTCATTTGGAAAGTATACTTTAATTTTCATTACTTATTTTCTTTTAAAACAATAAATAATAAATAAACAAATATATATTATATGTGTGACGAACTATTTTCATTCAAATGCATCTATTTATTTGTGAAGGGTGTTTAAGGGAATAATTAGGTAAATTAAAGGTCCTTCCTCTATTTGTTGTTTCTATTTTCAATTCAAACTTTTTAAACTCAACTTTGGGTCTAAGTTTGAATTACCAAACCTTTTATCTTACTTGTTGTTTGTTTCAGGGAAACATATTTCTATAAAGAGGGAATTCATTATTTAGGAGTCATTTTATCTTAAGTATTTTGGAAGATCTCTCTAAATTACCAACATACGATTTTGGATGTTACATTTATCCACGCGGTTGCGCAGGCTGTTGAGCCTCGCTTCCAAGTCCTCGGCGCGTTGGCAGGCGAGACTGTTTTCTACCCACGCAAGCTTGGCATCGGCCTGCGCAGCCTGTGCATCAGCAATGGCCTTGTTTGCCTCCCTCCTCTCCTCCACCAGCTGGCGCCAGAGATCCCCCCTCTCGGCCTCCATAGCGGCCAACTTCTCCGTCATTCTTCGGCTTTTGCTTTCGGCAGCCGACTTCTCCCGAACAGCGTCCGCGTGCTGCGCCCGGAGACGCTCAACTTCGGCAGCAAACTCCGTAGTCAAGACACCCAACGCAACACGGTCGGTGAAGTCAGCCGCCTGACACAAAAAGCCATGAGATTCGCAACTTCATAAAAACAATGAACTAGTGAGGGCCAACACGACTTACATGCTGCAGCTGCTGCGACGCTCGCCTCAGCTGCTAGGACACGGAGCTCGCCACATCCTTAGCAACGGCGGCCGAAGATATCTCACCGCTCGCGTAGAAGGCGGACCACGGGTCCCACAGAACACCCTTCACCCCTTCCGCCGCCATCGGCGAAGGGGCCGCCACCGGAGCCGGGACAAGAGGAAGCTGCCCCACATCAGACCCTGCACCATCATATTGGTTAAAAAAACTTACCACCAAGATAATCTGACACACTGATGTCTGTGTCGAAGTCGGCCACACGCGCCCCCTCCTCGCCAGCACGCGCCGGAGAGGGCACCTTTCGCCCCTTGGCGGGCTCGCCCGAGGGCGGCTTGCCCGCACCAGATGCACCAGCCTTCGCACCCGCCGAAGACTTCCTGGGCCCAGGGGTAGCCGGCTTCACAGCCGGCGCTAGCTTGCTGCTGCCGAGGGCGGCAGACTTCACGCCCCCCTACGCCCTCTTCGCTTCGCAGAAAGGATCACCGATCCTAACGACCGCCCGACGTTTCTGCGCAGTGTCTTGTCGATCCTTCTCCATCACTACCGATACAACAGCAGCAATATTCCGTCCGTAAGGAAAAATCTTCAAGTCACGAGCCATACGAGACATAAACATGTCTTCGCCAGCCGCATGGGGGATTGGAACATTCTTTGGCCATCGACCCCCGGTAACCTTCAGCATTCGCGCCGAAGACTCCCGGAGCTCTGGCGAAGACATCCTTCCCCCGAGGGCCGCGCAAGTCCCCATCAACTCCACGGCAAAACGTTCAGAGACCCCCACTCCCCCCACTGCAGTACCTATTTTTCCCTTTTTTATGGCAAGGGCAGCCTCCTGCGAAGGGCCTTCCTCAGTCAAAGCCACTAGCTTCTTCCCGCGGCGGTCGACGTTTGTGGCAGCGTCATCCCTAGGGTAGCCACCGTATGGATAGCCGTTTAATTCGAAGACCCGATTCAATCGAACATTAGACCCCCAGATATCCCAACTCCGCAGACCCTCTGTCCTCGGCACATAGCGCCCCACAATCCTCACCGCACCGTCCTCCACTTCACGCACGAATGCGGCCGGGTCCCGGCCGCGCAGATCCAAGGAGAAGGCTGGACTCCGTACCAACTGCTGACCCAAAGAGGGCATCTTGCGAGGGCATACTTCGCTCAGAGCCCAGCCATGCGCCAGGGGCCACACCCCATAACCAACAAACTCTTCAACCAAATCACGCCCATTGCTTATACGAGTAGCGTACCGAAGGGTCCCCTCGTCCTCATCATCCTCCGCCACCTCGAATTGTGGGTACACCACATAATAGTGAGAGCACATCACGGCCACACGGAGCCCTGGAAGGTCTTCGACTTTGCTCCCAGAAACATAAAACCAGAAATCCTACCAGTTGCCCCATTTATTACGAGCACAGGGAACCAACTCCACGACTTCCATCGAAGTCTTTCCGGTCCTCGGTGTAAACGTGCACGATCCAAACTGTGCAATCTTGTCTCAATTTTTCTTGTCCCGAAAGGGGCAAGGGCAGTAGGGGAGTTGCATGCAAGGAGGTTCTTGGGTTGATTTTGCGATGGCGGTCAGACGGGGGATTCTTTCAAGTGCTGTTCCCATAAACTATAGCGGGTTTTCGGAAGCTAGTGGAACTTTGTAAAGGCCTCATAGTGTTGCCCTGCCTCGCTTCCTTGGTAGAGGTGTATGGGAGTCACGATCCCTTGGCAGATGGGTAAGATGACTTGTGGGTAAAGGGTATAATCTCTGTAGAGTGTAAAACTGGTATACTAGTCGAGCTCACGGTCGTGAGCAGCTCAGGACTCTTGCATGATTAATTTATGGAACTTAAATTCAATTTGTCATTTGCATTGCATGGGATTGTTTATTAATTTTTTTCTATTATTTCTATTATGGTTTGGTATTTACTTACATTTAGTAATTGCTAATAAAATTTGACCAACTTATTAAAAGCAATGCTCAGCTTTAACCCCTATTTTTGATTAGCCTTACACATCTCATGAACTCTCAATTTTGGTGAGTTCATGGCCACTGGTTTCTGCACAACTTGTTGAACTATGATCATGTCCGATCTCACCCTTGCTGTCTCACACCCCCAGAGGGGAAGATCAGGTGGTTCAGGAGGAGCCACACAACGAGGAGTTCGATCTGATCTAGGTGGCGTTTCCTAGTTGACTTTGGTGCCAAGGATGATGCTTAGTTAATTTTATATTTATCTTTTATTTTGTAATAAGACTTCCGCTATGTAATAAATACTCTGATGTTATTGTGACATTTATCTCTATACACTCTGTTATTATGTGTTGTCTTCTTTGCGCATGTATGAGATGCACCTGGCTTTGTTCCTTAAATTCGGGTGTGACAGAAGTGGTATCAGAGGAAATGTTGACTGTAGGACGAAACCTACATAGAAATGGACAAAACCCTTACCTACTTATCTTACTCCGATTCATGCTATACTTATCTTATCTTGATCCTGTCTCACCTTTTGCTATCATACTCTGATTACTCTTATCTTTTCTACTCTAAGACAAGATGGGTTTCACACCTTGGAATCCTACATTTATGACATTCTTAAGAGATAGGGAACCTAAGACGAAATTAAAACTATTTTCTCTATTTAAAAATGTTGGTTGATTGTTCTAATGATAAATGCTTGATTTGTTTCTTTGATTGATTGAGATATTATAAATGGACATCTTAGCATGTACCACCATAAGGTAATGAATTAGCTTTGGTAGGTAAAACATTAATCTGCTTAGCTAATAAATCCCCCAAAGTAACATGCCTCGTAATTACCTGCCTTGTCTACAATCCTTTCTCTTACCATTTGTTTCTAACTTAGTTGGTCAATACCAGGAAGGGTGGTGGAATTGATCTACCTCCCAATCGACACACTCGGAGGATATCTAGACAACCCTAACAACAACAACCTGAGATGGATCCTCCACAGCCTCCACTAGCAGGAGTTGACCTAGCAGTTGCAGCTCAGATGAGGATAATGCAACAAATAGCAGACACCATGGCAGATATGCACGCGCAGATGCGGCAGGAACGCCAGGAGATGCACCAAGAGCGAGAGGAGATATGCCAGGAGTTGTGCTAAGAGCGAGAGGAGATACGCCAGGAAAGAAGGGCGCAACAACAACAGCAACAGCAGCAAGCACCACTACCTCCTCCACCACCACCACCAGTTCCACCCCGGGACAAGCACCTGGAGTTCTTGAGCCATAAGCCACCGACATTCGCTAGTTCTCCTGATCCACTAGACGCTGATGATTGGCTGAAGTCTATAGAAAAGATGTTGATTATTGCACAATGCTCTGACCGGGAGAAGGTACTATATGCTTCTGGTCATCTCATAGGTCCCATTGCTGATTGGTGGGATTCATATACTGCTGCCCATGATGCTGCTGATACTATCACATGGGCGAAGTTCGCTACACAATTCAGGAACTATCGTATACCACCTAGACTGATGAAGATTAAGAAGAAAGAATTTCTATCGCTGAAGCAGGGGAGCATGTCAATCAGCGAGTACCGCAACAAGTTCATCCAGCTATCCAGATATGCACCTGATGAAGTCGCTGAAGATGAGAGGAAACAAGAGCACTTTATTGAAGGACCCAATGCACCTCTACAATATGCTCTAGTGGCACATACATTTCCATCATTTCAGAGGCTGCTTGATAAGGCCCTAGCTATTGAACATAAGCGTGTTTAGCTAGGAGATTTGAAGAGGAAGGCGATATCCCAGGGATAGGGAAGCAACAGTTTTCGTCCACGCTACAGTTCACCCTAGGGTACACCAGTTCGCATTGGTAGAGGCCAGCGCCCAGCTCAGCACTCACCTCAGGGGACTCCAACCCGTCAGGCTACCCCCACTAGCACCCCGACGAAGTTTTCAGGACAGAGTGCAGGTACTACTTGCTACAAGTGTGAGAAGACTGGACATTATGCAAATGTTTGCCCACAGAGGATTGCTACTACCCCAGTTCAGAAGAAGCAGCAGACTCTAGGATCTGGCAAGGGATTTTCTATTGCCAGGGTTAATCAGGTCAGCGTTGATGCTACCGCGGAAGGAGCTAACATAGCACTTGGTATGTTTTACATTAATGCAATTCCTGCAACAATATTATTTGATTCTGGTGCTACGCATTCATTCATGTCTGCTCGATATGCCAACACAAATGAGTTACCAATGAAAAATGTGAAAACACCGATGATAGTAATAACACCTAAAGGGCCTATTGAGGCAAATCATATGACACAGATTGACATTAACAATTATGGGAAGAGAATTCTGGGCTACCTCTATAATATTAGAGGCAAGCAATGTAGATCTGATCCTTGGTATGTCATGGTTAAGAAAGGCAAAGGCCAGTATACTATGTGGTAGGGGTACGGTAGAACTCACCAGCCCTAAAGGAGAAAGATTTCAAGTTGAAATTGCAGTAACCACCTCTTCCAGACGTGCGATGTTCTTTATAGCTGAGGAATTTGTTAGTGACAACATCCGTGTGGTTAGGGATTTTCCAGATGTCTTTCTAGAGGAGTTACCAGGGATGCCACCAGATAGGGAAGTTGAGTTTGTAATTGATCTCTTACCTAGGACTGGTCCTATTTCTAAACGAACATATAGGATGTCTGTAGAAGAGTTAAAGGAACTTAAGAAGCAGTTAATGGAGTTACAAGAGGTTGGGTACATTCGTCCGAGTTCCTCACCTTGGGGAGCGCCGGTTCTGTTTGTACAGAAGAAAGATGGACCACAAAGGATGTGTGTGGATTATAGATCCCTTAATGATGTTACTGTGAAGAACAAGTATCCGTTACCCCGCATTGAAGATTTATTTGATCAGATGAGAGGTGCTAGGGTATTCTCGAAGATTGATCTCCGATCGGGTTACCATCAAATGAAGATTAGACCATCGTATATTCCCAAGACGGCTTTCTCAACCCAATATGGTTTATATGAGTTCACGGTTATGTCATTTGGACTAACTAATGCACCGACCTATTTTATGAATTTGATGAATAAGGTGTTTATGGAGTATTTGGACAGATTCGTCGTAGTATTCATCGACGATATTCTTATTTATTCCAAGAGTGATAGTGATCATGAGGAACATCTGAGATTGGTGCTACAGAAGCTACGAGATAACCAACTCTATGCCAAGTATAGCAAATGCAAGTTCTGGATTGATGAGGTGCCATTCCTTGGACATATCATTTCTAATGGAGGAATATCAGTGGATCCTACTAAAGTCAAGGATATAATGGCGTGGAGCATACCCACTACAGTTGCGGAGATTCAGAGTTTCTTGGGACTTGTAGGATACTACCGGAGATTTATTGAAGGATTTTCTAAGATTGCTAAGCCTATGACCTCGCTTCTGGAGAAGGGAAAAGAGTTTAAGTGGGACGAGAAGTGCCAAGATAGCTTTGATCAATTAAAGAAGAGATTGATGTCACCACCAGTGTTGGTTATGCCAGATCTATAGAAAGGATTTGACATTTATTGTGATGCCTGCGGCCAAGGCTTGGGATGTGTGCTTATGCAAGAAGGATATGTGATTGCCTACGCGTCTTGTCAGTTGCGGAAACATGAGCTGAACTATTCCACTCATGACTTAGAACTGGCAACTGTTGTGCACGCGCTTAAGATATGGAGGCATTATATTATGGGAACCAAGTGCCAAGTGTACACGGATCATAAGAGTTTGAGGTATATATTCACACAGAAGGATCTCAACCTTAGGCAACGCCGTTGGTTTGGAACTTATTAAGGATTATGATTTGGAGATTCACTATCACCCGGGCAAGGCGAATTTGGTTGCAGATGCCTTGAGTCGAAAGGAGCATGTTCATTCAGCTATTGTGGCCCAGCTACCTGATGAGATTGTTGAGGATTTTAGGAGACTTAACCCGGGGATAGTTGCTCATACTGAAGGAGTCACTATTGATGTGGAACCTACCTTGGAACAAGAAATTCGCAAGGGTCAGATTGGTGATGCTAAAATACAAGAGATCAAGAATCTTATTACTGAAGGTAGAGGCCTAGAGTTCACGGAGGATGATCAAGGCACCATATGGTTCAAGGACAGGATATGTGTTCCTGATATTGAGGGCCTTCGTGAGACCATATTGAACGAAGCCCATGATTCTGATTATTCTATTCATCCTGGCAGCACCAAGATGTATCAGGATTTGAAGCAGAAATACTGGTGGTATGGATTGAAGAGAGATGTGGCTGCACATGTGGTTATGTGCGATGTGTGTCAAAGAGTTAAGGCTAAACACCAGAGGCCAGCTGGACTACTGCATCCACTAAAGATACCCGAGTGAAAATGGGAAGAGATTGTTATGGATTTCATTACTAGATTGCCTCGCACCCAGAAAGGATATGATTCTATATGGGTGATTGTTGATAGATTGACTAAAGTAGCTCACTTCATTCATGTCAAGACTACTTATAAAGGCTCTCAGCTAGCAGAATTATATATGGCTCGGATTGTGTGTTTACACGGGGTACCAAAGAAGATCGTGTCTGATCGAGGATCACAGTTTACCTCAAGATTCTGGAGAAGCTTTCATGAGAATATGAGTACAAAGTTGAACTTTAGTACAGCCTATCACCCTTAGACTGATGGACAGACTGAAAGGACTAATCAAGTACTGGAGGATATGTTGAGAGATTGTGCCCTTCAGCATGGAGGAAGTTGGGATAAAAGTCTACCATATGCTGAATTCTCATATAATAATAGTTATCAGGTTAGTCTGAAGATGTCACCATTCGACGCTTTATATGGCAGGAAGTGAAGGACTCCTCTATACTAGGATCAGACTGGAGAAAGACAATTCTTTGGGCCTGAACTTATTTAGGAGGCAGAAGAACAAGTCCGTATAATCCAGGAGAATTTGAGGGTAGCTCAAACCAGGCAAAAGAGCTACGCAGATAATAGAAGAAGACCACTGTTATTTGAGGAAGGTGATCATGTGTACCTCAAGGTGTCCCCACTTCATGGAATCAGGAGATTTAAAGTCAAGGGCAAATTGTCCCCTCGCTTCATTGGACCATTCAGAATCTTTAGGAGAGTTCGAGAGATGGCATATCAGCTCGAGCTACCTGATAATCTATCTGATGTGCATAATGTATTCCATGTGTCTCGAATTAAGAAGTGTCTCCGTGTTGCTAAGGAACAGTTACCAATGGAAGAGCTTAGTGTTCAGGGTGATTTGACTTACACAGAGTACCCCATCAAGATTCTTGACACTTTGACTCGAGTTACAAGAAATAAGGTGATAAAGATGTGCAAAGTACAATGGAGTCACCATGGAGAAGATGAAGCTACTTGGGAGAGAGAAGAAGAGCTTCGCATAGATTTTCCCCATCTTTTCCCTAGTCCTTCCAAAATCTCGAGGACGAGATTCTTGTTAAGGGGGGTAAGATTTGTAATACCCAATTTGTAAGAGACAATATAAAAGGAGAAAAATTATTTCCTTTATTTATATGTGTGTGTTGTATCTATTTACCATCACATGTGAACACTATATTTAAAAAAACAAATAAATAATAAAAGATATGTCACTAAATTGTGCATCATGCTGGATTTTACTTTTGTGTGCATTTTGGGACAATATAAAATAATAATGTGACAAAAATATACTAAAATCCAAAGTGGAATTTAAAATCTAGGAGAAATTCTAGAATATAGAAAAGAGAAGGTAGAAATATTATAGAACACAAAATAAATCCATGACCAAACTCGTTTTACTAAAATGTTCAATTTGAATATTTGAATTTGGTACAAATTTGGACGAGGAATTGGAATTCAAATTCTAGGGTTGAAAGTAAAAAGAAAACAAAAAGGAATTAAAACAGAAAATAAAAATTAAAAAGGGGAGAGCTTACTTGGGCTCGGATCCCACCTTTTGGCCCAACGCCGATTTGCATCCGCACAACCCATCACAAGGAATCAGCGCCAACAATGGGGACCCACTGGTCAGCCACGTTTAAACATCACGTGGCCGCACTCATTCGCTGACGGGCGGGACCCCTGTGTTAGCCCTGCGCTTATCCCTTGCGTACCGGTTGTCTCACTATCATGTGGGTCGATCTTGTCAGCATCTCCTCCCAACGGCCTGACCGAGCTTGGCGGGTGGCTGCCCGCCATCCTGACGGGGTGGTTGCGGCGCCACAACCTTCCGCGCCTATAAGGTTGAAGCAGTCCTCCTGCCTCCGTCATTTCCTCACTCCACCTTCCTGCCCTCGTGACCCATCAATTTGGCTGCGGAGTGCACGACGCCAACGTGATAGGATCCACGCCGTCGTTGAATTCGCGCTCTGGTGGTCGCTCGAGACCCTCTGGTGGACTGGGGATTTTCGCCTTGTGCTTGCGACGGGGATTGTGACTTGTTACACCGTGGTACTCAAGTGGAGCTTCCCTAATTTCGCGTTAGTGTTGACCAGCAGAGGCCGCGTCCGCCATTGCCACCGCCAAGCCATGACCTTGCCGTGTCCGGGGTAAGTTAGCCATTGTCCGATTCACCTTCTTGTCTGCATCGCGTAGATAGTCGCAATTTGAGGTATGGGCACTGGAGAACGGGTTTGGGGCATTGCCGGCGTGCTTCGCCGTCGTTTGGCGGGGTGGCGCCACCGGGTTGGCCACCTAGTTAGAAGAGAGATCTGGGGCCGTTGATCTCGGGTTGTACGATTATGATTAGAACTGAAGCATACCGGTTCGGGAAAGGAAATTGGGTCGCTGATCCACCATCGTGCGATCATGGGGGAAACATGGGTTGTCGGGCGCAGTGGATCATGGATCTTTGATCCAATGGTCAATAGAGCTTACCGATTCGTAAACCGTGACAATCTAATCGAGGTTGTTCACTTGCGATCGGGCGATCAGAAACACTTGATACCCCTTCGGTCTGGCACTTTAGCATATCAAACCCTAGGTTTCCTTGAAATAGGACCCACCATCCACAGATACTATGCTCTGTGTCTATGGATTCTTACCCCGAGCCCCCTAGGTTTCTCTGGATTTGTACGCCTAGTCCATGAGAGTAAGAAATCCAGGGAATTAAATAGAAAATAGATTTTAATATAAAAATAAGTGCTAGAGTTTGTAAAAATCATAGAAAATTCATATGAGCTTCAAATTAATCCATTCCACTTTCTAAAATTTTGTAATATTATTGTTTATCACCTAGAGTATCTGTTTTGACATGAAAACAGTAAGAAAAATATTTTCTCACTTAATCCTATTTCAAGCACATAAAACCTTTGGAAATTCATATCTTAAAATCTATTAACTCCAAAATTAATGATTCTTGTTCCTAGGATTTTATTTTAATGTGTATATTATTATTATGTATTTTGTTTACATGTTTGGTGTGATGTTAATTTTCTCTATATACTGTGCTTGTTTGTATTGTGGCGAGTAGAAGAGCCTATGACTGAGGATTCTAGTGCCCAGCAGATAGAAGTTGCTGAGCAGGAGCTCATTCAAGGCAAGTTGTGCCCTTGATCACTTTTATACCCAATAATGTTCTTTAATGTCATTTATTCATATATAGGTTTAGTTTTAATGGGACCCAATAGGTCATTCTAGTCTGCTTATCCATTTTACCTTGTTTACGCCTAAATCATATGGGTAGTTATGCTATTGCGTTACATGGTTTTGGGTTAATATTTCATTATATCCATGTTCCAATTATTTTATTATTCTATTTATGTTCATGTTAAGATCATTAATGTTAATTGGAACATGGAGCTTAACTTGAGAAACACGTGCCACCACAAGGGAGGAATGGGACCCCTTGGCTAACTAATTAGGAAAGCTAGTGGAAGACTACCTTACCCGAAAGGGGCAAGGGCAGTAGGGGAGTTTCATGCAAAGAGTTTCTCGGGTTGATTTTGCTGTGATGGCAGTCGGACGGGGGATTCTTGCCAGTGCTCTTCCCATAAACTGTAGCGGGTTTTCAGAAGCTAGTGGAACTTTGTAAAGGCCTCGTTGTGTTGCCCTGCCTCGCTTCCTTGGTAGAGGTGTATGGGAGTCACGATCCCTTGGCAGATGGGTAACATGACTTGTGGGTAAAGGGTACAACCTCTGCGGAGTTTAAAACTGGTATACTAGCCGAGCTCAAGGTCATGAGCAACTCAGGAATCTCGCATGATTAATTTATGGAACTTAAATTCAATTTGTCATTTGCATTGCATGGGATTATTTATTAATTTTGTTCTATTATTTCTATTATGGTTTGGTATTTACTTACATTTAGTAATTCCTAATAAAATTTGACCAACTTATTAAAAGCAATGCTCAGCTTTAACCACTATTGTTGATTAGCCTTACACATCTCATGAACTCCCACCTTTGGTGAGTTCATACCCACTGGTTTCCCCACAACTTGTTGAGCTATGATCATGTGTGAGCTCACCCTTGCTGTCTCACACCCCCCACAGGAGAAGATCAGGTGGTTCAGGAGGAGCCACACAACAAGGAGTTCGATCTGATCTAGGTGGTGTTTCCCAGTTGACTTTGGCGCCAAGGATGATCCTTAGTTCGTTTTATATTTATCTTTTATTTTGTAATAAGACTTATGCTATGTAATAAATACTCTGATGTTATTGTGACAATTATCTCTATACACTCTGCTATTATATATGTTGTCTTCTTGGCGCATGTATGAGATGCACCCGGCTTTGTTCCTTAAATCTGTGTGTGACACGAAGTCTCTGGTTGGACTTCCGATGGGAAATGGATAGAAGAGCTCATAAAATTTTTGTGGAATCATAACACATCAGTATCAAGATCCACAGGCTTTACACTATTTAAGCTTCCTTCGGGGATGAAGCTGTCACACCCAAAGAAATCAAGATGGGTTCTACAAGAGTTATAGCCTTGACCCACGATCACAAAAATGAGAAAGTTTCCAAGGATGCAATATAGGAGTCAAGGTTCGAAGCAGTCGAGCACATAAGGAAATATCTGGCAAAAACACTAAGGTGGCAAGACAAAAAAATAAAACTCAAGAACCTAGCACCAGACCATCTTGTCCTGCAAAGGGTATCTAACCCATATACAGCGAGAAAATTGCATGTAAAATGGGAAGGACCTTTTCTTGTAATAGATGCGAACGAACGAGGTTCATACAGGCTCCAAGTCATGGAAGGAAATGTCATTCGAAGATCATGGAATGCAGATGAGCTCCAAAGGTATTATGTCTAGTTAGCAAGATTCGACACCCTTTTTTCTTGTAAAGGGGAGCAAGGGTTTTTAACGAGGGCGAAGATGTAGCACCTCGCACGAGTACCTAAGAAGAAAATAAAGGTGCTCTATTCCCCAGACGCTACTACGTGGCGCATTGGCTTTATTTCTAAGGTATGCACCAGAGCTAAAAGATTTATCACCAAGTAAAGGTGAAAAAGCTCCGAAGTCATTCCTAAGGAGATGTGGAGCTAAAAGATTTATCACCAAGTGTAGGTGAAAAAGCTCGGAAGTCTTTCCTAAGGGAATGCAGAGTCATGGTCTAAAGAAAAAGCTCTGAAGTCGTTCCTAAGGGAATGTAGAGCCATCATCTAAAGAAAAAAAGCTCCAATGTTATTCCTAAGGGAATGCAGAGCCATGAACTAAAGAAAAAAAGCTTTAAAGTCGTTCCTAAGGGAATGCAGATCCATGATCTGAAGGAAAAGCTTCGAACTTGTTCTTAAGGGAATGTAGAACTAGGATCTAGAGAAAAAGGTATCGAAGCAAGGGCAATGCAAGGCCATGCTTTGTCCTAGGTGAAAAGAAGGGAATGTGTTTTTTCTCCTTTGGCTCAAAATACTAATAAAATATCAGTTTGACGTGCAACAAAGCATACACACGAATGAAAAGGTAAACAATGAAGGCTCAGGCATTAAAATTACATAAGTAGCATTAAGTTACAAGTGTTTGTTTTTAAAATCATAACCTGCATACACTAACAATCTAGCTAGGTTTCGGCCTCTTTATCTTACTTCACCTTCTTCAGCTTTTTGCTCTGTAGGAAAAGAAAAAAGAAAAGACATGTTGATCAATTGGAAAAACCCATGAATAAAACTTAGGAAGTACAGGTGCAAAGGCAAAACCTTTCTAGTATGTTCTTCGGCCTCCGAAGCAGCTAGCTCTCAATACATTCTTTGGAAGAGTTTTTATATCATCAATGGTCATGCCGAAGCCAGCTTCTCTAGCAGTCTTCATATGCTCACACCCGGCTTTTTTAAGCATCGAAGCCATTCCGCAGGATCCAATGATGGCATAGTAGTCGCTTCGTGCGGTGATTATCGACTCAACTTCCCCTAACTCTTTTTCTATCTAGCCGAGTGCTCCCTTGGTGTCCTCACTAGTGTACAAAGTTTCCCTTGACATGGCACCAGTTGAAGAGAAACTTTTCTTCAAGACATCGCAGCACCGGGAAGCAACAAAAAAATAATTATCTCAAAGTTTTCTCAAATTCTCCAATAATCTTTGATTTTCCACATCTTTGTTGGCAATGTTCTTTTTTGCAACCTCGAGGCTCGTCTGAAGCTCCTTGATCGATTCATCTTGCTTCTTCATCTTCACAATATTGGCATTATGAACTTTTGCCACTTTTCTTTTCAATTATGTCTACCTTTTCTTTCAATGATGTTATTTTTACTTCTTTTTCCTCTAAGGATTTTTGAAGTCCTGCGACTTTGTCTTGAAGAGTAGAAAGCCCCTACATCATCAAAACAAAAAATTGTTTAGTCAAAACATGAAAATTTCCCGAAGCTACATCAAAAGCGAAAAATCTTCGTACTTCGATACTAGTGTAGGCCAGACTATGTGAAAACATCTTCTTCTTTACTTGGCATAGCTTCTCTTTAATATCCGGAAACCTAATGCTTCAGGTTATATTCCGAACAATCTTCGACTCATCAGCATCCGGTTCTCCCCACCAAACAACAAAGCACTAGTGGCGTACCCAAGGGCTTCCCCTTTGTACCCTAGCTTCGAAACTTCTTCTTCGTTTAGATCTTCACCACTGATATGTCTTGTGAAGAAGCCCAACTCCTCATCTTCCCCGGTGGTTTGCGTAGCTTTGGCCACCTCTACTTCTGGCATAGTTTCTTGCTCTTTTTGATCCACCTTCTCCTGTCCTGAAGAGCTACCACATTCAGCACCATTCTTGCCAGAAGAGGATGAGCCACCAAAGGTGGCACTTCTGGGTCCCACAATGCATGGGCTTTCCACCTCTTCATCTGAACCCTTCTATATTGGCATAAACTGAGTTAACAAAAGACCTAAGAGACTCAAGGGGAAAACAACAAAGGTCGAGTCATTACCTCGATGATCTAGGTGCAGTTTAATGACGAGGTTGTTGTTGTGCTCCCTTTCCTCGGTTCTTAGGTAGCTATAGCTTTTGTTGGAGCCAAAGCCTTTTCTGTGGCTACGTCCTCCTGAATAACATTGGCTTTCTTTTTCACTTGGTCTGAAGAAGGCTCTTTGGCCTCTTTCTTTGTAACCCTCTTCCTTTTTTTCCTCGACCCCATTGTTGGCTGAGGGATCCTCATAATCTGGGTATTCAAACCCAATGGCATCCATTACCCTGTTCAACTGAAGCTTTCCTCTACTCCCAAAGAGAGTTTTCATATCTTCATGTTCCCTTGTAAGACAGTTCCTGCAAATCTTGTTACACTTTTCCTCCATTATACGCAACCATTCAACTGAAGCAGCTTTACATGAAGATTGCCTTTTAAACACAAAAGCTAGTGTAACAAGTTCTCCATCTTTTGACTTCACTTCCTTCGACAACTTCCACCCAGTCCGGGTTGGGTAGATGTCGTAAGCAAGTGCCTCCTGAATCAAATCCCAAGATCCAATCTTCTTAACAAGAGCATTAAAATCTTCGTAGCATTCATCAGCAACTTTGTTCATCTCGAACGTTGGTCGCTTCAACACAAAGTTAACCCTTAAAGGGCTCATCAATATACCCTTGAAATCCTCACGTTGGTCCGAGATAACTTCGACATAAAACCATTCCTTCATCAAATCTCCATGCCATTTGGTCGATATGCAATAACTGGGCCAGTTGCCTCATTACGGTATGCAAAATTGTAGCATCCGAAGTTATTGTGAAGACCTGTTCTGCTCTTAGCCTTCATCTGATAGTGTAAATCATGAACTTTGCAAAATGCAACTGCATCAGTAGGACCCCTAGCTTCGTACCGCCCAAATGAAAATGCTAAGGCAAACCATTGCATTTGGAGTAAGTTGATGCATGTACACCTCATACCGCTGCAATACCTTCACAATCATTTTATACATATGAAGCTGAAGCCCTGCTTTGAAAAAGCTCCTATAAACAACAACTTCGTCTTTCTTCGACTTTGGTGTTGTCTCCTCCCTAGGGAGGCGCACATTCACACTGCTATCAAAATACCCAAGCCTCTTCATTATTTGCAGGTTTTTCTCCTTCAGAGTAGACTGGCCAATCTCAATATAACTCAGCTTCGAAGGCCAGTCCTTTGGCATTCCTACAGTTTTTTTCAATGATGAGGCCTTCGTCACCTTAGTGGCGGGCAAGGTGCCTTGTTGTGCCTCTGAGGATGTGGGGCTAATTAGCTCCTTGGTGCCACCAATGTAGGCCATCTGAGTGGAAGCAATGATCTCTCACTAAGAATGATTCAACCGAAGCTAACTCTTGAAGGGCTCCTAGACAAAGAGCTTCAGAGGCAGAGCGGATTTTGGCAACAGGTAGGTGAGGGTAGTAAATGTAAGCTACCCTCGTTCCATCGACTGCTTTTATACTGAAAATGTGAGCGAAGCAGCACGGGTCATAAAAAATGTTCCCACGCACCGTCCCAACTCCCCCTTGGCGATTTAACTTCTAGATCACCTGTTTTTTACTTCGAATGTATCATCATCTTCTTAAATGAGCTTCAGGAAGGTGTTTTCGGATCTTTGGATATGGCCTCCAAGTTATAATTTTTGCGATCTAAGATCGTTTGCGAAGAAAACAAACACATGTTGCAAGGGGCTTCTATTTGGGGCCTTCTATGTCGAAGATCATTTGCTTAACCTCTCACTTTGGTAAAAGCTGGTATGTTTTAGGAATATCACTACTGTTGGACGAAGCCAACCTTCGATCAGGAAGGCACGCAAAATAGCTTCACACATGACGATCACTTGAATCTCAAAGATTATTTGTCTAACATCTGACTTTAGTGATGAACAAGTGCATTTCAGGAATATTCTTTCGAAAAATACGAAGCCACGCTTTGAGAGAAGCCAAAAAGAAGGAGCAGTTGGGAAATGAAGGCTGAGACTTGTGAAGATAAGTACGAAGAAAAGTACACAAATGCCCCGATGCTATTTGTAAATGACTTATGCAAAAGTGGATGGGAATTATTATAAATCCGTACTAGGTCGGTTCATCTTCCTTATAAATAGATGAACAGTGCCCGACATAAAGTACCTTTAGCCTGGTGCTACATCTTTGTATAGCTCAGCCTTCGAAACACCTTCGTGCTATCTTGCACCAAGAAGCCAAAGGTATGATTGTAAACTTGTATTGCATAAGGAAAAATAAGATGCTTAGGCATATGAGATGAGTTCTCATATCTCACTTCGTCTTACTTTACGTATTCCGCTCAACTGTATTCAACCTTCATCCTTGAAGAGTTATCCCGAAGGATGTAGGTGCTTTCCAGAGGTGGAAGATTTATGTTCTTCCTATTTGACCCAAAACCGATTGATCTAGCCATGAGCGGGTTAGAGAGAGCTCTAACAGGCCTTGGAGGACCGAACCCACGTATGTGGCAAAATAGGGGGATAACTTGTGGCTAGGGGTGAAAGGCCAACCAAGATCAGATATAGCTAGTTTTTCGCGAAATGTATTTCCACTTCAAGGACGAAGGATCTTACCTCTTAACATTGGGTTGCCTTGTTTTTTATTCCATACAACAGTTGAAAACAAGTGACCAACATTGGCGCCGACCTCCGAAGATCTCACGACCATGACAACCTTCATCACGACGAAGAGCATAGCAAGCCATCTAGCTTTGTCAGCTTCCATGGAGAAGCTTACTATCCCCATTACTGGGGGCTCGAGCTTCGAGCCCAGTAATAAAAAGCAAAAGAAAGAAGCCCAAAGAATGGTGTAGCATGTAGGTGTCCAAGGACCCTACATCAGGACCAAATGGTCCCATATTGCTATTACTTTTTCTCAAGATGATCTTCGTCTCAAAGATTACCCACACAAAGATGCCATGGTTATCTCTTGTGTAATCAAAGATTTCATATTGCACAATGTTTTGGTTGACATAGGTAGCACTGCGGACATCATATTTATCAAGGCTTTCAGGCAAATGTAGGAGCTCGAAGATAAACTCCAAGAATCAGCCTTTCCTCTCTTTTTCTTCGGATGGCAGCAAGTAATGGCTTTAAGAAAGTTAATCATGCCAGTTACCTTTGGCTATGTCAACAACACAAGGACAAAAGGCACAATGTTTGATGTCGTCGATATGGAATTCCCATACCATGTAGTCCTTGGGAGAGGTACACTTAATGCCTTCGAAGCAGGTTTTGCATTCAGCATATCTTTGCATGAAAATACCTAGCTACCAAGGAATTTTATTGGTGTATGGTAGTCAAGAAGCCGCAAGAAAGGTAGATGGAATATTGCAAGACACAAAAATAGTGTACAACATTGATGAGACCGAAGCTAGGACCCAAGTGGCAGAGAAGCAAATGAAAGACAAGTCATCTTCGGTCGATCGACCGAAGCCTATATCACTGTGTGATGATATTGCCGGCAAGGTGAACCTGTTAAGCCTAATTAGTATATGATTCGCCCATGTGGTATTACAGTTAATATTTTATAACCATGAATTAATTGTGTTTAATAAATTTATTTCATCATTTAGTCTTCATCGATGTAATTAGTTTTATAATTAGACTATATTTAATATTCATAATTGTCTTTCAAATACCTGATGGAGTACGGACTAAACTTTAGTGAGGAGATCCAAACACCCCTAAGGGCTCGTTTGGAATCAAGGGGATTGATGGTTTTGTTTGGGAGTAAGAGGATTAGAGGGGGCTAAAAGTCTCCTTCAATCCCCTCCAATCCTATTGCTCCCAATAAATCCGGTGGCCATTGGTTAAGAGTGGATTGAAGAGAACTGGAAAGGATTGAATCTCTTCGTACTCAAAATTAAATTGTATTAAAACCTCAATCTCATTCAATTCCCATACAACCAAATAAGTCCTGAAGTGAATTTTAGCCCCTTCAGGGCTGGTTTGGTGGAAGGGGAATTTGAGGAGTATATGGGAAAGGAATTCCCTTGCTATTTAAAATTAAATAGCAAAAACATTCCTCCCCATGGATCCCCTCCAAATCCCTTCCCACCAAATCAGCCCTCAATCAACTATAATCTCAGCCCTCAATCAACTATAATCTTCGGCCTTATGCTTCCCACGCCTTCAGTTGAGCAGCAGCTACAGCTGACAGGCAAATTAACGAACTGACTAGTCAATTAAATTAATTAGGCCAAGCCTGCTGTCACACTGACACGTCAGTACGGTTACCTACGAAGAGAATAAACAAAGAAAAAAAGTCGAATCGGAATTATTTTATGCCCACATTTCAAAGAGATTTTGGCGATCTTGGTTGAGTAATTACGAGGCTACGCGGAGTCTATGGCCCGGCGCACAACAGAAGCACCAGGTCGGCATGCGCACTTCTGGTGGTAGTTGTGGCTGCTGTGCACTCCACGCGGGGTCGCGGGCTGTGTGCACTGCTGTGCACATTCGTTTCACCTGTACACAGTTGGCGTTCCCTTGTCTTCTGGAGCTGTTTGCACGTCAGGCACACCCCGCACTATGTCTGACTAGTCCAGCTAGCTAGTGTGTAACTTTCTTGAGGACCATATGCGTCGTTACTCGGGTTAGACTGTACGCAAGGCTTTTATCTAAATTTATTTTCTTGTATATCCTAGTAACATCAAAAATTACATCCTCTATATTTGTCTTCCGGCAGCAGTTTCTCCTAAACCATCTCCTATATTTCACCATCCACTTAAAATTAAAATATATAAATATATGAATACATTTCTTTTCAACCACCTACAACTACCAGATTTTTTTTTCAGATTTCATCCTTTTTTAAAAACCACACATACGCATGGTATATGAACTATTAAGGCAATTTTAATAACAGTTTAATTACGTGCTTCATTATTGAAAAAATTGTACCATTAATAATAGTTTTCAAATAATGTAACATTATTACTGTAAGACCGTCTACAGTAGTCTGCCCATAGTTTACCCAAAAGCACTGTTTTTTGCACTATTCTGCACTGTAGATTATAATGTTCGTAGAGTAAAGTTTGAATATATGTATAATGATAGGTAAGCTGCTAGATATAGTCTAAGGTGCAAGGAAGATTCTGTCGCAATGCAAATATGGATTGACTTCTACCACAAGGTGCAAGGAGGTTTTCGTCGCAAGCCATAGTCTTCTATCAGACGCCACTATCCCCTCGCCTATATATGGCCTACAGGGTTGCCATTCCTCACCACTCTCCTCTCTTGGCGTACAATTCACACATGCTCCGTTAACCATGCCTCCTATGTCCCAAACATGATTCAGACTCAAGCGACAACGACGATGATGACGACACACTACTCCACCTATGGTTGCAAGGTACTGGTCATAGGTGTAGGCCGTCGATGATCCCTCGCCGCGTCATCCACAGGGATCATGGTGCCGAGAGTACCTTATCAGGCTTCACTACTTCAACCCAAACTTGGTTGTTAGGGCCTTCATCTTCCGAAGGCCCTCAAAAACACAACTAACATGTTTTTCAAGTATAGTACATTCACAGGGACCTTCGGGCTCGGAATGTAGCTGTACACAATATGAAAAGCGTGGTCTAGGAGAAGGATGAACCAGTTCCGAAGCTACGCGTGGAGAAGCTTTGGCTCAGTAGTGGAAAATGAAACCGAGTTAAAGAAGAAAAGGCCATCTAGTCCTCGATAGATTGTTCTTAAGTCAATAGCATATATCAAGGGCATGGATGTTGTTGGGGGCCTTCGTCCTCCGAAGGTACTCAAAAACGTAATTTAACAATGTCTTCCAAGTATTGTTTATAGACAGGTACTTTCGGATTCGGGATTAAAAGCATAAATGTTGAAAAGGGCATGATCGTGACGAAGGCTGCTATTGCTCCGAAGCTATGCAAAAGGGAGCTTCGGCTCAATCGCGGGAAAGAGGAACCGACTTAAAAGGGAAAAGGCTATCTAGTCCTCATAGAGTTGACTATTAGTTAACAATGAATGTAAAGGGCATAAATGTAATTTCTCACAGGCTGCGTCTTGTGCCTATAAATAGATGAACAGTTCCCCCGTACTATTCACGCTGACTTATATCCACTCATGCGTCACGCTTGAACTTTTACCTTCTGTCAAGCCGAAGGTACAAATGTAATGCAATATTGTTTTTGTTTATTCACGATAATGATAAATATGTTAACAATATCATATCATTATTCATGTTGTCTTTTATATTTCATGCACTTCTTTCATTAACATATGCTATGATGATGAAGGTATGTCCTTCATCACCTTCGTTTGAAGATCATTATATCTCATGGGAAATAATGTTTCGGAAGATGAAGGGCTTTAACCTTTAACAATTTATGTTGCCTTGTTCTTAATTCATAGCACTTGAGAACAAGTCCCCAACATTGGCGCCCACCTCCGGTGAACCCTTTTCGACCACCTTCAGCAAGCACTGACCTGCGTCATGCCGCCGAAGAAAGCTTCAGCGCTAGGGGCTGCTGCATTGCAGCCGCTGGATCCGAACTAGGAGACCCTCTCTCTTCAAGAAGCCCGAAGCCAGAAAAGGAAGGCCACTAGTCCAACAATCTAGGAGGAAGAGTTGGACCAAGAGATCAGGGATATGGAGATCATTCATCAGCAAGTACAAAGAAAGAAGGAGAAGATGGCGCGACTGGCTGACCTTCAAAGGCAGATCGACGAAGCTACTAAAGAAGTGCGCCATCTAGTTCAAGACGAATAAAACCGAAGGCCCCAGCACAGGGAGCTTTGCCAGGAAGGCCTATTCAATGAAGATGGATGGTATGATGATTTTAATCATAATACCTTTACCTTTGATGATGCTTCTCCCTTGGCAGAAGAACTGCAGGCTACTCCATGGCCCCCATCGTACAAGCCACCCCAGCTTCCCATGTATGATGGGCATTTAGATCCAAAGCAGTTCCTCATGAGCTACGAAGCAACTATATCTTCGTATGGAGGCAATACCGCAGTTATGGTGAAGTCCTTCGTCATGGCAGTCCGGAATGTAGCTCAAACATGGTATTCTTCTCTTCAGCTAGGACAATCACATCGTGGCAGAAGCTTAAGGACATGTTGGTCACCAGCTTCCAAGGCTTCCAAACAAAGCCGGTTTGTTCCAATGTACGCAAGACCATGAAGAATACCTTCAAGCATACGTACGAAGGTTCTTGAGACTAAGGGCACAAGCGCCTACAGTGCCCAATGAGATTGTCATTGAGGCCATGATTAAGGGCCTTCGGCCAGGACCTACGGCTCAGTACTTCGCTAGGAAGCCCCCGCTAACTCTGGAGAAGCTGCTTCAGAAAATGGATGAGTACATCCGAGCTGACAATGAATTCCGCCAAAGAAGGGAGGAAGCTTACAGATTCTCCGAAATGACTAGGGGCTTCGGAGTAAGAATTCATCCGAGGCACGGCAGGTCAATTCACAACACTCAGAATGATGACAAAGGTCAGCTGCAGAGGCCACAGTATACCTCACAATCTTCAGGGCAGCAACAAAGTTCTTTCCGCCCGCCAGCTCCAAGAGGCAGAGGTGCTAGGGGCTTCGGAGGAAGATATAGGGATCAGCCCAGAAAGATCTACTGCTTATTCTGTGGTGAGTGTAGGGAACGGGTGACGCCTAAGAGGGGGGGTGAATTAGGACTTCTAAAACTTTTACTAAACTAGGCCACAATTAAATCCCTAGAGCAAAACCTATGCAAATAATCAAAACAAGAATGTGCAAACTAGGTTTTGTCTAAGTGTTGCTATCTCTACCGCAAAGGCTAAGTTTCAATCTACACTAAATAAGTATGACTACAAGATTGAAACTTAAATGCTTAATATAAATGCGGATTGTAAAGGGCTACGTAGAGAAGCATACTCTCGTGGATGACGCCGGTATTTTTACCGAGGTATCCGGAATCATGCAAGGTCCCGACTAATCCTCGTTGTGCCCCTACGCAAAGGGAAGCCCACGCGAGGGCCAAGCACCATGGTCGAGTAACTCCGTAGAGAGCCGCGGGCCTTCTCCACACGCAAGTGGTGCTCCGCTTCTAGCTCCTCTCGGACGCTCCCCGCTGTTGGGGACTTGTTCTCAAATGCTTCGAGTTAAGAACAAGGCAACATAGAAAATGTTAAATGTTAAAGTCCTTCGTCCTCCACAACATTATATCCCTTCAGGATATAAAGAATTTCGGACGAAGGTTACGAAGGACGTACCTTCGTGAGCATAATAACGAGGGACGAAGTATTCATATGAATCATGAGGTATAAAATAGACATTTAAGTGTTTATCATAGAATCATTTTCATTTTTATCATCATGAATGAATATAGATGACTTCAAATTATAAATGTACCTTCAGTCCTGAAGAAGGCAAAAATACAAGTGTGATGCGAAGGCAAATGACAGGTTCGCGTGAACAGTACAGGGGTACTGTTCATCTATTTATAGACACAGGACGCAGCATGTGACGAATTACAATTATGCCCCTTACAAAAGTTTACAACATTAACTCAGACCTCTATGGATAAAAAGGTCATTCTATCTCTATGTCGGTTTGTAACGCCGAAGCTCCATAAAAAGGAACCTTCGGCCATCTCCTGGGGACAACTTCAGCCGAAGCTGCTTCTTCGTGTAAGACCTTCGGCGCAACGAAGCATGGCCCCAACAGTAGCCCCTTTCGCGGCGCTAGATCGTTTTTCGTAACGAGCTTGATCCGTGAAAAAAGCCTCTCAAGCTTCGGGAAGCCGAAGGTCCAAAAAACACCTTCCCTGAGCTCGTTGCCGAGAAACGATTCAATTCCCGAGCTCGTGTCGGTCCCACCTTGCAGAGTTACTGTTTGATCTTTGCGGTCCACTGTGCAGCGAGTACAAGTGACTGCCCGCCTGGTGTAAAAATCCTGTCGCTTCGCCTTCTTACCTGCAGCACTATATAAACAGACGAGTAGGTGTGAAGTTACCACAGCATTCATTGCTATTTGCACTGTTTTGCTGCCAAAATTTTTAACTATAGCCGAAGCTTGATCCTCAGAATCTAACGAAGGTCCATCTCGAAGTCTGCTTTGTCAGAAAGGAAAGCTTCGGGAAAAAAGAAAAAAGTGTTTTAACTTCCCCAAACTCAGAATCAAATGGCCAGAGTGCGATCTACTTCCAGAGTTGAACGTGAAGGAGACGAAGCCGAAGGTTCGAATAGTGTGCCCATCTCCGAAGCAATGCAGCGTTCCGGACTGGTGATTGCGGAAGAAATGCCCGCTGCCGAAGCAAACCCGACAACTGCCGAAGGAGAAGAGAACATTGAAGAAACTGACTCCGAAGATGACTACCGCATTGCCATGCCCAGCAAGCCCAGCCACCTAGACTTCGGAAAGTCGACTGTTTCAAAGGCTGATCTCGCCAAGATGGTGAAGGCAGGTTATTTCAGCGAAAATTAGAAGAAGCTACTTCGCTTCGGGGGAGAAGAAACTACCTCGAAGCCAGAGAAGGACGAGATTGTTATTTTCAAGAGCTTTTTAAAGGCTGGGCTGAGATTCCCTCTTCATGGAATTATTGCAGATATATTGAAGAAATTTGGTATTTACTTTCATCAATTGACTCCTAACGCTATCGTTAGGCTTAATGTTTATATCTGGGCCCTCCGAAGCCAAGCAGTGGAGCCATTTGCCGACAGTTTCTGTCGAGTTCATGAGTTACATTATCAAACAAAGGCCAGAAAAGATGGATTACATGATAACTTCGGCTGCTATAATTTCGCCTACCGGAAAACAACAAAGTGTCCTGTTATCAGCTACCGAAGCAAATGGCCAGCAGGCTGGAAATCTGAATGGTTTTATGTGAAGGTTGACGAAGATGAAGAGAAATTGGTACAAAGTCCACTTGATTTAATCTTCGGAGAGACAAGGCCACGGTGCCACATGACATTGGAGGGTCCCACCTGGGCTGCGCTGGGTGAGTTTGAAATTATTTCAGAGCATATTGGTACCAGGGATCTGGTTCAAGAATTCTTGGCGTTCAGAGTCTTCCCTACCTTGAAAGAATGGGAAATGCCCAAGCTAGAAGGGGAGAAGAAGAAGGGGGAACTCGTCCGGCTGCCTGATCACTTCAAATTCAAGAAATACTTTAAAAAGCCCTGCCAAGAGTGGCTGGACACAGTTGAGGTGATGTGTAATGAAATTCTTGGGAATTATTCCAAAAAAGAAGATCAACTGATGACCGCGGCCTTCGGCACCCGTCCGAAGCGAAGGCTGAACCGCGTGCTTGATTCCCTGGGCTTCGAGTACGCTGACTATGAACGGCTGAACAAGGGTGCTGAGGGCCAAAAGAGAAAAAGAGTGGCCGAAACTTTGAACAAGGATGAAGAAAAACCAGCCAAAGAGAAGAAAATTCCCAAGAAGAGAAAAATATCAACTCCAAAGCGAAAATTATCCGATGAAGAAGGGACCCCCACACCACCTTCTACCAGCGACGTGGAGGAAATTCTAAAGGTAATGACTGAACCCATGCCCACGAAGCTAAGTCCATTAAGGCCTCAACTGACGAAGCTTTTTCGAAAGGTGGAGGAGCCGGAAAAAACGAAGATAACCAAAGCAAAAAGGCAAAGAATTATTGCCGTAACCGAAGTTATTGACAAGACGCCACCGAGGGCGTCAATTCAGAAAACGCCAGCTGTTGAGGGCACAGAAAATGTCGAAGTTGCACCTTCGGAGGTCGCGGCTACCGAAGCCGCTACAGCCGAAGATGTGAACTTAGAAACTACCATTGAAGACATCAACAAAATTTTGACAGACATGGCTGCAGAAGAAGCTGCCACCACTGCTAAAGAAACCATGGCCACAGTGCCTGGGAAAGGGAAAGAAATAGCCGACGACACTTCGGACGACGAAGCCTACACATTTCAAAATTTAGTTGGGCAAAAACTATCGAAGGCCGAAATGGAAGAGCTTAAGGAATATGCCAAATCTTGCGGATACAAGCCAGGAGCTCTTCTATTTGGAGGCATTGATGATGAAAGACTGGGCTGCATCCGGGATCCAACTGGGGCTAAGGTCATCGGTACTCTATCAAAGAGTATCGGTTTTCCGAAGCTAGAAACAGACATCAGCCGCTACCGACGACAACATATCGTCGGCAGCTTATTTTATTCGAATTTCAAGGTAAACATCCTTCTCTCTAACTTCTATTGTTTTTTTTTAATAATGGAAATATCTCTAACGAAGGTTGTTTATTTGCAGAGCATGCTACTAAGTAAAGCTTTAAAGATGCAGCAAGATTTGGAGGACAAAAAACACGAAGCTATAATTGAAAATTTATAGAGCAAGATAAAAGAACAATCAGCTATTATTGAAAAGAAAGACTTCGAACTTCAATCAACCGAAGGCTTGCTGGCAGAGACTGAAGCTAAAATAGCAGAATTGAATTCGAAGCTTCTCTGCCAATCACAACAATTTGAACAAGAGAAGCTAGAACTTGATTCGAAACTTGAAGCCGAAGTCCGAACCAACTCAGACTTGAAGAAATTATTAACAAGCCTTCAAGACAGATGCTTGAAATTTAGCAACAATTGTATCCAACAATTAAAGAAGATCTTCCACTCAGTTGGAGCCAGCAGTGGGAAGTTTACCCCTTCAGCTGAAAATTTACCAAAAGCCTTCGATCATATTGAAGCTGAAATTGAAGAGCTTGACGAAGTTATAGCCGAGCACGGTGACTTCTGTGCCTGGGTAGCTTCTCGGGGTACCGCTGCAGCATTCCTGAAGGCCGGCTGCGAGCATGGAAAAATCGTCAACAGGCCGAACTTCACTCTCGCTCCATCCATTCTAGATGATATTCCTGACCTTGCCCGAAGCATCTCAAATAGATTTATAAAAATGATATGGACAAAAGGCGGGCGAGAGAAAGCTGGAGACGAAGCTCGAAGTCATCTTGAACCAGTAAGAAATCATACTTCGTACTTACCTTCTCCTTCACACTTGATTTTTACTCGCGATACCTTGATTCATGTAGGATGACGAAGCTGAAGGTGATACTTAAAGAATATGCCGCCGAAGCGGAAGCCTGACGAAGATTAGTAGGAATAGACTAGAAAAAACTCAGGAGTATTTGTAACAACTTTTTGTAAATACAATTAAACTGTTCTCAAGGAACTTTGTACATACCTTGTAATATATTCTTACCCCTCTATTGAGGCGCTTTGATGTGGACGAAATCTGTATTTTGAGCCAAAGGCGAAAAAACACCTTCCCTTCTTTTCGTACACAACGAAGCATAAAAGACCACTTCTTCTTTTTGCCGAAGCTTTTCTTTTTTGTACACAACGAAGCATAAAAGACCACTTCTTCTTTTTGCCGAAGCAACCACATAGGAACACAAATGCTATGAATGAATGCTTATGAATGCAAATGCTATGATGTAATGTGATGTGCGAATGAATGTCCAAAGCATATGTCCGAAGCCACACTCTCAGCCATTATTTCCTTAGAAACAACCACACATCAGCTCTGCATTCCCTTAGGAACGACTTGGAGCTTCTTCGCCTTTTACTTAGACGGTATAAGCTCTGCATTCCCTTAGGAACGTCTTTGGAGCTTCTTCGCCTTTTACTTAGGCGGTATAAGCTCTGCATTCCCTTAGGAACGTCTTTGGAGCTTCTTCGCCTTTTACTTTCGGCGGAATCAGCGTTGACTTTTCGCTGTGAGCTCTGCATCCCCTTAGGGACGTCTTTGGAGCTTCTTCACCTTTTCAGTTTCGGCACTCGATGGTGCGTTCTCAGTTTTTACATTTACATTTTTTGGGGGATTTTGCTCTTATAAAACTAAAAAGGAAATTACATATGATGGCCCCATTAAAAACCTTTCTCCCCCTTTAGAAAGGAAAAGGGTGCCATGAAAAAAGAAAAGAAAAACATAAAAAGTTACATCAAGTTATACATAATATCGCCGAAGCTCATCCGCATTCCAAGATCTTGGAATTTCGTTGCCATCCATGTCCTTCAATCTGTACGATCCAGGCCTTGACGAAGATACTACTAAGAAAGGTCCTTCCCATTTCAACTGTAGCTTGCCCACTGTGTCTGGGTTGGCTACTCTCCGAAGCACCAAGTGACCCGGCTCAATATTTTTTAACCGGACCTTTCTATCTCGCCACTTGACTGTTTCAGCTTGATATTTATTGATATTCTCCACGGCCTGAAGCCTGATCCCCTCTAAAGCATCTTTCTCCACAAGGCAAGCATCTTCGGGACCTGATTCTGCCGAAGCTACTACTCTTATTGACCCAGCTTTAGCTTCTTCCGGAGTTATTGCTTCGTCACCGAATAATAATTTAAATGGGGTAAAGCCTGTAGACCTTGATGTTGTTGTATTGTGGCTCCACACCACTTTGATTAACTGATCTGGCCACTTTCCCCTGGGTTGATTGAAGATTAACTTCATTATTCCTGTCATTATAATGCCGTTGGCCCTTTCAACAAGCCCATTCGACTCCGGATGCCTGACTGATGCAAAATGGATCTTCGTTCCAATTTGATCACAAAAATTTCTGAAAGCTTCGAAGTCGAACTGCGTTCCATTATCTACAGTGATGGCCTTCGGTACCTCGAAGCGACAGACAATATTCTGCCAGAAAAACTTTTGGACAGTGGCCGAAGTTATTGTGGCTAATGGCTTCGCCTCAATCCACTTGGAAAAATACTCCACAGCCACTATAACATATTTTAGATTCCCTTGAGCCGGTGGTAATGGACCCAACAAGTCAAGGCCCCACCTTTGCAATGGCCAGATGGGTTGTATCAGCTGTGTCAAAGACGAAGGTTGCTTTTGATCTCTTGCACATTTCTGACAACCTTCGCACTTTTGAACTAACTCCGCTGCATCCGAAGCTGCCTTTGGCCAATAAAACCCTTGGCGGAAGACTTTTCCAAGTAACGGCCTAGATCCAATGTGGGATCCACACAGGCCTGCATGTATTTCTTTCATCAACTCTATACCTTCGACTCTAGATAGACACTTGAGCAGCGGAGCGCAAACTCCATGCTTGTATAACTCCCCTTCTATCATGATATACGGACGAGCTCTTGCCTCTATCCTTTTATTATAAGCTTCGTCATCCGATAAGAAGTTACCCTGAAGGTAAGAGATGATTTCAGTTCTCCAATCTTCGCTGTAAACAGGAGATATGTTGAGGACCGCTCTTTCGAGGAGCTCCACTGAAGGTGCCTTTATTGTTTCGAAGAATACATCCGAAGGTAACGGCAGCCCCTGTGCTGCAGACTTGGCTAGCAAATCAGCATGCTCATTTTGTCCTCGAGGGATATTCTTGACAGAGAATCCTTCGAAGGAGGCTTCGATCCTTCGGACCGTGTCTAGATATTTTTCAAGCTTCGGATCTTTAGCCTTGCAACTTTTGTCAACATGACCCGAAACCACCTGGGAATCAGTTTTAAGAATCGCCCTTCTGATTCCCATTGCCTTTAATTTCCGAAGGCCCAGAAGCAGGGCTTCGTACTCAGTAATATTATTTGTACAGCTGAAATCAAGTCTTGCTGCATAACAAGTTTTAACCTTGGATGGTGAAACCAACACAGCGGCTGCACCTGCTCCGAAGGTTCCCCAAGAGCCATCACAAAACACTGTCCACACTTCGGCATCTTTATTTGCTTCTTCATCCTGAGCCCCTGGCGTCCAGTCAGCAATGATGTCTGCCAATGCTTGAGACTGGATCGAGGATCTATGCACATAATCAATGTAAAATTCATTGAGCTCTGTAGCCCATTTTCCAATCCGTCCAGTAGCTTCTCTATTTCTCATTATATCCTTCAACGGCTGCGAAGAAGGAACAATAATATTGTATGCCTGAAAATAATGCCGAAGCTTCCTGGATGCCATTAAAACGGCATATAATACCTTCTCCAGCTCTGTATAATTTTTCTTTGATATGCTAAGGACTTTAGATACAAAATATACCGGGACCTGCTTTTTGACTTGGCCATCAAACTTCTCCTGGACAAGCGCCGCACTTACTGCTGAGTGCGAAGCTGCCACATATAACAACAAAGGAGCCCCTGGCGTTGGTGGAGTTAATGTTGTTAAATCTATCAAGTATTGCTTCAGCTCTTCGAAAGCTTTTTGTTGACTTGGGCCCCATTGAAAGACTTCAGCTGACTTCGGCACCTCGAAGAAGGGTAAATTTCTTTCTGCTGATCTGGATATGAATCTGTTGAGAGATGCCAGCCTTCCTGTCAATCTTTGGGCCCCCTTTCTTGTGGTTGGTGGCTCCATTCAAAGTATAGCTTCGATTTTATTTGGATTAGCTTCGATTCCCTTTGTTGAAACCAAGCATCCAAGAAATTTCCCCTTCTTCACTCCGAAGACACATTTTTCTGGATTCAGCTTCAGACCAGCTTGCCTGAAACTGGCGAAGGTCTCCTGCAAATCGGCAATATGATTTTCCTGCTTCATGCTTTTTACAATAATGTCATCGACATAAGTCAACACATTTCTGCCAATCTAAGACTGGAGGACCTTCGCAGTCATTCTGCTGAAACTTCCTCCAGCATTTTTGAGCCCCTCAGGCATCCGAAGATAGCAATACGTGCCACTTGGGGTTATGAAGCTAGTCTTCGGCTCATCTTCCTTCTTCATCCAAATTTGATGATAGCCTGAGTAGCAGTCCAGGAGACTCATGAGCTCTGAAGAAGCTGCTGCATCGACTAAAGAGTCTATCCTTGGCAGCGGGAATTCATCCTTCGGACAAGCCTTGTTGAGATCTGTGAAATCGATACACATTCTCCACTTGCCATTGGCCTTCTTCACCATAACAGTGTTAGCTAGCCACTCTGGATACTTTACTTCTCTGATAACTCCCGCACTGAGGAGTCTTTTTACTTCATTGCGAGCCCCTTCGGCCTTGTCATCCGACATCTTCCGAAGCCTCTGCTTTCGGGGTCTGAAGGATGGGTCAACATTGAGCGAATGTTCAATAATATCCCGATTTACTCCACAGAGATCATTAGCTGACCATGCAAAAACATCTTTGTTGTTGAATAAAAACCTTATCAAGGTTTTCTCCTGGTCTTCAGATAATTGCGAGCCCAACAGCACCTTCTGCTCTGCTATGTCTTCACACAATAACATGGGCTTCGGCTGATCCGCTGAAGCTGCCTTCTCCCTCCTGAATTTGTACTGTTCACAAGCTTCAGCTCCATCTATGTTATGGATTGCTTTGGAGTCAGTCCAGCTTCCTTCGGCCCTTCTAGCAGCTTCCTGGCTTCCATGAATAGCAATAGGCCCTTGGTCCGAAGGTATCTTCATGCAGAGATAAGCTGGGTGAAGAATTGCTTCGAAAGCATTAAGAGTACCACGGCCAATGATAGCATTGTAAGGATACTCCATGTCAACAATATCAAACACAATTTGCTCAGTCCTTGTGTTGTTAACAAATCCGAAGGTTACCGGCATGGTAATCTTCCCAAGTGCTACAATCTGCCGCCCTCCGAAGCCACAAAGAGGGTGCGTAGCATCATGAATCTTGTCTTCGGGCTCTTGCATTTGTCTGAAGGCTTTAGCAAATATAATGTCAGCTGCACTGCCTGTATCAACTAGGACATTGTGGACCAGAAATCCTTTGATCACGCAAGAGATAACCATGGCATCATTGTGAGGATAATCCTTAAGCTGAAGGTCTTCCTGAGAGAAAGTAATTGGAATGTGGGACCATTTTGACTTGATGAAGGGTCCCTGCACTCCAACATGCTGCACCCTTCTCTGAGCCTCCTTCTTCTGCTTCTTGTTAGCCGGCTCTGAGCAAGAACCGCTTGTTATCGGGAGCACCAGCTTCGAAGCCGAAGCAGCTCCAGCTTGATTGTTGAACGAAGCCATCAGCTCAAAAAAGTGGAAGTGAGTTCACCCCACGGTGGGCGCCAATGTTGGGGACTTGTTCTCAAATGCTTCGAGTTAAGAACAAGGCAACATAGAAAATGTTAAATGTTAAAGTCCTTCGTCCTCCACAACATTATATCCCTTCAGGATATAAAGAATTTCGGACGAAGGTTACGAAGGACGTACCTTCGTGAGCATAATAACGAGGGACGAAGTATTCATATGAATCATGAGGTATAAAATAGACATTTAAGTGTTTATCATAGAATCATTTTCATTTTTATCATCATGAATGAATATAGATGACTTCAAATTATAAATGTACCTTCGGTCCTGAAGAAGGCAAAAATACAAGTGTGATGCGAAGGCAAATGACAGGTTCGCGTGAACAGTACAGGGGTACTGTTCATCTATTTATAGACACAGGACGCAGCCTGTGACGAATTACAATTATGCCCCTTACAAAAGTTTACAACATTAACTCAGACCTCTATGGATAAAAAGGTCATTCTATCTCTATGTCGGTTTGTAACACCGAAGCTCCATAAAAAGGAACCTTCGGCCATCTCCTGGGGACAACTTCAGCCGAAGCTACTTCTTCGTGTAAGACCTTCGGTGCAACGAAGCATGGCCCCAACACCCGCCGTCTCCACTATCGAGCTTCCGGCCGAAACACCGCGGGCCTCGTTCCCTCCGGTACACGGTGGCGGCCGTGACACAAACGCGGTTGTCACGGTCTCGCAAGACTCTCGCCCCACTCAGTACAATTACAACGACTCACACAAGAGCCGGGGGTTGTGTGGTTTTACAAAACTCACTCAACTAACTAGGATTCACCTAGAGCAAGCGCTAAAGCGGTCTAACTAACCTAAGCACTTCGCAAAGCACCTACGCTAATCACCGAGTGATTCTATTAAGCACTTGGGTGTTTGAGCACTTGGAAATATGCACTATGTGTCTTGGTATGTTGCTTGGGCTCTTACACTTGAGAATGGCCGGTTGGGGTGGTATTTATAGCCTCCACACCCCAAACTAGCCATTGGACAGAAAGCAGCAGCTTTCTGTCATCGGGTGCACCGGACAGTCCGGTGCACCACCGGACATCTGCTGTGCAGTGTCCGGTGCACGCCACATCAGCCGATCGTTGGCGCCTGTAGCAGTCGACCGTTGCCGTCTGCCCGTGGCACACCGGACAGTCCGGTGCACACCGGACAGTCCGGTGCTACAGCCAGAGAGCGCCTGTCCGTGGCCTCTCTGCACAGACTGTCCGGTGTCACACCGGACAGTCCGGTGCACACCGGACAGCAATGTCCGGTGCACCACCAGGCGCTGGCTGACAGCCCTCATCTTGGATTTCTTCGCTGATTTCTTCGGGCTTCTTTTGTTCTTGAGTATTGGACTCCTATGCATCTTTTCATGTCTTCTTTTGAGGTGTTGCATCCTCATTGCCTTGGTCCAATTCTCTTTGCATCCTGTGAACTATAATTATAAACACTAGCAAACATATTAGTCCACAGGTTGTGTTAATCATCAAACACCAAAACTCAATTAGCCAAATGGCCCGGTGTCCATTTTCCTTACAATCTCCCCCTTTTTGGTGATTGATGACAACACAACCAAAGCAAGCAAATAATACAAGTGTTTGAATTAAAATATGCAATCTACTTGCTAAGATGCATGATTGTCCCCTCAATATGAAATTATGGACTTAAGCCTCCCCCTAACTCCATAATTCACTTACTTCCTATTTTTGGACCAAATAACCAAAACCACTGGAAAAACCATTTGTAGATATAAAATTTTAAATTGGTGGTGTTTGGTGTTTGATATAGTTTTCATTGCTTTGGTCCCTAAACTTCTCCCCCTTTGGCATCAACCACCGAAAAGGAAGACATTAAAAGTATATAGGAAGTAAATAAAAGCTTGCACTCAACAAGATTACTCCCCTAAAAGAGTGTTCTCCTTTAGAAAGAGTTTTTCTCCCCCTTTAGAGATGAAGAAAAGCTCCCCCTAACAGAGATCTTAGGAAAAAGCATGTGAAAATTAGAGGTGCAAGATATGATTTGAAAAGACTAACTTCCCTTATGCATAGGTAACAGAATATGAGTTAACCACTTATTCATTTTTAGCAACATGGAAGTATATGATATGAAATATAGTCTAATCAAATATTGGAGAAGACATGTAAATGATACTAGATGTAGTCTCAAAAGATACCGATTGAAATTCAATGGCGAGCTTGAGAGACATGAGAGTTCTTGGAGATTTTGCAGTGGAAGATTGTTGTCTTTCTCCGGGGACCTTATTTTCCTTACAATGAGACTATCACAAGAAATAGACTTGAAAAGGTGTTAGTCTCAAAGTGTTAGATTATAGAGTAACTTCCCCCTAAAGGTGTGCATACCAGTTTTGAATACTTGTAGGAGACATGCACTTTGATTTGATATCAAGAGGGGTAAATTATCCATAATCCTAACTTTGGCACATATAGGTTTGTAGGAATCAAAATTTTCAATTTATGCATCATTTACTATGGAGTGATATAGAAGCTATGTGCCGTGCTTAAACAAACATTTTAAACCATGTAGGTTTGCTCAAGTATATGAATTTAAAAACAAGCAATCCTACCATATGATTTACCTAGTATGCATGATTTTGAACAGAAGTACATAACAAATGTAATACTAGGCAAGAAAGGTAAACTAGATAAAAGGTAAATAGATACGCATATCTAAAAACGAGAAATACAATGAAACTAGTTACCTTAGTCATGGGTGGGAAATTTGGGTCCAAAATTTCTACTAACCCACTTGGCAATAAGCTTGATCCAATGTGATGTATCCCATGAAGTACATCCTAACTTTGCCAAGTCTCCAAATTTCCCGTAGTCCTTCGGTCCACTTACTTCCCTTTCGGGATCCAAACCTTCTTGGTGCTTTTCATGGTTGAAATTATTTCCTTTGGCACCCAGATGCATTTGACCCCTTTTCCTTTGTTGGCTTGCTTGTTGGCCTTGATTGCTATCACCTTTCCATTCTTTTTCTTCTTGATCAAATATGGTGTAGCATCCTTTTTGTTCACCTTTTTGATGTAGGTGTTGGAGATTTTGCTTGATGGCTTTTGCTTGAGCTTTTGCCTTTGTTTATCCCCGGTCATCGCCTTGCATTGGAAAGACTTGTGGCCTTCCATGTGGCATAGCCTACAAATCACAGTCTCTCCCTCTATAGGCTTGTTCACTGCCGCAGTGGTGTTATCCTGTGGAGGTCGGATTTGTTTGGCTTTGCCTTTCTTGTCATACAAAGCCTTGCCAAGGCGAGCCACTTCTTGCTTTAATTGTTCATTTTCCTTTGCAACCTCATCCGAACATGTCTCTACAACAATATTCTCAACAACGACTTGGTTGCAGGGGTTAGAAACATCAATTAAGTCAAAGCAGGAAGTAGAGGCATCTTTCTTAATAATTTCAGGTATTTCAACTAAAGATGCTGCTGGGGTGCTACCAATGTTTTCAAGCTTAGTAGTTAGCTCATTATTGTGTATGCTAAGCATTTCCATTTTCTCTAGCAAATTTTCAATAGCTTCTTGGGAGCTAGCTAACTTAGCCTTAAGTTTTTCATTCTTTTTAATAAGGCTATCATCGGTAGCAGTGGATGGAGCACTAGATTCTAATAGCTCAATTTTAGTTGATAGCTCACTATTTAAGTTTGCAAAAGTTTCAAATTTTTCAAGCAAACCTTTGTAATCATTTTGAGAGCTAACCAACTTATTTTTCAAAGTTTTAAGTTGAGCTTTTTGCTTAGTGCAAACATCCTGGAAAAAATCTACGGCTTCCGCAAGCTCATCTAGAGAGGGCTTTCCCTCACCTTCATCATCACTACTACTTTCATCACTAGAGGATGGAGTGCTTTTGTTACCTCTTGCCATAAGGCATTTGTGTGATGACCGTGATGAGCGTGACGAGGACCGGTGGCTGCGCGTCCTTGGAGGTTCATCTTCACTTGAAGAATCATCCCAAGTTCTAACACATGTTAGCGCCTTGCCTTTGCTCCTCTCCTTTTTGGGTTTGGCCATATTTGGACAATTGTCCCTGAAGTGGCCCTTCTCCCCACATGCGAAGCATCCTCTCTTCCTTTGCTTTTTCCTGTCAATGTTAAAGAGAAGATCCTCGACCTGCAGGGGCACACCCATAAGATTAATCTTGCGGATCATCCTCATTACCTTTCCGACGCGTCGGATTGTTTCTTCGTCCTTGGAGGATGATGTGCATGGTTGATTATCTTCATCATCATCACTTTCTTCTTCTTCCTCTTCTTCACTTGAGGAACTTGGAGTGGGAGCCTTCTTTTTGCCCTTCCTTTCATCACATGCAAAAGCATATGGTTTTGAGGAAGTTGGCTCCTCTCCCTGACTCATTTTTCGTGACATCTCAAAAGCCGTGATTTTCCCAATCACAATGGTCGGGGTCAGGTTGCTCAAGTCCTCCATGTTGTGAAGGATGGTGATGATGCTCCCATATCTTTGTTGTGGTAGCAGGGAGATAATCTTCCTCACAATGTCCGCATCACCTAGCTTATTAATGCCAATAGAATTGAGCTCATTGATTATTAGATTCAAACGAGAATACATGTCTCTAACAAGCTCATCATCTTTCATAGCAAAAGAATTATACTCATTTAAGACTAGGCAATGTTTTTGCTCACGGACATTGGATGTGCCATCATGAAGCTCATGCAATTTTAGCCAAATCTCATTAGCAGTTTTCAAGGTAAATACTTGATTAAAAATATTCATGCTAAGAGATTCATACAAGCAATTTTTGGCTCTAGCATTTAAATGGATTTCTTTTTCCTCACTCGTGGTGGGCTTCTCGGGATTCTTGATGGGTTTCATCCCGTCACGAGTGACTCTCCAAACACCTAGATCAACGGCCTCTAGGTAACAAGCCATTCTAGCACTATAATATGGGAAGTTAGTGCCGTCAAAGTGTGGTGGCCTATGGGTATCCATCCCTTCCTCAAAAAAGTGTCGGCTCTTTTAGCGGTGAAGCTAAAACGTTTCAAATGAGCCAAACCGGCCTTTGATACCACTTGTAGGGAACGGGTGACGCCTAAGAGGGGGGGTGAATTAGGACTTCTAAAACTTTTACTAAACTAGGCCACAATTAAATCCCTAGAGCAAAACCTATGCAAATAATCAAAATTAGAATGTGCAAACTAGGTTTTGTCTAAGTGTTGCTATCTCTACCGCAAAGGCTAAGTTTCAATCTACACTAAATAAGTATGACTACAAGATTGAAACTTAAATGCTTAATATAAATGCGGAATGTAAAGGGCTAAGTAGAGAAGCAAACTCTCGTGGATGACGCCGGTATTTTTACCGAGGTATCCGGAACCACGCAAGGTCCCGACTAATCCTCGTTGGTGCCCCTACGCAAAGGGAAGCCCACGCGAGGGCCAAGCACCATGGTCGAGTAACTCCTTAGAGAGCTGCGGGCCTTCTCCACACGCAAGTGGTGCTCCGCTTCTGGCTCCTCTCGGACGCTCCCCGCCGTCTCCACTATCGAGCTTCCGGCCGAAACGCCGCGGGCCTCGTTCCCTCCGGTACATGGTGGCGGCCGTGACACAAACGCGGTTGTCACGGTCTCGCAAGACTCTCGCCCCACTCGGTACAATTACAACGACTCACACAAGAGCCGAGGGGTTGTGTGGTTTTACAAAACTCACTCAACTAACTAGGATTCACCTAGAGCAAGCGCTAAAGCGGTCAAACTAACCTAAGCACTTCGCAAAGCACCTACGCTAATCACCGAGTGATTCTATTAAGCACTTGGGTGTTTGAGCACTTGGAAATATGCACTATGTGTCTTGGTATGTTGCTTGGGCTCTCACACTTGAGAATGGCCGGTTGGGGTGGTGTTTATAGCCTCCACACCCCAAACTAGCCGTTGGATAGAAAGCAGCAGCTTTCTGTCGTCGGGTGCACCGGACAGTCCGGTGCACCACCGGACATCTACTGTGCAGTGTCCGGTGCACGCCACGTCAGCCAACCGTTGGCGCCTGTAGCAGTCGACAGTTGGATCCGACCGTTGCCGTCTACCCGTGGCACACCGGACAGTCCGGTACACACCGGACAGTCTGGTGCTACAGCCAGAGAGCGCCTGTCCGTGGCCTCTCTGCGTAGACTGTCCGGTGCCACACCGGACAGACCGGTGCACACCGGACAACAATGTCCGGTGCACCACCAGGCGCTGGCTGACAGCCCTCATCTTTGATTTCTTCGCTGATTTCTTCGGGCTTCTTTTGTTCTTGAGTATTGGACTCCTATGCATCTTTTTATGTCTTCTTTTGAGGTGTTGCATCCTCATTGCCTTGGGCCAATTCTCTTTGCATCCTGTGAACTATAATTATAAACACTAGCAAACATATTAGTCCATAGGTTGTGTTAATCATCAAACACCAAAACTCAATTAGCCAAATGGCCTGGGGTCCATTTTCCTTACATTGAGGACAAGGGCCATACCACAAGAATGAGCCAAATCACCATCCAAAAGCAGAAGGAGATTGCAGAAGCCGAAGCTCAGCAGAATCAGCCGAAGCAGGTCTTGTACACTGCTTCGTGCCATTCACCCTACATACCAGAATATGTGGGTAATCACTATGCAGCTTCTGTTGCTTCGGCTAGTCAGCCACAGGCTACTTGGCCACAACTTCCACCTCCGCCCCCTCTACAGCCTACCTATTCATGGGGTCAGCAGCCAGAAGGGAGCCAACACACTCAGCAACAGAGAGATTTCAGGGAGGAATCCGAAGCTCGCACAGTTAACAGTACTGTGTCGGAGTCAAAGCACATCTATTGAGAGATATCCTACCCTCTAAAGCACTTTTTTACTTTATGCCATTTTGTTTCTTAATAAAGGACAAGTAATGCAACAATAGTATTAATTCTTTGTAATAGTTTCACTTCTATTAAAATGAAATGTATCTTCTTCACAGATTTACGAAGCTCGAAAATTGCCGAAGCTTCAAAAAGTCGTTCCTAATGGAGCGCAGCAAAAGTCTTGTCGAAGCTTCAAAAGTCATTCCCAAGGGAGCGCAGAGTAAGTTTTTCGCTCAAAAGTCGTTCCTAAGGGAATGTAGAGCCAAATACCGCCGAAATATAAGGCGAAGCGCGAAAAGTCAACGAGAAAATACCGCCGAAATATAAGGCGAAGCACAAAAAGTCAACGCGAAATACCACCAAAATATAAGGTGAAGCGTGAAAAGTCAACGCGAAAATACCGCCGAAATATAAGGCGAAGCGCGAAAAGTGAACGCCAAAATACCGCCGAAAAATAAACGGCAAAGAGATTTTGATCGTTCCTAAGGGGACGCAGAGATTGTGTGTTTCAGCGAGGGCGTGTGTCTTCGGCATTAGCATCATTCTTCGCATCATATCATCGCATCATCTCGCATATCATCACATCATACATCATATTGCACCAATGACACGAATTGGAAACGAAGTCGATCTTCGGAGAATGCTTTACAAAGGTGAAAAGGTGCTAAGGCACAAAGTAAGTTGGGAATTATAGCTTCATCAGCTCTGATGTGGAAGAAGAGGTCTATTATTTTCGAAGCATTGATATTTTTACGAAGCTTGGATGCTCTTTACGAAGTACGGATATTCTCACGAAACATAAGAATTCTTCTTTGCGAAGCATGAAAAGAAGGGAAGGTGTTTTTTCACCGAAGGCTCAAAAACGGTATGTATGTAAAAAGTTTCATGCATCGCAAAGAAGTGAATTGCAAAATAGTTTACATAGTAGATTCAAAACTATATGTATCAAATATTACAGACTTAGTTCAACAAATATTACATTAACCACCTAAGAACATTTTTACAACAACTAGTCCTCTTCCTTCAGAACTTTTTCCGCAACTTCGTTAAGTAACTTGTTGACGACTTCGTCAACAATAGATTCGGCTATGTTGATAATTTCTATTGCTTTCTTCGTCTCTGGGTCAGCCAGGGGGTCAAATGGCTCCGGTGGAGGAGATAATTCAGCTGCGAAAGAAAGAATCAATCAGTTCGAGGCCACGAAAGCAAATGATGAAGCTTAAACCAGTTAAACAATACCTATCCGTCTCTCGAGTTCTGCAGCTTTCTCAGCTTCTTTTGCTGCTTCTCGAGTGTCATGAATATCGTTTTCGCTCTTTTTCATTATCTCATGGGCCATTTCCCGGCCACCATTCTCCCAGATGTCAGTGAAAAATTTTCCGCCAAGAAAACTTGCTTCGGCCGAGGGGTCCTTTGTGTCATCCACGGAGAGTGCAGCTTCGTCCTGGGCCAAGGTTTTAACATGGTTACAACCCGCCTTCTCCAAGACAGCTGAAACTCCTCTCGCACCAGAAAACGCACAGACATCCCCACGATCACTTAAGATTTCCTCAAAAGCTTCAACTTCTTCGCTGATCCACTCGATTACACCCTTAGGGTCGCCTCATATGAAGTTATCTTCGATTGAAAAGGCGCCCACGTTGGCGAAGCTATCCTTTATTTTCTTCACGCATCCCAAAGATTTTTCAAAACATCTTTCCTTGGATGCGTGAAGTTCTTCAACTGTTTTTTCTAAATAGTTTTTCCAATATTCACTGGCCTCTCGGTTAGCTTCTGCGACAACACATTTCTCTTTGGCCTCTGCTAGTTGTTTTCGAAGGTCTTCGATCTCATTCTTTTGGACCTCGGCTTGAGCTTTGAAATTAACTTCATCTTCTTTTACTTTGTTTACCAATGAAATTAATATCTTGTCTTTTTCATGGCCTTCGTTCCTTAGTTCAATCATCTCTGAACGAAGGTTGTTCAAGGCCATTGTATGCCCTTCATCTTCAGCGTTTTTCTGTGCTCTAAGAGCATTGCTAATGATTAGGCCCTGCAAAAGGAGAACGAGATCAAGTATAAGCAGATGAAACAATTCGTTTTAAATTACAAAATTAGCTTTTATACCTTTATGCTATTGTATGCTAAACTGTCAGCCAGTTCATCCTTTGATAACACTGAAAGACCTTCTTCTAGCTTCAGAAATCCGAAGCTTCTCCCCATCTCCTGACAGACGGATATCTCCTTACTATCCGAAAGACAGTACAAAAAGTCTTCCTCCCCACTACCATTAAACACTAATGCCCCCTTTGGGTATTTTAATTTTTGGGCATAATGTTGAGCTTCTTGTTCTTCCTCTTTAGAAAGTCTCTTTCCAGAAGCATGGCGAATAATGTAATCAATGCTCTCTTTTAAAGCTTCGAGAGCAGGAGTGGCAACCTTTTCAGGAGAAATTTGCTCTGTGGCTTTTTCTTCTGTTGCTTTTTCTTCAATTTCTGCAGACTTTTTCTCACTGGGCTCTGAAGGCCCAGCTTCGGTACCAGCTTGAGCTGCTGCAATTTCAATTTTGGCCTGCTCTGTTTCAACTTTAGTTTGCGCTTTTGAAGCTTCGGCAATTCTCCTCGAAGGAGTTGAGTTCAAAGTCTTCACTGATTCTAGCACATATAGTATGTTTGCCATCCTTCTCCTCTTGGGAGTTGCGGCAGAACTTTTTTGTGCCTTTGGCACTATTACCTCTGTCGAAGGGCTTAAAATTTCTAACACTTTTGTTTCTCCAATATTTGGTTCTTTAGTTTTACCCTTATCAGTCTTTGTCTCAGCTAGCTCAGCTAAAGGTAGCTTCGGCTTTGTAGTTGGTTCTTCAGTCCTTTGCGCAGGGGGAGCAGCTCTTCCTGATTCAGTAGCTGAAGAAGCTTCTCCGCCAAACTCAGGCACCACGGCCGGCTCAATATAGTGTGGTCGGTGGGTGAGGACCTTCAATTTTTTGCCCTTCGGTGCAAGCTCGTCTAGAGTGGCCGAAGTAGCAGGTTTCCTCTTCTTTCCCTGGCCTCGCAGTGGATAACGGTAGTCCGGGTAAACAAAGCCAATAGCATCAAAAACTCTATTCAATCTCATCTTTCCCCGGCCTCTGAAGGCTATGGATAGTGCATTATCTTCCACCTTGGAATACGATCCAAGCAGCTCATCACTGGTAACTTCAATGCATTTTAGCCAGTCATCGTTCGGTTCATCGAATTTATCCCCGTATCTGAATGTGTACTTCAGCCGGACCAAATCACTGTAGATTTGGTGATGGTTTCCTTCAATGGTAATTTCAATGCATTTTGCATTGTTCGGCATTGTAGATTATAATGTTCGTAGAGTGAAGTTTGAATATATGTATAATGATAGGTAAGCTGCTAGAGATAGTCTAAGGTGCAAGGAAGATTCTGTCACAATCCAAATATGGATTGACTTCTACCACAAGGCGCAAGGAGGTTTCCGTCGCAAGCCATAGTCTTCTATTAGAAGCCACTATCCCCTCGCCTATATATGGCCTACGGGGTTGCCATTCCTCACCATTGTCCTCTCTTGGCATACAATTCACACATGCTCCGTTAACCATGCCTCCTATGTCCCACGAACATGATTCAGACTCGAGCGACAACGACGACGATGACGACACACTAATGCTGGTCACACTACTCCACCTATGGTTGCAAGGTACCGGTCATAGGTGTAGGCCGTCGATGATCCCTCACCGCGTCATCCACAGGGATCATGGTGCCGAGAGTACCTTATCAGGCTTCACTACTTCAACCCAAACTTGATTGTTAGGGCCTTCATCTTCCGAAGGTCCTCAAAAACACAACTAACATGTTTTCCAAGTATAATACATTCACAGGGACCTTCGGTCTCGGAATGTAGCTATACACAATATGAAAAGCGTGGTCTGGGAGAAGGATGAACCACTTCCGAAGCTACGCGTGGAGAAGCTTCGGCTCAATAGTGGAAAATGAAACCGAATTAAAGAGGAAAAGGCCATCTAGTCCTCGATAGATTGTTCTTAAGTCAATAGCATATATCAATGGCATGGATTTTGTTGGGGGCCTTCGTACTCCGAAGGTCCTCAAAAACATAATTTAACAATGTCTTCCAAGTATTGTTTATAGATAGGTACCTTCGGATTCGGGATTAAAAGCATAAATGATGAAAACGGCATGATCGTGACGAAGGTTGCTCTTGCTCCGAAGCTATGCAAAAGGGAGCTTAGGCTCAATCGCGGGAAAGAGGAACCGACTTAAAAGGGAAAAGGCTATCTAGTCCTCATAGAGTTGACTATTAGTTAACAATGAATGTAAAGGGCATGAATGTAATTTCTCACAGGCTGCGTCTTGTGCCTATAAATAGATGAACAGTTCCCCCGTACTGTTCACGCTGACTTGTATCCACTCATGCGTCACGCTTGAACTTTTACCTTCTGTCAAGCCGAAGGTACAAATGTAATGCAATATTGTTTTTGTTTATTCACGATAATGATAAATATGTTAACAATATTGTATTATTATTCATGTTGTCTTTTATATTTCATGCACTTCTTTCATTAACATATGCTATGATGATGAAGGTATGTCCTTCATCACCTTCGTCTGAAGATCATTATATCTCATGGGAAATAATGTTTCGGAAGACGAAGGGCTTTAACCTTTAACAATTTATGTTGCCTTGTTCTTAATTCATAGCACTTGAGAACAAGTCCCCAATAGATGTAATTTTACATAGGCTGTGTCCTGTCCCTTTAAATAGATGAACAGTAACACCGTACTGTTCACGTGGTCCTATATTCACTTGCACGTCACACTTGGATTCTCACCTTCTGTCGAGCCGAAGGTACAAATGTAATTCAATATTGTTCATGTTTATTCATGATGATATAATAAAAATATGCTAATAATATCATATGATTATTCATGTTATTTTCCATGTTTCATATGCTTCTACTTTCATTATTATATACTGAGATGATGAAGGTATGTCCTTCATAACCTTCATCCAAAGATCATTATATCTAAAGGGAGATAATGCTTCGAAGGACGAAGATCTTTAACCGTTAACATTTTGTGTTGCCTTGTTCTTAACTCATAGCATTTGAGAACAAGTGACCAACACTGGTTTACATGCAAATGTGTTTAGGCAGAGGTAAAATACAAAAAAAGAATGTTCCAATTTATTGTCCAACTTTTGGTGGTGTGTTACATACAGTGCCTAAGACTTATCTCTGATGTTCCTACGCATTAACAATAGTAAAATCGTCGAACATAGTCTAATTCTGACGGCCTAAGACTTATCTCCGATAGCAAGAGTCTGTCGATTTTAAAGCATAAGATATAAGCTAATCTCTAACGGCGGCTGTCGGACATATGTTATGTTCGATGGCTCACATGCACCATCTGCTATATGCTTGAGTAACGGTCGTCATGGCATCTAGTGGACCCACACATATTATGTCCGACGGTGCACATGCGGGCCATCAGATATTACTTTCTTATGTCTGGCGGCCACCATGCGGGCTGTCGGACATTGCTTGCCTTTTGTCCAAAGTTCTCGGTTGACCACCAGAAATAATAAATTTTAGGGAGGCCAAAATATTCCCTGCTTTTTTGTTCATTCCTACAATATACATTATAAAAGCCACAAAAAATTCTAGATTTCACAACATTCACATACCACAAACATATGCACATCCACAAACACATATACATCGACAAACACATAGACATACGTTCACAACACACGTTTTGTCCACAAAATGACATTCACAACCAAATATCTCACATCCTCAATCACATATCACAAAGGGCCACACATTGAACTTACTTTATCCACATTCATATAGTTACAAATTCATTCAAATGTCATAATAAAACAACTAACTCTAGAAGTGCATTGGAATTAAATCCTAACTAACTAGGCTTGCCAATCGTCACCTAGTTGGTTTAGAGTTATGGTCACTTCTTCCAGCTGGACTGTGGGTGGTGAAGAGGTTGTTCACCATTGAAGTCATGACGTTGTCTTGGCCAGATGCATCTTCAAGTGTTGCAAACGAAGCAGCATGTGTCTGGATGGCCTGTAACATATATTTAGATATTAACCACTATGTTCTTCCATTTTGTAAAACAAACGCATTGATGTACATATCAAGGGATACCTAAGCTGGATCAACCAAAGAGAAATGTGGGTGAGGTGGAAGCTACGGTGGAGGCAGTGGTTGATGTTCCGAAGGTGGCATCTATGACGCCCGCTTGTTGTGTTAGTTGCTACTAGTTAAATGCAAGTAACTATTGAGGATGTACGATACTAAACATGTTTGTAATTGTTACGGATAACATATTACTTCAACTTATCGAGAGGAGAGCTTGCTGCTGGGCCAAGAGGTTCGAATAGTACTCCTTCTGCTTCTGGTACTTAGCTAGCTGCCTTTGGTGCTCAGGTTGCTACCTCTGGTACTCCGCCTGCTGCCTAAAACTTTTTGTTGATAATCTGCCTATTGCTACAACATTGCAATCTCTATGTCCTGGGTAGAGGATCGAGAATGAGACACCTATGAGGATGAGGATACGAACCGTCGTCCCTAATGTCTCAGCTCCCTAGAGTCAATCGTTGTCACACCCAGGTTCTATGGGGCACCAAAACCTGGGCGCGAGATAATCACCAAGTGTGTTGGGACCAAGTCTCACACATATGATGACTAATGGTACATAAACGAATGTCACATCTTTACTATATAATAGGAGTTCTGTACAAAATAAATAAATTATTACATCATACGAAGACATCGATCTAGCAATCATAGTTAACTAGGAGACAACAGCCTAGACCACTCACGAACTCATCACATCATCCTTCACGCGCCTCAACCTGTGGTACCAGTTCTTGACCTAGGGGATGTGAGTACAGCAAGGGTGAGCTCACATACATTCATCACTCAACAAGTTGTGGGGAATAATGTGCATGAACTCACCAAAGGTGGGAGCTCATGTGAAGTGTAAGGCTTACCAAAGAGGATGGTTAAAGCTAAGCATTGCTTTTAAAGTTGGTCAAAATTTTAGTAGCAGTTACTAAGTGTAAGTAGATACCAAACCAAAGTAATAATAGTTCAAAATTAATAATAAACCACAATGTGATGCAAATGACAAATTGAATTTAATTCCATAAATTAATCATGCGAGAGTCCTGAGCTGCTCATGACCGCGAGTAGGGCTAGTATACCAGTTTTACACTCTGCAGAGGTTGTACTTTTTACCCACGTCATGTCACCCGGTTGCCAAGGGGTCTAGAAGTACTGAGGAGATGAGGCAGGGTAACACTATGAGGCCTTTACAAAGTTCCACTTGCTTCAGAAAACCCGCTACAGTTTCTAGGGAGCGCAATGCAGGAATCCCCCGTCTGACCGCCATCGCAGAAAAATCAACCCAAGAACCTCCCTACATGCCAACTCGCCTACTGCCCTTGCCCCTTTCATGTAAGGTAGTCCTCCACTAGCTTTCCTAATTAGTCAGCCAAGGGCGCCCCATTCCACCCTTGTTAGGGCTAGGCATTCGGTCTATTAGGGTAATTCGGTTCGGTCTATTCGGGTTTGTAAAATTTCGGGTTCTGAAAAATGAGAACCGAAATTTTCAAAAATATTTTAGGAACCGAACCCGAATATTTTAGGCTAAATGGGCAGTGGGCGGGGTAGGGAGTTGGGCTGGCCAGTGGCCCACATGGGTGCGAGAGGTAGAGGCTGCATTGGGCTAGTGGTGTAGAATTTTGGCCCAAGCGTGGTTAGTCTTTTCTATTTTCTTGTCTATTTTAAATTGCTATAATCAAATCTTCTTTTGGATTTCAAATCCGAGTTTAAGTCTCAACCAAAACTAAATGCACATTCAAAATTCTAGCATGATGCATAGTTTGGTTTTAGTCATTTATTATCTTATTTTATCTATTAACAACTCTTTTTATTCAAAATTCCTATTTACAAGAGATATTATTTTTAAGAGTCATTTTCTAATGCATCATCTTAAATATCTTAATGGATATTCCCAAATATTAATTGTCCTTTCAAAGTTTATATTTACTTTTGACCTGCTAGCTTTTAATAATAATATTTTTTGTACAATATATTTACTTTAGGGACATATTCTTTCCAAAGAAAGGAAATTCTATTACTAGAAGATATTTTAACTTGAATCTTTTCGGAGAAACTTTTATAAGCCCTATAATAGTATTTTGGGTGTTACAATCGTAGAATCAAAAATATTCGACATACAAGAGTGAACAATAGACTCAATAGAGTGAACCATGAACTTAGTACAATCGCAATCATATGAGCATAACTTTGAAATCCAAATGAAATAACCACACCTTCCATGGCTTGTACTCTATGCAAGCATATGCTACCTTGGGATCGATTGGTTGGCTCCTCTAGTCATAGTCCTGCACATGGTGCTGAACCATCTCCTCCCCATCTGATGCCTAGAGGCAAACACACCAAATATCAATCCATCATGAAGTTGATGCACAAATACATACTAGAGTACCAAACCCTCTCTAGATGGTCGGTGGTCGTCCGAGTGCACAAAACATCAGGATTTTGAGGATCAGACCCCTATGCCCTTGTATATACATGTCCACATTCGTGGGCTTATGACTGGTTTTGGCTTCCTATACATACAAGTTAGAATGACACACTTCTATGTAGTTTGAAGTTAGAACATACTATAACATACCATTCTCTTAGTGAAGCGCAGATGTCCAGTGCCATCATAGTTATGGAACGACTTGGTACTGTGGTTTCCGCTGTTCCTTTCGAAAATGGTGTAGAACTCAGGGGAAGCCCAACACCTGCACAAGGCCTGAAACCCTCTGATCGGGTGGCCATCCAAGGAATAGACGCCTACATGAAATGTTTTTTGATAGGTAAATTGAAGCATTAACATGCACCAAAAACAAGAATTAGCCAAAAAGATAGAAGAGGCAACAACTTGTTTACCTTAAGGTATTGCTCCTCCATAAGGTAAATTGATGACCACTCTACCGGTCTTCGACATTAGTCGGTCATCAATACTTGCCCTATATCATGCCTTTATAGCCTGAAGTCGGGCATAGTATATTAACTTTGTAATGACATCATTCGCGTTAATACTCAAACATGTAACAGCGTTCAGATCATATGACCCATGTTTCGACAACTTGTACTATTTCTGCAAGAAACAATGTTATATCATACAAGCAACCATTAAAACAAAAATTGAGATAAATAAATTAATAAAGAAAAATCATACCCAAAAAGCATCCCAAACTAGTGCATATGTGTTGTTGAACGTTCTACACACACCATAGTGGTAGTGCTCCCAACTGGTGGCGGGGTTAGAATCGACACTTTGCGAAGTCACAAGACCAGGCTAGTGGAGATAAATAAGATTACCTAAAACCATGTTCACCTGCCTGTAGTGTCCTATGCATGTGACGAGTCATCGATCCAAGTCCTACAAGCTCAAAACAATGTAGAAATTAATACATAACTTGCGATAATAGTGAAACAAATACTATGCCACTCACTTTCCACTTGTCTTTATCAAAATCTAGGACTCAGGTGGAAGCTCCAAAGGTGGTCCAACAAAATGCAACTTCCTTCTTCTCTTAACTCGAGATGATCCAGACTCCACACCTATTGAATCTCTACTAGCCTCGTCTCCTGCATTGTCCCAGCCTCGTCACCCACATCATCTCTTGCCTCATGTCATGCATGGTCCTGTACCTTCACATCCACTTTTGTCTGTCCTCTCGGTGAGCCTTGTATCGATTGTCGCTCGATTTCATCATCCTATTAAAATTAACATTGTGATTAAACAATATTGTCATGGTGTATAAAAAGAATGTAATTTAACAAGTAACTTACATCATGGTGATCGTATGGAGGCAAATGTTGTGCCAATGCTCTGTGTCTGCTCATGGAAGAAACAGTGCCTTGAAACACTAAGTCCTCACTCCTCGAGCTGCTCCTCGTCCCAAGCAAACTCCAAGCCAAAGACTTCATTTTCTTTGATGTCCTATTTCAACAAAAAACAAGTTAGTACATCAAATCAAAATATGAATATAGAATGAAATATAAAATAATGAAACAAATTAAAAAAATGTAAATAAAGTACAATTCCTTACTCGTCAATCACAATCATGATCAAAGTCAGGATCCAGTTGTTTCTATCAAATCAATGGACGCCAAGTAGCTTTCTTCATTCTTGACACTCGTTTTCTTTTTGAAGGAACCTCAACATTGTTTCGGTCGCCTAGTAAGGATTCTTCCATCATTTCTGTTTCTATGTTAAACGTGCTCAGAAGGTCATCGTCTTGAAAAATCTCAGCAGTCCCCATGTAACACCCCAATGCTCCCACACAATGTATGTTACCAAATACCCTTCCCACAAAACTTAAACAACATAAGAAAAGAAATAGAGACAGAAAGTAAAACAAAATCCGACAGCACCTCCCCTGAAAGAAGTATAACGAGTGGAACATAAAGTTTATACATAATGAAAAGGAAAGATAATCCATGTAGTATAAACAGAATGCAGAGATAGCAATGAATAGTCATGGCCAAATAAAAAGAGAAGGAATCTAGCCAACCCAAAAGCAAATTCGACTATCATGAAGACTAGAACATATTAATCCCCTAGACTTGAACCCCTGTTTAACATCATTACTAAGCAGTGGTACATTTATTTAAATGTGTAGTGGCCGTGCTGGTACTTCCCTCCTTTCCCAAAAGCAGGGATCAAGTGCCTACATCAGACAATGCAAGAGTGAGATGACACATCTCAGCAAGTAAAACCGGTGTAAATAAGACGTGCTTAAGCAACCACGTAGTTCACAATTTCCCTCTTGAACATTATAAATTGCAGTGAGTAAACAAGTAACTAACTACTCAGTTCCAAAATGAATCACAAAGAAAAGATCCACAATATCCACTCCACTATGACAGGTTCCACACTTCACCCATGAATGCACATGGCTACAGATGCAGTAATGACTTCTGCCTTCATACCTCTAAGGATATGAAGCTGCATCATACCCCTTCTCGGGCAACATATGATGCTTATTGTACCGGTACAGTCAGACTATAAGATCGCGACGAAACTTCCATGCAAAGGATGATGAATGCACTATGCATGTCAACACATGAGTCCTCCTCAAATAAAATGTGTTAAACATATACTTCCACCCATTCCAAATAATAAACAACATGAATAACATGATCAAACTACACCCTCAACATATGTAAACAATAGAACATAGATATCTTCAAATGATGGTACCCAACAAGGAATATCAGTATGAACACAAATAGCATAAACATAATCAAGTATAAGACACATTAATCGACCGACGGAATAACCACCACAATTTTACTTGCCTTCATCGGGGAGTATGGACAAAGCCCTAAGCACGATCCGGAAGTCCACCACCTATTTTTTGACACACAACTCAGTGCACAAATTTCACATAACAACGCTCATAAATGACGCCGCACCTACGCACAATTTCAAACCCCACCGCGGGTAATTTTCTCCCCAAACCCACCAAACTGCAGCGGCGCTGCTTAACAATTTCATATCTTTAAAATTATGACAGCAGTGGTAACAAACAAAAACTCCAGAGGCATATACATAAAATTCCCCACAAGTTTTGTATACAACTTATAATTAAATCCCAACATCTATTTAGCCCAAAACCATCCATAAGGTACATCCTGCAATCTGTTTTTGGACAGCAACATACCCGGATTCAAACAGCGATATCTCCTAAATTATAACTCCGAATTGAGCGCATAAGTACTTGTTGGAAAGGTATGACAATGATCTACATAATTCTCATACTGATTATCACTTATTACCCATGAACAAATCCTCAGAAACTGCTAATACTACTGCTGTTCGCCCACCTGCAGAAATCTGTTTTTTTTTTGGACAGCCACATACCCGGATTCAAACAGCGATATCTCCTAAAATATAACTCCGAATCGAGCGCATAAGTACTCGTTGGAAAGGTATGACAAAGCTCTACATGATTCTCCCACTGATCTCCATTAATTACCCACAAAAAATCCCCAGGAACTGCTAGAACTACTGCTGTTCGCCCACCCACAAAAATTCTGGACAGCACCTCTACCGATTCGCATGGGTAAACATATAATCAATTTGGTTGCAGCACATATACAACAAAATATAATCACAAAATCACCTTGGGTTCCTCCTTTCCTCCTTCCTTCCTCCCGCCAATTCTCCAATCGAAACTTGCACCCACACGAAGAAGATCCAGCGAGGAAGAACGACACTTGGAGAAGAGGAGATGGGAGGGGGTGGCGGCTGGGGATGGAGAGAGGGCTGCTGCAAAAAGCTTGAGAATGGGGGGGGGGCAGCTGCTATACTTAGGGAAGAGAGAGGAGGGGAGATGGGGGAGAAGGGAGTGGCGGCCACAAGGAGGGAGAGGGGCGGCTGCCCACAAGGGCCTTAAGAGAGGTGGCGCCTAGGGTTTAGGGGGGGCAGTGGGCTTCCCACCGCCGGATCGCGATCGACGGCCCAAAACCATCGCTACGCCCGAGCTCCCGACCCCCGCGCACACATCAAACATACATTTTACTGTTTTACAGATGTTTACCTCCTTAAATTCCAAACCTCCCAAAGCACAGAACCCACAAGAGAAAACACAGAAAAAAGAGTAAACTTCAATTTCTCTTCTTTTTTTGCAAATTGGGTATCACACCCCACCTCCAACCATATTTGACTTTCAACATAACTGTTGGGGCGAAGGCGAAGACGCCACCCTTCGCTCGAGGCCTTCGTCGTAGTCGCTGGCCCAACGGAGGCAAGACAACGGGCAGGGACACCCTTCGCCCCATACGACATTGGATGAAGACCTATGACAAAGACCTGTGATGAGGTCGTCCCTCCGTGCAGCCTCGTCAGGCATGGAAGCCCACGTGTGATTCGGCCCATTGTAACGGGCCCTGCGTGGCTGCTGAGTGTTACGGGCCTAATTTGTAAAGGCGTCCCTGTAATTACAGTCTGTAACCCCGCTTTATGGGAATATTCCGGGGATAACCTAGGTGTCTGAGGGCACATGCATCCTTAACACAGGACGCTGGGCACCCGGACACCTATAAATACCCCCGCACAGTGCCCTTAAGAGGCTAGATAAACAGTGCTTTTGCCATCACATGCTAAAACCCTGTTTGCGCTATCACTCCCCCCTGTTGGATCAACTTGCGCCCGTGAGCGAGTTCCAACATTTGGCGCCCACCGTTCGTGCTGCGAAAAAACCACCCGCGATGGCACCCAAGAAAGCTAGCTCGAAGGCTGACGAGGCTGCGAAGGCAGCACTGCTGGCCGCAAGAAAGGGCAAGGCCCTCGCACTCACCCACTCCACCCACCAAGAGGCCGCTGCAGACGATGTTCCCCGCACCTGCGAAGTCGACGCTCTCCGCACCGGAGCCCTTGAAGGACAACTGCAACCTCCCCCAGGCTTCGCCCCACCGAAGGGCGCGGACCTCGCCGAGGACGGTGAAGTTCTCGGCTTCGCCCCACCGGAGGGCGCGGACCTCACCGAGGACGGCGAAATCTTCGGCGTTTCGGCAGAAGAATAGCTGCAGCTGCGCGCCCTACGCCTCAAGAACCGCAATCTTCAGAGGCAAAAAGATATACTGGAGGCCAAGCGCCAGTGCGTGTCTGCACTAGCCAAGGTGCGGCAAATGATACGCGACGAAGAGCAGAAGGCCCAGGATCTCGAGCGGGAAATCGCGCTGATGCAGCGCGAAGGCCACCTCGGCATGCAGCACGGCCCACCCCTGCAACAGCGCGCACAAGTGGAAGACCCGCACTTCCCCCAGCACGACTTCGCCTTCCCACACGCCGCACCATTTCAAGGGGTCAACTACCTCAACGAGCGAAGTCCCCTGGCGCCACATCTGCAAGTGACACCCTGGCCTGCCAACTTCCGGGCAGGGACCTATCCCAAGTACAACGGCAGCACAGACCCAGCACAGTACATCATGAGCTATCAGGTCACCGTTGCATCTTCCGGAGGGGATGACGCCATAATGGCCAAGTCTTTCATCATTGCCCTCGAAGGCCCGGCTCTCACCTGGTTCACCAGGTTGCCCCCGCTACCCATTGACTCCTGAAGAAGCCTAAGGGACAAATTCCTGCTCAACTTCCAAGGGTATCGCCCAAACACCGACGCCCTGGCCGAACTCTCACTCTGCAAGCAGCTGGAAAAAGAGACCCTGCAGGAATATTACCGCAAGTTTCTAACACTCAAGTCACAGCTGCCCTCAGTCGATGACCAGATCGCTATTCACTACGCAATCAGCGGCCTTCGCGCCGACGTCCTTTACAGCCACTGCATCAGGGACCCGCCCAAGAACCTCCAGGAGTTATATCAACTATTTGAAAAATATGCCAAATCCGAAGAGCTCCACCAGCGCAAGGTTGAGTCCCAGAGAAAGCCCAAAGACGCTCCACAGTCCAGCCGTACATGGACGAGGACTCCGCAGCCAGACTCCGGCCGAGACGGCCGTAACCAGCAGCAGGTGCACAACATCGCCAACCAGCACCCCGCTGGTGATGCCCCTCGCCGCCAGGAATATCCCCCCCAGGGCCGCGGAAGTGGAACTCGCGGTAGGGGCCGGGGACGCGCGCAGCCGCCGCGCCAGTTCTACTGTCTCTTCCACGGTGAAGACTGCGCCCACCAAACAAAAGACTGCCCTGAAACGAAGGCCACCAGAGACAGGATGGCACGGGCGCAGCCGGCCAACAACCCAAGGGTCGTCGCACACACTTATCAGCAACACCCTCCACCATATATCCACGCCCCCGCCCCGCATCCACCGCACTACGCTTACTAACACCATAAGGAAGTACAAATCGTACCTCCCCCACCCCCGCCTCCACACCAGCAACAACAAAACATCCCCCACCCCCACGCCCCCATGCAAGAAGACTTCGCCGATCAGCCGTATCGCGGAGTAATTCATATGATCACTGGGGGGTCCAGTGTCGACTTCGACACCAAGCGACAGAAGTGGGACCACTACCGCAGCATCAACCACGTCGCCATCACCGGTCCAATCGTGCAGACGAAGTGGTCCCATGTACCACTAACTTTCGACGCCCGAGACGTCGACCTACGCAGCGACCCCCATATCGACGCCATGGTCATCAACTGCAGCGTGGTAGGCTGGGACCTGCACAAGGTCCTCGTTGATAATGGCAGTCAGGCAGACATCATTTTCCTCCATGCCTTCGACCACATGGGCATAAGCCACAGCTTGCTGAAGCCTTCGGACAATCCGTTGTACGGCTTCGGCGGCAAGGGCACTTTTCCTATCGGCAAAATAGAGTTGCCTCTCTCCTTCGGTGTAGCGCCCAATGCCCGGAGTGAGCAAATAACCTTTGACATCGTCGACATGGTGTATCCGTACAACGCCATCATGGGTCGGGGCTCCATCAACAAGTTTGAGGCAGCCATTCACGGATTGTACCTGTGCATGAAGATACAAGGTCCATTGGGCGCCATCTCGGTCTACGGCAATCAGCAGACTGCGCGCAACATAGAGCGGGACTACGTCCCCGGACAAAGAAATGTCCACTGCCTCACGGCCCAGCGCGAAGCCCCAGCGCCCGCCAGCCCAACTGAAAAACAACACAAGGCGCAGCTGCAAAGCAACGACGGGACCAAGACTGTTCCCCTCGACCTGGCCACACCCAAGCAAACAGTCACGATCAGCGAAGACCTCACCTCGCATGACGAGGAAAAACTCCTGTGCTGCTTATCCAAGAACAAGGACGTCTTCGCTTGGTCAACCCTCGACCTGGTCGGGGTCAGCCGATCCATAATTGAGCACAGCCTGGGAATCGACTCCTCAGTAAGACCGAAAAAAAAAACGGCTTCCCAAAATGTCCGACGAGAAGACAGAGGCCGCCAAGGCAGAGGTACACTGCCTCCTGGAAGCCAAATTCATCGAGCCAGTGGCTTACCCCACGTGGCTCTCCAACGTGGTAATGGTGCAGAAGAAGAGCGGCAAGTGGCGAATGTGCATAGACTTCACCAGCCTCAACCAGGCCTGCCCAAAAGACAACTTCCCATTGCCCCGAATCGACAAAATAGTCGATAGCGCGGCCGAGTGCGAGGTCATGTCACTCCTCGACTGCTTCTCTGGTTATCATCAAATATACATGAAGGAGGAGGATAAGGCCAGCACCAGCTTCATAACACCCTTCGGCACATATTGCTTTATCAGAATGCCGGAGGGACTCAAGAACGCTGGGTCCACCTTCTCTCGGCTCACCAAAACAGTGCTCGAAGGGCAGGTCCGCAGAAATGTATTCACATACGTGGACAACATCGTCGTCGCCAGCAGGAATAAAGAGGACCATCTCGCAGACCTCGCCGAGACATTCGCGAACATGCGGGACGCACGACTTCGCCTCAACCCCGATAAATGCGTCTTCGGTGTTCGCCAGGGGAAAATATTGGGTTATCTGGTATCGCACCGTGGCATCGAGGCGAACCCAACCAAAATCCAGGCCATCATCAACATGACGCCCCCGCAGTCAGCCAGAGAGGTCCAGTGTCTGACAGGCAGATTGGCCGCCCTCAACAGATTCATTTCCAAATCTGCTGAGCGAAGTCTTCCCTTCCTCAAAACACTCCGCGGCGCAAAAGACTTCGCTTGGGGACCAGAGCAGGCGGCGGCCTTCGCCTCACTAAAACAATACATGATGGAGTTGGCCGTTCTTACGAGCCCTGACTCTTCGCTACCACTGTTGCTTTACGTCGCGGCTTCGCCGCACGCGGTCAGTGCGGCACTGGTTCAGGAGCAGACAGTAGAGGGCGTGATCAGGCAGTGCCCAGTATATTATGTCTCCAAGGTGCTCACACCGTCAAAGTGTAACATGACGGAGCTCGAAAAGATTGCATATGCAGTTGTTATGTCTTCGCGCAAATTGCGCCACTACTTTGAAGCATTCAAGGTCCGCGTCACCTCAGATAGGGGACTCGGCGAATTATTCAGAAACCCGGAGGCATCGGTACGGATCGCCAAATGGGCGGCCGAACTCTCCGGCTACCACATCACTTTCGAGCCCAGGACTGCGATCAAGTCACAAGTTTTAGCAGACTTCGTCGTCGACTGGACTGGGCCAATAACACAGCCAGAGCCGTCCGCAGAGAAGGTTTGGACAATCCACTGCGACGGTGCTTGGTGCCATGCGGGGGCAGGCGCTGCTGCAGTCATCACCTCACCCGCCGGGGTCAAGCACAGATACGCGGCACGCTTAAGCTTCGCCCTGGAATCTGACAGATGCACAAACAACATCGCAGAATACGAAGCTGTCATCCTCGGCCTCCGCAAATTAAGAGCCCTCGGCGTCACCACCTGCATAGTCTGAACAGACTCCAGGGTAGTCGCCGGCCAAGTCAAAAAAGACTATGCAGCAAAGGACCCCGCACTTATGCAGTACCTCGCGGCCATCCGAAGCCTCGAGAAACAATTCAAGGGATTCACTTTGCAGCATGTGTACCGGGCCAAGAATGAAGAAGCTGACGCATTGGCCAAGGCGGCCGCCAGGGGTGAAGCCCTCCCCTCCGACGTGTTCTATCACGTCATCGGCACACCAGCCGTCTGCAGCCCCGAAGGGCTCCAAATAACCAACGACAGCGAGGGCCAGCGCATGATCAACCTTATCATGACCGAAGACTGGCGGGCGCCAATAACTCTGTACCTGCAAGGGTTCTATCACCCAGTCGACAGCAATGAGGCCATGCGCCTCCACCACCAAAGCCAGGACTTCGCATTGATCGAGGGCCAACTGTAGAAAAAGGGGGTCAGCCAGCCGATGCTTAAGTGCGTCACCGAGACCGAGGGCGTTCAAATCCTGCGCGAAGTCCACAGGGGGACCTGCGGCTCCCACGCAGGCCCCAGGGCCCTAGCGGTAAAGGTGATACGACAAGGCTTCTACTGGCCCGCCATTATCTGCGCCGCAAATCGGGTTGTCAGATCCTGCGAAGCTTGTCAGAAATTTTCCCCACGCTCGGGGCGCCCCTTGCAGTTCACGAAGCTGATCGCCCACACGTGGCCCCTTCAGCGCTGGGGCCTAGACATCGTCGGGCCCCTGCCCACGGCTCAGGGGAACCTCAAGTTCACCTTTGTAGCCGTTGAATACTTCACTAAATGGATTGAAGCGAGGGCAGTATCCACCATCACATCGAAGATGGCCTAGAAATTCTTCTGGCAAAATATTGTTTGCCGCTTCGGAGTACCATCTGAGCTCACGGTCGACAACGGCAAGCAGTTCGACAACCAAGATTTCAAAGACTTCTGCTTCTCCATCGGCACCATGCTTGCCTTCGCCTCCGTGTACCACCCCCAGTCCAACGGAGTCGTGGAGCGCGCCAACGGCAAAATTTTCACAGCTGTCAAGAAAATGCTCCTTGACCACAAAAAAGGCAAGTGGCCCGACCTGTTACCCGAAGTGGTCTGGGCACTGAATACAACCGAGTGCAGGGTGACTGGATTCACCCCCTTCCGCCTATTATACGGATCGGAGGCCATGACCCCGCAAGAAATAAAGCATGGGTCGCCTCGGACAGCCGCGTCGGCCGTCCTAGACGTATATGAGCCAACTTCGAAGGATCTCATCGACGGAGACCGCGTCTTCGCCCTACAGGCTCTGGACAAATACCAAGCCCAAACAAAAGCATGGCGCGACCAGGCAGTCATCCCAAGGGAATTAAGCAAAGGGGACCTCGTCCTCATCCGGACAGCTCGAACGGAGTCCAGAGGCAAGCTGGAGCCCATGTGGGAGGGCCCTTACATTGTCAAGTCGAAGGCCTCCCCCAGCGCATACATGCTTGCAACGCCAAACGGCGAAGACTTAGAGCATTCCTGGAACATTGATAATCTGCGCAAATTTTTTGTTTGACTCATCAGGGCCAGCCCACCCTTGTAATTTGCAAAAACAATTTTATCTGGCCTGCACTCTTTTCCTCCCGGGGGGTGAGGTTTTTAACGATGCGGAGTCATGTAATATACAAGAGAAAAATCCTCCGCAAAATCCACGTCGAAAAAAGACCGCATCAACGGTCTTCGACATTCGACTAATACAAAGTCACCGCGAGGCCCAGCGGCAGCTGCCCTCGCGTGCGACAAATCCGTGCAGAAGTCGCCTAAGGGTGCAGCCGGATTAGCACAACAAGTGCGAAAAATCGAAGTTTTCCGTGAAGACTATCCGCGCAGAAGTCGCCTAAGGGTGCAGCCGGATTAGCACAACAAGTGCGGAAAATCGAAGTTTTCCGCGAAGACTATCCGCGCAGAAGTCGCCTAAGGGTGTAGCCGGATTAGCACAACAAGTGCGAAAAATCGAAGTTTTCCGCGAAGACTATCCGCGCAAAAGTCGCCTAAGGGTGCAGCCGGATTAGCACAACAAGTGCGAAAAATCAAAGTTTTCCGCGAAGACTATCCGCGCAGAAGTCGCCTAAGGGTGCAGCCAGATTAGCACAACAAGTGCGAAAAATCGAAGTTTTCCGCGAAGACCATCCGCGCAGAAGTCGCCCAAGGGTGCCGCCGGATTAGCACTACTAATACAGAAAAATCGAGGTCTGCCGCGAAGACTACCCGTGCAACAATCACCTAAGGGTGCAGCAGGGACTAGCACAATAAAGCGCAAAAAATCGTGGTCTTCCGCGAAGACCATCCGCGCAGAAGTTGCCTCACGGTGTAGCAGGGACAGCGCAACAAGCGCGACGAATCGACTACAATGGCATAGCCGGGCCAAGCTTAACGAGTGCAAAAACGACTACAAACTGTCCGCACAAAGACCGACCACAGGCGCACCAGATCAACATAACAAATACACCAGACCAAGTACGTAACGCCTCTGCAAACTTAGCCGAGTGTGCGAAGGCACACAACCTCATCATACAGGCCATTACACATGCACAAGCGAGGGCATCACACTCTACATCGGCTCAACCTTGAGAATAATTCCCATCTCCCTATAGTTAAATAACATTATCCTAAGCTCCTCACCCACAAAAAGACTTCGCAACTCCTCCTCACCTGCACTCATAGCGGCCGGCAGAGACAACAGTTCCTGCCTACCAGCCCCACGCACACGAAGCCGACCGCCCTCCACCCCACTCACCCTACGCTTCGCAACCGCCCTTCGCCGCCTGCGCCCAGTACTCGGACCAGACACGACTTCAGCATCCGCAACTTGCGGCGAAGCCTCCGCCGCTGCCGCATCCAAGGCCGCAAAGTAGTCCAAGTCCTCAGCCGACGACTCCTCAGTCCACTCAACCGTGCTCCTAGAGTCACCAAAATCAGAAAACTTAGATACAGACCCGTCCGATTTACTATCACCATCCACGGTCGAAGCCGCCAAAAAATTAGTAGTAGCGGATGCGTGCGCAGGCCCAAAATCTTGAACCTGCGCAGCAACCAAGATTCAGCAACATATACAAAATTCCCTAACTACCCGCACCGACTAAGCCACCTGCGAAGACCCAGCCATCACGAGAGCCTCCGCTGTCGCCTCCACAGCCACCGTCACAGGATCCTCAGCCCTCGGCGCAGCGGTTGGCGGTGGGCCTCCGCCGGCCGCAGCGGCTGCGGGGGCATCGGGAACGCCTTCGGCGGTCTCCAGGGCCGGGCCTCCGCTGGCCGCAGCGGCCGCGGGGGCATCAGGAGCGCCTTTGGCGGTTTCCGGGGGCGGCTCCAGGGTGGCCTCGGACACAGCCGCCACCGGGTCCGACTGCGGACCAGGCAGCGCGCTGTTCAAGGCCCCGAAGTCATCCACCCTCTCACCACGCGCCGCCTGAGACATAGCACACAAATTCAATAAACCCATCCATAGCCCACATTCAACAAACACCAAACAAAAGCCAAACATTACCTGACCCCTCGCCACCTCGGCCCGCTCCCTGACCACCTCTCGACCGTGGGGGCCCCACATCCGGTCATAGAGGGCTCTGGCGGATTCCTTCACTATAGGGTCCTCAACCTTGTAGATATCACGCTCAAAGTCCTCATTAGCTTGGTCGAAGACCTCATAATGCCGGCACCCTTCACGGGAGAGCGCGTTCATCGCCCCCTCGCAGGTGACCAGGGAGGCATAGGACATGAACCCCTCCACGATGGTGGGGAGCGCCTGCAACTCCTCCTGCACCCACTCAAGGCAACGAAGTCCGGGCTCTCGATCCGGCCCCTCGAATTCAGCGGTCCACGCGCCCAGCTCACGGTATGAATCCATAAGCTGGTTACGTGTCCGCTCGGCCTCCGCGCGCGTCGAGGCTTCGGCCCTCTCCGCACAAGCCCGTAGCGCGCTGAGCTGCTCCTCCAGCTGCTTGGCGCGCTGCTTGGCAAGACTGCCCTCCGCCCGCGCCAAATTGGCCTCCGCCTGCGCAGCCTGCGCCTTGGCGAGGGCCTCATTAGCCTCCTCCCTCTCCTCCGCCAGTCGGCGCCAGAGGTCAGCCTTCTCACCCTCCAGCACAGCCACCTTATCCGCCAGTTTGCGGCATTTGCTGTCGGCGGCCGACTTCTCCCGGACGGCGTCAGCATGTTGCGTCCGAAGTCTCTCGACTTCGGCAGACACAACCGCCGTCAGGGCTCCCGACGCCGTGCGGTTAGCGAAGTCAGTCGCCTACAAGACACACATAAGACCACAGCCCCAGCAAAGCCAGTAAAAAACCGAAGTCTAGCTCCACGTACCTGACTCAGTGCCTCTTTCAGCTCCTTCAGCCAGCGGGACACAGCACCCGCCTCGTCCCTGACTGCAGCGAGCGCCGAAATCTCGCCACCGACACTAAGCACACCGCCCTTCGCCCCGCCAGGCGGAGCAACTACATGCTGGCCTTCGTCCGACCCTGCAACATATCAACTTATTAATAAAAAAAACGAGACAACGGCTTACCAACAAGGTAATCTTCCACACTAATGTCGGTGGCGAAGTCGGCGATGCGCTTGCCCGGCGGCGGCAACTCTCGAGCCGCCTTCGCAGCCTCCGGCACCCCGCTGGGCACAGGGGCGGCCTTCGCAGCCTTGGAACCACCGGCGGCAGCCGCCTTCGCAGCCTCCGGCGCCCTGCTGGATACAGGGACGGCCAGCTTCGGCTGACCTCCGCCGGGGGCAGTAGCCTTCGCAGCCCCCCGCTGCCTCTTCGGCCTGGCTTCATGAAGCCTGACGACCGCCTGGCGCTTCTGTGCAGCTCCCTGGCGATCCTTGTCCATCACTGCCGACACAACAGCAGCAATATTCTGCGCGTAAGGAAACACTTTCCAAGCACGAACCATGCGAGATGTAAAAAAGTCTTCGCCGGCCGCGCGGGGGACAGGAACATTCTTAGGCCACCAACCCCCGGTAACCCTTAGCATCCGCGTTGAAGACTCCCGGAGCTCGGGCGAAGACATCCTTCCCCCCCGGGGCCGCGCATGTTTTCATCAACTCTCTAGCAAAACCATCAGAAACCCCAAGCCCTCCCACAGCAATACCTAGTTTCCTCTTCTTAGAGGACGGGGCGGCCGCCGGCGCGGGGTCATCTCCAGACTCCACCACCGGTTTCTTCCCGCGACGATCCACATCGTCTTGGCCGGGATAACCGCCATACGGCAGACGATTCAACTCAAAAACTCTGTTCAAGCGGTCATTTGACCCGCGAATGTCCCAGCTACGCTGGCCCTCTGTCCTAGGCACATACCGACCCACGATCCGCACTGCCCCATCCTCCGCCTCAGGCACAAAGGCGGCCGGATCGTGACTCTGCAGATCCAGCGCGAAGGCAGGACTTCGCATCAGCTTCCCACCGTGGGAAGGCATCTGGCGAGGGCACACTTCGCCCAGCGCCCAGCCATGCGCCAAAGGCCATACCCCGAACGCCACAAACTCCTCAACCAAATCGCGCCCGCTGCTCAGGCCGGCGGCGCACCGAAGGGCCCCTTCGTCCGCATCCTCCTCCGCCACTTCAAAAGGCGGGTATGCTGAGTAAAATGCGAGCACATCTCGGACACGGGGAGCCCCGGATGGTCTTCGGCTATACCCTCCGCGACGTAGAACCAAAAATCCTGCCAATTGCCCCACTTGTTGCGGGCGCAAGGAACCAACTCAACTACCTGCATCGTGGTCTTGCCGGTCTTCGGTGTGAATGTACAGGACCCAAACTGGGCAACTTCACTTCCAATCATCCTCTTCTGCCAATGCAGGCAATAATACTTCGCGAAGACATCGACTGATGGCTGTCCGCCGTACGAAGTCGTCGCCCAGACATACTTCGACAGAGCCACCACGACATTCAGAGTCAGCTAATGGATCTGAACATTAAATCTGCGCAGGACTTCTCCAACAAATCGGTGCGCAGGCAGGCGGAGACCAGCGGCAAAGAACGCCTCGAACACAACCAATTCGCCTTCCGGCTCGGGGACTTCCTCCGTCCCCGGGACACGAGTGACCGCGCCACCAAAGTAACCAAGCCGCTGCATATCTTGCACGCGGATCGATGACATCCGCGACACACCAAACTCCACCGTATCGCCGGCGCGCAACTCCTCCACCGCCACAGTACTCAGCGTTTCCTCAGACGACGCGTCGGCCGGCGGCGTAGCAGCAGCAGCAGAAGAAGAGGTCGGCATCGCTACGTACCGTCGGCGGTGGTGGGCGGTCTGCTTCACTCGAGCCAGATCTCCGGCGAACAAGAGCAAGGAGGGCAGGCGAGCAGCAAGATGGCGAAAAAAGCGGCTAGGGTTTTCACAGAGCGTGGAAGGATAAATTTCAAAACGCGCCGCCCCCCGACCCCTTTTATACACAGGGTGCGGTGCTTCGGGAAACCCGCAGTCCAACAGTACGGTGTCAATCAACGGTCATGTCAAAAACCCCCGTGGAACCACTTCGAGCGAGGGCAGCGTCTCCGCCATCTAGCGACGTCTTCGGCACCAGATGACTCAGTCGAACTGGTCCATCGGAGGGCAAATGTTGGTGCGAAGGCGAAGACGCCACCCTTCGCTCGAGGCCTTCGCCGTAGTCGCTGGCCCAACGGAGGCAAGACAACTGGCAGGGACACCCTTCGCCCCATACGACATTGGACGAAGACCCATGACGAAGACCCGTGACGAGGTCGTCCCTCCGTGCGGCCTCGTCAGGCATGGAAGCCCACGTGTGATTCGGCCCATTGTAACAGGCCCTGCGTGGCCGCTGAGTGTTACGGGCCTAATTTGTAAAGGCGTCCCTATAATTACAGTCTGTAACCCCACTTTATGGGAATATTCTGGGATAACCTAGGTGTCTGAGGGCACATGCGTCCTTAACACAGGACGCTGGGCACCCGGACACCTATAAATACCCCCGCACAGTGCCCTTAAGAGGCTAGATGAACAGTGCTTTTGCCATCACGTGCTAAAACCCTGTTTGCGCTATCACTGCCCCCTGTTGGATCAACTTGCGCCCGTGAGCGAGTTCCAACAATAACCAGCATCACTAGGAGCATATAGTTGTTCACGAGTATTAACTTTGTACACTACCCCCCAATCAACCAAATACTTCTTGGACAGATATATCATATAATACATCTGCTCGCATTGGTGGGAAAGGGCTATAGTGTTGTGGCCTTATATTCAATCATTGTGTTTGACTTCCATCATGCCATATTGGTTTTCTTGCGTTCCACTATTGGGAGTAAACCAATCACAATCGAAGAACACCACTTTTAGTTGTTTATCTCCAAAAAACCTATACTCAAGTATATCTTTAATGACTCCATAATAACTAGTCACCTTCCCTTCATCATGACAGCTCTAGTTACAACTCCGGAATTGATTGTGGCTATAAGTGGATGAGCATCTTCAAACCATGTAGAACGGAAACAAAAACCATTGAAATCATACTGACCATATCTTCTGATAGTTACTTCTTCTAGGGACAGTTGCCAAAGGTCCGGGTGTATATTGTCATTCCTATCTACATAATCTCGAAACCAACATGGGAAATTAGGCTTTCCATCTTTTCCCTCTTGACGAATCTGATCAAGTTGATTTGATGTTGGTTCACGACCAGACATCCAATTTTGAGAATCAAATTCACTTTAGTACAAGAAAGCAAACCTATTAGGATAAGAAAAAAAGGCTAGCGATAATGACTACAAATTTAGTTTGCACTTGCAGAAGAAACTGGTTCATCTCTTCCATTTTGTTATACATGTAGAGCAAAGCAGTCTTCCATTCGTCATTGTTGAAACTGTATGCTTGTGTTGGGTCCTACAGTTTTGCCTCTCCATTGAAAAATTTCAAGATCACTGCAAGGGGTATCTTCATTGACTTGGTACCACGACGTGGGTGCGTTGATGTTGTGTTCCTCTTCAAAGTACAAGCCCGTGAATGATGCTATCTCTTTGTATTTGAATTCCTCAGCAAAGCACCCTTCAACTCGTCTCTTATTACCAACCGTTGCACACAACTTCTTTAGTGTCCTTTCAATGTGATACATTCATCTGTACTGGACAAGACCACCTACCTTAGCTTCGTATGGTAGATGGACAAGTAGATGTTGCATCGGATTGAAGAACTAGGAGGAAATATTTTTTCAAGCTTGCATACCAAGACATGTATTTGTTGCTCAAGCATCTCCATCATCTCTTTCTTTATTACTTTAGATATCTATAAAAATAACTTAGCTCTGCTAATGCCTTCCACACACCATTTTTCACAAAACCATGCAACATAATAGGAAGATGTTTTTCCATTATTATGTGGTAGCCAAGACTCTTCAACTTGAAAAATTTGTCTGTCTTCAAATTCATAGATCTTCTAAAGCCCACTGTGTAACCATCAAGGAACTTTAAGTTTTTAAATTAGCTCATCAATTCTTTCTTCCTTTTAGTTTTCATATTGTAAGAAGCACGTGGCTTCTTCTTGTTCTCTCCTAGCTCTAGAGTTGGTCGACTACAAATTAAGGCTAAGTCTTTTCTAGCTATAGTGTTTTCTTTTGTTTTGTAACTGATATTCGGGCAAGTGTTGATAAGGCTTTCACCAATATTTAGTTCTCGGTCCATGACGTTAATGTTGTGCATCAGAATCAATGCATTCACATAAGGAAGGTCTCACAGTCCACATTTGTGAGTCCAATTATGATCGATTTCGAAGCCTTCAAACTGGTCACCATGTTCATTTAGTTCTGAATCATTAAGCCTCGCTAGAATCTTTGGACCACTAAGATGCTTGGGTGGTACCCTCATCATAATCTAGCCCTTTCTGATAGTGTTTCTCTGGAACCTTAACAGGTGATCCTGAGACAAAAAAGCATCTATGACAATCGAAGTAAGATATCTTTCCACAAAACTTAAGCAGGAAACAACACATTTATTCAGCGCATATCGAACATGTCAGAATCCCCTGACAACTCCATTCAGAAAAGATACCGTAAGCCAGAAAAAATCATGAAGCAACCACAAATACGCACGTCTCTACTTGAACTTTTGTTTCTTATAACAAGCATTCACCTCGACTCCTTCCCATAAAAGTTTCAAGTCTTCATCTAGGGGTCTCATCATCACATCGACCTTTGTTCTAGGATGATTAGGAGTTGGTTCTACAAGACACCAGAAAATAAATTCATATTTCATGCAAAGAGCAACCAGAAGTTTGTATTGAACAACAAAGATGGGCTCACTGTTGGGCCTGTGCTCGCGACCGACTGCACACTCCCATGTGGGCTAGCTATGCCTGCCTCACACACAGTCACTATCATGCGGGACCCACGCGTCATCACCCACCTCCGCCTGAATCAGAACCGCGCCACCATACCTGCTCCCTCTGCACTCCTAGCTGACCCAACGACCTGGCCGGGATCATCTCGTCGCTATCCGGCTGCGCCTCACCTTCTATATATTAAGGCCAACCCCCTCCTTTCCTCTCCCTTTTCCCCATCGACGCTGTGTGAGTAGAGTGAAGAGATTTGGGGTGCTGCTATCGAGGTAATGTCACCTACGCTACTCGAAGCTCAGGCTGCACCGTGGGCGGACCACGGTGATTTGCTGCGAACACGCTCGTGACCTCAGTTTGGGCTGGGCATCGTCCGAATAGGGGGAATTTCTCGTCGGAGTACCGCGCGACCGCAAGAATCACGCTGCTCCGTGGACGGCCTCGCCGCTACCGCTTCATCATTGAGGTTAGGCTTATCCTATTCGCTGAGTTATCCGTATTGTTTTGGTCTATTTTTCTCTGCGAACTGTGGGGCCGAGGACCGTTCGGAGTACACCCGTGTGAGCGCCATCGCGGACTTCATCACGCCGCCACGGCTGTGCTGGGGAAGGAAAACAACATTGGGGCCGTTGGATCTGTTTAGGATGGATAGGATTAGACCGTGGAGCAAAGTCGTCTAGACCATAGATCTTGGTGTGCGCGGCTGTGATTAGATCTATCATACCGGTTGGGGGCGGTTTGATTCGTGGCGTTAGATGGAGATCGGGCGCGTATATGTATGCCCAGTCATTTTAAATCTTGACCATTGATGTGTAATCCAAGGGCTAGAAATGGGTACTAGTTCGGGCGAGATCCGATTTATTGCGGGCCATCCATGTTGGATCGGTCGGCCGATATCTATTCATACCTCGTTGGTTAGCCTTTTTTACATATAAGCCACTCTGTTTTCGGTAAATCAACCCACCAACCACCCAAAGACATAGAATAATATGTATAGGTCCCGAAATTTGCACAGAGCCCCCTGGAAAACTCTGAAATAGTGTCCCCAGCCTAGGAATCGTTGTATATTAATAAAACTAATTCAAAAATTAATTTTATTGCCAAATTAATTCTAAAACCTTGAAAATGCATAACTAATTCATTTTAATTTCTTTTTGATCCATTCCAGTTGCATTAATTTCATATTAATATTGTTTATCATCTAGTAACCTTGTATTACTATGAAACCTATGGCTAAAATCATGCACTTGATTTATTCTACATTTAACACCTAAACTTTAGAAAATCATAACTTTATAACCGTAACTCCAAAATTAGTGATTCCCAAACCCACAATCTCATTGCGATGCATAGAATATTATTATGCAGTATGTTCTCATGTTTGGTGTGATGTTAATTTCTCCTATACCATGTTTGTTTGTATTGTTACAAGTAGACGAGCAAGCAACCAAAGACCCCGGTTCTCATCAGGTGGAAACTACTTAGCAGGAGCTCATTGAAGGCAAGTTGTGCCCTTGACCACTTTTATTTAATCAATAATGTTCTATATAATCACTGTGGCATTTTTAGGCTTAATTTTGATGGGACCCAATAGGTCACCCTAGTCTCCTTTACTTATTACCTTGATCACCACTGAACTTTTGGGTAGTTTCTGCTATTGCTCTATGTGGTTTTGGGTGTTAAGATAAATATGCTTCAAGATCATACTTTATTATTGGTATTCTACTCTTTAATGTTCATGATAAGACTGGTGTTAATTGGAACATGGAGTTTAACTTGAGAATACAGTGCTGCAACAAGGGTGGAATGGGACGCCCTTGGCCAAGTAATTAGGAAAACTGGGGAGAGACTACCTTACCTGAAAGGGGCAAGCGGGGAGGCATCGCTGCAAAGTACAGGGGGGGTTTAGGTTGGACTGTCTATTTAGCTTTCCGGACGAGGGATTCCTATGCTTCCTTCGTCCTAAATCCGTAGCGAGTTTTCTCGAACTAGTGGAACTTTGGAAATGCCTCGTATTGCTACCCTGCCTCGTCTCCTCGGTAGAATTGAATGGGACTTCTAGACCCCTTAGCAAACGGGTAGCATTACATGTGGGTAAAGATGCAAAACCTCTACAGAGTATAAAATTGGTATACTAGCTGTTGGTCTCTTGTTCTCAAATACTATGAGTCAAGAACAAGACAACACAATTGTTAATTAATAAAGACCTTCATCCTTCAAAGCACTATCTCCTTATGGGTATAATGCTTCCCAGACGAAGATCGAGACGGACACACCTTCTTCTTATCAATACAAGAATAGACATGCAAAGGAATAAATATGATAATCATATTTTAATATTCATATATTCTTGCATCCCACAAAACATATATAAAATATCAACGATATTAATATCACATTGATACCTTCGGCTTGCTCGAAGGCGAGGATGCGAGAGAGTGAGTACAATCCAGCGTGAACAGTACGGTGTTACTGTTCATCTATTTATAGGCATGGGACGCAGCCCGTGCAAAAGTACATTTATGTCCTTAATGTTTACACATGACCGTAATTCAAATTATAAAGGACTAAGTAGTCTTTTCCTCCTTTGGCCATTATCAACATTCCTCTGCTTTGTTACGAGTCGAAACTTTTCCATCTGGAGATAGCTTCGGCGTTTACTCTTATCTTCTTTGGATTTATCTTCATCCTGTGTGTCCTTTGTCATAAGAAAGAGGCTTATCTCCTGGAGACGAAGCTTCCTGTAATAGCTTATGCTAAAAACAAATAGTTAATTATGTTTTTGAGGACCTTCGAAAGGAGAAGGCCCCCAACAATAGCCCCTCGCAGTATTAATTTGTTTCTTTGTAACAAATTTAGACTGTGACGTGAACAAAGGCCTTTAACCGAAGGTTCGAAAAAACACCTTCCCTTTGCTAGAATAGTGAATGACACTGACATGCCGGACCCACCAAATCGTGGGGTTCTAGGCATATAAATAGGAGTCCGCGTTGAAAACATTTTTTGTGCCATTCCAGTTGCTTACACTGTGCTCATCATTTTAAACTTTCTTGCTTTATCGGGCTTAATTAGATTTTAAGCTTCGGCATTTCAACGTCCTTCGGTTTGATGGCTGACGAAAAGAAGATTGTCGACCCGACGCTGTCCGAGTTTTACGATGGTATGGAGAGAACCAACACGGAGAAGATTGCTCATGAGACGTTAGCTGGGATATTTGAGGGTTCTAATGATATTGAAGGTTTCGATGTAGAAAGCGAAAATGAAGAAATCGAAAATAGGCCCTAGAGACTGAGCCATGTTGTCTTCGGGAAGTCAACCATCAAGCAGGGCAAATTGACGCTATGAGGGGAAGGTACTTCTGTGATATCTTTATTGTGAGGCCTGGAGGACAAAGTAATGTCCCTCTGCCTGAAGTTGACGAGGTGGTAGTTTATAGAAGCTTCATGAAGGCAGAGCTTCGGTTCCCTTTGGATAAATTGATGGTCGAAGTTTTAAGGACTTTCAAAATTTACCTTCATCAGCTTACCCCCAAAGCTATTATCAATATGGGGATCTTTATTTGGGCCATGAGGAGCCAGGGGCTAGAACCAAATGCAAAATGCTTCTGCAACATGCACGAGCCATCCTATGAGATGAAGGCTACCAGAAAGGAGCAATATCACAACGACTTCGGTTGCTACAGCTTCGTGCCTTGCTCTGAGGTGAGCTACCCAGTTCCGACATTTCGGAAGAGATGGCCTAGGGCGTGGATGCAAGAGTGGTTCTATGTGAAGAACGACCTAGCAGAAAGGGAAGATATTAAGGGGATTATTCAATGCCCTATCTGGTCTTGTTTCGACATTAGGAGGCCATCCACTGCCCTTGGGAACAACATACAAGCATGCCAAATGGCCTTTAATACAGTATGTACTTATATAGGCACAAGGGATTTAGTACAGGAGCATATCATTTATAGGGTGTGGCCACTCACAAGTGGGTGGGAGATGCCAAAGGAAGCTGCTGCTGGATCTAGCCAAGGCGGTCTAGTTTACCTGAAGTACACCTTCAGGTACAGGAATCAATTCGATGAGCCGAATGATGACTAGCTGGATGCCATCGAAGCAACCAATGATGAATTGCTTGGTGCCTACTCAAAGGCTGAAGATGATGCTATGACAACAACCTTCGGGGGTCGAGGCAAAAAGAGATTGAATAGAGTTTTTGATGTCATCGGGTTTGTATACCTGAATTATTGTTATCCTTCACGAAAGCAAGGAAAGAAAAGAAAAATTACTGCTTCGGTTATTTCTAGCACACCGAAGCCGAAAAAAGTTAAGGTAAAACACACCACCCCAAGCACATTGAAATGACCGAAGTGTCGAGGCCTATTGAGGGGTCTTCTTCCATATCTGAGCCAAGTCGCTCCACTCCCACCGAAGTTAGGACAGAATCAGCCGGAGAGCCAGAACTGGAGATGGCATCGGAGCAACCGAAGGCTTTGAGTTCGTTGCGAGAGAAGGAGCTGCCGAGGGCATCAAAGATTCCTACAGCAACTCCAAGGAGGAGGAGAATGGCCAGTGTAAAGATGCTGTCATGGAATCTGTGAAGGTACAAACTCTTGCTTCAGCACATGACATAGAGGGTGAAGACTTAACAAAATCTGATGAAGCTGGTGTGGCGCAGGCGACTTCTGAGGCTGGACCCTCAGCTCCCGCCAAAGTACATCCTTCGGGGGCTACTCCTCTAATCGAGGAAAAAGAAAATACCCTTGAGAAACTTAAATCTCCTGCTCCCGAAGCACCTACCGAAGAGCTGGATTTTATTGTGCGACAAGCTTCAGGGAAGCAATTGTCAGAAGAACAAATTGCCGAAGCTAGACAATATGCCAGGGATCTGAAGTATCGACAACTATCCTTGGTATACAGCGACACTGATGAAGATGATTTTCTGTATTGCCTACCGGACAATAAGGAGATATTTGTTTATCAGGAGATGATGAGGAACATGGGATTCCTGAAGCTTGAGTTTGGTCTATGTGCAATGTCAAAGGATGATCTTGCTTATAATAGCTTGAAGGTATATATACTTTTGCTGTGAAATAAACTACGTTTGTAGGTTTTCTTCTTATCGTTATGTTCACACATATATGTTTTCTTTAGGGGTTAATTCTAAGTAAAGCTTTAAGGGCTCAAAAGGAAGTAGATGACGAGAGCTGCCAGATAGCTCTTGGAAATCTTCGATCAGAGGTCATCACGCTAAGGAACGAAGCTCTTAAAGAAGATAAGATACTGTTTTCCTTAGTGGACAAGCCAAAAACTTGCAAAGCCATGCTTAGTGCTCAAGACGAAGCCCATAAAGCTGAAGTCAAAGATTTGAAGAAAAAACATGCAGAATTGAATGAAAATTTCGAAGTTGCAAAGGCTAAGCAAGAAATAAGTGAAATGGAAAGATCTAGGGTGTAGAATAATGTTGAAGAGCTTCAGGATTCCAAGGAGAGATACTATGAAACATCCATAGAATATGCGAAGAAACTGAAAGATAGTTTTGCAAAGGTGGGAGCATACTCTTCGGAACAAAAATTTATTCGCAGTGATCCCAAAGGGGTTATCCAGTGGATTGGCGAAGAAGCCAAAGCTTTTGATGAAATACTCGGTGATCGAGGGGATTTCTGTGCATTCGCCGGTGCACGAGGAATTGCGGCAATTTTAGAAAAGGCCGGTTGTGAACATGTTAAGGCCGTAGCCCAGCCAGAATATATTTTTTTCAGCTGGTAGCACCAAGGACCCCTCGGCCGAAGCTTCTTTACTAGGTGGAAGGTTTTACTCTGATGTTTGGATGAAGGGTGGTCGTGAGATGGCTGACGAAGTCATTAAAAAGAATGAGAAAGAATCTCACGACGCCCGAAGGGAGGCTAAACGAGTTGAAGAAGCTGCTGAACGTGCCATGATTATAGGTACTGTTAAAGTTTTTGCTTCGCTGTTCGTTTCTAGCTTCGAAATTCACCATCATATTCTTTATTGCAGCCGGCCTTTCACCACCACCGGAGCCGTACAACCCCGAGGCTGACCCGGTTATGAAAGAAGCTTTGGATATAATGAAGATTGCTAACGAAGTCGTTGACGAAGTTGTCGACAGACTATTACATGAAGCTGCTAAAAAATATTAAAGGAAGATTAAATTTTTGTGTGTTGGAAAATGTAATGCTTGTGTATGGTTGCCGCCATATGTACGGAACAAACATCAAGTAATTGTATGTACATTAATGTAATATATCTCTTTGTGATGCATGAAATCTACGTATGTACCATTTTTGAGCCTTTGGCGAAAAAACACCTTCCCTTCTTTTCATGATTCGCAAAGAGAATTTTCCTTATGTCACTGTTGATGAAGGTTGGCCTCGTGTAGTACAATATGTCTGTCGAAGGTACATGTTGTGCTATAGCACATTCTTTTGTGATTCGATAAGTATTTTTGAAGGAGCAATTTCCCTTCTTCTCCATGGCTTTTTGCTGGTGCAAAATGATGTATGATGCGATGCTATGCGATGTGATATGATGGTATCATGCAAAATGATGTTTATGCCGAAGATAAAAAACACACACGAACACACATCCAGACTCTGCATCCCCTTAGGAACAACTTTGGAGTCTTTCACCTTTTACTTTGGTGGTATTTTAGCTTTGCATCCCCTTAGGAACGAATTTGGAGCTAAGCTCTGCATCCCCTTAGGAACGACTTTTGAGCTTCTTCACCTTTAACATAGGTGGCATCTTAGCTCTGCATTCCATTAGGAACGACTTTTGAGCTTCTTCCCCTTTTACTTAGGTGGCATCTTAGTCTGCATTCCCTTAGGAATGACTTTTGAGCTTGGGAACTTACTCTGCGCTCCCTTAGGAACGTCTTTGGAGCTTCGGAACTTGGTTTTGTCACACTCGATAGTGTAACCACAGGTTTATTACATCAAGTTGAAGGTTAAAACCTTCCTGTATTGTCTTTTACAACAGAAATATGAAAGCAGAAAATAGTAGAAATGGAACACATCAGGGCTTTCTTTTGGCCAAAACAATGTGTCATCTTCATTAGATGTGCCTAGATTCGGGCACAATGCTATTAACTGTGCGAGCTTCAGACTGCTCTCGAAGGTCGCATTGTTGTTGAGGTCGAAGGTGCCCTTCTGGCTGCTGATCATGGTTTGGGGCAGGCGCCATTGGTGGAGGTGGTGGTAATTAAGCCCAGGAGGTTTGGTAGTGAATTGCTGAACCTGCAGAAGCCATATGCTGTTGGTTTCTTACATATTCTAGGATGTATGGAGAGTAGCACGAAGCAATATGGAGAACTTGCTTCGGCTGATTCTGACGTGCCTCGGCTTCAGCAATTTCCTTATGCTTCTAGACTGTGACCTGGCATGTCCTTGTTGTGTGGCCCTTGTCCTCGCCACAAAAGAGGCAATAAAACATCCTAGGTTGATTACCGAACCTTCCTCCACTGAAGCTTCTTCCTCCTATGCCTCTCGGAGCTGGTGGTCTGTAAGAAGTTTGCTGCATGCTCGAAGACTATGAGCTATGATGGCTGCTCTAAGCATTATTGGCCCTTTCATCGTTGGCATTGGAGTTATGGATTGACCTGACATGCCTAGGATGAAGTCTTCCTCCGAAGCCCCTGGTCATTTCAGAAAACCTGTATGCTTCCTCCCTTCTTTGGCGGAAATCATTATCGGCCCGGATGTACTCATCCATCTTCCAGAGGAGCTTCTCCAGGGTTTGTGGGGGCTTCCTAGCAAAATATTGGGCTGTAGGTCCTGGCTGAAGCCCCTTGATCATGGCCTTAATGATAATTTCATTGGGCACTGTAGGCGCTTGTGCTCTCAAACGCAGGAATCTTCGGACATACGCCTGAAGGTACTCCTCATGGTCTTGTGTGCATTGAAACAAAGCCTGAGCAGTGAATGGCTTCGTCTAAAAGCCTTGGAAGCTAGTGACTAGCATATCCTTGAGCTTCTGCCATGATGTAATTGTCCCTGGCCAAAGGGAGGAATACCATGTCTGGGCCACGCTTCTGACTGCCATGATGAAGGACTTTGCCATGACAGCAGTGTTGCCCCATACGAGGATATTGTTGCCTCGTAGCTCAACAGAAATTGCTTTGGATCCGAGTGCACATCATACATGGGCAACTGAGGTGGCTTGTAGGATTGTGGCCACGGGGTAGCCTACAATTCTGCTGCTAGAGGAGAAGCATCATCGAAAGTAGAGTTACCATGATGAAAGGCATCGTACCATTCGTCTTCATTGAATGAGCTCTCCTAACGATGCTCCCTCTGCTGAGGCCTTCGGTCCTGGTCATCTTGAGTAAGATGACGCATCTCCTCAGCTGCGTCATCAATCTTCTTCTGAAGATCAGCCAGCCAGAGCATCTTCTCCTTTTTCCTTTGTACTTGCTGATGAATTGCTTCTAAATCCCTGATTTCCTGGTCAAGCTACTCCTCTTGAAGAGTCGGGCTGGTGGCCTTTCTCTTTTGGCTCCTGGCCTCTCTCAGGGAGAGTGCACCCTGATTTGTGTCCAGTGGCTGTAGGGTAGCCCCTGGCACCGTTGCCTTCTTCGGCGGCATGTCGAAGGTGAATGCTTGCCGAAGGTTGTGGAAGTGAGTTCACCGGAGGTGGGCACCAATGTTGGTCTCTTGTTCTCAAATACTATGAGTCAAGAACATGTGATACCCAATTTGTAAAAGATAATATATAAAAAAAGAGAAAGGTTATTTTCGTATTTTTATGTGGGTGTTATATTTATTTACCATCACAAGAGAACACTTTACTTAACAAGAATAAATAGTTAACAAAAGACACTCAAATAACTAGTGCATCCTTTGGAGTTTTTTGTTTGCTTGTGTAATAAAATAATAACAATAATAATGCTAGTAGAAATAAAACAATGACTTGAGATGAAGTTTGAATCCTAAATTGAGAATTAGGGGTTTGAAAATAGAGAAGGAAAGAGGAAATACTATACAAAACAAAAATAAATTTATAAATAGATAAATTTATTCCACAATAATTTATTCAAAATACTCAGAAATTTGAGTACAAGTTCAACACAAACATGAAATTCAAATTGAGATTTAAAAATAAGAAAATAAATAGAAAATAAAATTAAAAGAAAAAGGAAAGAGAACTATACTACACGTGGGCCCAAGGCTTGATTTCGGCCCACTTCAGTCAATCTACCACGCGGCCCAGCTAGTTCCCCTATCCCGCTCAGCCCACACCGTGTCACTGCGCCAATGACATGCAGGACCCATGGACCAGCGTCTCGTGGTGCGCTTGGACTCACCCCGTTCAGCCAGGACGCTTGCGCGTGGGACCGGTTTGTCTGGTCCGTCGTCTCCGCGAAGAGAGCGGATGCGTCAATGGAATCCTGGGCAAATCGCTCCAGCTGGCCACGACCTCCCCTCTCTCTGGACCACTCCTCTGTATAAACAAGGACCTGTGCACTTCTTCCTTCATCTTCCCCCCCATTATTCTCAACCTCTCGCCAACCACCAATTCGCCGCCGCGATTCTCTCGAGCGGAACTGACTATCGCCGTGGTCCCAGGCTAACAACACCGGTGTGGCTGCAGTAGTTGGCCGGGGTGTCTCTGCGCGGTCTCGGGGGTGCGCGCGTGGCTCAACTGGGCGCAGTCGGAGCGCTGCGCGCCAGTAATTGCTCGCCGGGTTACTACGCCACCGCGGGACCCCCCCTCCTCCGTGGACAGCACCAACTAGGCCTCTGTCACTAGTGAGTTCCGCTAACACTATGTCCACCACGATGTACCCTTCCATTTTATGCACGGTAGAACTCGGATTAGGGCCTGAGGCCTTGGATGGGCATCACCCCAGCAAAGCGCCGCCGTGGGGTGGCATCGCCATCATACCGGCCGGGCGAGGGAGAGGAGATGGTCTGGGGCCGTACGATCCGGATCTAGCGGTAGTGATTAAACCTAGATGTTACCGGTTTGATCTGGCGTGCGCTGGCCGTCGATCAGTGATAGGGCGGACGTCGTGCGATCCGCGCGATTTAAAACCCTGGCCGTCGGATCGAGATCCGAGGACCTATAATGCGTACTGGTTCGCGAAGGGAGCTGATCTAATCCATGGCGTTCCTTTTAGATCGGGCGGTTCTGGGTGACTGGTTCCTTTCGGCCGGAGAAAATTAACAAAAGAGCCCCTGGTTAATGCCTGAACTAACCCGCGGTCCAGTCCTATATTCTCTGTGTCTTGGGAAGTTTTGCACCAGTGCCCCTGCACTTTTATGTAATAGTGGGCGTAGTCCAGGAATTAAATAAAACACGAAAAATAGATTTAGAAATTGATTTTGAGTATAAAAATAATTGTAAAACTTGTATAATTCATAGAAAATTCATATAAACTCCAAATTGATCCATTCCAGTTCCTATAATTTTGTAATATTATTGTTCATCATATAGTGCCACTGTGTGACATGAAAATTGTATTAAAATTAATCTCTTGGTTAATCTTGTATTGAATACATAAAAACTTAGGAAATTCATAACTCCTCTGTTTTAACTCTGGTTTGATCCGTTCCAGTTACATTAGCTTCATACAAATATCTACTACACAATAGAAATATTTATTATATGATATCCCATACTTTTATAATTGGATTAATCTATGTCTATTGGGTTAACTTCTTTAATATTAATATAGTATTCTAATTTCATGGTTATAATTTAACTGGATAGGCTTTAATCATATAATGACTTAGATTAAAGTTGAGATAAGTATATATAGAATATTCTCTCGTACAATTTATATTAACCAATTTATAATATAGTTTAATATTTAAATCACATAGAGCTTTTATAAATCATAACTCCTTAATCATAACTCCGATCTTACTGGTTCCCGCTCTCGCGATCTCGTAGCAATGCGTAGATCATTATTATGCAGTATGTTCTTATGTTTGGTGTGATGTTAATTTTGTCTATACCATGTCTGTTTGTAAGCTACGACTAGTAGTGCGGTCATGAGGATCTGAAGAATCACCGTGGTAACTGGAATCTCAAGTGCCAGGCAAGTTGTGCCCTTGATCCACTTTTGTTACTCGATAATATTCTTTATTGTCACAATTCAATGCATAGGTTTAATTTTGATGGGACCCAATAGGTCACCCTAGTCTGTTTATCCATTTTACCTTGTTTACCCCTGAATCATATGGGTAGTTATGCTATTGCTTTACATGGTTTTGGGTTAATATTTCATTATATCCATGTTCCAATTATTTTATTATTCTATTTATGTTCATGTCAAGATCATTATATTATTGTTAATTGGAACATAGAGCTTAACTTGAGAAACACGTGCCACCACAAGGGAGGAATGGGACCCCTTAGCTAACTAATTAGGAAAGCTAGTGGAAGACTACCTTACCCGAAAGGGGCAAGGGCAGTAGGGAGTTGCATGCAAGGAGGTTCTCGGGTTGATTTTGCTGCGATGGCGGTCAGACGAGGGATTCTTGCAAGTGCTCTTTCCATAAACTGTAGCGGGTTTTCGGAAGCTAGTGGAACTTCATAAACGCCTCGTAGTGGATCCCTAGCCATTCACCTTGGTAGTGGATCCCTGGCGACATGGGAAACACGACTTGTGGGTAAAGGGTACAACCTCTACAGAGTGTAAAACTGGTATACTAGCCGAGCTCACGGTCATGAGCAGCTCAGGACTCTTGCATGATTAAATTATGAAACTTAAACTCAGTTTGTCATATGCATTGCATGGGATTTGTTATTAATTTTGTTCTATTATTATTTATTATGGTTTGGTATTTACTTACATCTAGTAATTGCTAATAAAATTTTGACCAACTTTTAAAGCAATGCTCAGCTTTAACCGTTCTCTTTGATAAGCCTTTCACATCACATGAACTCCCACCTTTGGTGAGTTCATGCTACATTATTCCCCACAACTTGTTGAGCGCTGAACATGTGTGAGCTCACCCTTGCTGTCTCACACCCCCCCACAAGAGAAGAATAGGTGGTTCAAGAGGAGCCATGCAGCGAGGAGTTCGATTCGATCTAGGTGGTGTCTCCTAGTTGACTTTCTGGCGCCAAGGATGGATTTTAGATCCTGTTATATTTATCTTTTACTTTGTAAGACTTCCTTATGTAATAAATATTCTGATTATTGTGACATTTATCTCTATACACTCTATTATTATATATGTTGTCTTCTTTGGCACATGTATGAGATGCACCAGGCTTTGTTACTTAAATCCAGGTGTGACAGAATAAGACAACACAATTGTTAATTAATAAAGACCTTCGTCCTTTGAAGCATTATCTCCTTATGGTTTTAATGCTTCCCAGACGAAGATCGAGAAGGACACACCTTCTTCTTATCAATACAAGAATAGACATGCAAAGGAATAAATATGATAATCATATTTTAATAATTCATTTATTCTTGCATCCCACAAAACATATATAAAATATCAATGATATTAATATCACATTGATACCATCGGCTTGCTCGAAGGCGAAGATGCGAGAGAGTGATTACAATCCAGCGTGAATAGTATGGTGTTACTGTTCATCTATTTATAGGCACGGAACGCAGCCCGTGCAAAAGTACATTTATGTCCTTAATGTTTACACATGACCATAATTCAAATTATGAAGGACTAATAGTCTTTTCCTCGTTCGGCCATTATCAACATTCCTCTGCTTCGTTGCGAGTCGAAGCTTTTCCGTCTGGTGATAGCTTCAGCGTTTACTCTTATCTTCTTTGGATCTATCTTCATCCTGTGTGTCCTTCATCATAAGAAAGAGGTTATCTCCAGGAGACGATGCTTCCTGTAATAGCTTATGCTAAAAATAAATAGTTAATTATGTTTTTGAGGACCTTCGTAAGGAGAAGGCCCCCAACACTAGCTATGATCGCGGTCATGAGCAGCTCAGGACTCTCGCATGATTAATTTATGGAATTAAACTCAATTTGGCATATGCATCGCATTGTGGTTTTATTATTAATTTTGATCTATTATTACTCTGGTTTGGTATATACTTACATTTAGTAACTGCTAATAAAATTTGACCAACTTCTTAAAAGCAATGCTCAGCTTTAACCATTATTTGTTGATCATCCTTACACTTCACATGAGCTCCTGCCTTTGGTGAGTTCATGCACATTATTCCCCACAACTTGTTGAGCTATGATCTTTTGGGAGCTCACCCTTGCGATATATAAACCCCCCACACAGGTGAAGAGCAGGTAGCCCAGGAGGAGGACTACTACGAGGAGTATGAGGACGCCAAGGAATAATTTTAGATCACTTTACTACTATCATTTATTTATGTAACACACTTCCGCTATGTAATAATGTTTGTGGCATTTATCTCTATACACTTGGTCATGATATGTGATGTTCTTCTTTGGTGCACATATGAGACGCACCCGGCTTTACCCTTAAATCCAGGTGTGACAGATGTGGTATCAGAGGCAAATGTTGACTATTGGACGAAACCTAGATAGAACTGGACAAAACCCTTACCTACTTACCTTACTCAGATTCTTTCAATACTTTTGTTGATCCTGTCTCATCTTTGGTTATTCTACTCTGACTACTCTTATCTTTTGCTACTCTAGAAAAATGGAAAGGATTTCACACCTTGGAATCCTACATCAAAGACTCACATAAGAGATAGGAGACCTAAGGCAAAATATATTTTATTTTCTTTATCTACGTTGTTTAGATGTTTGTGCTGATGATAAATGCTTGATTTGCTTGTTTGATTGACTAAAATAGTATAATAGGGCATTCTAGCATGTACCATCATAGGGTAATGTATTAAGTAGATGACACTCTAATTTATGGAGCTATTATGACCCAAAAGATCATGACCTAAAAGTTGGGTGTCTCGTAATTACTTGTCTTTTCTACAGTTCTGTCGGGGACCATAATTAGGGGTACCCTCAAGACGCCTAATTCTCAGCTGGTAACCCCCATCAGCATAAAGCTGCAGAGGCCTGATGGGTTTGATTAAGTCAGGGATCAGTCCATACAAGCGACTCGATCGCGCCTCGCCCGAGCCTAGCCTCGGGCAAGGGCAGCCGACCCTGAGGTGTTTCTGTCTCGCCCGAGGCCCCCTTTTTACGGCAGACGCATCTCCGGCTCGCCCGAGGCCTTGCCTTCGTTGAGAAGCAACCCTGACTAAATCACCGCGCCAACCGACCAAGTCACCGGGGCATTTAACGCAAAGAGTGAGACCGACGGGCGACCAGGCTCTGCCAGGAGCGCCATAGGAGGCTCCACCCGACCCAGGGCTCGGACTCGGGCCAAGGCCCCGGAAGACGGCGGACTCGGGCTAAGGCCCCGGAAGACGGCGAACTCTGCTCCGCCCGACCCAGGGCTCGGACTCGGGCTAAGGCCCCGGAAGACGGCGGACTCGGGCTAAGGCCCCAGAAGACGACGAACTCCGCTCCGCCCGACCCAGGGCTCGGACTCGGGCTAAGGCCCCGGAAGACGACGAACTCCGCTCCGCCCGACCCAGGGCTCGGACTCGGGCTAAGGCCCCGGAAGACGACGAACTCCGCTTCACCCGACCCAGGGCTCGGACTCCGCCCTGGCCTCTGCCGAACGACCTCCGCCTCGCCCGACCCAGGAGCTCAGGTTCGGCCTCGGCCATGCAGGACAGACTCGACCTCGACTTCGGAGGAGCCTCCACGTCGCCCGACCTAGGACACAAGTCCGCCACGTCAACAGGAAGCGCTATCATCGCCCTGCCCTGAGCCGACTCGGGTCGCAGAGAACAAGACCGGCGTCCCATCCGGCCAGCTCCGCCAGATAGGCAATGATGGCGCCCCACTAGACCCATGACGACGGTGACTCTCGGCTCCCTTACGGAAGCAGGGAGACGTCAGCAAGAGCACAACTGTTCCAACAGCTGTCCCTCCATTAGGCTCCGTTACTCCTCCGACAGCCACGACGCCACACCGGCTGAGTGCCAAGATCTCTCCGGCTGCCACCTTGGCATGTACTTAGGGCACTAGCTCTCCCCCGCTAGACACGTAGCACCTTGCTACACCCCCATTTTGTACACCTAGATCCTCTCCTTACGACTATAAAAGGAAGGACCAGGGCCTTCTTAGAGAAGGTTGGCCTCGCGGGAACGAGGGCAGGGGCAGGCGCTCTCTTGGGGCCGCTCGCTCCCCTCACCCGCGCGGACGCTTGTAACCCCCTACTGCAAGCACACCCGACCTGGGCGCGGTGCGAACACGAAAGGCCGCGGGATCTCCGTCTCCCTCGTCACGACCCGGCTCCGGCCACCAACCTCGCTCTCTTCCCCCCTTCGCGCTCGCCCACACGCTCGACCCATCTGGGCTGGGGCACGCGGCACACTCACTCGTCGGCTCGGGGACCCCCCGGTCTCGAAATGCCGACAGTTGGCGCGCCAGATAGGGGCACGCTGCGTGTTGACGAGCAGTTTCCCGTCAAGCTCCGGATGGGCAGTCTCCAACGACCTCTCCAACCCGGGACGGTGCTCCGTTTCGGGAGCCTCGAGTTCATGTCTCTCGACAGCGGCTACGACATGGTACTCCTTCCACCGCCGCGCGACGGCGACAGTGGTGGCGGACAGTCCGCCCGCCGGCGGCGGAATCGACGACGTCTTTCCCGCGTGGGGGAAGGACAACTTTCGAGCTCGCCCCACCCTCTCCCTCGCCATCGGAGGAGGAGGAGGCGGGGCAACCAGGGCCGAGCGGGAGGCTGCACTCCGACGGCTGTCGAGCAAATCGACATCACCAGTGCCCCAACGGAGGACACGCTAGGCGTCACCCTCGCGTTCGAGGCAAAGGCGAGCGCCATCCCCCCGCAACACGTCGACCCCGAGCAGGTGGACGACGCCAGCACGCTCGCGAAGGGCCTGCAGGATGTCGCCCTCGTACCCAAGACGACGGCGCGATCAGCCCCCAACGTGACTTCGTCGCTCCTCGTCGACAAAAAGGTACCGACTGCTCCCCATCTTTCGTCATTTCGACTCGACCTCAACCCGCCTAGCGACCTCGCTTTGGCAGACACTCATGTTGAGGCGAGTGCAACCCCTCTGGGGTTTCGTGTGCGGTCGCCCTGGGACCGATTGACGGGCGTCTCGACCTACGGGCCCTCTGGGTCCGAGGAAGATGACGATCTCACCATCCTCTGGAATTTCTCTGGATCTGGCAACCCCAGTGCCATGCGGGACTTCATGACCGCATGTAACTACTGCCTTTCCGACTGTTCCGACGGTAGCCGCAGCCTTGACGACAAGGACTGCGGCCCGAGCCGCGAATGTTTTCACGTTGAGCTAGGGGATCCCTCCGGAGGCAGCCGTCTCGGCATGCCGGAGGATGGCGATCTCCCTAGGCCGGCGCCTCGCGCCGACATCCCGCGGGAGCTAGCTGTGGTCCCCGTTCCGGCGGGGGGGCACGACCCACAGCTCGAGCAAGTCCGCGGGGCGCAGGCCGGGCTCGATGAGGGAGCAGGAGCGCTCGAGGCAATCCGCCGGGACGTCGGGCAGATATGGGCAGGCCAGCCCCCGGCCGGAGAAATACGTCACCTGCCCCAGGGTCTCCAGCACCGCATCGCCCACGAGGCCAGGGACAGGCCGCCACCCGCGTCCGGCGGAACCGGTCAGGACCTGGCAGCCACGGCGATGCTCCTCCGCGCGATGCCGGAGTCATCAACCACCGAGGGTCGGCGAATCCAGGGAGAGCTCAGGCATCTCCTGGAAGGCGCTGCGGCCCGGCGGGCCGAAAGCTCTGCCTCCCGAAGGCAGGGGTACCCCTCGGAACCTCGTGCCGCGACTTCCCGACCCATGCGGGAAGCCTCGGTCTACACCGGGCGCACGCGCAACGCCGCGCCTGCGGCCCCGGGTCACCTCGGCGACGAGCACCCTCATCGTGACCGTCGGGCACGCCTCGATGAAAGGGTGCGCCGAGGCTATCACCCCAGGCGTGGGGGACGCTACGACAGCGGGGAGGATCGGAGTCCCTCGCTCGAGCCACCCGGTCCGCAAGTCTTCAGCCGAGCCATTCGGCGGGCGCCGTTTCCGCCCCGATTCCGACCCCCGACTACTATCACAAAGTACTCGGGGGAAACGAGGCCGGAATTGTGGCTCGCGGACTACCGCCTGGCCTGTCAACTGGGTGGAACGGACGACGACAACCTCATCATTCGCAACCTCCCCCTGTTCCTCTCCGACACTGCTCGTGCCTGGTTGGAGCACCTGCCTCCGGGGCAGATTTCCAACTGGGAGGATCTGGTCCAAGCTTTCGCCGGCAACTTCCAGGGCACGTACGTGCGCCCCGGGAATTCCTGGGACCTCCGAAGCTGTCGACAACTGCCGGGAGAGTCTCTTCGGGACTATATCCGGCGGTTCTCGAAGCAGCGCACCGAGCTGCCCAACATCACCGACTCCGATGTCATCGGCGCGTTCCTTGCTGGCACCACCTGCCGTGACCTAGTGAGCAAGTTGGGTCGCAAGACCCCCACCAGGGCGAGCGAGCTGATGGACATCGCCACCAAGTTCGCCTCCGGCCAGGAGGCGGTCGAGGCCATCTTCCGAAAGGACAAGCAGCCCCAGGGCCGCCCGTCGGAAGATGCTCCCGAGGCGTCTACTCCGCGCGGCGCCAAGAAGAAAGGCAGGAGGAAGTCGCAAGCGAAACGCGACGCTCCCGACGCAGACCTTGTCGCCGCCACCGAGCATAAGAACCCTCGGAAGCCCCCCGGAGGTGCTAACCTCTTCGACAAAGCACTCAAGGAGACGTGCCCCTACCATCAGGGGCCCGTCAAGCACACCCTCGAAGAGTGCGTCATGCTTCGGCGCCACTTCCACCGGGCCGGGCCACCCGCGGAGGGTGGCAGGGCCCGCGACGACGACAAAAGGGAAGATCGCCAAGCAGGAGAGTTCCCCGAGGTCCACGACTGCTTCATGATCTACGGAGGGCATGCGGCGAATGCCTCGGCTCGGCATCGTAAGCAAGAGCGTCGGGAGGTCTGCTCGGTGAAGGTGGCGGCACCAGTCTACCTAGACTGGTCCGACAAGCCCATCACTTTCGACCGGGACGACCACCCCGACCACGTGCCGAGCCCGGGGAAGTACCCGCTCGTCGTCGACCCTGTCATCGGCGACGTCAGGCTCACCATGGTCCTGATGGATGGGGGCAGCTGCCTCAATATCATCTACGCCGAGACCCTGAGGCTCCTGCGCGTCGATCTGTCATCCGTCCGAGCAGGCGCTGCGCCCTTCCACGGGATCATTCCTGGGAAGCGCGTCCAGCCCCTCGGACAGCTCGACCTTCCTGTCTGCTTCGGAACACCCTCCAACTTCCGAAGGGAGACTTTGACGTTCGAGGTGGTCGGGTTCCGAGGAACCTACCACGCAGTGCTGGGAAGGCCATGCTACGCGAAGTTCATGGCCATCCCCAACTACACCTGCCTGAAGCTCAAGATGCCGGGCCCCAACGGGGTCATCACCGTCGGCCCCACGTACAAACACGCGTTCGAATGCGATGTGGAGTGCGTGGAGTACGCTGAGGCCCTCGCCGAGTCCGAGGCCCTCATCGCCGACCTGGAAAGCCTCTCCCGAGAGGTGCCAGACGTGAAGCGACATGCCGGCAACTTCGAGCCGGCAGAGACGGTTAAGGCCGTCCCACTCGACCCCAGTGGCGACACCTCCAAGCAGATCCGGATCGGTTCCGGGCTCGACCCCAAATAGGAAGCAGTGCTCGTCGACTTTCTTCGCGTAAACGCCGACGTCTTTGCGTGGAGTCCCTCGGACATGCCCGGCATACCGAGGGATGTCGCCGAGCACTCGCTGGATATTCGGGCCGGAGCCCGACCAGTCAGACAGCCTCTGCGCCGATTCGACGAGGAAAGGCGCAGGGTGATAGGCGAGGAGATCCACAAGCTGATGGCAGCAGGGTTCATCAAAGAGGTATTCCATCCCGAATGGCTTGCCAACCCTGTACTTGTGAGGAAGAAAGGGGGGAAATGGCGGATGTGTGTAGACTACACTGGTCTCAACAAAGCATGTCCGAAGGTCCCCTACCCTCTACCTCGCATCGATCAAATCGTGGACTCCACTGCAGGGTGCGAAACCCTGTCTTTCCTCGATGCCTACTCAGGGTATCATCAAATCAAGATGAAAGAGTCCGACCAGCTCGCGACTTCTTTCTTCACACCCTTCGGCATGTACTGTTATGTCACCATGCCGTTCGGTTTGAGGAACGCGGGTGCAACGTACCAGCGGTGCATGAACCATGTGTTCGGCGAACACATCGGTCGCACGGTCGAGGCCTACGTCGATGACATCGTAGTCAAGACAAGGAAAGCCTCCGACCTTCTCTCCGACCTTGAAGTGACATTCCGGTGTCTCAAGGCGAAGGGCGTCAAGCTCAATCCCGAGAAGTGCGTCTTCGGGGTGCCCCGAGGCATGCTCCTGGGATTCATCGTCTCCGAGCGGGGCATCGAAGCCAACCCGGAGAAAATCGCTGCCATCACCGGCATGGGGCCCATCAAGGACTTAAAAGGCGTACAGAGGGTCATGGGGTGTCTCGCGGCTTTGAGCCGTTTCATCTCGCGCCTCGGCGAAAGAGGCCTGCCCCTGTACCGTCTCTTAAGGAAGGCCGAGTGCTTCACTTGGACTCCCGAGGCCGAGGAAGCCCTCGGGAACCTGAAGGCGCTCCTCACCCAGGCGCCCATCTTGGTACCCCCAGCCGATGGAGAAGCCCTCCTGGTCTACGTCGCCGCTACCACTCAGGTGGTCAGCGCCACGATCGTGGTCGAAAGGCAGGAAGAGGGGCATGCTTTGCCCATTCAGAGGCCGGTTTACTTCATCAGCGAGGTGCTGTCCGAAACCAAGATCCGCTACCCACAAGTTCAGAAGCTGCTGTATGCAGTGATCCTGACGAGGCGAAAGCTGCGACATTACTTCGAGTCTCATCCGGTAACTGTGGTGTCATCCTTCCCCCTGGGGGAGATCATCCAGTGCCGAGAGGCCTCGGGACGAATCGTGAAGTGGGCGGTGGAAATTATGGGCGAGACAATCTCATTCGCCCCTCGGAAGGCCATCAAGTCCCAGGTACTGGCGGACTTCGTAGCCGAATGGGTTGACACACAGTTGCCGACGGCTCCGATCCAACCGGAGCTCTGGACCATGTTTTTCGACGGGTCGCTAATGAAGACGGGAGCCGGCGCGGGCCTGCTCTTCGTCTCGCCCCTCGGGAAACACCTGCGCTACGTGCTGCGCCTTCATTTCCCGGCGTCCAACAATGTGGCTGAGTACGAAGCTCTGATCAACGGATTGCGGATCGCCATCGAGCTAGGGGTCCGACGCCTCGACGCTCGCGGCGACTCGCAACTCGTCATCGACCAGGTCATGAAAAACTCCCACTGCCGCGACCCGAAGATGGAGGCCTACTGTAATGAGGTTCGACGCCTGGAAGACAAGTTCTATGGGCTCGAGCTTAACCACATCGCCCGGCGCTACAACGAGACTGCAGACGAGCTGGCAAAGATAGCCTCGGGGCGAACGACGGTTCCCCCGGACGTCTTCTCCTAGGATCTGCACCAACCCTCCGTCAAGATCGGCGACACGTCCGAGCCCGAGGCGCCCTCGGCCCCGTCCGAGGTGACCTCGGCCCGGCCCGAGCCATCCTCGGCTCAGCCCGAGGAGCCCTCGGCCCCCGAGGGCGAGGCCCTACGCATCGAGGAGGAGCAGAGCGGGGTCACGCCAGATCAAGATTGGCAGACCCCGTACCTGCAATATCTCCGCCAGGGAGAACTGCCCCTCGACCGAGTCGAGGCTCGGCGGGTGGCGCGACGCGCCAAGTCGTTCGTCTTGCTGGGCGATGAGAAGGAGCTCTACCACCATAGCCCCTCGGGCATCCTCCAGCGATGCATCTCCATCGCCGAAGGTCAGGAACTCCTGCAGGAAATACACTCGGGGGCTTGCGGCCATCATGCAGCACCTCGAACCCTCGTCGGGAACGCTTTCCGCCAAGGCTTCTACTGACCGACGGCGGTGGCTGACGCCACTAGAATTGTCCGCGCCTGCGAAGGGTGCCAATTCTATGCGAAGCAGACCCACCTGCCCGCTCAGGCTCTGCAGACGATACCCATCACCTGGCCCTTCGCTGTGTGGGGTCTGGACCTCGTTGGCCCTCTGCAGAAGGCGCCCGGGGGCTACACGCACCTGCTGGTCGCCGTCGACAAATTCTCCAAGTGGATCGAGGTCCGACCCCTGAACAGCATCAGGTCCGAGCAGGCGGTGGCGTTCTTCACCAACATCATCCATCGCTTCGGGGTCCCGAACTCCATCATCACCGACAACGGCACCCAGTTCACCGGCAAAAAATTCTTGGATTTTTGCGAGGATCACAACATCCGGGTGGACTAGGCCGCCGTAGCTCATCCCATGTCGAATGGGCAAGTAGAGCGCGCCAATGGCATGATTCTACAAGGGCTCAAGCCTCGGATTTACAACGACCTCAACAAGTTCGGCAAGCGGTGGATGAAGGAACTCCCCTCGGTGGTCTGGAGCCTGAGGACGACGCCGAGCCGAGCCACGGGTTTCACGCCGTTCTTCCTGGTCTACGGGGCCGAGGCCGTCTTGCCCACGGACCTGGAATACGGCTCCCCGAGGACGAGGACCTACGACGATGAAAGTAACCAAGCTAGCCGAGAAGACTCGCTGGACCAGCTGGACGAGGCTCGGGACAGGGCCTTACTACACTCGGCGTGGTATCAGCAGCCCCTTCGACGCTATCACGCCCGAGGGGTACGACCCCGAGACCTCCAGGTGGGCGACCTGGTGCTTCGGCTGCGGCAAGACGCCCGAGGGAGGCACAAGCTCACGCCCCCCTGGGAAGGGTCGTTCGTCATCGCCAAAGTTCTGAAGCCCGGAACGTACAAGCTGGCCAACAGTCAAGGCGAGGTCTATGGCAACGCTTGGAACATCCAACAGCTACGTCGCTTCTACCCTTAAGATGTTTCCAAGTTGTTCATATACCTCACACCCACGCAAAGTTTAGTCAACAAGGAAGGGTCGGCCTCGCCTCGGCAAAGCCCGACCCTCCCTCGGGGGCTAAAAGGGGGGAAACCCCCTCTGCGTCAAAATTTTCCTCGAACAGAAAATCTCTTTTACCAGAATATCTTTCGTGCTTTCTGACTACTTCGGAAAATGGGTCCCGGAAACGACGGGGTACGCGTAAGCAGTCAAGGCTGACCGAGCCGAGGGACTCCTACGCCTCCGGGATACGGATACCTCACTCATCACCTTCTGCGATAAGTAACTCGCGTTCGGATAAGGTGACTCCGTGGATCGAACAAGTCCCTACGTACGGAAGCCCTTCTGTCGAAGCGATTTTTCGAGTCTTCTCGACCAAGTCGGCGATAGGGCCTCATGGACGGGCGAAAGTACGCGTAAGCGGCGAGGCCGACCGAGCCGAGGGACTCCCACGCCTCCAGGATACGGATACCTCACTCATCACCTTCCGCGAGAAGCAACTCTCGCTCGCACTAACATCCCTGTTACCGACAAAAAGTCCAGATACTTGAAACAAGAGGAAAAGAGACGCAGCTTTACAACGCAGCAAGGGTGCGTGTTCTGGCCCCGACGGCCGCACAAAGCACACACTACAAGACAAGCTGATCCTGCAGGCTCGGGTCACGCTAGAAGGGAGCGGCGACACCCTCGGCATCGACGGCACCTTCGGCGAGGCCCGACCTAGCCTTGGACGGCGACGCGGTCCGAGGGCCTCCGCTCCAAAGGACGACGTCATCACCACGCCCGAGCGATCGCCGTCAGGGACTTCTCCGGATCCGGCCCGAGCAGGCGGCTCGGCCGGCCACCTCCGAGGCCTCGGCCAACCACCTTCCGAGGGCGCCAGCCCGGTCCGAAGCCTCGGCTGATCAACTCCGACGTCAATCCTGCCCACGGACAACTCGGCTAGGCTCCGGCCAAACAGGTTTTATTTTCGAGCCGACTCCGCCTCTGCTCATGCTGATATCGCTACCCCTGGCCTCGGCTCGTTGAAGAGCGGCCGAGGGGTCTCTTTAACTAAGCTAGAGGAGCCTCGGACAGCAGGTCCGACCGAGCCGAGGGACTCCTACGCCTCCGGGATACGGATACCTCACTCGTCACCTTGACACGGGGCGACTCACGCTTGGTGAAGCGGTTCAGATAATCAGCGGACGAATCTTAGTGCTCGAAAATGAGGAAAAAACACGGCTCCGTGCCGGAGTTACATACATGTTCAGGCCCCGAAAGCCGAAATGAACAAAAAACTCGGCACTCAAAGTGCCATTACAAACGGAACTCCGGTTCCCCCCCCCCCCACAGGTACGAACAACCCCACTCGATGGGGGTGGGCCTGCGGGGCAGCAGAAGACCGACGAACGGCATGTCGCCGCCCGCCCCAGCAGCGGCGACGATGAAGACTTCTGCCCCGGGGGGCCGAACAGCAGCAATGATGGCCTCAGGGCGGATGCTGCTGCTAGGAGGCCCCCGCCCTTGCCCAAACTCGAGAGGCAAGGACGGGCAGAAGGCCGTAGAGTCGGAGGTTGGTCCGTGGCCAACCTCGGCTGTCGCGCTGGCGGAAGAACCTCTTCCAGCTGCCGTGGCGGGAGGCGGCACCGGGGGCGGCTCCGAGACTGCTCGGCTCAGAGAGCCGGGCACGCTGCAGCTGTTGGCGCCACGGACGACTCCCGCCCTTCCCCCCGATCACTGAGGGAAGGAGCGGGCCACCACCCGCGCAGGGGCCAACCCCGACTCGGCACACGCCCCTCCTCAGCCCTGGTGATGAAAATCCTTGAGGCTGAGGAAGGGGCAGAGGCCGCAGCCCGGCTCGCTTTCCCCCACCATCAAACTGGAGGTCACCATCTTGGGTGACCGCCGGTGGAGGGGTGCAGCCGGGCTGCATGATGAAAATCCTTGAAGCCGAACGATGGCTGAAAGGTACCAACTCCCACGGAGTTGCATTCCTCCAACGATGGAGCGAAAAGACGGCGGTTTCCCCCATCCGGGGGCTTGAAAGGTGGAGAGACACAATGCATAAGGGAGGAAGAAGACATGGTCACCTTACGAAGGGGGTCGCCCTCCTTTTAAAGGCAACTCCCCCTGCTTGCGCCCCCAACCGTCACGGGCTGAGTCTTCTCCAACACGCCTCCAAAGCCCTCCCCCGCGGCGCGGGGGCTGGGACCCACAAGTCATGGAGACCGGCTCCGAGCAGAAGAAGCCGAACCGCCGCGCGCGGCGCGCGCAACCACCCAGCGGTTACAAGTAACCCTCCACTTTTGCCCAGACCAGCGGGCGAAAGGGGCAGGCAGCCATGCAGGCGGCATGCAACCGCGCCAAGTGGACGCGCCTCTCCGACTCCTGACAGGCCAGCGCGGAGGCCCAAGCCCACGCGTCGCGCAACTGGCGCGCCGGGTGCTGCATGCAAGCCGCTGTACCACTTGCGCCACCACCGCACCTCCTCGATTGCGAAACCGATACCGCGATTCGAGGCGACCCAGCGCGCGACCCAGCAGCGCCAGCCTGACGCAGCGGTCAAACGCGGTCAAGAGTGGGCCGACAGTAATGACGGTGGCAGGCGCGCGAGAGCAGCGGTCACGCCATCGGCCAAGCTCATGTCCCATCCGGAGGCAGCGAGAGAACCCCCTCTCACGGTGTGAAGACGACGCGCCCGTGACCCGTTCCTCGAACGGCTCGCACACGCGCAACGGCAGCCTCGCCAACCGCTCGCCCCGGCGCATTAACTCCGCGGCTGGACAGGCGACGTTTCTGGCAGGAGCAGCCGGCAACGCCTCGCCTTCACCAACACGACCACACCAAAAAAGGTACGCCACGTCGCTCGGTTTCGTATCCTTTTTTCCCTTTTTTCTCTTTCTCTATCTCTTGCAACAGGGACCGGGAAAGGGGACACCCCCGAAGGGATCCTTCCTCGTGAAGGAACTAGGCTCCGAGCCTCCTTACTGATCAGGGGTTCGAAGGCTGGCCCCCCGAAGGGTTCAACAGCCGCCTCAGATCGCGTGGGCCCGACACCCACTACTGGTCAGGGGTTCGAAGGTCGGCCTCTCGAAAGGTTCCACGACCGCCTCAGGCTACTCGGGCTCCGCGCCCATTACTGATATGGGGTTCGAAGGCTGGCCCTCCGAAGGGTTCACAGTCGCCTCAGACATCGAGCGAGGGATGACCAGGGGTACGTTCGATACATAACCAAGGCTCGGGCTGCGCTCCCGAGGTACCCTAGGACATTTCCGAGACCAGCGGGAACGATCCTGTAACGGAATCCCATCGGAGGGAGGCAACGAGCCCTCGGACCCCGTCGCCAGGGGACCGGGTCCGGCAGATCACCCGCAGGTACTTTTGGGCGTGCTTCCGGGCCCCTAGCCGACCCCCAACGAACGGGGCACGGACGTCCACTCGGATTACCCGATTGCAGCTCACCGGAGACACCATGTTCGGTGCCCATCGAGGGTAACATGGCGCTCTCCCCCCCTCCTCCTTACGGAAAGGCGACGTAGGGGCGTATGTAAAAAAGCCGAGTCTGTCCCTGATCGTCCTCTCGCCCTGTGCGGAGGCTCGGGGGCTGCTCTCGCAAACCCGGCTCCGGCCGAACCGTTGACAGCGTCAACATACCAGCCCGAGAACTTGGGCCCCGACAGGGCACCCGGGCTACGGCCTGCTCGCATGAGGGAACCGCCAGACCAGCCGAGGCATTACGCAAGGCATTAAGACCTCGAAGGAGTGAAACCACTCCTCCGAGGCCTCGGGGGCTACACCCGGCGGGTGCGCTCGCGCGCACCCACCGGAACAAAGTACAACCGAGAAAGGCTGGTCCCCTTGCAAAAAAGTGCGACGCAAGCCTCCAAGCGAGTGTTAACACTCCCTTCGAGGCTCGGGGGCTACTGTCGGGGACCATAATTAGGGGTACCCTCAAGACGCCTAATTCTCAGCTGGTAACCCCCATCAGCATAAAGCTGCAGAGGCCTGATGGGTTTGATTAAGTCAGGGATCAGTCCATACGAGCGACTCGATCGCGCCTCGCCCGAGCCTAGCCTCGGGCAAGGGCAGCCGACCCTGAGGTGTTTCCGTCTCGCCCGAGGCCCCCTTTTTACGGCAGACGCATCTCCGGCTCACCCGAGGCCTTGCCTTCGTTGAGAAGCAACCCTGACTAAATCACCGCGCCAACCGACCAAGTCACCGGGGCATTTAACGCAAAGAGTGAGACCGACGGGCGACCAGGCTCTGCCAGGAGCGCCATAGGAGGCTCCACCCGACCCAGGGCTCGGACTCGGGCCAAGGCCCCGGAAGACGGCGGACTCGGGCTAAGGCCCCGGAAGACGGCGAACTCCGCTCCGCCCGACCCAGGGCTCGGACTCGGGCTAAGGCCCCGGAAGACGGCGGACTCGGGCTAAGGCCCCGGAAGACGACGAACTCCGCTCCGCCCGACCCAGGGCTCGGACTCGGGCTAAGGCCCCGGAAGACGAGGAACTCCGCTCCGCCCGACCCAGGGCTCGGACTCGGGCTAAGGCCCCGGAAGACGACGAACTCCGCTTCGCCCGACCCAGGGCTCGGACATTGCCCTGGCCTCTGCCGAACGACCTCCGCCTCGCCCGACCCAGGAGCTCAGGTTCGGCCTCGGCCATGCAGGACAAACTCGACCTCGACTTCGGAGGAGCCTCCACGTCGCCCGACCTAGGACACAAGTCCGCCACGTCAACAGGAAGCGCCATCATCGCCCTGCCCTGAGCCGACTCGGGTCGCAGAGAACAAGACCGGCGTCCCATCCGGCCAGCTCCGCCAGATAGGCAATGACGGCGCCCCACTAGACCCATGATGACGGTGACTCTCGGCTCCCTTACGGAAGCAGGGAGACGTCAGCAAGAGCACAGCTGTTCCAACAGCTGTCCCTCCATCAGGCTCCGTTACTCCTCCGACAGCCACGACGCCACACCGGCTGAGTGCCAAGATCTCTCCGGCTGCCACCTTGGCATGTACTTAGGGCACTAGCTCTCCCCCGCTAGACACGTAGCACCTTGCTACACCCCCATTTTGTACACCTGGATCCTCTCCTTACGACTATAAAAGGAAGGACCAGGGCCTTCTTAGAGAAGGTTGGCCTCGCGGGAACGAGGGCAGGGGCAGGCGCTCTCTTGGGGCCGCTCGCTCCCCTCACCCGCGCGGACGCTTGTAACCCCCTACTGCAAGCGCACCCGACCTGGGCACGGGGCGAACACGAAAGGCCGCGGGATCTCCGTCTCCCTCGTCACAACCCGGCTCCGGCCACCGACCTCGCTCTCTTCCCCCCTTCGCGCTCGCCCACGCGCTCGACCCATCTGGGCTGGGGCACGCGGCACACTCACTCGTCGGCTCGGGGACCCCCCGGTCTCGAAACGCCGACAAGTTCTATCTTACCATGTGTTTTGTAACCCAGATGGTCAATACCAGGGAGGGAGGCGATATCGATCTACCTGCTCGCATCCGTCGCTGGAGGATTGTTACGCAAACACAACCAGAGATGAATCCTCCTCCGAACCCTCCACCGGCTAGAACAGATCCTGTAGCTACCGCTCAGATGCAGGTGCTGTAGTAGATGGTGAATACCATGATGGAAATGCAAGCGCAGGTCCGTCAGGAATGTCAGGAGATGCGCCAGGAGCGTCAGGAAATTCGCCAGCAACGGCTAGAATGGTAGCAACTATTACCTCCACCACCACCACCAGCTCCACCCCGAGACAAGCACCGGGAATTCATGAGTCACAAGCCACCCACATTCTCCAGCTCTCCAGATCCTCTTCAGGCTAATGATTGGCTAAAGACACTGGATAAAATGCTCAACATTACTCAATGTACTGATCGGGAGAAGGTTCTCTATGCATTGGGTCGCCTCATTGGCCCTGTTGCCGATTGCTGGGACTCCTACTGTGCTGCTCAAGCTGCTGCTAATGTACTTGGGTTGAATTCTCTACACATTTCAGGAACTACCATATTCCTGCTGGTATGATGAAAATCAAGAAAAAAGAGTTTTTGTCACTCAAGCAAGGCAACATGATAGTGAGTGAATACCGAGATAAATTCATTCAACTATCAAGGTATGCTCTAGAGGAGGTTGCTGACGACGAGAGGAAACAGGAGCAGTTCATGGAGGGATTCATTGGGTCAATCTAGTACCAGCTGATATCCCACACCTTCCCATCTTTCTAGAGACTTTTGGACAAGGCTATAGCTCTTGAACACAAACGTGTTTAGCTGGGCGAGATGAAAAGGAAAGCTATCACCTAGGGCCAGGGGAGTAGTAGCATCCATCCTTGCTATGCTGCACCCTAGGGTACACCAGCTCATCCTGGAGGAGGTAGCAGTCTCATCAGCCACCTGCTCAGCAGACACCATAGGCTACACCGCAGACTACATGTCCTCGTCAGGCTGCCCCCACTGGCTCCCCGGCAAGACCTACTAGCCAGAACATAGCTACATGCACCACATGCTTCAAGTGTGGTGAGGTAGGGCATTATGCTAATGTCTGTCCTAAGAGGAACCCCAATACACCGACTCATGGTAATTCTAAGGGCAAGCAGACATAGACTCCAGCCAGCAACCATGGTTATAACATCACCAGGGTTAATCAAATCGATGTTGAAGCTACTGAGGATGGTTCTAACATCGTCGTTGGTCCGTGCCAGCTGTATACTTTTTGATTCTAGAGCTTCACATTCATTCATATCTGCTCGTTATGTTCATGCAAATAGTTTACCTTACCATGCTATGCGTAGATCTATGATAGTCATTACACCTAAAGGGGCTTATGAGGCAACATATATTAGTCATAGAATAGAAGTAACAATACTAGGAAGAAAGTTTTGGGCTATGCCTATAGTGCTAGAAGAGAGTACAAAATACTTAATCCTTGGCATGAACTGGTTAACACAGTGGATTGCAGTAATACATTGTGCTAGAGGAACAATAGATCTTTCTAGTCTTGATGGGGATAGATTTGAAGTCGCGGTTGCACCACCCACATCTAACAGACCTGCTATATACATGATCAACAATAAATTTGTGGGAGATCACATCAAAATTGTTAGAGAGTTTCCAGATGTTTTTCTAGAGGAGTTACCCGGAATGCCACCAGATAGTGAAGTTGAGTTTGTTATTGATCTCTTACCTAGGACTACTCCTATTTCAAAAAGGCCATACAGAATGTCAGTGGAAGAATTAAAAGAACTTAAGAAACAACTAAGTAAGTTGCAGGAATCGGGGTATATTTGTCTGAGTTCCTCACCTTGGAAAGCACCGGTTCTGTTTGTTCAGAAGACGGATGGTTCCCAGAGGATGTGTGTTGATTATAGATCACTTAGTGATGTCACGATTAAAAAAAGTACACCTAACCTCGTATTAAAGATTTGTTTGATCAGATGAGAGGTGTCAGGGTATTCTCTAAAATTGATATTACGTGGGGATATCATCAGATGAAGATCAGGCCTTTGGATATCCCCGAGACGGCTTTCTCTACTCGGTACGGGTTATATGAGTTCACGGATGTCGTTTAGCTTAACCAATGCACCAGCCTACTTCATGAATCTGATGAACAAGGTGTTCATGGAGTATTTTAAAAAGTTCGTTGTGGTATTCATCGGCAGCATTCTGATTTATTCCAAGAATGATAGTGATCATGAGGAACATCTATGATTGGTGTTGGAGGCCTTCGCCTTCCGAAGGTCCTCAAAAACACGACTAACATGTTTTCCAAGTATAATATACTATCATAGGTACCTTCGGATTTGCGATGAAGGTAGACACGATATGAAAGGCGCAGCCTGGAAAAGGATGAATCAATTCCGAAGCTATGGGCGGAGAAGCTTTGGCTTAGCGATGGACAATAGAACCGACCTAAAGGGCAAAAGGTTGTTTAGTCCTCGACAGATTATTCCTTAGTCAATAGTAGATGTCAAGGACATGGATGTAATTTTACACAGGCTGCATGCTGTGTCTATAAATAGATGAACAGTAACATCTTACTGTTCACGCTGGCTTGTAATCACTTGCACGTCACTCTCAGATTTTCACCTTCTGTCAAGACGAAGGTAGAAATGTGATTCAATATCATTGATGTCTATTTATGATTATGAAAATGTAAATAAGATTTAACATGATTATCCATGTTTTCTTCCATGTTTCACATTTGTGTTAAGATAATGAAGGTATGCTGTGTTAAGATAATGAAGGTAGGCTGCATGCTGTGTTAAGATAATGAAGGTATGCCCTTCATAACCTTCGTCCGAAGATCATTATCCTAAAGGAGATAATGCTTCGAAGGACGAAGGTCTTTAATTATTAACATTTGTGTTGCCTTGTTCTTAATTCATAGCATTTGAGAACAAGTAACCAACATTAGCGCCCACCTCCGGTGAACTCATTCGACCACCTTCGGCGAAGCTATGACCTTCGTCATGCCGCCAAAGAATTCTTCAGGGCTAGGGGCTGCACTGCAGCCACTGGACGTCAACCAAGAAACACTGCACGAAACCAGAAATCAAAAACAGAAGGCTACAAGTCCAACGCCTCAGGAGGAGGAGCTGGACCAAGAAATAAGGGACCTCGAAGCCATCCATCAATAGGTCTAGAGGAAGAAGGAGAATATGCTTTGTCTCTCAGAGCTACAAAGGAAGATCGATGGGGCTACTGAGGAAATGCGTCATCTCACTCAAGATGACCAGGACCGAAGACCTCAACGCAGAGAGCTTCGTCAGGACAATTCCTACGATGACGATGAATGGTATGATGATTTCCATCATGGAAATTTTGCTTTTGATGATGCTTCTCCTCTGTCAGTAGAACTGTAGGCTACCCCATGGCCCCCATCATACAAGCCACCCCAGCTCCCCATGTATGATGGGCACTCAGATTCGAAGCAGTTTCTGATGAGCTACGAAGCAACCATATATTCATATGGGGGCAACACTGCAGTCATGGCGAAATCCTTCGTCATGGCAGTCAAGAATGTCGCACAAACCTGGTACTCCTCTCTCGGGCCAGGAACAATCACATTTTGGCAGAAGCTGAAGGACATGCTGATCACCAGTTTCTAAGGGTTCCAGACGAAGCCGGTTACCACTCAAGCTTTGTTCCAGTGCACGCAAGACAACTTAACGAAGAATACCTCCAGGCGTATGTCCGAAGGTTCTTGCGTCTAAGATCACAAGTGCCCATAGTGCCCAATGAAATTGTCATTGAGGCCATGATCAAAGGGCTTCGGCCAGGACCTACGACTCAATACTTTGCCAGGAAACCCCCTCAGACCCTGGAGAAGCTTCTTTAGAAGATGGATGAGTACATCTGGGCTGATAATGATTTCCGCCAAAGAAGGGAAGAAGCTTATAGGTTTCTGAGATGACTAGGGGCTTCGGAGGAAGAATCCACCCTAGGCATGTCAGATCAATCCACAACTCCAGCTAGAGCGATGACAGAGGAATCCAGCTTCAAAGGCCACAACATAGCTCACAATCCTCAGGGCAACAGCAAAGCTCTTTCAGGCCACCAGCCCCAAGGGGCAGAGGAGGCAGGGGCTTCAGAGGAAGGTATGGGGATCAGCCTAGAAAGTTCTATTGTTTATTCTAGGGTGAAGACAAGGGCCACACTACAAGAACCTACCAGGTCATGATTGAGAAACAGAAGGAGATTGCCAAAGCTGAGGCGCGGCAAAATCAGCTGAAGCAGGTCTTACATACTGCTTCGTGCTACTCTCCCTATATACCAAAATACGTGGGTAATCAACCTGTAGCCTCTGTTGCATCAGCAAGTCATTCACAAGCTTCTTGGCCCTAGCTCCCACTACCACCACCATTGCCACCCACCCACACCCGAAGCCAGCAGCTAGAAGGGCATCAACACGCCCAACAGCAGCACGACTTCTCGGAGGAGTCCGAAGCTCGTACAGTCAATAGCACTGTACCAGAATCGAAGCATATATACTAAGGAATATCCTACTGTTGGTGTATCTTTATCTTTATGCCATTTTATTTTTTGTGTGCAAGAAAAAAGTAATGGAGAATTTAACTTCAATTCCATGTAATAATTGTGCCTATGTCTTCCTCATGGATTTACGAAGCTCGAAAGAAGTTTTTGAGAAAATAGAGTAAATTCCGAAGCTCAAAAGTCGTTCCTAAGGGAATGCAGAGCCAAAAATTGATGAAGCTGCAAGAAGTTGTTCCTAAGGGAACGCAGAGTAAGTTTTCTGCTCAAAAGTCGTTCCAAAGGGAATGCAGAGCCAAATACTGCCGAAATATAAGGCGAAGAAGTTCAAAAGTCGTTCCTAAGGGGATATAGAACTTATACCACCGAAATAGAAGGTGAAGAAGCTTAAAAGTCGTTCCTAAGGGGATGCAGAGCTTAAAACTCAAAAGACGTTCCTAAGGGGATGCAGAGTCTTCCGTGTTCCAGTGTGGGTGTATGAGTGGGTGTTCAAACATCATCATCACTTTGCATCATATCATTGCATCATTTAGCACAGCATCACATCATACATCATATCGCATCAACGGGACGATTGAATATGAAGCAAAACTTTGGTAATACTTCGTTGAATGAAAATATGCTAAGATACGAAGAAAATCTTCGGCAACACTTCATTGAATGAAAATATGCTAAGGCACGAAGCAAACTTCGGGTGATAATTCTATAAGATCTATCCTAGAAGGGGTTTCTTTCTTTTTGAAGCATGAAAAGAAGGGAAGGTGTTTTTTTGCCGAAGGCTCAAAAAACGGTATGTGTGTAAATTTCATGCATCGCAAAGAAATAAATTACAACAGCTTATATGTTCGATTCATTGTTCAATACATCAAATGATACATAGTTGTGTTACAATAGAAACTTAATCTTCCTTCAAATTGTTCCATACATCAAATATTACAAAATATTTTTACAATAAAGTCTACTCTTCTCTAAGGACTTTTTCTGCGACTTCGTTCAAAAGTTTATCGACACTTCATCGATAATGGAATTAGCAATGCCTATTATATCCAATGCTTCCTTCATCTCTGGATCAGCCAGGGGATTGTATGGCTCCGGCAGCGGTGATAGCTCAGTTGTAATAGGTACACTATTAGTTCGAAGACACAAAGTAAGTACTGAAGCTAAAATTCAAAAACAATACCTATACGCCTTTCACATTCAGCAGCTTCTTCAGCTCGCCTAGCTTCTTCTCGGGCATCATGGGTGTCTTTTTCATTCTTCCTTATAATTTTGCTGGCCAATTCCTAGCCACCGTTCACCCAGATATCAGAATAAAATTTTCTGCCCACTGAAGTAGCTTCAGCCGAGGGGTCCTTTATGTTATCTATGGACAAGGCAGCATCAGATTCGGTAGCAGCTTTAACATGATCACAGCCAACCTTCTCCAGGATAGCTGCGATCCTCGAGCACCAGAGAAAGCACAAATGTCCCCGCGATCGCTCAGGATCTCCTCGAAAGCTTCGGCTTCCCCACTTATCCACTCGATAACGCCTTTAGGGTCGCCTCAAATAAAATTTTCCTCAGAAGAATAAGCACCCACTTTGGAAAAGCTAGTTTTTAATTTCTTCACACAGTCCAAGGATTTTTCAAAACGTCTTTCCTTGGATTTGCAAAGTTCTTCAACATTTTTCTCTAGCTTATTCTTCCAATATTCACTGATCTCTTGGCTAGCCTGTGCGAGCGCGCAGTTCTCATTAGCTTCCGCAAGCTTTTTCCGAAGATCTTTGATCTCGACCTTTTGAGCTTCGGCATGAGCATGGTATTTGGCTTCATCTTCTTTCACTTTATTTACCAGAGAAATTAAAATCTTGTCTTTCTCTAAAGCTTCGTTTCTCAGCTCAATCACCTCTGAACGAAGGTTGTTGAGAGCTATTGTGCAGCTCTCGTCTTCGGCATTCTTTTGTGCCCTCAAGGCATTACTAAGAATCAAGCCCTGCAAGAAAAAGAAAGAATTAAGCATGACAATGAAACACTTCATTTTCAACTTTAAAGTTAGCAGCATCTGTACCTTTATACTATTGTATGCAAGGCTATCTGCAAGGTCATCCTTCGACATGGCGGCGAGGCTAGTCTCATGCTTCGGGAATCCCATACTTTTGGCTATCTCCCGGCAAATGGATATTTCTTTGTTGTCTAGGAGACAGTATAGGAAATCATCTTCGTCAGTGCCATTAAACACTAAGGCCCCTTTGGATATTTTAGTTTCTGGGCATAGTGTTTGGCTTCTAAGATTTCTTCTTTGGATAATTTTTTCCTTGAAGCATGTCGAATAATGTAATCAACATCTTCGGCCGGACCTTCGGAGACGGGAGATTTAGCTTTTTCTATCATGTCCAGCCCTACTGCCCTGCTGGTATCTGGAGTTTCTTGCCCAGCTTTATCCTCAGGCGCTGCAGTCTTCGTCTCAATGGGCACTGATGGCCCAGCTTCGGCTTTGGCCTGGACTATGACAGCTTCGACAACTTTCTTAGTAGGAGTAGGGGTCAAGGCTTTTGTGGTCTCCATGACAGCATCTAGTACGCTAGCCATCCTCCTCCTCTTGGGAGTTGTGGCAGGAGCCTTCGGCATCTTCGGCAATTTTGCCTCTGTTGATGGACTCAGAATTTCTAGGATCGTCACTGTTTTTTCCAATTCTGGCTCTATGGCCACATCATCTTTGGCTTCGGCTGGCCCGACAGTAGGCACCTTCGGCACTACAATCGATCCTTCAGCACCCTGGGCGGCGGGAGCAGTTTGTTCTGCTTCGGCAGTAGAGGAGGACCCTTCACCAAATTCAGGCACTATGGCCGTTTCAATATAGCGAGGTCAGTGGGTCAAAACCTTTATTTTCTTGCCCTTTGGCACATCTAGGGTGGCTAAAGCGGCAGTTTTTCTCTTTTTTCCTTGCCTTTTCAAGGGGTAGCGGTAGTCAGGATACATGAAGCCAATTGCATCAAAAACCCTGTTCAATCTTTTCTTGCCTCGACCCCTGAAGGCTGAGGACAAGGCATCATCTTTGGCCCTTGTGTATGTCCCAAGCAACTCGTCGCTGGTAGCATCAATACATTTCTATCAGTAATCATTTGGCTCGTCAAACTTCTCTTTGTATCTGAAGGTATATTTCAATCAAACTAACCCACCTTCGCTGGATTTAGCAGTGGTCTCCTTCGGCATCTCCCAGCTGTCCACAAGTGGCCACACTCTATAGGCTATGTGCTCTTGAATTATGTCCCTCGTGCCAATGAAAGCACAGACATTGCTGAAGGCTTTTTAGCATGCCTCATCATCACTCTCAATTGTTACCTTCGGCATTCGAAGGCCGAAGCGAGACAAGATGGGGCACTGGATAATTTCCTTACTGTCTTCTCTCTTAATCAAATCATTTTTGACGTAAAACCATTCCTCCATCCAGGCCCCGGGCCATCTTTTTCCGGTATGTTGGAACCAGGTAGCTTGCATTGGAGCGAGCAACAAATCCATAAGAACCAAAGTTGTTGTGATACTGCTCTTTGCCAGTGGCCTTCGTCTCATATAACAGTTCATGCATATTGCAAAAACACTTCGCGCTAGGTTCCAACCCCTGGCTTCTCACAGCCCAAACAAATAAGCTCATTCTGATTTGATGGAACCTCCCAAGTCATTAGGCTCACCTACAGTTGTCCTTGTCCAACGGACCTCAGACAACCCTGTAGGTGTACCTGATCACTTGACAAGTTCGGTATATGAATTTCTTACCTTGCCCAAGAGCGTTTCACATGTCACGCAGACATTACAACACATCGGAGATACGAGAATGCGGAAGCAAGTACAATAACTTACCTTATATTAAAGTAAGAAAGAGTTGTATTTATTATAGACTAGAGGTAAAATATAAGAGTTCTGAAGTATTATTATTATATCACTGGGAGGCAAAAACCCCTCTAGATAAACATCAAACAAAAGTTTTAACGGAGGATCCTTTCCTCCCGAAGCTTCACTCCTGGTTTTCTTCTTTGGGCACCACCTTTGAACAAAAGCAGCAAAAGTTTGCCGCTTCCTCACCTAAAACAACATGGGACAAAGCCCTGAGTATGAAGTGTACTTTCGCAAGACTTACTCGTCAAAGTAAAAGACTCTCAATGATATGCTAGCTTTAAGGGAATCAAGGTAAGGCTTATCAATAATCAAGACTCTGTTTGCAGAAATGCTTACTACAAGTGGATCCTTAAAAGTCCAACTTTTATTAGCAAGTTAAGTCATTACCTGAGTTCTAGAGTTCTTTCTACCCTAGTTCAAGCACTTGACCTATACTGGCCAATTTCTTATCAACCCTTTCTTATTCACTAGAATGCTACGTGTAGGTTAGTGACCAAGTCTTCATATCTGCGATGTTACGGCGATCCGAATCGATTATACTCAGCTGAGGATCTCCAATCACACAACATATGTAGCACTTAACCCTTGCATATGTCAACTCGCCACCGGGGTTCTTAAGACCTGATTAGGTTCACGCCAACCGAGAGCATAGATACACCACCGTCCAGCCTCTTGCCACAGAGGGTACACGCTACTCTCGTCATCTCTCCACTCCCATTGCGTGTTATCTTATTCTGGTATTAGTCTGCCCGAGGCAAAGCTTACCCATGACGAGGCATGTGACCAGTTAAAGGGTCCTCGATCATCAAGCCTACGTCGAGAAGGTCCTTAATCGACTCAGACAAAGACACTACACCGAGACTCTCTTCTCGTGCAAGTCACCCGCCCGGTCTCAGCTTTATCATTTCAAACCCAAAGTTTGGTACCTGGCAGAGGTACATCTTTTCCGATGTTGAACCCATCATGGCCATGATGGATCCACCATCAAGTTTTGTTTTTTTTAAAACATCCCACCCACTTTGAAGCATCATCTTTTGTAAAAACAAAACATTTTGTTTTCTAGAGCCAAGCTAAGCATAAGGAAAACCTTTTGTAAATCAGGGATTAAGGAGAAGTAACCAAATCCAAGGAAGGAAATGCAGCAACGGGTTTAGCACACAACTACTATCACCTAATGCATCAAGTAAGTGAGAAAGATTTTAAAATAACAAGGAGGTGGCAAATGCACCGGGGCTTGCCTTGTGTTACTGGTGAATCAGGCTCTGTTCCGCAGATATCAAAATAAAAACAGTTTCCTGCCTGATGTTCTTCACATGGTGGTGGTGAAGTCCTCGCTTCTTCGACTTCTATTTCCTCTTCGTTTTCTAGATATAGCCATATATAATCATGAATGCTCATGTAATGCTCATGAAGATGCAAAGATAATAAAAGTTTATTTTCTAAAGTTTTGAATACAATTTTCCTTCATGGATCTCTGAGAACTTAGGGTTTTCGGAGTCTATAGTGAAGTTCATAGGGTAGGGGAAACTAGGGTTTTGGGTTCCCAGTGATCCTAGGGACTCTAGCTCAATTGGAAGGGTCGAGCAGCATTAGGAGAACCTAAGGATACTAAAACGAATGACCAGAGAGTATGAACCGACCTGGAGCAAGCTGGCCTCGGCCAGATGTTTCTACGGTGGCAGATACACAGATTGGGGGCAATGAGCAATTCACGGTCTCTATGAACGATTGGAGGCAAGCGTGGGTGCTATAGATGGGTGATTACCCTACGGAGCTCGTAGTGCGCTCAATTTATAACGGGCTTAAGCGGTGGCTAGGGATTTGGATGGAGACGTGCAGCGGCCGGAGAAGAAGAGGGTTACTGGCACTAGGGATTGGTGGCCTTTACCGTGGCAAGCACCCCGGCGATCACCAGATAGGCTTAACACGATCGACTGCGACGTGATAAGATGCCCGAGAACGTGGCATACGATCGGCAGGCAGCCAACGACGGTGAGCTTATCTGCGCCGGTCGCAAGGCAAGGCGGTACAGCGGCCAGCCTCCAGGGTTATTCCCAAGCGAAGATCTTTTGCCTAGGAGTGTTATCCGGTAACTGGTGAGCATGTATCGCAACGGCGGCGTGGATCTAGGCGCACGGTCGCCGGCGGTAAGGTGCGCTGCACCAGCGATCTTGTTCAGGGTACTGTACCATCGCGACTACCCTTCAGAACGACTAATAGAGCTCTTTTGAGGGCAATTTGTGCCAAATTTTGTGTAGTGACCAGACCAACACTCTGCATCAAAATTGTAGTTCAACAAACCAACTTTAAGTTTGCCACAGAGGTTTTAGTTAAACAACCACTGAATAAAGCACTACATGGTTCCAAAGTTGATCCTATACACTGTTAACCAGGGTTTCAGACTTGAGACTAACTGATAGCCCAACTTTGGGCCCAGTTTTCTCTCAACTTTGCATAACAACAATGCTTAATCCCTTAAGCAAAGTTGTACTCCTATTGTAGCTCTAAACCTTTGATGTGTTGACTTAGGGCAAAATTATTCATAATTTGGAAGATACAAGCTTCTAAAGTTGAGCCTTTCTACTGAAATTCAGACTTAGCATATGGAGCCTAAATGTAGCTTTTTGCAAATAGGCCCAAAACTTAGGATTTCATTTGCAAATCTTCAAATATGTGAACCATATGACCTAAGGTACCTTATTTCCATGGTTTTTGCACTTAGGTCCAAAAATGTGCATATTTTGCATATAACCCCTTAGGGTTTCAATCTAGGGTTTTCCAGGGTTCTATTTAGGGTTTTTAGTACTTCTAGGGTTTGGATACCAGTTAAGTCTATTCATGATGATATTTTATGACTATTTCAATTGAGTTTTGAAGTTTTTACTTATTAGGCCTTGTTTCCACTATTAAGCCCAATCTAGGGTTAAGCACTGTACCCTAGGGTTTCACTTAAAACATGTCCCATCAATACAACTTTGTTTGAAATCTTTGCCTAGTGAATGCACTCTAGGTGTGACAAACACATGATATGCCAATGCTTATGATGTCATGCTCTAGTTTTAATGGCAGTAACACTAGGGGTGTTACATCCTTCCCCCATAAAAGAATCTCGTCCCGAGATTAAAAGTCCTAGGGCAAGTAATGGAAAAGGAAACACGTCATACTTTTATTTCCTTATTTCTGGTACAAGGCAGGGGTGGTATGGTGTTTCATTCATCTATTACAATAAATGTATACATCTTATAAGTTACACGAAGTCAAAAAGCCTGGGAAATTCTTATCTAAAAAGTCTTGAGTCTCCCAAGTAGCTTCATATTCTGTATGTTGGTTCCACTGTATCTTATAAAACTTGAGAGTTTTCCTTCGGGTAATTCTGTCCTTCTGATCCAAGACTCGAATAGGATGTTCAGAATATGTCAAGTCTGGTTCTAAGGCAACATCCGATACTTCAATGGTTCGATCGGTAACCCGAAGATACTTCTTCAATTGAGACACATGGAACACATTATGTATAGTAGACAAGGTTTCGGGTAACTGGAGTCGGTATGCCACTGGTCCATATCTTTCAAGGATAGGAAAAGGACCAATGTATCGAGGTGCAAGTTTCCCCTTTACACTGAAATGTGATACACCCTTCATTGGTGAAACTTTCATGTAAACATAACCTTCAACTTGAAAGTGCAAGGGTTGTCGTCGCTTGTCTGCATAACTCTTCTATCGAGCTTGAGCTTCTTTCAAACTATGAATTATTCACCGAACTTTCTCTTCGGTCTCCTTTACCATATCTGGCCTGAAGAAACTTCTTCCACCTGGTTCAGACCAGTTTAACGGAGTACGACACCGTCGTCCATACAAAGCTTCAAAGGGTGCCATTTTGATGATTTCTTGATAGCTATTATTGTACGAGCACTCCTCTAATGGTAAACAATCATCCCATTTCTGTGGGATTTCCAGTACACATGCTCGTAACATGTCTTCAAGTATCTGATTTACCCTCTTAGTTTGCCCACTGGTTTGAGGATGATAGGCCAAACTATGGAGCAATTTAGTACCCAAGGATTTGTGAAGTTCTTCCCAAAATTTGGATACGATTTGAGGTCCACGATTTGACACTATGGTCTTCGGAACACCGTGCAAACTGAGAATGCAAGCAATGTATAGTTCCGCATATGTGAGGACTGGGTAATATGTCTTGACTGGCAGAAAATGAGCAATTTTCGTAAGCTGATCAATTATAACCCAAATAGAATCATATCCTCTTGCTGTCCTGGGCAATCCCACAATAATGTCCATGCTAATATCTTCCCATTTCCATGTTGGTATAGGTAAAGATTGCAATGGACCAGCAGTCTTCATATGTATGGCTTTCACATGTCTGCAAGTGTCACATCTTGCCACATAGCGTGCAATTTCAATCTTTATCTTTGTCCACCAATAATACTGTTTTAGATCATGATACATCTTAGTGCTTCCGGGATGAATAGAATAGCGACTAAGATGTGCTTCATCTAGAATTTGTTGGCGGATCTCATCATTCTTAGGTACAACTATGCGGTTATTAAACCATACAATGCCTTGATCATTTTCTCTAAAACAGTTTGCTTTACCGGCTTTGATCTTCTCATGGATGTGTTTCATACCCTCATTATTCTTTTGTGCATCAATTATCCTCCGTAGAAGTACTAACTCAAGCTTTAGTTGATTTAAGGCGCCATGTTGGATTATTCCCAGGTTCAACTTCTCCATTTCTTGGCATAACGTAATGTCAGAAGCCTTCATCGTCAGACAATGGCACGAAGCCTTGCGACTTAATGCATCTGCCACTACATTAGCCTTACCTGGGTGATAATGAATTTCTAGTTTATAATCCTTAATAAGCTTAAGCCATTGTCACACCCGGCTTTAAGGAACAAAGCCAGGTGCATCTCATACATGCGCCAAGAAGACAACACATATAATAACAGAGTGTATAGAGATAAATGTCATAAACATCAGAGTATTTATTACATAGCGGAAGACTTATTACAAAATAAAAGGTAAATATAAAACGAACTAAGGATCGTCAGCGCCAATGTCGACTGGGAAACGCCACCTAGATCAGATCATACTCCTCGCTTTGAGGCTCCTCCTGAACCACCTGCTCTTCTCCTGTGGGGGGGGGGGTGTGAGACAGCAAGAGTGAGCTCACATACGTTCATAGCTCAACAAGTCGTGGGGAATAATGTGGCATGAACTCACCAAAGGTGGGAGTTCATGAAGTGTAAGGCTGATCAATGAAATAAAGGCTGAAGCTGAGCATTGCTTTTATAAGTTGGTCAAAATTTTATTAGCAATTACTAAGTATAAGTGAATAACAATCCATAGTAATAATAAATAAAAGTAATAATAAAATAATCCCAAATGCAATGAAATGACAGGTTAAATTTAAGTTCCATAATTTAATCATGTGAGTGTCCGAGCCGCTCATGACCGTGAGCACGGCTAGTATACCAGTTTTACACTCTGCAGAGGTTGCGCATCTTTACCCACAAGTCGTGTTACCCATTTGCCACGGAGTTGATCAGACTCCATACACCTCTACCTAGGAAGCGAGGCAGGGTACCACTACGAGGCCTTTACAAAGTTCCACTAGCTTCAGACTACCCGCTACAGTTTATAGGAAGTTCCAATGCAGGGTTCCTGGCTGACCGCCATCGCAGCAAAATCAACCAGGGACCTCCCTACACTGACCACTCCCCTACTGCCCTTGCCCCTTTCGGGTAAGGTAGCCCTCCCCTAGCTTTCCTAGTTAATCAGCCAAGGGCGTCCCATTAAACCCTTGTGGTAGCACTGTTTTCCCGGGTGGTTCTCCATGTTCCCATTAACATAATGATCTTAACATGAACAAGGAAGAATAAAACAGATAACAATAAATAGTATAACAATGAGTGATGAATATCTCTATACCCAAATCCACATAAAGCAATAGCATGTACTACCCAAAACTTTAGTAGTAAAACCAGTGGTGAAGCAAGGTATAAAGATAGTCAAAATCTAGGGTAACCTATTGGGTCCCATCAAAATTAACCTATGCAGATCATTATGAATAATAAGAACATGAATGGGTAAAAGAAGTGATCAAGGGCACAACTTGCCTTCAACGAGCTCCTGCTCAGCTACTTCAACTTGTTGAAGCTCAGGTTCCACAGTGGGTTGCTCGTCTACTCGCATCAATACAATACATACATGGCATAGCATAAATTAACATCACATCAAACATGCAAATAGAATATACAGTAATAAACTAGACATTAAAATAAGATCACAGGAACTGGAATCATCAAATTTGGAGTTATAGAATTTAAGTTATGAATTTCCTAAGATTTAAGGTGATTATAATAGGATTAGATGATAAATTAATTTTCTAACAGAGTTCATGTCAAAACAGTGATTCTAACTGATAGAGAATAATATTACAAAATTTTAGAAATTGGAATGGGTCAATTTGGACTAAAAATGGATTTTCTATGATTTATACAAGTTCTAGGGTTTATTTTCATATTAAAAATCTATTTCTAATTCATTATTCCATTTACAGTCGGCTCTGGACTGGGCGCAAGATTACCAGAGACAGTAGGGGGCTCGGCGCAAGAATACTCAAGACACAGGAAACCCCAGACATGGACGGCGGGTTCATTTCTCTAAAACTCAGGGACTCTTTAGCAAGATTACCGAGCCGAAGGGGTATCCTGCATTGCCAGCCATCCGATCAACAATCGAGGGCTCTGATTAGATATCTAAACCCGCGAACCGGTAAGCTACCGTGGCCGTTGGATCGGTGATCTGCGGCCCCGATTTAAAATACCCCAGATCGTTCTGCACTCGTCAGATCAAGATCGGACGCTCCACCGCGATTCGAACAAAGGCTAAGCTGGATCTAACCGGGACCGTTCGATTCCCATCTGACAACACACGTGTACTTTCCCCCCCAGCCACCGCACAGCCAACCGGCGGTGCGACAGGATTCGCCCTCACGGCGGAGCTCGCCGGCGAGCTCCGCAATCTCTGCCCAAACGTGGCCCTTTGCAACGCGGAATGGGTGCTATCCCAAATTAAGGGTTTGGCGGAGATAGGGGAGGGGTCATTACCGACAGTCTCGGCGCGAAGAGTGTCCGGCCACGGCGAAGGCGGATCCGTGGCGGCGAAGCTTCACCGTCGAGGAATTCCAGTGTTCCCGGGCGTCGGTTCCGCGCGACGAAGCCACAGCACACCTCCACGTGAACAAGCGGAGCTTCTCGACCCGACACAAGGGCCTTGGCGGGTCTGTAGAGCGGCGGCGCAGTTTCGGTGGCTAGTGGCCCTCTGGCGGCCGTGAGCGCGATGAGTTAGGGTCGAGGAAAGAGGGGATGAGTTCACCTTTATGCGCGTGGAAGGTTCCGCGCCCTCGGTCAATCTCCACTAGCGCGGACTTGCCGATCGGAACGGATCCTAGCGCCCGCCCGCCATGCGCGGCGATTCTGTTGGGAGGAGAACGCCGACAGGCGGGACCCACACAGCAGTGAAACGGAGCGTGAGCGAGGAAATGGACGAGCGCGCGAGCCGTGCGCGAGGGCGCCTGACGAAGCGGGCCCACTGGTCGGTCTACGGGAGCGCAGCGAAGGTGGAGGCATGGGCCGCGCGGAAGCCATCTCCAGATGGGCCAGATGACGTATCCGAGGCCCAGGTTTGCTCCCTTCCCTTTTTCTTTTATGTTTTATTTTCTGTTTTTCTTTTATTTATAACTCCTTTGAATCCAAATTTTGAATGCCATCTCAAGTGCAAATTTAAACTCATTTTAACTATGCATATTGGTCATACCAAATTATGAGGATGTTATTTAAGTTATAAGATTATTTTATATTGGATATTGTTTCCTTCTTTCCTCTATTTTCATGGCTTTGCATTCAATTTAGAGGTTAAATTCCATTTGTCCATTAATATTAATATGTTGTTAATGACACATTTATTTTTATTATCCACATATGCACAATCAAATAAAACCCAGCATGATGCACATTTTAATTTAATTGTCATTAGTCAATTAATGACTTTTGGAAGTGTTGATTCACCTGTTATAATTGACAGAGGCAAAAATATGTGTAAATCAACTATGTTTTAAATTTTTACATTTTGAGCATTACAAATCCTACCCTCCTTAAAAATAATCTCGTCCTCGAGATTTAAGAAGATCTAGGAAAAAGGTTGGGAAAATCTATGCGAAGCTCTTCTTCTCTTTCCCAAGTAGCTTCATCCTCTCCATGGTGACTCCATTGTACCTTGCACATCTTGATCACCTTATTTCTTGTAACTCGAGTCAAAGTGTCCAAAATCTTGATGGGGTACTCAGCATAAGTCAGATCATCTTGAACACTAAGGTCCTCCATTGGTAACTGCTCCTCAGGTACCCTAAGGCACTTCTTTAGCTGAGATACATGGAACACATCATGTACATCTGACAGATGATCGGGTAACTCCAGTTGATATGCAACCTCACCCACTCACTTTAAGATCAAGAAGGGTCCAATAAAGCGAGGGGACAACTTCCCTTTAACTTTAAATCTCCTCATACCACGAAGTGGTGACACCTTCAAGTAGACATGATCACCCTCCTTAAACTCCAGTAATCTTCTCCTATTATCAGCATAACTCTTTTGCCTGGATTGTGCAATTCTCAAATTTTCTCTTATCATCCGAACTTGTTCTTCCGCCTCTTGAATAAGTTCAGGCCCAAAGAACTATCTTTCTCCAGTCTGATCCCAATATAGAGGGGTCCTGCACTTTCTGCCATATAGAGCCTCAAATGGTGACATCTTCAAACTGGCCTGGTAGATATTATTATAAGAAAACTCAGCATAGGGTAAGCTCTTCTCCCAACTGCCACCATGTTTAAGAGCACAAGCTCTTAACATATCTTCTAGCACTTGATTAGTCCTCTCTGTCTGTCCATCAGTCTGGGGATGGTAGGCTGAGCTAAAATTTAACTTTGTATCCAAACTCTCATGCAACTTCTTCCAAAATCGAGAAGTAAACTGTGATCCTCGATCAGACACAATCTTCTTAGGCACTCCATGTAGACAAACTATCCGAGTCATATACAATTCTGCTAGCTTGGCTCCCGTATAATTAGTCCTCACAGGTATAAAATGAGCCACCTTTGTCAATCTGTCCACAATTACCCAAATAGAGTCATATCCTGCTGGAGTGCGGGGTAGTCCAACAATAAAATCCATACCAATTTCTTCCCATTTCCACTCAGGTATCTTCAATGGGTGCAATAATCCAGCGGGTCTTTGATGTTCGGCCTTGACTCTTTGACACACATCACATTTAGCCACATGAGCAGCCACATCTCTTTTCAGTCCATACCACCAATACTTTTGCTTCAAATCTTGATACATCTTAGTGCTTCCAGGGTGGATGGAGTAATCAGAATCATGAGCTTCTTTCAATATAGCCTCACGGAGGCTATCGATCTCTGGAACACATATCCGATCTTTGAACCATATAGTACCTTGCTCATCCTCCGTGAATTCCGGAACTCGACCATCCGTGATCAGATCCTTAATCTCTTGAATCTTAGCATCACCAACCTGACCTTTACGAATCTCTTGCTCCAAGGTAGGTTCCAACTCAATGGTAACTCCTTCAGTATGAGTAACAATTCCCAAATTGAGTCTCTCAAAATCTTTTGCTAAATCATCAGGTAGCTAGACAACGAAAGCGGAGTGAACACGTTCTTTCCGACTCAAGGCATCTGCGACCAAATTCGCCTTACCTGGATGATAGTGAATCTCCAAATCATAATCCTTAATAAGCTCCAACCAACGGCGTTGCCTAAGGTTGAGATCCTTCTGAGTGAATATATACTTCAAACTCTTATGATCCGTGTATACTTGGCACTTAGTTCCCATAATGTAGTGTCTCCAAATCTTAAGTGCATGCACAACTGCAGCCAGCTCTAAGTCATGGGTGGGGTAGTTCAATTCATGCTTCCTCAACTGACGAGATGCATAGGCAATCACATGACCATCTTGCATAAGCACACATCCAAGTCCTTGGCCACATGCATCACAATAAATGTCAAATCCCTTCTGCAGATCTGGCATAATCAGTACTGGAGGTGACATCAATCTCTCCTTCAATTGATCAAAGCTTTCTTGGCATTTCTCATCCCACTTAAATTCTCTTCCTTTCTCCAAAAGCGTTGTCATGGGCTTAGCAATCTTAGAAAACCCTTCAATAAATCTCCGATAATATCCTGCGAGTCCCAAGAAACTCCGAATCTCCGTAACTGTAGTGGGCACTCTCCACTCCATAATCTCCTTCACCTTAGCAGGATCCACTGCTATTCCTCCATTAGAAATAATATGACCAAGGAATGGCACCTTGTCAATCCAAAACTCGCACTTGCTGAACTTAGCGTAGAGTTGATTATCTCGTAATTTCTGTAGCACCAACCTTAAATGTTGTTCATGATCACTTTCATTCTTAGAATAGATAAGAATATCATCAATAAACACCACGACGAATCTGTCCAAATAATCCATAAACACTTTGTTCATCAAATTCATGAAATAAGCCGGTGCATTGGTTAATCCAAATGACATAACAGTTGTTGGGGTCATGCTTCGTTGCGCCGAAGGTCTTGCACGAAGAAGCAGCTTCGGCTGAAGTTGTCCCCAGGAGATGGCCGAAGGTTCCTTTTCATGGAGCTTCGGCGTTACAAACCGACATAGAGATAGAATGACCTTTTTATCCATAAAGGTCTGAGTCAATGTTGTAAATTTTTGTAAGGGGCATAATTGTAATTTGTCGCAGGCTGTGACCTGTGTCTATAAATAGATGAACAGTGCCTCTGTACTGTTCACGCGAACTTGCCATTTGCTTTCGCATCACACTTGTACTTTTGCTTTCCTCAGGACCAAAGGTACACTTTTAATTCGAAGTCATTTATATTCGTTCATGATAATAAAAATGGAGATGATTCTATGATGATATTTAGATATTTATTTCATTCTTTATGATCTGTATGAATACTTCGTTCCTTGCTATTATGTTTACGAAGGTACGTCCTTCGTAACCTTCGTCCGAAATTCCTTATATCTCGAAAGGATATAATGTCTTGGAGGACGAAGGACTTTAACCCTTAACATTTTCTATGTTGCCTTGTTCTTAATTCTTAGCATTTGAGAACAAGCCCCCAACATTGGCGCCCACCTCCGGTGAACTCACTTCCACTTTTCTGAGCTGATGGCTTCGTTCAACAACCAAGCTGGAGCTGCTTCGGCTTCGAAGCTGGTGCTCCCGATAACAGGCGGTTCTTGCTCAGAGCCGGCCAACAAGAAGCAGAAGAAGGAGGCTCAGAGAAGGGTGCAGCATGTTGGAGTGCAGGGACCCTTCATCAAGTCAAAATGGTCCCACATTCCAATCACTTTCTCTCAGGAAGACCTTCAGCTTAAGGATTATCCTCACAATGACGCCATGGTTATCTCTTGCGTGATCAAAGGATTTCTGGTTCACAATGTCTTGGTTGATACAGGCAGTGCAGCTGATATTATATTTGCTAAAGCCTTCAGACAAATGCAAGAGCCCGAGGACAAGATTCATGATGCTTCGCACCCTCTTTGTGGCTTTGGAGGGCGGCAGATTATAGCACTTGGGAAGATTACCATGCCGGTAACCTTCGGATTTGTTAACAACACAAGGACTGAGCAAATTGTGTTTGATATTGTTGACATGGAGTATCCTTACAATGCTATCATTGGCCGTGGTACTCTTAATGCCTTCGAAGCAATTCTCCACCCAGCTTATCTCTGCATGAAGATACCTTCGGACCAAGGGCCTATTGCTATTCATGGAAGCCAGGAAGCTGCTAGAAGGGCCGAAGGAAGCTGGACTGACTCCAAAGCAATCCATAACATAGATGGAGCTGAAGCTTGTGAACAGTACAAATTTAGAAGGGAGAAGGCAGCTTCAGCGGATCAGCCGAAGCCCATGCTATTGTGTGAGGATATAGCAGAGCAGAAGGTGCTGTTGGGCTCGCAATTATCTGAAGACCAGGAGAAAACCTTGATAAGGTTTTTATTCAACAACAAAGATGTTTTTGCATGGTCAGCCAATGATCTCTGTGGAGTAAATCGGGATGTTATTGAACATTCGCTCAATGTTGACCCATCCTTCAGACCCCGAAAGCAGAGGCTTCGGAAAATGTCTGACGACAAGGCCGAAGGGGCTCGCAATGAAGTAAAAAGACTCCTCAGTGCAGGAGTTATCAGAGAAGTGAAGTATCCAGAGTGGCTAGCTAACACTGTTATGGTGAAGAAGGCCAATGGCAAGTGGAGAATGTGTATTGATTTCACAGATCTCAACAAGGCTTGTCCGAAGGACGAATTCCCGCTGCCAAGGATAGACTCTTTAGTCGATGCAGCAGCTTCTTCAGAGCTCATGAGTCTCCTAGACTGCTACTCAGGCTATCATCAAATTTGGATGAAGAAGGAAGATGAGCCGAAAACTAGCTTCATAACCCCAAGTGGCACATATTGCTATCTTCGGATGCCTGAGGGGCTCAAGAATGCTGGAGGGAGTTTCAGCAGAATGACTGCGAAGGTTCTCCAGTCTCAGATAGGCAGAAATGTGTTGACCTATGTTGATGACATTATCGTAAAAAGCACGAAGCAGGAAAATCATATTGCTGATCTGTAGGAGACCTTCACCAGCTTCAGACAAGCTGGTCTGAAGCTGAATCTAGAAAAATGTGTCTTCGGAGTAAAGAAGGGTAAATTTCTTGGATGCTTGGTTTCAACAAAGGGAATCGAAGCTAATCCAAATAAAATCGAAGCTATACTTCGAATGGAGCCACCAACCACAAGAAAGGGAGCCCAAAGATTGACAGGAAGGCTGGCATCTCTCAACAGATTTATATCCAGATCAGCAGAAAGAAACTTACCATTTTTCGAGGTACTAAAGTCAGCTGAAGTCTTTCAATGGGGCCCAAGTCAACAAAAAGCCTTCGAAGAGCTGAAGCAATACTTGATAGATCTCACAACATTAACTCCACCAACGCCAGGGGCTCCTCTGTTGTTATATGTGGCAGCTTCGCACTCAGCAGTAAGTGCGGCACTTGTCCAGGAGAAGCTTGATGGCCAAGTCAAGAAGCAAGTTCCAGTATATTTTGTATCTGAGGTCCTTAGTGTCTCAAAGAAAAATTATACAGAGCTGGAGAAGGTATTGTATGCCGTTTTAATGGCATCCAGGAAGCTTCGGCATTATTTTCAGGCATACAATATCATTGTTCCTTCTTCGCAGCCGTTGAAGGATATAATGAGAAATAGAGAAGCTACTGGACGGATTGGAAAATGGGCTGCAGAGCTCAATGAATTTTACATTGACTATGTGCATAGATCTTCGATACAGTCTCAAGCATTGGCAGATTTCATTGCCGACTGGACGCCAGGGGCTCAGGATGAAGAAGCAAATAAAGATGCCGAAGTGTGGACAGTGTTTTGTGATGGCTCTTGGGGAACCTTCGGAGCAGGTGCAGCTGCTGTGTTGGTCTCACCATCCAAGGTTAAAACTTGTTATGCAGCAAGACTTGACTTTAGCTATACAAACAATATTACTGAGTACGAAGCCCTGCTCCTGGGCCTTCGGAAGTTAAAGGCAATGGGAATCAGAAGGGCGATTCTTAAAACTGATTCCCAGATTGTTTCGGGTCATATCGACAAAAGTTGCAAGGCCAAAGATCCGAAGCTTGAAAAATATCTAGACACGGTCCGAAGGATCGAAGCCTCCTTCGAAGGATTTTCTGTCAAGAATATCCCTCGAGGACAAAATGAGCATGCTGATTTGCTAGCCAAGTCTGCGGCACAGGGGCTGCCGTTACCTTCGGATGTGTTCTTCGAAACAATAAAGGCACCTTCAGTGGAGCTCCTTGAAAGAGCAGTCCTCAACATATCTCCTGTTTACAGCGAAGATTGGAGAACTGAAATAATCTCTTACCTTCAGGGTAAGTTCCTTTCAGATGACGAAGCTTACAATAAAAGAATAGAGGCAAGAGCTCGTCCGTATGTCATGATAGAAGGGGAATTATACAAACATGGAGTTTGCGCTCCGCTGCTCAAGTGCTTATCTAGAGCCGAAGGTATAGAGTTGATGAAAGAGATACATGCAGGCCTGTGTGGATCCCACATCGGATCCAGGCCGTTACTTGGAAAAGTGTTCCGCCAAGGATTTTATTGGCCGAAGGCAGCTTCGGATGCAGCGGAGTTAGTTCAAAAGTGCGAAGGTTGCCAGAAATGTGCAAGAGATCAAAAGCAACCTTCGTCTTTGACCCAGCTGATACAACCCATCTGGCCATTGCAAAGGTGGGGCCTTGATTTGTTAGGTCCATTACCACCGGCTCAGGGGAATCTAAAATATGTTATAGTGGCTGTGGAGTATTTTTCTAAATGGATTGAGGCGAAGCCATTAGCCACAATAACTTCGGCCACTGTCCAAAAGTTTTTCTGGCAAAACATTATCTGTCGCTTCGGAGTACCGAAGGCCATCACTGTAGATAATGGAACGCAGTTCGACTCCGAAGCTTTCAGAAATTTCTGTGATCAAATTGGAACGAAGATCCATTTTGCATCAGTCAGGCATCCGGAGTCGAATGGGCTCGTTGAAAGGGCCAACGGCATTATAATGACAGGAATAATGAAGTTGATCTTCAATCAACCCAGGGGAAAGTGGCCAGATCAGTTAACCAAAGTGGTGTGGAGCCACAATACAACAGCATCAAGGTCTACAGGCTTTACCCCATTCAAGTTATTATTCGGTGACGAAGCAATAACTCCGGAAGAAGCCAAAGCTGGATCAATAAGAGTAGTAGCTTTGGCAGAATCAAGTCCTGAAGATGATTGTCTTGTGGAAAAAGATGCTTTAGAAGGAATCAGACTTCAAGCCGTGGAAAACATCAATAAATACCAGGCTGAAACAGTTAAATGGCGAGATAGAAAGGTCCGGCTAAAAAATATTGAGCCGGGACACTTGGTGCTTCGGAGAGTAGCCAACCCAGACACAGTGGGCAAGCTACAGTTAAAATGGGAAGGACCATTCTTAGTAGTATCTTCGTCAAGGCCTGGTTCGTACAGATTGAAGGACATGGATGGCAACGAAATTCCAAGATCTTGGAATGCGGATGAGCTTCGGCGATATTATGTATAACTTGATGTAATTTTTTATGTTTTTTCTTTTTCATGGCACCCTTTTCCTTTCTAAAGGGGGAGAAAGGTTTTTAATGGGGCCATCATGTGTAATTTCCTTTTTAGCCTTATAAGAGCAAAATCCCCCAAAGAATGTAAATGTAAAAGCTGAGAACGCACCATCGAGTGCCGAAACTGAAAAAAAAAGAGAAGAAGCTCCAAAGACGTCCCTAAGGGGATGCAGAGCTCACAGCGAAAAGTCAACGCTGATTCCGCCTAAGTAAAGGGCGAAGAAGCTCCAAAGACGTCCCTAAGGGGATGCAGAGCTTATACCGCCTAAGTAAAAGGCGAAGAAGCTCCAAAGACGTTCCTAAGGGAATGCAGAGCTTATATCGTCTAAGTAAAAGGCGACGAAGCTTCAAAGTCGTTCCTAAGGGAATGCAGAGCTGATGTGTGGTTGTTTCTAAGGAAATAATGGCTGAGTATGGCTTCGGATATATGTTTTGGACATTCATTCGCACATCACATTACATCATAGCATTTGCATTCATAAGCATTCATTCATAGCATTTGTGTTCCTAAGTGGTTGCTTCGGCAAAAAGAAGAAGTGGTTTTTTATGTTTCGTGGTGTACAAAAAAGAAAAGCTTCGGCAAAAAGAAGAAGTGGTCTTTTATGCTTCGTTGTGTACGAAAAGAAGGGAAGGTGTTTTTTCGCCTTCGGCTCAAATTACTGATTTCGTCCACATCAAAGCGTCTCAATAAAGCGGTAAGAATATATTACAAGGTATGTACAAGGTTCCTTGAGAACGGTTTAATTGTATTTACAAAAAGTTGTTACAAATTCTCCTGAGTTTTATCTAGTCTACTCCTACTAATCTTCATCAGGCTTCCGCTTTGGCGGCATATTCTCTAAGTATCACCTTCAGCTTCGTCATCCTACATGAATCAAGGTATCGCGAGTAAAAATCAAGTGTAAAGGAGAAGGTAAGTACAAAGTATGATGTCTTACTGGTTCAAGATGACTTCGAGCTTCGTCCCCAGCCTTCTCTCGCCCGCCCTTTGTCCATATCATTTTTATAAATCTATTTGAGATGCTTCGGGCGAGATCAGGAATGTCGTCTAGAATTGACGGAGACAGGGCGAAGTTGGGCCTGTTGACAATCTTTCCATGCTCGCAGCCGGCCTTCAGGAACGCTGCAGCGGTACCCCGAGAAGCTACCCAGGCACAGAAGTCACCGTGCCCGGCTATAACTTCGTCAACCTCATCAATTTCAGCTTCAATGTGATCGAAGGCCTTTGGTAAATCTTCGGCTGAAGGGGTAAACTTCCCGCTGCTGGCTCCAACTGAGTAAAAGATCTTTTTTAATTGTTGAATGCAGCTAGTACTAAATTTCAAACATTTATCCTGAAGGCTTGTTAATGATTTCTTCAAATCTGAGTTGGCTTGGACTTCGGCTTCAAGTTTTGAATTAAGCTCTAGCTTTTCTTGTTCAAACTGTTTTGATTGACCGATAAGCTTCGAATTCAATTCTGATACTTTAGCTTCGGTCTCTGCCAGCAAGCCTTCGGTTGATTGAAGCTCAAAGTCTTTCTTTTCAATGATAGCTGATTGTTCTTTTATCTTGCTCTCTAAACTTTCAATTATAGCTTCGTGTTTTTTGTCCTCCAAATCCTGCTGCATCTTCAGAGCTTTGCTCAGTAGCATGCTCTGCACAGAAACAACTTTCGTTAGTAACATTTTCATTATTAAAAGCAATAAAAACCAGAGAAAAGGTTGTTTACCTTGAAATTGGAATAGAATAAGCTGCCGACGATATGTTGTCGTCGGTAGCGGCTGATATCTGTCTCTAGCTTCGGAAAACCGATACTCTTTGATAGAGTACCGATGACCTTAGCTCCGGTTTGGTCTCGAATGCAGCCTAATTTTTCATCGTCCACACCTCCGAAAAGAAGAGCTCCTGGCCTGTATCCGCAAGATTTGGCATAGTCTTTAAGCTCTTCTATTTCGTCCTTCGAAAGTTTTTGCCCAACTAAATTTTGAAATGTATAGGCTTCGTCGTCCGAAGTGTCTTCGGCTATTTCTCTCCCCTTCCCAGGCACTGTGGCCATGGTTTTTTCAGCAGCAGTTGCAGCTTCTTCTGCAGCCATGTCTTGCAAAATTTTGTCGATGTCCTCAATGGTAGTTTCTAAGTCCACATCTTCGGCTGTAGCGGCTTCAGTAGCCGTGACCTCCGAAGGTGCGACTTCGACGTTTGTTGTGTCTTCAGCAGCTGCCGTTTTCTGAATTGACGCCTTCGGCGGCGTCTTATCAATAACTTCGGTCACTGCAATAATTCTTTGCCGCTTTGGTTTGGTTATCTTTGTTTGTTCCGGCTCTTCCACCTTTCGAAAAAGCTTCGTCAGTTGAGGCCCTAATGGACTTAGCTTCGTGGGCATGGGTTCAGTCATTACCTTTAAAATTTCCTCCACGTCGCTGGTAGAAGGTGGTGTGGGGGTCCCCTCTTCTTCGGATAATTTTCGCTTCGGAGTTGATATTTTTCTTTTCTTGGGAATTTTCTTCTCTTTTGCTGGTCTTTCTTCATCCTTATTCAGAGTTTCGGTCACTCTTTTTCTTTTTTGGCCCTCAGCACCCTTGCTCAAATGCTCATAGTCAGGGTACTCGAAGCCCAGGGCATCAAGCACTCGGTTCAGCCTTCGCTTCGGATGGGTGCCGAAGGCTGCTGTCATCAGTTGATCTTCTTTTTTCGAATAATTTCCAAGAATTTCATTACACATCACCTCAACTGTGTCCAGCCACTCTTGGCAGGGCTTCTTAAAGTATTTCTTGAATTTGATGTGGTAAGGAAGCCGGACAAGTTCCCCCTCCTTCTTCTCCCCCTTTAACTTTGGCATTTCCCATTCTTTCAGAGTAGGGAAGACTCTGAATGCCAAGAATTCTTGAACCAGATCCCTGGTACCGATATGCTCTGCAATAATTCCGAATTCATCCATTGCCTGTTGTGTTTGACCCTCTGGTGTCATGTTGCAGCGGGGTCGGGTTTCTCCGAAGATCAGCTCGAGTGGACTTTGCACAAGCTTCTCCTTGTCGTCATCAACCTTGACATAGAACCATTCTGATTTCCAGCCTGCCGGCCATTTGCTTCGGTAGCTGATTACAGGAAACTTTGCGGTTTTCCGGTAGGCAAAATTGTAGCAACCGAAGTTTTCATGTAGCCCATCTTTTCTGGCCTTTGTTTGATAATGTAACTCATGCACTCGACAGAAACTGTCGGCAAATGGCTCCACTTCTTGACTTCGGAGGGCCCAAATATAAACGCTAAGCCTAACGATAGCGTTAGGAGTTAACTGGTGAAGGTAGATACCAAACCTCTTCAGTATCTCCGCAATAATCTCGTGAAGAGGGAATCTCAGCCCAGCCTTTAAAAAGCTCTTGAAGATGACAATCTCGTCCTTCTCTGGCTTCGGGGTGGTTTCTTCTCCCCCGAAGCGAAGTAGCTTCTTCTGATCTTCACTGAAAAAACCTGCTTTCACCATCTTGGAAAGATCAGCCTTTGAAACAGTCGACTTTCCAAAATCTAGGTGACTGGGCTTGCTGGGCATGGCAATACGGTAGTCATCTTCGGGATCAGTCCCTTCAATGTTTTCTTCTTCTCCTTCGGCAGTTGTCGGGTTTGCTTCAGCAGCAGGCATTTCTTCCGCGGTCACCAGTCCGGAACGCTGCATCGCTTCGGAGATGGGCACAGTATTCGAACCTTCGGCTTCGTCTCTTTCACGTGCAACTCTGGCAGTAGATCGTACTCTGGCCATTTGATTCTGAATTTGGGGAAGTTAGATACTTTTTCTTTTTCCTTTTCTCCAGCAGCCTTTCTTTTTGACGAAGCAGACGTCGAGATGGACCTTCGTTCGATTCTGAGAATCAAGCTTCGGCTATAGTTAAAAATTTTGGCAGCGAAACAGTGCAAATAGCAATGAATGCTGTGGTAACTTCACACCTACTCGTCTGTTTATATAGTGCTGCAGGTAAGAAGGCGAAGCGGCAGGATTTTTACACCAGGCGGGCAGTCACTTGTACTCGCTGTGCAGTGGACCGCAAAGATCAAACAGTAACTCTGCAAGGTGGGCCTGGCACGCGCTCGGAAACCGGATCGTTTCTCAGCAACGAGCTCAGGGAAGGTGTTTTTTGGACCTTCGGCTTCCCGAAGCTGAAGAGGCTTTTTTCACGGGTCAAGCTCGTTACGAAAAACGATCTAGCACCGCGAAAGGGGCTACTGTTGGGGTCATGCTTTGTTGCGCCGAAGGTCTTGCACGAAGAAGCAGCTTCGGCTGAAGTTGTCCCCAGGAGATGGCCGAAGGTTCCTTTTCATGGAGCTTCGGCGTTACAAACCGACATAGAGATAGAATGACCTTTTTATCCATAAAGGTCTGAGTCAATGTTGTAAATTTTTGTAAGGGGCATAATTGTAATTTGTCGCAGGCTGTGACCTGTGTCTATAAATAGATGAACAGTGCCTCTGTACTGTTCACGCGAACTTGCCATTTGCTTTCGCATCACACTTGTACTTTTGCTTTCCTCAGGACCAAAGGTACACTTTTAATTCGAAGTCATTTATATTCGTTCATGATAATAAAAATGGAGATGATTCTATGATGATATTTAGATATTTATTTCATTCTTTATGATCTGTATGAATACTTCGTTCCTTGCTATTATGTTTACGAAGGTACGTCCTTCGTAACCTTCGTCCGAAATTCCTTATATCTCGAAAGGATATAATGTCTTGGAGGACGAAGGACTTTAACCCTTAACATTTTCTATGTTGCCTTGTTCTTAATTCTTAGCATTTGAGAACAAGCCCCCAACAACAGTAAACTCATATAATCCATATCGAGTCGAGAAAGCCGTCTTGGGAATATCCGATGGTCTAATCCTCATCTGATGGTATCCCGATCGGAGATCAATCTTCGAGAATACCTTGGCTCCTCTCATCTGATCAAACAAATCCTCAATACGGGGTAATGGATACTTGTTCTTCACCGTAACATCATTAAGAGATCTATAATCCACACACATCCGTTGCGATCCATCCTTCTTCTGTACAAACAGTACCGGTGCTCCCCACGGTGAGGAACTCGGACGAATGTACCCAGCCTCTTGTAACTCAGTTAACTGCTTCTTTAGTTCCTTCAACTCCTCTACGGACATCCTATATGGCCGTTTAGAAATAGGGGCGGTTCCAGGTAAGAGATCAATAAAAACTCAACTTCTCTATCAGGTGGCATCCCTGGTAACTCCTCTGGAAAGACATCCGGAAAATCTCTAACCACCCGGATGTTGTCACCAACAAACTCCTCAGGCATAAAGAACATTGCACGCATGGATGAGGAGGTTACTGCGATATTAACTTGAAATCTTTCTCCTTTAGTGGTAGTGAGCTCTATGGTACCTCTACCACATGCTATAACGGCCTTTGCCTTTCTTAGCCATGACATACCAAGGATCAGATCTATACTGCTTGACTCTAATATTATAGCAGTAGCTCCAAATTCTCTACCCATAATGGTTAATGTCAATCTACGTGTCATTTGATTCGCCTCAACAGGCCCTTTAGGTGTAATTACTATCAGGGGTTTTCTCATATTTAGCAGTGGTATTTCATTTGTGTTGGCATAACGAGCAGACATGAATGAGTGTGTAGCACCAGAATCAAATAATATTGTTGCAGGAATTGCATTAACATAAAACATACCAATTACGAGGTCCCCACCATCAGGAGTATCATCAACGCTGACTTGATTCACCCTGGCTATAGAATATCCCTTGCCAGGGGTCTGTTGCTTGTTCTGAGCTGGAGTAGTAGCAATCCTCTGTGGGCAGACATTTGCATAATGACCAATCTTCCCACACTTGAAACATTGAGTGCCCGGACTCTGTCCTGCAAACTTCGTCGGGGTGCCCGTGGGAGTAGCCTGTCGAGGAGGTGGAGTCCTCATTGGTGATTGCTGAACTGGGCGTGGTCCTCCGGGTCGAGTCGGTGTACCCTGTGGTGAACTGTAACGAGGACGAACACTGCTGCTACCCTGCCCTTGCGAGATAGCCTTTCTCTTCAAATCACCCAGTTGAACACGCTTGTGTTCAATAGCAAGAGCCTTATCCAACAGTCTCTGAAAGGATGGAAAGGTGTGTGCCACTAGAGCATACTGCAGCGGTCCATTAAGTCCTTCAATGAAATGCTCCTGCTTCCTCTCGTCTTCAGCAACTTCTTCAGGGGCATATCTGGATAACTGAATAAACTTGTCGCGGTACTCGCTGACTGACATACTTCCTTGCTTCAGCGACAGAAACTCCTTTTTCTTGATCTTTATCATACCAGCTGGAATATGGTAGTTCCTGAACTGTGTACTAAACTCTGCCCAAGTAATAGTATCCGCAGCATCATGGGCAGCAGTATAAGAATCCCACCAGTCAGCAGCAGGACCCGTCAGACGTCTAGAAGCATATAAAACCTTCTCCCGGTCAGTGCATTGTGCAATGTTGAGCATCTTCTCAATTGCTTTCAACCAATCATCTGCATCAAGTGGATCTGGCGAACTGGCGAAGGTCGGTGGCTTATGACTCATAAACTCCCGGTGCTTATCACGGGGTGGAACTGGTGGTGGTGGTGGAGGCAATGGCACTTGTTGCTGTTGCTGCTGTTGTTGAAGTTGTTGTTGCAGCTGCTGTTGTTGCGCCCTCCTTTCTTGGCGTATCTCATCTCTCTCCTGGCGCAACTCCTGGCGTATATCTTCTCTTTCCTGACGCATCTCTTGGCGTTCTTGCTGCATCTGGGCACGCATATCAGCCATAGTGTCCGCCATTTGCTGCATCACCGCCATCTGAGCAGCAACCAGTGGATCAACTCCGCCTGGTGGAGGATTAGGAGGATTCATCTCTGCTGGCTGTGGCTGTGGTTGTCTATATATCCTTCGAGTGTGTCGGTTAGGAGGCAAATCAATTCCACCACCCCTCCTGGTATTGACCATCTGAGTTAGATACATATGGTAAGAGAATAGTAGACAAGGCAGTAATTACAATCATGTTACTTTGGGGAATTTTATTAGCTAAGCAGATTAATATTTACCTACCATAGCTAATTCATTACCTTATAGTGGTACATCCAAAGATTTCCATCTATAATAATTCAATCAATCAAAGAAGCAAATCATGCATTTAGCACCAGCACAATCAACCAACATTTTTTTTAAGAAAATAGTTTTAAATTTTGTCTCGGGTTCCCTAACTCTTAAGAATGTCATAGGGGTAGGGATTCCAAGGTGTGAAATCCATCTTGTCTTAGATTAGAAAAGGTAAGAAGGATCAGAGTAGAACAGTAGAAGATGAGACAGGATCAAGATAAGTATAGAAAGAATCAGAGTAAGGTAAGTAGGTAAGGGTTTTGTCCATTTCTATCTAGGTTTCGTCCTACAGTCAACATTTGGCTCTGATACCACTTCTGTCACACCCGGCTTTAAGGAACAAAGCCAGGTGCATCTCATACATGCGCCAAGAAGACAACACATATAATAACAGAGTGTATAGAGATAAATGTCATAAACATCAGAGTATTTATTACATAGCGGAAGACTTATTACAAAATAAAAGGTAAATATAAAACGAACTAAGGATCGTCGGCGCCAATGTCGACTGGGAAACGCCACCTAGATCAGATCATACTCCTCGCTTTGAGGCTCCTCCTGAACCACCTGCTCTTCTCCTGTGGGGGGGGGGGGTGTGAGACAGCAAGAGTGAGCTTACATACGTTCATAGCTCAACAAGTCGTGGGGAATAATGTGGCATGAACTCACCAAAGGTGGGAGTTCATGAAGTGTAAGGCTGATCAATGAAATAAAGGCTGAAGCTGAGCATTGCTTTTATAAGTTGGTCAAAATTTTATTAGCAATTACTAAGTATAAGTGAATACCAATCCATAGTAATAATAAATAAAAGTAATAATAAAATAATCCCAAATGCAATGAAATGACAGGTTAAATTTAAGTTCCATAATTTAATCATGTGAGTGTCCGAGCCGCTCATGACCGTGAGCACGGCTAGTATACCAGTTTTACACTCTGCAGAGGTTGCGCATCTTTACCCACAAGTCGTGTTACCCATTTGCCACGGAGTTGATTAGACTCCATACACCTCTTCCTAGGAAGCGAGGCAGGGTACCACTATGAGGCCTTTACAAAGTTCCACTAGCTTCAGACTACCCGCTACAGTTTATAGGAAGTTCCAATGCAGGGTTCCTGGCTGACCGCCATCGCAGCAAAATCAACCAGGGACCTCCCTACACTGACCACTCCCCTATTGCCCTTGCCCCTTTCGGGTAAGGTAGCCCTCCCCTAGCTTTCCTAGTTAATCAGCCAAGGGCATCCCATTAAACCCTTGTGGTAGCACTGTTTTCCCGGGTGGTTCTCCATGTTCCCATTAACATAATGATCTTAACATGAACAAGGAAGAATAAAACAGATAACAATAAATAGTATAACAATGAGTGATGAATATCTCTATACCCAAATCCACATAAAGCAATAGCATGTACTACCCAAAACTTTAGTAGTAAAACCAGTGGTGAAGCAAGGTATAAAGATAGTCAAAATCTAGGGTAACCTATTGGGTCCCATCAAAATTAACCTATGCAGATCATTATGAATAATAAGAACATGAATGGGTAAAAGAAGTGATCAAGGGCACAACTTGCCTTCAACGAGCTCCTGCTCAGCTACTTCAACTTGTTGAAGCTCAGGTTCCACAGTGGGTTGCTCGTCTACTCGCATCAATACAATACATACATGGCATAGCATAAATTAACATCACATCAAACATGCAAATAGAATATACAGTAATAAACTAGACATTAAAATAAGATCACAGGAACTGGAATCATCAAATTTGGAGTTATAGAATTTAAGTTATGAATTTCCTAAGATTTAAGGTGATTATAATAGGATTAGATGATAAATTAATTTTCTAACAGAGTTCATGTCAAAACAGTGATTCTAACTGATAGAGAATAATATTACAAAATTTTAGAAATTGGAATGGGTCAATTTGGACTAAAAATGGATTTTCTATGATTTATACAAGTTCTAGGGTTTATTTTCATATTAAAAATCTATTTCTAATTCATTATTCCATTTACAGTCGGCTCTGGACTGGGCGCAAGATTACCAGAGACAGTAGGGGGCTCGGCGCAAGAATACTCAAGACACAGGAAACCCCAGACATGGACGACGGGTTCATTTCTCTAAAACTCAGGGACTCTTTAGCAAGATTACCGAGCCGAAGGGGTATCCTGCATTGCCAGCCATCCGATCAACAATCGAGGGCTCTGATTAGATATCTAAACCCGCGAACCGGTAAGCTACCGTGGCCGTTGGATCGGTGATCTGCGGCCCCGATTTAAAATACCCCAGATCGTTCTGCACTCGCCAGATCAAGATCGGACGCTCCACCGCGATTCGAACAAAGGCTAAGCTGGATCTAACCGGGACCGTTCGATTCCCATCTGACGACACACGTGTACTTTCCCCCCCAGCCACCGCACAGCCAACCGGCGGTGCGACAGGATTCGCCCTCACGGCGGAGCTCGCCGGCGAGCTCCACAATCTCTGCCCAAACGTGGCCCTTTGCAACGCGGAATGGGTGCTATCCCAAATTAAGGGTTTGGCGGAGATAGGGGAGGGGTCATTACCGACAGTCTCGGCGCGAAGAGTGTCCGGCCACGGCGAAGGCGGATCCGTGGCGGCGAAGCTTCACCGTCGAGGAATTCCCGTGTTCCCGGGCGTCGGTTCCGCGCGACGAAGCCACAGCACACCTCCACGTGAACAAGCGGAGCTTCTCGACCCGACACAAGGGCCTTGGCGGGTCTGTAGAGCGGCGGCGCAGTTTCGGTGGCTAGTGGCCCTCTGGCGACCGTGAGCGCGATGAGTTAGGGTCGAGGAAAGAGGGGATGAGTTCACCTTTATGCGCGTGGAAGGTTCCGCGCCCTCGGTCAATCTCCACTAGCGCGGACTTGCCGATCGGAACGGATCCTAGCGCCCGCCCGCCATGCGCGGCGATTCTGTTGGGAGGAGAACGCCGACAGGCGGGACCCACACAGCAGTGAAACGGAGCGTGAGCGAGGAAATGGACGAGCGCGCGAGCCGTGCGCGAGGGCGCCTGACGAAGCGGGCCCACTGGTCGGTCTACGGGAGCGCAGCGAAGGTGGAGGCATGGGCCGCGCGGAAGCCATCTCCAGATGGGCCAGATGACGTATCCGAGGCCCAGGTTTGCTCCCTTCCCTTTTTCTTTTATGTTTTATTTTCTGTTTTTCTTTTATTTATAACTCCTTTGAATCCAAATTTTGAATGCCATCTCAAGTGCAAATTTAAACTCATTTTAACTATGCATATTGGTCATACCAAATTATGAGGATGTTATTTAAGTTATAAGATTATTTTATATTGGATATTGTTTCCTTCTTTCCTCTATTTTCATGGCTTTGCATTCAATTTAGAGGTTAAATTCCATTTGTCCATTAATATTAATATGTTGTTAATGACACATTTATTTTTATTATCCACATATGCACAATCAAATAAAACCCAGCATGATGCACATTTTAATTTAATTGTCATTAGTCAATTAATGACTTTTGGAAGTGTTGATTCACCTGTTATAATTGACAGAGGCAAAAATATGTGTAAATCAACTATGTTTTAAATTTTTACATTTTGAGTATTACAGCCATCTCCTTTGTCTCATATTAAGCTCTGACTGGGTGAAGATATATTTCAAACTTTTATGATCTGTATAAATGTGACAGATGTTCCCCAGCAAATAATGACGCCAAATTTTCAGGGCATGGACCACAGCAGCCAATTCTAGGTCATGAGTTGGATAATGCTCTTCATGCCGGCGCAACTGCCTTGAAGCATAGGCTATCACTCGACCCTCTTGCATTAGAAGACAGCCTAGACCACTGCCTGATGCGTCACAATACACATCCAAGGGCATTTCAATGTTCGGTTGAGCTAACACCGGAGCAGTGGTCAATAATACTTTCAGCTGCTCAAAGGCTTCATTACATTTTGAAGACCAATTAAATTTGATATCATTCTTCAATAAACTTGTGATTGGTTTCACCAGCTTGGAAAAATCTGGAATGAATCGGCGGTAATAACCAGCCAGTCCAAGGAAACTTCGGACTTGATGTACAGTGGTTGGGGGTTTCCACTCCAAAATATCCTTGACTTTGCTGGGATCTACCGCAATCCCCTTGGCAGATAATACATGTCCCAGAAATTGGATTTCCTCTAGCCAGAATGCGCACTTACTGAACTTAGCATATAATTGGTGCTCCCGCAAGCGCGTTAATACGATCCGTAAATGTTGAGCATGCTCCTCTTCATTCTTGGAATATATTAAGATATCATCAATGAATACCACCACAAATTTATCCAACTCAGGCATGAATACCGAGTTCATAAGATATGTGAAGTGGGCAGGAGCATTTGTTAGTCCGAAAGATATAACCAGATATTCAAATAATCCATACCGCGTAGTGAATGCGGTTTTTGGTATATCTTTGGGCCGGATACGGATCTGATGATAGCCCGATCTAAGGTAAATCTTAGAAAAGACCCTCGCTCCAGTTAGTTGATCAAATAGAATATCAATTCATGGAAGAGGGTACTTATTTTTGATGGTAACCTAATTAATGGGTCTATAATCCACGCACATCCGAAGTGTTTGATCCTTCTTCTTAACAAAGATGGCTGGACAACCCCATGGCGATGAGCTTGGCCGGATGAATCCCTTTTTTAGTAGATCTTGTAATTGGGTCTTGAGCTCTACCAATTCATTCAGAGGCATTCGGTACAACCTTCTAGAAATAGGAGCCGTACCGGGCTTCAACTCAATCACAAATTCTACATCTCTCTCTGGAGACAATCCGGGCAAATCTTCTAGAAAGACGTCTAGGAACTCACATACTACCAGAATATCTTGGATCTCCGGTATGTTGGCTTCATATACTCTGCCAAATGGTCTAGCTGGAATAGCTACGGGGATAGACAGGAGAACCTCTTCTTGGCCATAACTCAACCTGATGGTTCTTAGATCAGTGTTGAGGATTGATTTATGCTGGGCTAACCAATTCATGCCCAAAATTACATCTATATCTTGGCCTTTGAGAACAATCATATTTTTAGGAAAGTCCCGTTTAGCCAAGGTTACGGGCACTTGGAAAGCCACTTCTTTAGTGAATATTTGCCCCCAGGGCAAATGAATAGTAAACCCTTCCCTTGATTCAGTATATGGAATGCAATATTTCTCCACAAACTTCTTGCTTATGAAAGTATGCGAAGCACCAGAATCAAAGAGAATAACTACAGGGTAATTGGCCACTAGAAACGTACCCATCATAACTGGTTCGCCTTCCGGTGTTGTGGCCACTTGTGTATAATAAATCCACCCAGTTTTCTTCATATTTTTGCCCGCAGTATTGTTCGCCGCATTTCCCTTGCCTTGAGCAGAACTCCCAGAACTCTGCTAATTATTTGATCTGTTCTGCTTCGGGTATGGACAGTCCTTGATAAAATGTCCAGACTTTCCACAATTAAAGCAACCTGTTGAGGAGCTTGGGAGGGCAGGGAAACGAGTACCAGTGGCACCCGGCTGAGTGGTTGAGGTAAGGGCAGTAGCAGGATGGATAAAAACTGATTGCTTGAAAGGGTAGGAGGGCGGACGGGGTGAAAAACGATTCGGATTAAAAGGTCGGATTACCAACCTTTGTCTTTTCTCAGGCCCCTAATTAGGCCTGTCGCCTCCATAGCCCTTTGATTTTCCTGGGCCTGCATATTTGGCTTCGACTGACAGTGCCATGCTGACAGCCCGGCTATAAGTGAGGTCGAGGCAGGTGGCTATTTACCGCTGCAGCCGGTCACTGAGACCCCTCATAAAACAATTTTTCTTTTTCAGGTCAGTATTGACCTGATCGATGGCATACTGGGACAAGTGGTTGAATTTGTTGCGATACTGAGTGACAGTATCCCCACCTTGTTTGAGCTTCATAAACTCCTCCTGTTTCATATGGAGCACCCCTTCAGGAATATAGTGCTCCCAGAAAGCCAGCTTGAATTCGTCCCAAGTAATTTGATGACCAACCAGTTGAATAGCCACATAATTTCCCCACTAGGTACAGGTAGGGCCTCGCAACTGTTGTGCAGCAAATAAGGGCTTTTGAGTCTCCGTGCATCGGAGAAGCCCGAACTTTTGTTCGATAACTCGGATCCACTCATCCGCTTCCAGAGGATCTTCAGCCATGACAAATAACGGAGGACATGTTTTAGAGAAGTCCAAATATGATGTTTCATGGGGTCCTTGCGGATACGCTCGCCCGCCTTGCTGTTGCATTTGTTGTCCCGCCATTTCCCGCAGAAAGCGGGTGTTGTCGGCCGTAGCATTAACTAAGGCAGCGATGGCTTCAGCTAATGTTGGAGGTGCTGGGGGCGGATTAGGAGTTGCTTCCCTCCCACAGGAGGTCCCTACACTATCCTGTGCACGAGTCTTGGATGACATCTGAGGCAAAGAACATTTGGAAAAATATAATATGCCAAAGCAAACCATCCATTTTACATTACTAAAAAGGGTAATGATACAGACTCGAATTTACAACAGGATTACATTACTTATTATACATTAACACTATGTCTATACTACACTACTCTAACTTTCTATCACTTTTGGTACCTTCACTGTCGGGCGTAGGAGACCATTCATCAACCAACTTCATAGAGGGAGGAGGCCTAAAAAGTTCTAGTTCACCACCAAGTGCTTCTCCCGCTACTCCAGAAGGTCCGGCTCCCATTCCAACAGGATCCGCAGGTACGTTAGGGTGCAGTTGTGAATACAACACATGTACCTCCTCATGTAGTGTATTACAATACACTTGCATGTGGTCTACGGCTGTGCTAAGCTCCTCCACACAGGCTCGAGCTTTAGCTTCCTTGGCCCAAGCAAGTGAACAGGAGTTAATAGCCCAATCGAGTGCTAAATCTCGTTCAGCAAGTTGGTCTTGCAAGTGTCGGATGTCAGTCCTTAACTCGTTTATTCGGTGACCATCCTCAACCCACACTTCGTTCCTGTGCCGGAGCTCTGTTCAAAGATGCTCTACCTGAGCTTCCAGATCTTCGATAGGATCATTGCTAGCACTACTACTGTCCTCATGCCTTGGAGCTAGTTGATGGCGAGGCACGTCAATGGGTCCGGTAGACTTGCGTGCTGTTTTCCTTGTGCGCGGCGGAATTTCTCTAAGGGGAAAATCTTATTAAAATAGTTTATAGTATGATGCATGCATAATTACATAATCAACCTTAGTTGATTCACAACCTTCTATACAGTGCACTCTAATATCTGGTCTTGAAGTAGAGAAGGTAGTTAGTGTTGGAACCATGCTTCGTCGCCGAAGGTCCTGCAGGAAGAAACACCTTTGGCAAATCTGTTTATACGCGATACCGAAGCTACTGCTCATAAAGCTTCGACACTATAGCGTATCCAAAGACGAAGGATCGAACCGACTTAAAGGTGGAATGACTTTTTCGTCCATAAGAGTCTGAGTTATAATTGTGATCTTCTGTAAGGGGCATGATTGTAATTTCTTACAGGCTCGTCCTGTGCCTATAAATAGGTGAACAGTACTCCTTCACTTTTCACGCAATCTTGTAATTGCCAACGTAGTACTCTGGAATTATTGTTTTCTGCCAAGGCGAAGGTACAAATGTACCTAAATATTATGTTTTGATATTTAAGTTCACATTATAAAATAACTGAATAATGTTATTTATTCTTGGTATTCTGTAATGTTTTATACTTCATTTCACATTGTTTTATCTTTATTCACGAAGATGCAACCTTCGTGATATATTATTCATAACCTTCGTCCGAAGTTCATTAAATCCTTGGGGAAATGATGTTTCAGCGGACGAAGGGCTTTAACATCTAACATTCTATGTTGCCTTGTTCCTAATTCATAGCATTTGAGAACAAGTCCCCAACATTGCGCCCACCTCCGGTGAACTCACTTCCACTTTTAGAGCTGATGGCTTCGTTCAAGAACCAAGCTGGAACTGCTTCGGCTCCGAAGCCGATTCTCCCGATAACAGACGGTTCATGCTCAGAGTCGGCTAACAAGAAGCAGAAGAAGGAGGCGCAAAGAAGAGTACAACATGTAGGGGTACAGGGACCCTTCATCAAGTCAAGATGGTCTCACATCCCAATTACCTTCTCTCAAGAGGATCTTCAGCTCAAGGATTACCCACATAATGATGCTATGGTTATCTCTTGTGTGATCAAAGGATTTCTGGTCCACAATGTTTTGGTTGATACAGGCAGTGCAACGGATATCATATTTGCTAAAGCCTTCAGACAAATGCAAGAGCCCGAAGACAAGATTCATGATGCTACACACCCTCTTTGTGGCTTCGGAGGAAGACAGATTGTAGCGCTTGGTAAGATTACCATGCCAGTGACCTTCGGATTCGTCAACAACACAAGGACTGAGCAAGTTGTGTTTGACATTGTTGACATGGAGTATCCTTACAATGCTATCATTGGTCGCGGAACACTCAATGCTTTCGAAGCAATTCTTCATCCAGCATATCTTTGCATGAAGATACCTTCGGATCAGGGACCTATTGCTATTCATGGGAGTCAGGAAGCTGCCAGAAAGGCCGAGGGGAATTGGACTGATTCAAAGGCAATCCACAACATAGATGAAGCCGAAGCTTGTGAGCAGTACAAGTACAAAAGAGAGAAGGCTGCTTCGGCTGATCAGCCGAAACCCATGCTTTTATGCGAAGATATCGCAGAGTAGAAGGTGCTGCTGGGATCTCAATTGTCTTAGGAACAAGAGAAAACCCTAATAAGGTTCTTGTTCAACAACAAAGATGTCTTTGCATGGTCGGCTAACGATCTATGTGGCGTCAACAGGGATGTTATTGAACACTCGCTCAATGTTGATCCATCCTTTAGGCCTAGAAAGCAGAGGCTTCGGAAGATGTCTGATGACAAGGCCGAAGGTGCTCGAAATGAAGTAAAAAGACTCCTCAGTGCTGGAGTCATCAGAGAAGTGAAGTATCCAGAATGGCTGGCTAACACTGTTATGGTAAAAAAGGCCAATGGCAAATGGAGGATGTGTATTGATTTCACTGATCTCAACAAGGCTTGTCCGAAGGATGAGTTCCCATTGCCAAGGATAGACTCCCTAGTTGATGTAGCAGCTTCATCAGAACTTATGAGTCTTTTGGACTGTTATTCAGGCTATCATCAGATTTGGATGAAGAAGGAGGATGAGCCAAAAACCAGCTTCATAACCCCTAGCGGAACATATTGTTACCTTCGGATGCCTGAGGGGCTCAAAAATGGTGGAGGAAGCTTCAGCAGAATGACAGCAAAGGTTCTTCATTCTCAGATAGGTAGAAATGTGCTAACTTATGTCGATGACATCATTGTAAAAAGCACGAAGCAAGAAAATCACATTGCTGATCTGCAGGAGACTTTCGCTAATTTTAGACAGGCCGGTCTAAAAGTGAATCCAGAAAAGTGTGTTTTCGGAGTAAAGAAGGGGAAATTCCTTGGTTGCCTAGTTTCAACAAAAGGGATTGAGGCTAATCCAAATAAAATCGAAGCTATTCTTCGAATGGAACCACCAAGCACAAAGAAGGGGGCTCAACGATTGATAGGATGATTGGCATCTCTCAACAGATTCATATCTAGATCAGCAGAAAGAAATTTACCATTCTTTGAAGTACTGAAATCAGCCGAAGTTTTTCAATGGGGACCAGTTCAGCAGAGAGCCTTCGAAGAGCTGAAGCAATATTTGATAGACTTAACGACGTTAACTCCACCAACGCCAGGGGCTCCTCTGTTGTTATATGTGGCAGCCTCGCACTCAGCGGTAAGTGCGGCACTTGTCCAAGAGAAGCTTGAAGTGCAAGTCAAAAAGCAAGCTCCAATATACTTTGTATCTGAAGTTCTTAGTTTATCAAAGAAAAATTATACAGAATTGGAGAAGGTGCTATATGCTGTTTTGATGGCTTCCAAGAAGCTTCGGCACTATTTTCAAGCATACAATATAATTGTCCCTTCTTCACAACCATTGAAGGACATTATGAGAAATAGAGAAGCTACTGGAAGGGTTGGAAAGTGGAATGCGGAACTCAATGAATTCTGCATTGATTATGTGCACAGATCTTCGATTCAGTCCCAGGCGTTAGCTGACTTCATTGCTGACTGGACGCCAGGGGCTCAGGAAGAAGAAGCGAGTAAAGATGCCGAAGCATGGACAATATTCTGCGATGGTTCTTGGGGAACCTTTGGGGCAGGAGCAACCGCTGTGTTGGTCGCACCCTCCAAAGTTAAAACTTGCTATGCAGCAAGACTCGATTTCAGTTGCACAAATAACATTGCTGAGTACGAAGCTTTACTTTTGGGTCTTTGGAAGTTAAAGGCAATGGGAATCAGAAGGGCGGTTCTTAAAACTGATTCCCAGGTTATTTCTGGTCATATTGACAAGAGTTGTAAGGCAAGAGACCCGAAGCTTGAGAAATATTTAGATACGGTCCGAAGGATTGAAGCTTCCTTTGAAGGGTTTTCTGTAAAAAATATTCCTCGAGGAGAAAATGAACATGCTGATTTGCTAGCCAAGTCAGCAGCACAGGGGCTGCCCTTACCTTCGGAAGTACTTTTTGAAACAATAAAAGCACCCTCGGTTGAACTCCTTAAAAGAGCAGTCCTCAATATATCTCCTGTTTATAGTGAAGACTGGAGAACTGAGATCATCTCTTACCTTCAGGGTAACTTCCTTTCAGATGACGAGGCTTATAACAAGAGAATAGAGGCAAGAGCTCGTCCATATGTAATAATAGAAGGGGAGCTGTACAAGCATGGGGTCTGTTCTCCGTTACTCAAATGTTTATCCAGAGCCGATGGTATATAATTGATGAAGGAAATACATGCAGGCCTGTGTGGATCTCACATTGGATCTAGGCCTTTGCTGGGAAAAGTTTTCCGTCAAGGATTTTATTGGCCAAAGGCAGCTTCGGATGCAGCGGAGTTAGTCCAAAAGTGCGAAGGCTGTCAGCAATGTGCAAGAGATCAAAAACAACCTTCGTCTCTAACCCAGTTAATACAACCCACTTGGCCATTGCAAAGATGGGGCCTTGATTTGTTAGGTCCGCTACCACCAGCACAAGGGAACTTAAGATATGTTGTAGTGGCAGTGGAATATTTTTCTAAATGGATTGAGGCAAAGCCTTTAGCCACAATAACTTTGGTTACTATTCAAAAGTTTTTTTGGCAAAACATTGTCTGTCGCTTCGGAGTGCCGAAGGCCATCACTGTGGACAATGGAACGTAGTTTGATTCCGAAGCTTTCAGAGAATTTTGTGAACAAATTGGCACAAAGATCCATTTTACATCAGTTCGACATCTGGAATCAAATGGACTAGTTGAAAGGGCTAATGGCATCATAATGACAGGAATAATGAAGTTAATATTCAATCACCCAAGGGGAAAGTGGCCAGATGAATTAATCAAAGTGGTGTGGAGCCACAACACAACAATATCAAGGTCAACAGGTTTTACACCATTCAAATTGTTGTTTGTTGATGAAGCAATAACCCCAGAAGAAGCTAAGGCAGGATCAATAAGAACAGTGGCTTCGGCAAAAGACGAAGCTGATTGCTCTATGGACAAAGATGCTATAGAAGGGATCAGGCTTCAGGCTGTGGAAAACATCAATAAATACCAAGCCGAAACAATAAAATGGCGTGATAGAACGGTTCGGTTGAAGAACATTAAGCCAGGACATTTGGTGCTTCGAAGAGTGGCCAACCCAGACACAGTGGGCAAACTACAGCTGAAGTGGGAAGGCCCCTTTCTGGTAGTATCTTCGTCTAGACCCGGATCCTACAGATTAAAGGATATGGACGGCAACGACATTCCTAGATCTTGGAATGCGGATGAGCTTCGGCGGTATTATGTGTAACCTGATGTAATCTTTTTTATTTTTTATTTTTTATTTTTTCTTATGGCACCCTTTTCCTTTCCAAAGGGGGAGAAAGGTTTTAATGGGGCCATAGCATGTAATTTCTCTTTTTCCTTATTTCAGCTCTATAAGAGCAATATCCCCCAAAGATGTAAATGTAAAAGCTAAGAATGCACCATCGAGTGCAAACAAAAAAGAAAAGAAAACAGGGAGAAGCTCAAAAGTCGTTCCTAAGGGAATGCAGAGCTTACAGCGAAAAATAAGCGCTGATTCCGCTGAAGTAAAAGGCGATGAAGCTCCTAAGGGAGGTTTATAGCGAAAAATAAACGCTGATTCCGCTGAAGTAAAAGGAGAAGAAGCTCCTAAGGGAGGCTTACAGTGAAAAGTCAACGCTGATACACCGAAAAATAAACGGTGAAGCCGAAAAATAAGCGGCAAAAAGATTTGAGTCATTCCTAAGAGAATGAAGGCTATGATTATGGCTTCGAATATATATTCGGACATTCATTTGCATGATACATCACATCATGACATTTGCATTCATAAACATTCATTTAGACATACATAGGATCATTATCATCATATCATATAGAAAAGACAGATGCTTCGGCTATGAGGATAAAGCTTCGGAGAAAAACAGAAAGAAGAAATTTTCATGCTTCGTTGTGTACGAAAAGAAGGGAAGGTGTTTTTCGCCTTCGGCTCAAAAAGAAAATTTCGTCCATAGCAAAGCAGATTGTACATGGACAAAGGGGAAAAGATATATTATAAGGTATGCACAAATTTACATAAGTTTCTTTAAAATCATATTACAAAACTTTCTCTAAAATCTTGTGCAGCAAAGCCTTTCGGAACATTTGTTAAGGCTTCAGCTCCTTATTCTTTAGATTCATCATCCTGTACATATTAAAACGCAATGAGAAAAGCGCAGAGTTCAAGTATAAGTTTCTCACTGGCTTAAGGTGGCTCCGAGCTTCGTCACCAGCCATTTTTCGCCCGCCATTTATCCAAATCTAGGTCATAAACCTGTTTCCTATGCTTTGAGCTAGGCTGCGGATTTCAATTAAATCTGCTGGTGACAAACTAAAGTTTGGCCTATTGACAATTTTCCCGTGCGTGCAGCCAGCCTTCAGGAAAGCAGTAGTCGTGCCTCGAGAAGCTAATAGGGCACAGAAATCGGCATGCCCAGCGATAACTTCATCAAGTGCATCAACTTCGCCCTCAATGTATTCGAAGGTGCTTGGCAGGTTTTCAGCTGAAGGTGTAAACTTATCAGAGCTTGCTCCAATTGAGTAAAATACATCCTTCAGCCGCTGCACACATCGGTTGCCGAAATCTAAACATTTTTCCTGAAGCTCTTTCAGTAATTTTTGCAAATTTGAATTCTTCTCAATTTCGGTCTTGAGACTTCTTTCAAGATTTTTCTTTTCCTGCTCAGATTTTTCTAATTATATGAGTAATTCGCTGTTTAATTTGTCAATTTCAGCTTGAGCTTCAGCTAGCGAGCCTTCCATAGAGTGAATGACGAAGTCCTTCTTCTCCAAGGCAGACTCGTGATCTTTAGCTTTATGTTCAAGTTCTTGAATGTCAAAGTCCTTTTTCTTCAAAGCAGCTTCGTAACTTTTGACTTTATTTTCTAGATCTCTGATGGTCGCTTCATTTTTCTCGTCTTCAAGATCTTGTTGCATCCTCAGCACTTTACTTAGTAATATACTCTGGCAAAACAACCTTCGTCAGAAAACATCTTAATTCAAAAAAAAATTGAGAAGTTTTTACCTTGAAATTAGCGTAGAACAGGCTACCGGCGATATGCTGTCGCTGGTACCTGCACAAGTCTGCTTCAATCTTCGGCAGCCCAACATTCTTTGAGAAAGTCCTAACAACTTTAGCTTCGGTTCGATTCCGAAGGCATCTTAGTTTCCCTTCATTGACTCCGCCAAATAGCAGAGCCCCTGGTTTGTATCCACAGGATATAGCATATTTCTTTAGCTCTCCTTTTTCAGTTTCTGATAACTCTTGTCCAAGTATATCTTGAAAATTAAAGTTTTCTTCTTCCAAAGTGTCTTCAATTTGCTCTTTTCCTTTCTCAATCGTCGTGTCCACCGCGACCGCAGCAGCTTCTTCTTCAGCCATTTTCAGAAGTATGTTATCAATATCACCAAGTGTGGTTTCTAAATTAGGATCTTCGGTGGTCTCAGTTTCGGCTCCGGTGGCTTCAGCTTCGGTGGTTGCTCCGGTGGCTTCGGCTTCGGTAGTTTCGGCTCTGGTGGCTGTGGTTTCGGCAGTAACAGCGCTTTCAATTATTTTTGACGCCGATGTTGGTGGTGGTGTCTGATGAATGACATCGGCCACTTGCATAATTCTTCTATTCTTCTTCGGCTTGGCAGGACTTTCTGTTGCCGAAGGTTCTTTTTCCTTTTGAAAAAACTTCGTCAGTTCTGGCGCCAGCGGACTTAGCTTGATAGGCAAAGGTTCAGTCATTACCTTTAGAATCTCTTCCACTTCGGCAGCAGAAGGTGTTGCAGGAGCTTCCTCCTCTCGGGCTGGCGTCTTCGGTTTTGGGGATGCAACTTTTCTTCTCTTTGGAGCAGCTATCTTCGGCTCCGGGCTCAATTTTCTTTTCTCAGAATTTTCTTTGTCCTTTTTAGCCGATTTGGTGCCTTCTTTATCAAGGACGCTGGCAATCCTTTTTCTTTTCTGGCCTTCGGCATCTCCGCTCAGTTGCTCATAATCAGGATAGTCAAAATTCAAGGCATCCAGCACCCGATTCAATCTTCGTTTCGGACGAGTGCCGAAGGCCACAGTCATTAACTGATCTTCTTTCTTAGAGTAGCAGCCGAGAATCTCGTTGCACATAACCTCAATTGTGTCCAACCATTCTTGGCATGGTGCTTTAAAATGTTTCTTAAATTTGTAGTGATAAGGCAATCGAACAAGTTCTCCCTTCTTCTTTTCTCCCTCTAGCTTCGGCATTTCCCACTCCCTCAGTGTTGGGAACACTTTAAAAGCCAAGAATTCCTGCACTAAGTCTCTAGTGCCAATATGATCTGAAATCACTCGAAATTCAGCCAAAGCAATCTAACTCGGGCTCCCCATTATCATGTTGCATCGGGGCCTCGTCTCTCCGAAGGTCAGTTCTAGCGGACTCTGGACCAATTTATCCTCATCTTCGTCAACTTTAACATAAAACCATTCAGACTTCCATCCGGCTGGCCATTTGCTTCGATAGCTTATCACTGGAAACTTCATAGTCTTGCGATAAGCAAAGTTGTAGCAGCCAAAATTCTCGTGCAGACCATCTCCTCTGGCTTTAGTCTGGTAGTGTAATTCATGAACTCGACAGAAACCCTCACCAAACGGTTCCACTCCCTAGCTACGAAGGGCCCAAATATAAACACTCAACCTAACGATAGCATTAGGGGTCAGCTGATGGAGGTAAATCCCAAAATTTTTCAGTACAATAGCAATCATCTTGTTAAGGGGGAACCTTAAACCAGCTTTCAGAAAACTTTTGAAGACTACTACCTCATTCTTTCCTGGTTTTGGGATAGTTTCTTCTCCACCAAAACAAATTAATTCCTTCTTAGCCTCACTAAAATAACCCAGCTTCACCATCTTAGGAAGATCAGCTTCAGAGATGGTGGACCTTCCAAAGTCCAGATGACTAGGTTTACTTGCAATACCGAAGCTGTACTCATCTTCGGAACCAATTTCTTCAACATCAGCTTGTGTTGCTTCGGCAGCAGGTGTGTCCTCTGATGAAACCAGCCCAGAACGCCTCATTGCTTCGGAAATCGGAACAGTTTCAGTGGCTTCGGCCTCGTCTCCCTCACGCTCAATCCTGGCAGTGGACCGCAATCTAGCCATTTGATTATGAATTCCTAAAGTTTTTTGAAATTAATAACCTTTTTTCCGAAGCTCTTCTTGTGACGAAGCAGAATCCGGAGTGGTGCTTCGTTTGAGTGCAAAGGGTTAAGCTTCGGCTATGGTGAAATTTTTGGCAGCAAAATAGTGCAATTGCAATGAATGTTGTGGTAACTTTACACCTACTTGTCTGTTTATATAGTGCTGCAAGTAAAAAGGTGAATCTTCAAGTCTCCTACACCGGACGAACAGTCGCCCGCATCCACTGAACAGTGGGCCGCAAAACCCGAGAAGGAAGATATGCATGGTGGGACTACTCCGCGCTCGGAAGTTGTATCGTTTCTCGGCAACGAGCTCAGGGAAGGTGTTTTTCGGACCTTCGGCTACCCGAAGCTTAAGAGACTTTTTCACGGGTCAAGCTCGTTACGAAAAACGATCTAACGCCGCGAAGGGGCTACTGTTGGAACCATGCTTCGTCGCTGAAGGTCCTGCAGGACGAAACACCTTCGGCAAATCTGTTTATACGCGATACCGAAGCTACTGCTCATAAAGCTTCGACACTATAGCGTATCCAAAGACGAAGGATCGAACCGACTTAAAGGTGGAATGACTTTTTAGTCCATAAGAGTCTGAGTTATAATTGTGATCTTCTGTAAGGGGCATGATTGTAATTTCTTACAGACAGCGTCCTGTGCCTATAAATAGGTGAACAGTACTCCTTCACTGTTCACACAATCTTGTAATTGCCAACGTAGTACTCTGGAATTATTGTTTTCTACCAAGGCGAAGGTACAAATGTACCTAAATATTATGTTTTGATATTTAAGTTCACATTATAAAATAACTGAATAATGTTATTTATTCTTGGTATTCTGTAACGTTTTATACTTCATTTCACATTGTTTTATCTTTATTCACGAAGATGCAACCTTCGTGATATATTATTCATAACCTTCGTCCGAAGTTCATTAAATCCTTGGGGAAATGATGTTTCAGCGGACGAAGGGCTTTAACATCTAACATTCTATGTTGCCTTGTTCCTAATTCATAGCATTTGAGAACAAGTCCCCAATAGTTAGATAAGAAAGAAAGAAATTTTCTAGATAAGTCTTTGAAAATTCTTTTTGAAAATGCCTCATAACATCTGCAGAGATGGGCTTCGCTCCGATACCAGCTGTGACGGAACCTCCCAATTCATTAGGCTCACCTACAGTTCTGCTTGTCCAACGGACCTCAGACAACCCTGCAGGTGTACCTGATCACTTGACAAGTTCGGTATCTAAATTTCTTACCTTGCCCAAGAGCGTTTCACCCGTCACGCAGACATTACAACACATCGGAGATATGATAATGCGGAAGCAAGTACAATAACTTACCTTATATTAAAGTAAGAAAGAGTTGTATTTATTACAGACCAGAGGTAAAATATAAGAGTGCTGAAGTATTATTATTACATCACTGGGAGGCAAAAACACCTTCGACAAAGCAATGACGACAAAGCAATACTGAAGACTTCTCTCCTGTCGAAAGTTCTCAAGACGAAGACCTCGCTTAGAAGCAATGACGCCAAGTGTCGAAGCTACCATCAGCTTCGGTTTAAATCAAGCAAAGGATGAAAAGACTAGATAGACCCTAGCAATCTAAGTTATGCCAATAAACAGATGTTGAGGTCATGAATGTAATTTTACTCAGGCTATGTCCCGTGCCTATAAATACATGAACAGTAGCATCGTACTGTTCATGCTGGATTGTAATCGTTCTCTCGCGTCAGCACCTTCGAACAAGCCGAAGGTATCAACGTAATATTAACTCTGTTAATATTTATGTGTATATTATAAAATACAAATGCAAATGAACCAATGAATTACATTTGTTATCTTTATGCATTCTTGTTTATCTATGAAATTATGAAGGCATGTCCTTCATAACCTTTATCCGAAGATCATTATATCTGAGAGGAGATAATGCTTCAGAGGACGAAGGTCCTTAATGTTTAACAATTGTGTTGCCTTGTTCTTGATCACAACATTTGAGAACAAGTAACCAACATTGGCGCCCACCTCCGGTGAACTCACTTCCGACCATGACAGTGACAATGGCTTCGCAAGGAGCTCAAGCCATGGCACCTTTGGCTACGAAGCTGGTGCTCCCAATCACGAGCAGTTCAAGTTCTGAGCCAACTAACAAGAAGCAGAAAAAAGAGGCACAAAGAAGGTTACAACATGTTGGAGTACAAGAACCTTTCATCAAATCCAAAAGGTCACACATTCCAATCACCTTCTCTCAGGAGGACCTTCAACTCAAGGACTACCCCCATAATTATGCAATGGTCATATCTTGTGTTATCAAAGGGTTTCTGGTTCACAATGTCCTTGTAGACATAGGTAGTGCAACATATATCATCTTCACAAAAGCCTTCAGGCAGATGCAAGAGCAGGATGATAAGATACATGATGCAACACATCCCCTTTGTGTCTTCGGAGGAAGGCAGATAGTGGCACTTGACAAGATAACAACGCTGATTACCTTCGGCTCTGTTCACAATACAAGGATAGAGCAAGTTGTCTTTGACATTGTTGATATGGAGTATACTTACAATGCAATCATCGGTCAAGGAACATTAAACGCCTTCGAAGCAATACTTCATCCAGCATATATATGCATGAAGATACCATCAGACCAAGGTCCCATGGGAGTCAAGAAGCTGCTAGAAGGGCTGAAGGGAACTGGACAGATTCAAAGGCCATCCATAATATAGATGAGGCTGAAGCCCAACAACAGTATAAGCACAAAAGAGATAAAGCTGCCTCAGCAGATCAACCGAAGCCCATGCTTTTATGTGAAGACATAGCTGAGCAGAAGGTGTTGCTAGGATCTCAATTGTCTGATGAACAAGAAAAAACTCTGTTGAGGTTTCTGTTCAACAACAAGGATGTCTTTGCTTGGTCAGCCAATGATCTTTGTGGTGTTAAAAGAGATGTTATCAAGCATTGACTTAATGTAGATCAGACTATCAGGCCAAGAAAGCAGAAGCTTTGGAAGATGTCCGATGATAAAGCTGAAGGTGCACGAAACAAAGTCAAAAGGCTTCTAAGTGCTGATGTAATCAGATAAGTAGCATATATATCCAGAGTGGCTGGCCAATATTGTGATGGTGAAGAAAGCAAATGGAAAATGGAGAATGTGCATTGATTTTATAGATCTCAATAAGGCATGTCCAAAGGATGAGTTCCCATTGCCAAGAATAGATTCTCTTATGGATGCAGTAGCTACTTCAGAGCTCATGAGTCTACTAGATTGCTATTCAGGTTATCATCAAATTTGGATGAAGAAAGAAGATGAGCCCAAGACTTCATAACCCCTAGTGGGACCTACTGCTACCTTCGGATGCTTGAGGGGCTCAAGAATGATGGAGGAAGCTTCAGCAGAATGACTGCTATAGTCCTTTGCTCGCAAATTGGCAGGAATGTTCTAACTTATATTGATGATATCACAGTCAAAAATACTAAGCAAGAAAACCACATCACTGATCTACAAGAAACTTTTGCCAATTTTAGAAAGGCAGGTCTCAAGCTCAACCTAGAAAAATGTGTTTTCAGGGTGAAGGGGAAGTTTCTTGGGTGTCTCATGTCAACAAAGGGAATTGAGGCAAACCCAAGCAAGATATAAGCAATACTTTGGATGGAGCCACCAAAGTCAAGAAAAGGCGCCCAAAGGCTGACAGGAAGATTGGCTTCATTGAACAGATTCATTTTAAGATCGATAGAAAGGAACTTGCCATTCTTTGAAGTTTTGAAGTCAGCTGAAGTCATCCAGTGGGAATCAATTCAGCAAAAAGCTTTCAAAGAGCTAAAGCATTACTTAAGAGAGCTGACAACTTTAACCCCACCTTCGTCAGAAGACCCATTGCTGCTATTGTAGCTACTTCTCATGTTGCAGTTAGTGCAGCCTTGGTGCAAGAAAAGCAAGATGGCCAAGCGAAGAAGCATATGCTAGTATACTTCGTCTCTGAAGTCCTTAGTCCATCAAAGAAAAACTACAAAGAGTTGGAGAAGGTACTATATGCTGTATTGATGGCCTCTAGAAAGCTTTGGCACTATTTCCAGTCATACCATATCATAGTACCTTCTTCTCAGCCTCTCAAGGACATGATAAGGAACAGAGAAGCCACAGGAAGAGTTGGGAAATGGGCTGCAGAGCTGAATGAATTCACCATAGATTATGTTCATGGATCTTTAATTCAATCTCAGGCATTAGCAGACTTCATTGCTGATTGGACGCTAGGGGCTCAGGACGAAGAAAGAATAAAAGATGATGAAGCTTGGATAGTGTTTTGTGATGGGTCATGGGGAACCTTCGGCGCAGGAGCAGCTGCCATTCTAATTTCACCATCTAAGATTAGAACCTGCTATGGAGCAAGGCTCGAGTTTAGCTACACAAATAACATTGCAGAGTATGAAGCCCTTCTCTTGGGGCTTCGAAAGCTTAAGGAAATGGGAATAAGAAGGGCAATCCTCAAATCTGACTCACAAGTTCTTACAGGCCACATTGACAAAAGCAGCTCGAGAAGTATGACTCAAATACAAAGGCGTATAGGGTCTTCAACAAATCATCAGGATTAGTTGAAGTCTCTAGCGACGTTGTATTTGATGAGACTAATGGCTCTCCAAGAGAGCAAGTTGATCTTGATGACATAGATGAAGATGAGGTTCCGATGGCCGCAATGCGAACTATGGCGATAGGTGATGTGCGACCACAGGAACTACAGGAACAAAATCAACCCTCCTCCTCTATGATGGTGCATCCAACTAAAGACGATGAACAGGTACCTCAAGAAGAGGGGCAAGATCAAGGGGGAGCACAGGAAGAACAGGTTATGGAGGAAGAAGCACCACGTGCCCCTCCACCTCAAGTCTGGGCAACGATCCAAAGAAATCACCCAGTGGATCAGATTCTAGGTGACATCAGCAAGGGAGTAACAACTCACTCACGATTAGCTATTTTTTATGAGCATTACTCGTTTGTATCTTCTATTGAGCCTTTCAGGGTAGAAGAAGCCTTGCAGGATCTGGACTGGGTGTTGGCCATGCAGGAAGAGCTCAACAACTTCAAAAGAAATGAAGTCTGGAGCCTGGTGCCACATCCAAAGCAAAATGTTGTGGGAACCAAGTGGATGTTTTGCAACAAGCAAGACGAACACGGAGTGGTGACAAGAAACAAGGCTCAACTTGTGGCAAAAGGTTATGCCCAAGTCGCAGGTTTAAACTTTGAGGAGACTTTTGCTCCTGTGGCTAGGTTAGAATCAATTCAGATTTTATTAGCCTATGGTGCTCACCATTCCTTTAAGTTGTTCCAAATGGACGTGAAGAGCGCTTTCCTAAATGGACCAATCAAGGAGGAGGTATACGTGGAACAACCCCTTGGCTCTGAGGATGACAGGTATCCCGACCACGTATATAAGCTCTCTAAGGCGCTCTATGGACTTAAGCAAGCCCCAAGAGCATGTATTAATGCCTTAGAGATTTTCTAATTGCTAATGCTTTCAAGGTTGGGAAAGCTGATCCCACTCTATTCACAAAGACTTGTGATGGTGACCTTTTTGTTTGCCAAATATATGTCGATGACATAATATTTGGTTCTACTAATCAAAAGTCTTGTGAGGATTTTAGTAGGGTAATGATGCAAAAGTTCGAGATGTCAATGATGGGCGAGTTGAACTACTTCCTTGGATTTCTAGTGAAGCAACTCAAGGAAGGCACCTTCATCTCCCAAACGAAGTACACTCAAGATCTTCTCAAGAGGTTTGGGATGAAGGATGCTAAGCCTGCGAAGACACCGATGGGAACTGACGGACATCTAGACCTCAACAAAGGTGGTAAGTCTGTTGATCAAAAGGCATACCAGTCAATGATAGGTTCATTACTTTATCTTTGTGCTATTAGACAGGACATTATGCTTAGTGTATGCATGTGTGCTAGATTTCAATCCGACCCCAAGGAGTGTCACCTTGTGGCCGTTAAGCGAATTATTAGATATTTAGTTTCTACGCCTTGCTTCGGGATCTGGTATCCAAAGGGGTCTACCTTTGACTTAATCAGATACTCAGATTCCGACTATGCCGGGTGCAAGGTTGATAGGAAGAGCACATCAGAGACGTGCTAGTTTCTAGGAAGGTCCCTAGTGTCCTAGAGCTCCAAGAAACAAACATTTGTTGCCCTATCCACCGCTGAGGCTGAGTACGTTGCCGCAGGCACTGTTGCGCGGAACTGCTTTGGATGAGGCAAACCCTCTGGGACTTTGGCTACAATCTGATCAAAGTCCCACTCCTATGTGACAATGAGAGTGCAATCCGCTTGGCAAATAATCCTGTTGAACACAGCCGCACTAAGCACATAGACATCTGGCATCACTTCCTGAGAGACCATCAGCAAAGGGGAGATATCGACATTTACCATATTAGCACCGAGAACCAGCTAGCCGATATCTTCACCAAGCCTTTAGATGAGAAAAGGTTTTCCAAGTTGCGTAGTGAGTTAAATGTCCTAAATTCGCGTAACTTGGATTGATCTACATCATACATGTGTTTTATGCCTTTGATCATGTTACTGTCTCATTTGCTTATATTTTGTGCTCAAGTTGTACAAGTCATCCCCGGACCTCACAAGTCCCTATGCAAATAATGCACATGTTTAGGGGAAGATGTGCTACAACTTGACTCCTTTGAGACTAACCTGTTTGTTTGAGTGCACTTGAAGTAGTCTCGAAGGAACATTGAAAGGGAAAGTGAACTTGGACAAGGAAAGAGCTTCCACTGCACTCCAGTAAAATGTATCTTGTCCTAAGTTCCTTTTTGTGTTCTCATTGCCTGTTCGCTTTAATTTGACATTTTGGTAAGGCAATGGGGTTAAAGGGGCCAAAAGTTTTCCCATTTTGGTGCTTAATGCAAAGGGGGAGAAATTAAGGCCAAAGCAAATGGATTTGCCAACCACTTGTGAATTTTGAAGATAGAAAAGTTAGAATTTGTATTTTGTCCAAAATCCTCTTATTGCAAAATTTGGTCTCTTATGAGGAAGAATTTTTGACTATGGAAAAAGGGGGAGTTTTTGACAATTGATCAATTTCACTCTTGAAATATCTCTCTATTTGCCCAAACAAGTGTGTTTGACTTAGAGATAGGAAAAAGAATTTGATTTGCAAAAATAAACCAAGTGGTGGTAAAAGTGATCCAAATATGCCAAATCTCAAGTGAGAAAATTTGGTCTTCAAATCTGCACTTTTGAGAATGATGTTGCACTTTTAGTTGCTTTTTAATGTGTTGGCATAAACCACCAAAAAGGGGGAGATTGAAAGGGAAATGTGCCCTTTGTCCATTTCTATAAATGTTTTGGTGATTAGATGCCCAACACATGGTTTTAGTTAATATGTGTTAAGTGGTTGAGAAGTGCAAAATCAAGAATCAAGGTACGTTTCTAGACTTAGTAAATTGCTTTTGGATACTAACATATTTCTCTAGGTGCTAAAAACATTGCCAAGAAAACTGGAATCGGATTGGAGGAGTTTTGGTTGAGTTCAGCCAAACCAACACCAACCTATGGCGCACTAGACTATCCGGTGGTGCACCGGACAGTGTCCGGTGTCCAGGCTGGCCCTGCGACGAACTCGTCGCTCTTGAGAAAAAGCGATGGCGCCGTGGCTAAAATTCACCCACTATCTGGTGTGCACCGGACTGTCCGGTGAGCCAAAGCCGCCTGCGCCAACGGTCGGCAGCGCAATCAGCGGGCGACGCGTGGCCCACGCCAATGGTCGGTTGGTCACACCGGACTGTCCGGTGTGCACCGGACAGTGTCCGGTGCGCCAACGGGACTAGAGGTCCAATGGTCGGCTACGTCTGATAAGGAAGGAGATCGGGCACTAGACTGCAATTGTTCATGTTCGGTGGTGCACCGGACTATCCGGTGCGCCACCCGACAGAAGGCAAGAATTGCCTTCCAATTGGAACTTCAACGGCTCCTAGCTGCCTTGGGGCTATAAAAGGGACCCCTAGGCACATGGAGCACTACACCAAGCATTCACTAAACATCCTAAGACGCCTAGACTCCGCAATCATACAATCGGATCATCGTGTTAGAGATTTGAGCACCGTTTGAGTTGTGAACTCCATGCGTCGTGTTTTGTGCTCACGTCTTGGCTTGTGTGCATGTGGTTGCTGCAATTTGAGTCTTGTGTGTGTTGCTTTCTCTCCCTTACTCTTGTGCTTCTCCTGTGATCAATGTTGTAAAGGGCGAGAGGCTCCAATTTGTGGAGATTCCTCGCAAACGGGAAAAGACTGCTAAGGAAGAAAATTGTGGTACTCAAAGTAGACCATTGGATCACTTGAGAGGGATTAAGTGCAATCCTTGACCGAAGGTCACCATAACGTGGAGTAGGCATTGGCCGAACCATGGGATAAAAATCACTATGTCTTGTGTCCGTCTTCATTGTGATTGGTTTTCTTCTAAAGTTCACACTTTAGCAACTTGGTTTTAATTGCACTAACATTTCATAACCAAGTGTTGGCTATTTAGTGTTGAATCTTCACAGGATCACCTATTCACCCCCCTCTAGGTGCTCTCAGATGCAGAGCTTAAATGCCACCTAAATAAAAGGTGAACAAGCTCCAAAGTCATTCCTAAGGGGATGCAGAGCTTAAATGCCACCTAAGTAAAAGGTGAAGAGACTCCAAAGTCGTTCCTAAGGGGATGCAGAGTCTGGGTGTGTATTCGCATGAGTTTTTTACTCTCGACATACATTTGCATGCTTCATCGCATCATCTTTTGCATTCATACAAACATGCATTAGGCATCCGTAGTTTCATCATCATGACACAACGCATAAGGCATTACGGAAAAACTAAGAGTTTATGCCTTTAATAAGAAAACGCTTCGTATATACAGAGGTATTTCGTCTCAAATGAACTTTCATCCTATACGAGAACCAATCTTTGATTTTGCTCAAGAGGTGCTTCGATGTGAACGAAAAAAAGGGAAGGTGTTTTTCGCCTTCGGCTCAAAAAGCTACGAGTATTGGTTTCGTCCACAACAAAGCAGTCGGCACATGAATGAAAGGTAAAAAAGCATTACAACGCATTTACAAATATTTACAATTCTGTTCACATTCAATTGCAATCCTTCATCAAATAATACACTTCTTGCGCAAAAGAATTTCCAAAGTGTTTCTATAGATATCAAGGGGAATCCTCTAAAGTCTTCTTCAAAGCTTCAGACCTAACTTTGGTTCACTAACCTTCGGCACTTTCACCCTGAAGAATGACGAAGAAAAGGGTAATGAGGAATCTGGTAAGGAAAAATTTAAAGTAAAAAATAGAGGTAAAGAGTTATACCTTGTGGAGCAGATTTCGAGCTTCGTTTCCAACCAATTCTCGACCACCTTTTGCCCAAATTTAGGTGATAAACCTGTTGCCTATGCTTCGAGCTTCGGCTAGAATATCAACTAGGTCCGATGTCGAAAGGTTGAAATTTGGCCTGTTAACGGCCCTTGCATGATTGCACCCGGCTTTTATGAAAGCGGTGGCCGTACCCCGAGAAGCCACTAGCGCACAGAAGTCACCATGGCCAGTTATGACTTCATCGAGGACGTCAACCTCTCTCTCGACGCATTCGAGTGCTCCGGGCACATCTTTGGCAGAGAGGCTAGCTTCCTCGGATGTAGCTCCAACTAAATTGAATATACTTTTTAATCGAGCAGTGCATTGGCTTGCAAAGTTAAAACATTTCTCCTTAAGAGTTCTCAGCGCTTCAATGAGCTTCATGTTCTTCTCAGCCTCAACCTTGAGTGTCATGTTCAAAGCTTCGGTTTCACGGTTGAATCGGCTGGAGTTTTCTTCCAAAAGTGTCTAAGCCTCTGTCAGCTCCTTGCTCAATTTCTTATTCTGAGCTTGCACTTTGGCTAGCGATCCTTCGGCTGAATGTAGCAAATCAACTTTTTCTTTTAGAGAATCGTCAAGTTTCTTGATCTTATCTTCCAAACCCTTGACAATAACGTCGTTTTTCCTGTCTTCATCATCTTGTTGCATTTTTAAAGCTTTGCTTAGTAACAAACTCTATAAAAATGAATTAAAAGTTAGAACACCTAAGTCAGCACGAAGATATCAGCGGTAACTTGCAAAAAGGATGTTACTTTGAAGTTCGAGTAAAATAAGTTGCCTATGATGTGCTGGCGTCTATAGCAGCTGATGTCCTTTTTGAGTTTCGGGAAGCCAATACTCTTAGAAAGGGTGCTTATAATTTTAGCACCGGCGTGGTCGCGGATGCATCCCACAACTTCTTTATCGACCCCGCCAAAGAGCATTGACCCTTGCTGGTAGCCACGGAGATTGCAAATTCTTTTAGCTCTGATATGTCCTCTTCGGAGAGCTGCTGGCCGCCCAAGTGTCGTAGGTCAAAATTCACTCCTTCTGAAGAGGTTTCTTAAATTTTCTTCCCCTTGTCAGAAACTACTGCGGCTACCTTCTTCTTTGCAACCACGTCCGATATAAGTCTGTCAATTTTAGATAGAGTGGTGTGAGATTTTCGTCTTCGGCTGCAATGGTAGCTTCGGCATCAGTCGATTTAGCAGTTTTGTCTACCGAGGCTGAGGGTGGGGTCTGTTCAATGGCTTCCAGTATATTCATCATGCGTCATTTCTTTTGGCCCCTGTCTCTCCCATCGGCAGCCGAAGAGATTTCCTTTTTATGTAAGAGGCTAGTCAGTTCCAACCCTAGAGGACTTAGCAGTGCGAATGAGAAAGACTTAGTCATTACCTTCAATATTTTCGAGACCTTCGCAATAGAAGACGAAGGGCTTGCAGTTTGCTTCGGCACATCTTGCATCGGTCTTCTCAAAGGATTTCTCGGCAAGCTTCCGTTTTTTGGGAGCCGATACTTTCGGCTCCGGTACAGTTTTTCTCTTCTTCGAAGTATCTTGGTCTTCTTTGAGAGACCGGATAGCTTGTCTACTCAGAATACTGACAATCCTTTTCCTCTTGACTCCTCCGGCCCCTTCATCAAGCCTTTCGTAGTCAGGGTACTCAAAGTTAAGAGCATCCATTATACGGTTCAGCTTTCATTTTGGTCAGGTGCCATAGGCAACAGTCATTAGCTGATCTTCTTTTCTTGTATATTTTCCAAGAATTTCATTGCACATGGTTTCTATCAGTTCTAACCATTCAGTGCATGGTTCTTTAAACCTTTTCTGAAATTTGAAGCGGTGCGTTAAACGAACAAGCTCATATTTCTTCCCTTCTTCTTTCTTCTTCGGCATTCCCTAGCCGCTAGAAGTTGGGAATGTCCGGTTAGCAAGATATTATTATACCAAACCTCTTGTGCTAATATGCTCAGCCACGACCCTAAATTCCACTTCAGCCATCTGGCAAGGGGAACCCAACTGCATGTGGTACAGGGGCCTAGTCATGCCGAAGTTCAGTCGCAGTTGACTCATCACCATGCTCATAAGCGTTTCCCTTTTATTTCCATCTGCGTTAACGTAGAACCATTCACTTGACTAGCTAGTGGGACACTTGGTCCAGTAGCCGATCACAGGGGCCTTCGTATCCTTTCAGTATGCAAAGTTGTAGCATCCGAAATTTTTATGCAGACTGTTAGCCCTTGCCTTTGTCTGATAATGAAGTTCATGAACCCAGCAAAACCCTTCAGCATTAGCACTCTTTCCCTGGCTTCGGAGAGCCTAGATGCAAACTCTAAGCCTGACAATAGCGTTCGGGGTCAGCTGATGCAGATATATCTCAAATTTCTTTAAAACTTCCCCTACCATCTCGTAAAGGGGGAAACCGAAGCCCCGCTCTGAAGAAGCTGTTGAACACAACAACCTCATCTTCCTTCGGCTCTGTAATTACTTCTTCTCCAGCAAAGCGAATTAATTCATCTTCATTCTCTCCAAAATAACTTAGTTTCTTCATCACAACCAGATCCTCTGCTTTTACTGTGGATTTTCCAAATTCAACATGACTAGGCTTGGTTGGGCACAGAATACTATCATCCTCTTCACTTTTGTTATCACTCTCGACTTTGGCCATAGCTTGTTCAGCTTCGGCGTTGGAGGTACCCTCGGCAGTAGCTCCCTCTTGCACAACCAGACCAGACCGCCTCATCACTTCTGATATGGGTGCTATCTCAGTTACTTCAGTCTCATCTCCCTCATGGGACACCCTAGCAGTGGATCTTACTCTGGCCATTTCAATGTTCAGCTTCTTTTTGACAAAGTTAATCTTATGTGACGAAGAGCTTGTTTCAAAGCACAATGCAGACAACTTCCGCTTAAGTTAAAATTTTCAACAGCGCAATGGTGCAATAGCAATGATTGTTGTGGTAACTTCTCACCAACCTGTCTGTTTATATAGCCCTGCAGGAGAAGTGTAACGCCCCGAATTTGAGGGGTATATTTTTTCTTCTCCGATACTCACCAAATTCAGGCGTTACTCTCTTTTCTCTTCCCATTTTGCTCCTTCTTCCAATTCTCAAAGCAGTATAGAGACTGGTGTCCGTATCGCGTGTAAACAAAAAATCTAAGTTGACATGGGTGTTGCATCATGCCGAAGCATATTTCTTTTGTCTAATGTTGTGTCTAATCACGCGTCTGTCTCGTTTCGGTCTTTGATTCGCGATTTGATTTTTGATTAGAGGTCGTGCGAGCAGTGCATTCCTAGGCTAGCCCACGGTCTGGCCCAGCCTAGCCCTAGCCGCAAGCCCCCTAGCGCCTCACCCTCCATGCGCGCACCCCCTCCTCTCTCTCATTTTCTTTTCCCGCGCATCAACTTCCCTCTCCCTCTCTTCCACCTCTCTTCCACCTCCCTTGCCCTAGGTGTGATCCGGTGGACGGATGCCGCCGATCCTCGAATCCCAAGGTGAGCTACTCCTCCCCTCTCCTCTCTCCCTCCTTCCCCTTCCCTCTCCCTGCACGAGCCCTTCCCCGCGGCCCCCTACGCGCATGCCCTCTCTCGTGGCCCCTGCGCGCGGCCCTCCCCGACGGCCCCTGCGCGCCCTCCCTGATGGCCCACGGAGCAGCACTCTCCGGTGGCCCCCCTGCGCGCCCTCCCCGGTGGCCTCCCCGGCGGCCCCGTCTGGCCCCGGCGTGCAGCCCCCCGGGCACGACCATTTGGCCCCCGGCGTCTAGCCCCACGGCGTGTCCCCGTGCACGCGCAGTCCCGTTCCCGCACAGCCCTAGTGTGTGTGGCGTTTAAAATTCAGTTTGATTAGTTTTAAATTTAGTTTAATTAATGTGTTGTGTCACGCGCTTCGTCGTGCGACGATTCATTTTAAATTTAGATTTATTAGTGTGCTGTGTCGTGCACTTCGTCACACGACGATTCATTTTAAATTAGATTTATTAGCGTGTTTGGTCGTGCGCTTCGTCGCACGACGATTCATTTTAAATTTAGATTTATTAGCATGCTGCGTCGTGCGACGATTCATTTTAAATTTAGATTTATTAGCATGCTGCATCACGCGCTTCGTCGCGCGACGATTCACTTTAATTTCAGTTTAGTCTAAGTGTTGCGTCGCGGCTTCGCCACGCGACGAATCATTTTGTTTTTTAGTTTAGTTTGTGCGTGCTGTCGCGTGCCTCGTCGAGCGGTAACTCGTCCCAATTTTTAGTTTAGTTCGCGTGTGCTGTCGTACATTTCGTCGCGCGACAATCCTTTTAAATTTACCTTGAATTGTTTATAATAATTAAACGCGTAGCGTAACTTTATTTTATGCATAGCGCTATTGTCAAATTAATATGGTTATGCTTAAACAAATACTTTAATCTATAGCTGCTTAACATAATTGCCTTTCGACCGTAACCTCGACCGTTGTTTTCTCTTTCTCGCTTAGTCATAGGTGCAAGCCCTGCGACAAGCGTCTGCTTATTTGTTATATTCTACTGTGTGGTGTTTTGTTCTTTTTGTATTAAAATCATGGAATGTATGTTTGAACTCATATAGATAATGATCCGTTGGCGGAGTCCAAAGGAGATGCAGGTGAAGACCCTGAGCAGCAGCTGGTTGGTGAAGGCAAGTGTCCCTTGACCCATCGATATCCCACACATTTTATAATTCACTCCCCGTATTTACACAATTTATACATAAGGATTGACTAGCTTTGTTTATCATGTCCTTGTTTACCTATGTGGGTTGGATCATTTTGGTTTTAGCTCTATGCTAGTGCTTCACACTAATCAATAAACATGATGAGATTATTTATGGTACGTTGTTTTCCCTTTTGATTATGATGATGATATTGTGACATTTAAGGGGACTTGAGTGGTTTCTCGAGTGCCTCTCCGTAAGGACTGGTTCGTTGGATGACCACTCGGGAAAACAGTACAACCATGAGGGTGGTATGGGACACCATTAGTTGAATAATTTGAGGAAATGAGGTGTACTTTGCTTCACCGTCGTGCCATCAATGGGGCTTGGTGTATGTGGCTCGCTCTACCGTGGGTGGTTTGCCCCTTGGGAGGAGTGCGGTACATTTAGGAAACCTATAGAGCGGCTACAGCCTCAGAGAATCTTTGTAAAGGCTATGTAGTGAAACCTTGCCTATTCACCTTGGTAGTGTTTAAGGGTTTGATCGGCCCGAGAAAAAAAAGGAATCATGGCTCGTGGGTAAAGTGTGCAACCTCTGCAGAGTGTTATGAAACTGATATATCAGCCGTACTCACGGTTATGAGCGGCCTTGGAAGCTTCATTGATTAGAGACACATCGATCAGAGATGCTTCGTTTACAGATGATGATGAGGATAATGCTTGTTTCTATTGTGATTATGATTATGGTTGTGGTTTCTGGTATTCTTTCCGTTTGGAAAGGGTACTTTTGGGTTAACAACTTGGGTTAATGCTAAAACCTAACTTTCTACTAGTAATAATTACCTAACCAACTAAAAGCAACTGCTTGACCTTAACCCCATATAAAGCTAGTCCACTACAGCCAAACGGGACAATTGTTGAGTATGTTGATGTGTACTCACCCTTGCTTTACACACCAACCCCCCCCCCCCCAGGTTGTTCACATTGCAACCACTGCTCAGTAGAAGATGAAGTCGTGGTGAAGGACTTCCAGGAATTCCAAGGGTACGATGAGTTCTAGGCGTGGGTTAGTGGCAAACCCCCAGTGGGCTGCCTGTGAAGGCCGTGTTTATCTACGTTTCATTTTCGCACTTTTATAATTGTTAATGACTATGTGGATGTCTCAGACATCATGATGTCATCAACTATTACCCTCTTTTATGTTATTATTTGAGCACTATGTGATGATGTCCGGTTATGTAACTGTTGTGTACGTGAATTGCTGATCCTGGCACGTACATGGTTTGCATTCGGTTTGCCTTCTAAAACTGGGTGTGACAAAAAGAAGGTGAACCACCAAAGCGTCTATACTCGCTGAACGGTGGACCGGCTAGCGCTCAGAATATTTTAATTGTTTTTTGATAATAAGCTCAGGGAAGGTGTTTTTCGAACCTTCAACATTTCGAAGGCTTCGTTTTTTCGTGGATCGAGCTCGTTATGAAAAAATGATCTAGCACCACGAAGGGGCTACTGTTGGGGGTCTTCTTCTCCACCGAAGGCCATCAAGAGAAAAACACCTTTGGCAAAGCAATACCGAAGTCTTCTCTCCTTCTGCCGAAAGTTCTCAAGATGAAGACCTCTTTTAGAAGCAACGACGCCAAGTGCCGAAGCTACCATCAGCTTTGGTTTAAATCAAGCAAAGGATAAAAAGACTAGATAGACCCTAGCGATCTAAGTTATGCCAATAAACAGATGTTGAGGGTCATGAATGTAATTTTACTCGAGCTATGTCCCGTGCCTATAAATAGATGAACAGTAGCACCGTACTGTTCACGCTGGATTGTAATCGCTCTCTCGTGTCAGCACCTTCGAACAAGCCGAATGTATCAATGTAATATTAACTCTGTTAATATTTATGTGTATATTATAAAATACAAATGCAAATGAACCAATGAATTACATTTGTTATCTTTATGCATTCTTGTTTATCTATGAAATTATGAAGGCATGTCCTTCATAACCTTCGTCCAAAGATCATTTTATCTGAGAGGAGATAATGCTTAAGAGGACGAAGGTCCTTAATGTTTAAAAATTGTGTTGCCTTGTTCTTGATTCATAGCATTTGAGAACAAGTAACCAACACTTACCTTATGTCTGTAACCTAGATGGTCAATACCACGACAGCAGGATGTGTTGATCAACTTTCGTGCATCCATCGAAGAAGGGTTGTAGTTAATTTAGAACTACAAATGAATCCCAAAATCCTCCACCCACTGGGTCGAAAGCCTTCTTCGTGACCCAAACCCAACTACTTCAGTAGATGGTTAATATAATGGCCAACATGCAAGCCTAGCTCAATAATAACCAACAATACCCACACCAACCACCACCCAGAGATAAGCATCGTGAGTTCATGAGCCACAAACCACCAACCTTTTCTAGCTCCAAGACCCACTGCAAGCTGATGACTGGCTAAAATCTGTGGAGAAGATGCTTAACATTGTTCAATGCACTAACAGGGAGAAGGTGTTATATGCATCATGTCACCTCACTGGCCCTGCTATTGATTGGTGTGATGCTTATTGTGCAGCACATGCTGCCGCTGACACCATCACTTGGGTAAATTATCAACCAATTTCAGAAACTACCATATTCGTATTGGTTTAATAAAGATCAATAAGGAGTTTCTCTCACTCAGGTTGGGAGGGACGTTGGTGAGCGAGTACAGGGAAAAATTCATCCAGCTATCCAGATACCCTCATAAGGAGGTTGCTAAAGATGAAAAGAAGCAAGAGTTGTTCTTGGAGGGACTCATCGGGACACTTGAATACCAGCTGATGTCTCAATCATTCCCATCTTTCTAGAAACTTCTGATAGGGCCATAGCTCTTGAACACAAAAGTAATTCAGCTAGACGAGATGAAGAGGAAGGCTATCACCCAGGGATAGGCAGGCAGCAGTAGCCACCCTCATTACGCTCAACCTTAGGTTACCCTAGCTCATTTAGGAAGAGGGCAGCAGTCATACCAACACCATGTTCGGCAGTCACCACAAGACACACCGCAAACATCGTGCCCTTGCCAAGCAGCCCTGCAAATACCCTAGCAAAACCTATTAGCTAGAACACTACCCTAGGCAATACTTGTTTCAAGTGCGGTGAAGTTGGGCACTGAAAGTCGCCTAGAGGGGGGTGAATAGGGCGAAACTGAAATTTACAAAGTTAATCACAACTACAAGCCGGGTTAGCGTTAGAAATATAATGCGAGTCCGAGAGAGGGCGTAAAAACAAATCGCAAGCGAATAAAGAAGTGAGACACAAGGATTTGTTTTACCGAGGTTTGGTTCTCTCAAACCTACTCCCTGTTGAGGTGGTCACAAAGACCGGGTCTCTTTCAACCCTTTCCCTCTCTCAAACGGTCCCTCAGACCGAGTGAGCTTCTCTTCTCAATCAACCGGGAACCAAACTTCCCCGCAAGGACCACCACACAATTGGTGTCTCTTGCCTTGATTACAATTGAGATGATCGCAAGAAAGAGTGAGAAAAAGAAGCAATCCAAGCGCAAGAGCTCAAATGAACACAACAATCACTCTCTCTAATCACTAAAGCTTTGAGTGGAATTGGGAGAGGATTTGATCTCTTTGGTGTGTCTTGTATTGAATGCTATAGCTCTTGTAAGGTGTAGAAGTGTAGAAACTTGGATGACTTGAATGTGGAGTGGTTGGGGGTATTTATAACCCCAACCACCAAACTAACCGTTTGGTGAAGGCTTCTGTCGCATGGCGCACCGGACAGTCCGGTGCGCCAGCCACGTCACCTGGCCGTTGGGTTCCGACCGTTGGAGCTCTGTCTTGTGGGCCCGCCTGGCTGTCCGGTGGCGCACCTGACAGGCCCTGTAGCCTGTCCGGTGTGCCACCCGCGCGTGCTCTGCTCCTCTGCGCACACTGGCGCGCATTTAATGCGTTGCAGTCGACCGTTGAGCGCGAAGTAGCCGTTTGCTCCGCTGGCTCACCGGACAGTCCGGTGTTACACCGGACAATCTGGTGAATTTTAGCGGAGCGGATTCCCGAAGCTGGCGAGTTCAGAGTCGCTCTCCCCTGGGGCACCGGACAGTCTGGTGAATTATAGTGAAGCGCCTCTGAGATTTCCCGAAGGTGAAGAGTTTAGCTTGGAGTCCCCTGGTGCACCGGACACTGTCCGGTGGTGCACCGGACAGTCCGGTGCGCCAGACCGGGGCAGCCTTCGGTTGTCCCTTGCTCTCTTTGTTTGAACCCATTCTTGGTCTTTTTATTGACTTTTTGTGAACCTTTGGCACCTGTAGAACTTATAGACTAGAGCAAACTAGTTAGTCCAATTATTTGTGTTGGGCAATTCAACCACCAAAATCAATTAGGAAATAGGTGTAAGCCTAATTCCCTTTCAGGCACTACGCTAATGTGTGTCCTAAGAGGACTGCAAGTACCCCAGCTCGAGGTAGTAATCCTAATAGGCAGAATTAGATTCCATCCAACAATCGAAGATGTATTGCCAGGGTCAATCAGATCAGTGATGAAGCTACTGCTGATGGTTCTAACATTGTCATTGGTATGTTACTTATTAATTCCATGCCAACATCCATACTATTTGATTCCAGAGCTTTGCATTCATTTATATTTGCTCGTTATGTTAATTCACATATTCTACCTCTCATTATTATGCGCAAACCCATGGTAGTCATTACACCTAAGGGGTCTTTTGAAGCAACCTTTATGAGCCATAAGATAGATATAACAATCATGGGGAGAAAATTCTGGGCCATTCCTATAGTATTGGAATAAAGTAGCATAGACTTAATCCTTGGTATGAAGTGGTTAAAATAGTGGAAGGCAATCATACATTGTGCTAGAGGAACTACAGAGCATACTAGACCTGATGGTGATAGATTTGAGGTCACAGTTGCCCTAACCCCATCCATTAAACCTACCATCTACCAGCTTGAGGTCAAATTTGTGGGCGACCATATCTGAGTTGTTAGAGGCAATATTTTCATATCCTCCATTAAGGGCTCCAAAAATACGTCCATGTCAACTCCAAGTTGTGAAGGTCCAGAAATAAAGATGGTTAGCAAAATGTACTTTCGTTTCTGCATCAACTATGGAGGAAGGTTGTAGAAGGTGAGGATCACCGGCCATGTGCTATGCTTGCTTCTCCTCTCAGCAAATGGATTCATTCCATCAGTACTCAGTGTGAACCTAACATTTCTTGGTTCATTAGCAAAGTCTAGGTGGTTGTCATTGAAATCTTGCCGCTACTTCTGTGATATCCTGGCCCCTGGGATGGTGATATCCTGGCCCAATGCTTAATAAAATTAATAGAGTATCCATACCAATAAGGTGTATCTTCTTTTTTGAAAGCCTATCTCGTAAAAACCTCCAAGTTAAGTGTGCTTGGCTTGGAGCAATTTGGGATGGGTGACCGACCGGGAAGTTTTCTCGAGTGCGCATGAGTGAGGAAAAAATGCGCACAAAAGGCTCATGTTGGTCTGTGGGGACAATATATGATCCTAGAGAGTTTCCAAGAGTAAGTACCACCGGCCCAGGAGTGGATGGGGTGTTACAAGTGGTATTAGAGCCAACCCTCGCGGTTTCAAGGGCGTGTGTGGGTTAGGGGTTCGGGTATATGGCGCATGGCACATGTGGGCCCAGCGTGGTCACATGGCATGGCATATGATGACACTAGGCACACAAACGTGGCTAAGAGGGGAGGTTTTTGGATTGGGGTTGACCGACGAGGACGTCGGTCTTCTAATGGGGTGGATTGTGATATCCTAGCCCCTGGGATGGAGATATCCTGGCCCAAGGCTTAATAGAATTAATAGAGTATCCATACCAATAAGGTGCATCTTTTTTTGGAAGCCTATCTCGTAAGAACCTCCAAGTTAAGTGTGGTTGTCTTGGAGCAATTTGGGATGTGTGACCGACCGGGAAATTTTCTCGGGTGCGCACGAGTCAGGAAAAAATGCGCACAAAAGGCTCATGTTGGTCTGTGAGAACAACATATGATCCTAGAGAGTTGCGAGGAGCAAGTACCGCCGGTCCGGGAGTGGACGAGGTGTTACAACTTCCCATCGGCTAGATGTCGAAGCTTGCCATCGTTTTTGTGCTCATCAGAAGCATCCAGCTCATAAGTTTGGCATCCCTAGGGTTAGCGAACAAACACCTCAATTGATCAATGTCGGGGAAGTACCACATCACTAAAGCAGGAATCTTTTTGAGCACATAATAGTCTACTTCTTTTTCTTTGCTCGTGAGTTTTGAACTTTGTTGAGTCTTCTTTTGGGCTTTCTTTCAATTTTTTCTTAAGACACAGATGCAACACACTCTTCCTCTCGATAATCTTTATTTATCTTGTACCTACTTGCATCACACTTTGGGTAGCTCTCCAAGTCTTTACAATCATCACCTCAATAAAGGATGTAGTGATTTCTACACGCGTGGATCTTCTCCACTCCCATAGTGAGCAGACTGATTAGTTTTTTTGCATAGTAAGTGTTAGCAGGCATTTTGTTCTCCTTTGGAAGCATGTCCGTGATAATACTCAAGAACGCATCGAAGCCAACATTAGACATACCATATCTAGCTTTTAACATCAATAGCTTTAGCATAGACCGGAGCATCATGAACTCTTTGGTACAACCCTTAGACTCGTTGTACAAAGGCTCTTATGTTGCCTTCATCAAGGACTGCATACCTTTCATGAAAAACATCCATGGATCTGTATGACGACGCAATATTGCCTCTCATGGGATCTTGTTTATATCAATACCAAAACAATAGTATATAATATATTATTTGTAATTAAATATATATAATTACATCTAATAATTACAGTAATATATACCAACAATATTTATAATCGAACATAAATGCAATAATTATCATATAGTATTTACACTAACACACTGTAATATATACCAACAATATTATAAAATAATATTTAGAATTGAACATAATTATATTAATATACCAACACAAGGATTCGGGCGTGGGCATATAGTGCGGCCGCATGGGCATAAGGGTACATAGTAGGCGTGCACGAGCGTAGGTGCCGAGGCGTGGGCTGCGACAAGGCAGTGGCCGAAAGTAGGGGTGGTGCTGATGGCATGCGTGGGAGGTGGGGCGCGCACGTGGGTGGCAGGGGCAGCTGCGAGCTCGTGTGTTAGTAGCCGGCCATCAAAAATTAACTTATTTGTGGCGGTTAACATGTGACCTCCAAAAATAAATGAGCCGCCAAAATTAAAGCTAGCTGCTAAAAGTTGTGTACTATGAGTACTTCGCCACTGTCCAGTGGCACAATGAACCCATGTTAAATTGTTGATGCATACTTTGTCACGACTAGATCCGACACCATAACAACGATAATATGTATCCATCATCGCCGGATTGCATGCTAGACAAGAGCTGATGGAGAGGTCATCACTGTTGGATCAAACATCGTGGCTCGCGGAGGATTTATCACCATTGATTTTAAACTGGTGACAGTATCCTTGTATTGTAGTCTCTGCCGTGCTCCTAAGCAGCAGTGAGTGGTCTTGTTGATTTTCTATGTCATCCATGTAAATTTCAACATTTTTTAATCTATACTATACTTAAAGCACCAGTTTCAACGGTCGTCGTGCGTCATTTTTTAAAAAGATCCTTGAAACCTCCCCAAATCACCTCCCTCAAATCACCTCACGTCCGCAACGCCTCCTCCCGAAACGCTCGCCTCGCGTTCGCATGCACCGCCATCTTGCAGTTGGCATCCCAACAGCGCCGCCTCGCATCCACATGCCCGCCTCCTCCCGATTCCCGAAGCGCTCGCCTCGCTCGCATGCCCGCATGCACCGCCTCGGGTCTGCTTCTTGCAGTTGGCAGCCCAACAGCGCCGCCTCGCATGCACCGCATGGGGTCTCCTTCCTCTAGCGGGTAGCACAGCAGGGCCGCCTCCCTAATGGCGTCCTTCGACTGGACTCTGCAAACCCCAAAACACGCCGACCGGATGCATCAACCTCCAACCAACCTCCGCTGCCCTCGCTTCCAACCTCCGCCGCCATCGCTTCCCACGCCGTGCTCCGCGCATGCCGTGGCTACGGGCCCGACGCCCGGATGTCGCGAACGCAGTGACCCGCTTTCAACCGCCTATGCGCATCCCGTGCTCGCCCAACAAGCCACCCTTGCCGGCCCGACGCCCGGATGCCCCAAACACCAGAAACCCCGATCTAACCGCCTTCGTGCTTGTCGCCAGCCACCCCGACCCAACCGCCCACCGGATCTCCCGCCTTTGGGATATAAAGATTTCCATCTCCCACCCATCCGGTGAGTTTGCCCCATCCTCTTACTGTTGGCTTCGTATTTGGTTTCAATCCATACATTGGCTGTTCTTCAAGGATTTGTTTCGGGATTCAGTGTGATCGTTGAATTGGTCGGACGCTTCACCAGGTACTGTTCAGACCCATCGCCAGGTAAGTAATGACTATGTTGATGAATAGTTTGACATTTTATCATTATCAGCATTCTCTCTCTCGTTAGACATTGATTAGTGTATTTCCCTAATTCTCCAATTAATTTATTATTTATTATGTCATGATTCATTATAACCTTATTGAATTTATCAGTTTCTACAATTTATAGATTGCACAAAACGCTTTATTCAATTTTACTGAAGTTACCAGAAACAATGTATTCAGTTCCTATTGGCAACCAAATACGGGTGCATGGGTGATTACATATTCTAGACAACATAGACATGATACTGATACAGACAGCTCACGGTCATTGCTGGTGACCACGAGTCATACAAAATATCTGCAGACAAGAGTAACAACATGAATTAGTTAATCACAAACCATACAATAAATTGTATTCCACGGCCATCAAGGCTCCACAAAAATTGTTTACCTTCCATTCAGTATCTCAGAAAACTCATGGTATAAGTGGACAATGGATGAATGGAAAACAGAAGAGAGTAAATTCTCCATATGCAAATGTAAAGGGTATAAATACTTTCATGTAGGCTTTAGCTATTATATAGTACCAACATGGGGGTTGTAGACCATGGTTGACGGGGCTCCAAGGTCATTATTTTCATCTCATTCACAAACTAAGAAAAATCTATATGATTTTCACCTACATGAATTTCAGATCCATTGGCTACATCAACATAAAACAAGGTCAAGTCCAACAGGGTAAATGTTCAAAATGTGAATGCAAATATCTATATGCTTCCTTTCACACTCAGTACAGATTTTCTAATGTAGAATAGTAAGGTGATAATTGGTGCCGCTACACTGCTTTTTGAACCAATTTCAGCTACATGAATTTCAGATCCATTGGCTACATCAACATAAAACAAGGTCAAGTCTAACAGGGTAAATGATCAAAATGTGAATGCAAATATCTATATGCTTTTTTTCACACTCAGTACAGATTTTTCTAATGTAAAATAGTAAGGTGATAATTGGTGTTGCTACGTTGCTTTTGAACCATTTTCAGCTACATGAATTTCAGATCCATTGGCTATATCAACATAAAACAAGGTCTGAATTTTCTGGTACAACTAGTATTCTGGAACACTGAATATTCTAGAACATTTCTGTGTATATTGATTAGTGATTAATTTGTTTTCATATAAATATGACCATTATATCACTATATTTTACTAACATGACAATAAACAGTCCATATCTAATTATGGTCAAGACCCTCGCCTTCGTCCAAAGCTAGATACAAATGTATTGGCAAATTTATTTGAATGTTGGCCTAACATGGAGTATAATATTTCAGATTGTAGCCAAGTAAGCTATACTCCTTTATATTTTTGTAATCTTTAATTTTGTTCTCTTAAGATGTTTGTTTAAGTTGCAGATTCTATTGCCCTTTTGTTTCTTAGGTCACTTCAGTTTATATGTATTTAACATGAACACCAGAAGCATCTATATAATGGACTACATGCCTCTATCATCATGGTTTAAGGCAAACGATCCAAGTGTGCATTATATTCACAAAATACATACTATTGCCAATAATATGAATGCCACCATGGAATTGGCCAATCCTACATGGAAGGACGATATTTATATGTGGCGTCGTATAGTACCATCATGGGTTCTAAAAACATTAAACTGGTAATTTCTTATACCTTGAAGACAACTAAATAATTTTGGCTATATATACGTCAGAACGAGTTAATTTAATTTGTAGAGATTTGTCAGGCTTTCATGTTATCAATTTTATGCACTCGTGGAATGGTAAAAGGTTACCCTGCATTTCCACTGTGAGTAACCGTGTAGTTCTAATACTTGGTCAATATCATTTTCTATAACTAATTGTCTTTACTGAATTTAATGTTGTCTTATACCGAATGTACAGACTTCAATATTGAGCACCAAATTCTTGTTAAAGTTGATGAAGTACATGGAGAATGAATGTAATGACAATATTTCAGAAGAAATACAAAAGATTATTAAGCGCATCAGTGTTTAGTTGGTTTTTATATATACAATATATGTGATGTTATTTGCAAATACTCGAGTTTAGGGTAAGAAACAAAAATTCAGAATTTTTGCTCTCACTTGTTATTCCCGTCCTTTTGGTATGAATTTTAATGTATATTCACTTCATCAACATTACAATCCTTGCAATGGACAAACATGGTACTCACTTCTTAGACTTTGTTTTTGTGATTTTTACATTGTATTGTAAATTGATTTGTATTAGTTTAATTCTTCATTGGTTGTTGCCAGAGAATTTATAAGATTGTGATCGATAATATGTATTACTTGTTTTTGTGTAATTATTGTGCACGAATAATTTATATGCCGTCGCAACGCACGGGCACTTAACTAGTTTATAATAATTCACGGGTCTTATTAATTGTCGTCTCGTTTAAAAATGTGATTGTGATCTTTTTTTTTTTTGCAAATAGAATGTGGTAAACCCACATCCAGATAAGTTAAACAAATAAAATTGCTCGTGAAAAATCCAGAGATTGAGGTCAACTGTCCAGACAGAGTAATAAGGACAAAATCCCTTCCTGCGTGTATGTACGTATTGGTCGTCTCCGTGTATATATTAAAAAAAGTCAATGGATTTTCTACAACGACGACCAATATATCCTTTTTTCCCATATATAGCTCATCTATCTGTCTATCTATCTATAAGCTGAAATGTACATATGGTGCCATCCAATCCAACAGAAAATATCGTGGGATGCAAAGAAAATCTATTGTCCATGCAAAACCACACATCGTCGACTTCTCGTCGTTTCCACACTGACAGTTGCATTGTATGGCAAACTCTGGTCCGGCACGATATTTCAATGAAACATGTACTAGCACGGTTGAAACCAAAACCCTTTGCCCTCGCCGCAACGAAAAACTTGTCTCCCACGTGGTACCACTACACTGATTACAGTCATTTTCGGTGGCTAGAAGCCATCGAAAATAGGCCCTTCGCCACCAAAAATAAGCTATTTTCGGCGGCAAATGGTCTATTTTTGGCGGCTTTTGGCCGCCAAAAATAAAGGTTAATTAATTTTCGGTGGCCAGAGTGTGGCCGCCGAAAATAGCTTATTTTCGGCGGCCAGCTCCAATACCGTCGAAAACAACCTATTTCGGCGGTCACACTCTGGTCACCGAAAATTAACAAACGACGAAATTATCCTAAAGTTATTTTCGACGGCCCCATGAGACCGCCGAAAATAAGCAATTTCAGAGAAAAATTGAAAGAAATGCAAAAAATAGTAATTTCAACAATAATGTAATCATAATAATATGACAGGAAAAGTAATAACAGAATTACACACATTTAACACAAAATATCACAATTCTTCACAAATACATCACAATTCACCAAAATACGACCAGAGTTCACAATTATTCACAAATACATCACATAGTCCATTACAACATAACACAAAGTCACAATTCAGTATAAGATTCAAACCATCACATATCGAGGTCGTTTGAGTTGTGACCACTACCTCTAGAATCGAACAACTCGTTCACGAAGTCGTTTAACTAGTTTGGATTATAAAGAAAAAAGGCATTAATAATGGCAGTGTTTACATGCCTGACCACTATTCAAACGGATTATTTGTCAAACTAGCCTCTCATGTAGTAGCTCCCTCCCCCGCATAAGCTCCTCCTGGTGCTGGTATCACCGGTGGTGGCGTGTTGTGGCCCATAACCCCGGATCCCTACAAAATCAAGTTTAGTCAAGATTTGAAAGGTTAATATAAATGACAAGTCTAAACTAAATTGAAGCACCTGAGATGGAGGTGGCAGAGCTTGTAATCCCCACTGAGGCATTATTGGAGCGAAGGCAGAAACGCCACCCTTCGCCCGAAGTCTCCACCACTTAGCCCCTGCCCTGACAAACAAAGCGGGCAGGGACACCCTTCGCTCGATTCGGCACCAGATGAAGGCATGCGGCGACGCCTCCCCACGGCGCGGCCTCGTTCTGCTCTGAGGCCCACATGAGATCTGGCCCATTGTAACGGGCCCTGCGTGGCCGCGTCTGTGTTACGGGCCTAATTTGTAAAGGCATACATGTAATTACAGCTTGTAACCCCGCTTTATGGGAATATTCTGGGGATAAACTAGGTACCTAAGGGCACATGCGTCCTTAACGCAAGGCGCCGTGCACTCGGATACCTATAAATACCCCCGCACAGTGCCCGTGAGAGGCCAGATGAACAGAGCTTTTGCCATCACGCGCGAGTGCCCTGTTGCCATCACCATTCACCCGTGTTGGATCTCCTTGCTGTCGAGAGGCAGTGCCAACATTTGGCGCCCACCGTTCGTGCTACGAGACAACCACCCGCGATGGCACCCAAGAGAGCTAACCCGAAGGCTAACGAGGCTGCGAAGGCAGCACTGCTCGCCGCAAGAAAGGGCAAGGCCCTCGCCCTCACCCAATCCACCCACCAAGAGGCCACTGAAGACGACACCCTCCGCACCTGCGACCCTGAGGGACAACCCTCAGGCTTCGCACCTCCCTCAGGCTTCGCACCACCGGAGGGCGCGGACCTCGCCGAGGACGGTGAGGTCCTCGGCATCTCCGCAGAAGAACAGCTACAGCTGCGCGCTCTGCGCCTCAAGAACCGCAACCTCCAGAGGCAGAAGGAGATATTGGAGGCCAAGCGCCAGCGTGTGTCCGCACTCGCCAAAGTGCGGCAGATGATACGCGACGAAGAGCACAAGGCCCAGGAACTCGAGCGGGAGATCGCGCTGATGCAGCGCGAAGGCCACCTCGGCCCGCAGCACGAGTCATCCCTCCAGCAGCGCGCACAAAACGAAGACACGCGCGAAGGCCACCCCGGCCTGCAGCATGAGCCACCCCTGCAACACCGCGCGCAACCGGAGGACCCGCGTTTACCCCAGCGCGACTTCACTTTCCCGCACGCCGTGCCATTCCAAGGGGTCAATTATCTCGATGAGCGAAGTCCCCTGGCGCCTCACCTGCAAGTGACGCCGTGGCCAGCTAACTTCCGGGCTGGGACCTACCCCAAGTACAACGGCAGCACCGACCCGGCTCAATACATAATGAGTTACCAGGTCGCCGTCGCATCGTCCGGGGGGGACGACGCCACAATGGCGAAGTCCTTCATCATCGCCCTCGAGGGCCCCGCGCTCACCTGGTGATCCGAGGAGCTCCACCAGCGCAAGATTGAGTCCCAGCGGAAGCCAAAAGACGCTCCACAGTCCAGCCGCACGTGGACAAGAACTCCGCAACCAGACTCCGGTCGAGATGGCCGCGGTCAGCCGCAAGTGCACAACATTGCCAACCAGCAGCCGGCCGCTGACCCCCTTCGCCGCCAGGAATATCCCCCCCAGGGCCGCGGAAGTGGAACTCGCGGCAGGGGCCGAGGGCGTGCGCAGCCACCCCCTCCACCGCGCCGATTTTACTGCCTTTTCCATGGCGAAGACTGCGCCCACCCAACCAAAGACTGCCCCGAAGTGAAGGCCACCAGAGACAGAATGGCGAGGGCGCAGCCAGCCGACAACCCCAGAATTGTCGCGCATAACTACCAGCCACCCCCTCCACCCTATATCCACGCTCCCGCCCCGCATCCACCGCACCACGCTTACCAACATCATCAGGAAGTACAAATCGTACATCCTCCGCCTCCACCACCACACCAGCAACAACAAAACATCCCCAACGCCCCAAAGCAGGAGGACTTCGCCGATCAACCTTATCGCGGAGTCATTCATATGATAACTGGGGGGTCCAGCACCGACTTCGACACCAAGCGGCAGAAGCGGGACCACTACCGCAGCATAAACAATGTAGCCGTCACGGGATGGGACCAAGATTGTCCCCCTCGATCAGGCCACGCCCAAGCAGACAGTCACTATCAGCGAAGACCTTACTTCGCATGAAGAAGAGAAGCTCCTCTGCTGCCTGGCCAAGAATAAAGATGTCTTCGCCTGATCCGCCCTCGACCTGGTCGGAGTCAGCCGATCCATAATCGAGCACAGTTTGGGAATCGACCCCTCGGTGCGACCAAGAAAGCAAAAGTTTCGCAAAATGTCCGATGAAAAGACAGAGGCCGCCAAGGCGGAGGCGCACCGCCTCCTAGAGGCTAAATTCATTGAGCCAGTGGCTTACCCCACATGGCTCTCCAATGTTGTAATGGTGCAGAAAAAAAGCGGATCCCCCGCAAAAAGACATGCGTCGAAAAAGACCGCGATGACGGTCTTCGACATTCGACCACCACGAGGTCACCGCGAGGCTAAGCGCTAGCTACCCTCGCGTGCGACAAATCCGCGCAAAAGTCGCCTAAGGGTGCAGCCGGATTAGCACAACAAGTGCGAAAAAAAATCTAAGTCTATCGCGAAGACTATCCGCACAAAAGTCGCCTAAGGGTGCAGCCGGATTAGCACACCAAGTGCGAAAAAAAAATCTAAGTCTATCGCGAAGACTATCCGCGCAAAAGTCGCCTAAGGGTGCAGCCGGATTAGCACAACAAGTGCGAAAAAAAATCTAAGTCTATCGCGAAGACTATCCGCGCAAAAGTCGCCTAAGGGTGCAGCCGGATTAGCACAACAAGTGCGAAAAAAAAATCTAAGTCTATCGCGAAGACTATCCGCGCAAAAGTCGCCTAAGGGTGCAGCCGGATTAGCACACCAAGTGCGAAAAAAAATCTAAGTCTATCGCGAAGACTATCCGCGCAAAAGTCGCCTAAGGGTGCAGCCGGATTAGCACAACAAGTGCGAAAAAAAAATCTAAGTCTATCGCGAAGACTATCCGCGCAAAAGTCGCCTAAGGGTGCAGCCGGATTAGCAAAACAAGTGCGAAAAAAAATCTAAGTCTATCGCGAAGACTATCCACGCAAAAGTCGCCTAAGGGTGCAGCCGGATTAGCACAACAAGTGCGAAAAAAAATCTAAGTCTATCGCGAAGACTATCCGCGCAAAAGTCGCCTAAGGGTGCAGCCGGATTAGCACAACAAGTGCGAAAAAAAATCTAAGTCTATCGCGAAGACTATCCGCGCAAAAGTCGCCTAAGGGTGCAGCCGGATTAGCACAACAAGTGCGGAAAAAATCAGAGTCTATCGCGAAGGCTATCCGTGCAGAAGTTGCTTAAAAGCGCAGCCGGATCAGCACAACAAGTACGAAAAAACCGAAGACTATCTATGCAGAAGACACCTAAGGGTACACCTGGACTAGCACAACAACGGCCGAAACGACAACATCAAACCATCCACACCAAGACCAACTATAATCAAGCCAACACAGCGCAGCAAAACAAATCAGTAAGTACAAAACGCCTTCGCACACACACATGCACGCGAGGGCACACAATCCCACCATACAAGCCTCGACGTACACAAGCGAGGGCACCACACTCTACATCGGCTCAACCTTAGGAATAATTCCCATCTCCCTATAATTAAATAGCATTATCCTGAGCTCCTCACCCGCAAAAAGCCTTCGCAGTTCCCCTTCACCCACACCCTCGGCGGTCGGCAGGGACAACAGTTCCTGCCGACCAGCCCCACTCACACGAAGCAGAGCCCGCTCCTCCGCGCTAACCCTACGTTTTGCAACCGCCCTTCGTCGACGGCGCCCAGTGCTAGGGCCTGGCACGTCCGACGCGTCCGCGGCGTGTGGCGAAGCCTCCGCCGCAGCCACGTCCAAAGCCGCAAAATAATCCAAATTCTCCGACGACTCCTCAGTCCACTCAACCGAGCTCCCGGAGTCGGCAAAATCCAAAAACTCAGATGCAGACCCACTATATTCATTACCACCTTCCGCGGTCGAAGCCGCCAAAAACTCAGTAGCAGCGGTTGCGTGCGCAGGCCCAAAATCTTGAACCTGCGCAGCAACCAAAATTCAGTACAACATCCAAAAATCCTCAACCCTAAACAACCACTATGCCACCTGCGAGGGCCCTGACGCTGCGGGGGCCTCCGCCGTTGGCTCCGCTGCCACCTCCGCCATTGTTTCCACCGCCTCCGCCGCCGGATCTTCGACGGTCGGCGCAGCTGCTGCGAGGGCATCGGGAGCGCCTTCGGCCACCTTCAGGGGCAGGTCTTCCACTGTCGCAGCAGATGTGGGGGCGCCTGGCGCGTCCTCCATGGTCTCCGGGGTCGGCTCCGGGTCGGGCAGGGCGTCGTTCAGTGCTCCGAAGTCGTCCACCCGCTCGCCTCGCTCCGCCTAAAACAAAACATACAAAAAGTCAGCAAACACACGCACAGACCACATTCAGCAAACGCAGAACAAACGACAACGTTACCTGAGCCCTCGCAGCCTCGGCCCGCTCCCTGACCACTTCACCACCATACAGACCCCACATCCGGTCATAGAGGGCGCCGGCGGACTCCTTCACCACGGGGTCTTCGACCTTATAGATGTCTCGCCCAAAATCTTCATCTGCCTGGTCGAAGGCCTCATAGTGCCGGCACCCTTCGCGAGAGAGTGCGTTCATCGCCCCCTCGCAGGTGACCAGGGAGGCGAACGACATTAATCCCCCCAGGACGGTGGGGCGCTCCCGCAGCTCCTCTTGCACCCATTCCAAACAGCGAAGCCCGGCCTCTCGCTCCGGCACCACGAAGTCACCGGTCCGCGCACCCAGCTCACGATATGTGGCCATAAGCTGTGTGCGCGTCCGTTCGGCCTCCGTTCGCACCACGAGCCGCACCGCCAAGTCCTCCGCATCACGCACAAAGGCGGCCGGGTCACGGTTTCGCAAGTTCAGTGCAAAGGCAGGACTTCGCACCACCCTTCCTCCGTGAAAAGGCATCTGACGAGGGCACACTTCGCCCAGCGTCCAGCCGTGCGCCAAGGGCCAGACCCCGTACGCCACAAACTCTTCAACTAAATCACGACCACTGCTCTGGCCGGCGGCACACCGAAGGGCCCCTTCGTCTGCATCCTCTTCTGCCACTTCAAAAGGCGGATACGTAGAGTAATAGTGAGAGCACATCTCAGACACGGGGAGTCCTTCATGGCCTTCGACAGTAGCCTCAGCAACGTAAAACCAAAATTCATTCCAATTGCCCCACTTATTGCGGGCGCACGGAACCAACTCCACTACATTGTGGTCTTGCCGGTCTTCGGCGTGAATGTACACGACCCAAACTGGGCAACTCCGTCCTCAATCACCCTCTTCTGCCAATGCAAGCAGTAATTCTTCGCAAAAACTTCAACCGACGGCTGTCCGCCGTACGAAGTCGTCGCCCAGACATACTTCGCCAGCGCCACCACGGCGTTCGGTGTCAGCTGATGAATTTGAACGTTGAATCTACGCAGGACTTCGCCAACAAACCGGTGCGCAGGCAAGCGGAGACCGGCGACGAAGAACGCCTCGAAAACAACCAACTCACCCTCCGGCTCGGGGACTTCCTCCGTCCATCAGGGCGCGACACTTCGGAAAACCCGCAGTCCAACAGTACGATGTCCATCAACGGTCACATCAAAAACCCCCGCGGAACCACTTCGAGCGAGGGCAGCGTCTCCGCCATCTAGCGACGTCTTCGGCACCAGGTGACTTTGTCGAACTGGTCCCTCGGAGGGCAAATGTTGGAGCGAAGGCAGAAACGCCACCCTTCGCCCGAAGTCTCCACCACTTAGCCCCTGCCCTGACAAACAAAGCGGGCAGGGACACCCTTCGCTCGATTCGGCACCAGATGAAGGCATGCGGCGACGCCTCCCCACGGCGCGGCCTCGTTCTGCTCTGAGGCCCACATGAGATCTGGCCCATTGTAACGGGCCCTGCGTGGCCGCGTCTGTGTTACGGGCCTAATTTGTAAAGGCATACATGTAATTACAGCTTGTAACCCCGCTTTATGGGAATATTCTGGGGATAAACTAGGTACCTAAGGGCACATGCGTCCTTAACGCAAGGCGCCGTGCACTCGGATACCTATAAATACCCGCGCACAGTGCCCGTGAGAGGCCAGATGAACAGAGCTTTTGCCATCACGCGCGAGTGCCCTGTTGCCATCACCATTTACCCGTGTTGGATCTCCTTGCTGTCGAGAGGCAGTGCCAACAGGCATCGGCGACTGAAATTGAGAGAAAATGAATGGTTGTTGTTGTGCCTACTCTAGAAACCAAGACTGTTGCAAATACGATATATTAGTTATAGGACAAATATCGACTGTGTTAAGAATAAATGAGACACTCATGTTCATTGCTTGTTACGTCTGTGCGTTGTAAGCAGCCATATACTCTGATTGCTGTTGGAGGAATGTCATTTGTTGTTGCCGCAGGTCTTCACGAAACCTTTCTTGCTGCTCCCTCATAGCGTCCTCCATGCTAAAGTGTCGACTACGGCTCCTACCACAACCTGCCTGCGACGAAGAGTCGCCACTAGACCGTAACTCTGTCGAATCGATCAAACCGGTAAACATAGAATATCTTGAAAAACAAGAAAATTAGCTATTCGGTCATAGTTCCAATATCATTGAAAAAATTCACAAGTTAATACCGTCCATGCGCCTTTCCTCCAATAGAATGCACAACTTCAGCGTCGATGGTAGGCGCTCCTCGCCAATTATAGCCTTGTCCATACTTCCTAACCATCTCCTACCCGTAAGTCTCTTGCAATACAATATGAAGGTTTAGCACATGTAATTTATAGCTATATGGCAAGAAAACATTAATCCTAACAGCAACTAACCATACGCACAACGGCCGCTTGACTACATAGCTCATCAGAGATTTCACTGTTTTTCGCTCTATGCCCTCGCCTATAAACATTGATTGGGCTCGGGACAACACCAGTTTGAGCCTCCTGCAAATATATGAGTTTAAACCAATTCCATTTCTGAGTAAAACAGAATACTACATACTCACCATTCGCTTTGCAACCGAATTTGTGCATCAGCCCCAAAGGTATGGTTGACTATGACCTCATCATCGTCCTCGTCCTGCTAATGGCGCTGCCTATGTTGATTCCTGTTTGACTTCTCAATCCACTTTGGCGAAGCTCATATCTCAATCCACCAGCGTCGATGACAGTTAAAGTAAGTGATCTTTCCACCGTGAGAAAGATGGAAGCAATCTGTATCTGAACCGCAATATGGACATGTCAATCTACCATGTGTACTCCAACCGGTAAAAATAGCATACACCATGAAGTCATGCACCAACCACAAATACGCAACTCGGAGTTTGAATATTTGTTTTTTAAAAATATCGTATGCTTTGACTCCTTTCCAAAGCTCTTTCAACTCTTCAATCAAGTGTTTTAACATGACATTGAGTTTCTTTCTAGGAGAGTCTAGGCCAGGAATGATTAAGCAAAGAAATATAAATTCATATTTCATACAAAGAGAAGGTGGAAGGTTGTATAGAATAACAAAGACGGGTCAACATGAGTATGATGATGCCATTTGACCAAAAGGTGTGAAGCCATCGGTCGCGAGGCCGATTCAAACATTCCTTGGTTCAGCTGCAAAGTCTGGATCAAACGTGCCGAGAGCCTTACAAGCATCCCCATCTGAAGGGTGCATGATTAGCTCATCGTTCTCATGGACACCTTCTTTGTGCCATCGCATGTGCATAGCGTTTTTTTTAGATAGAAACAACCGTTTCACTCAAGGAGTTAGTGGCAAGTAGCGAAGCTGCTTATGTGCAACATCTGTCATCACCTTGTCACCTTCATCATTAACAACTTCCACAAATCTGGATTGTCCATATTTCAGACATTTTTCTTTCTTGCATGCTCCTTCATGAAAAGCAAACAATTATTTTTGCACACATCAATCTTTTCATAATCTATACTAAGACCTTTGATAATCATCTTTGAATGGTACATGTCTTTAGGCAACTTATTGGGCTTTGGCAGCACATCTTCTAATAACTTTAAAATCTCATTGTAACAGTTGTTCGAGAAAAAAATACTTGGACTTAATGGCCATGAGCCGTGTCACAAAAGCGAGTATACTCACATCTGTGTGTTCATGCAATGGCTCTTCAAAGTCTTTTAGTAGTTTAAAAATCTGGAAACCTCTGGTGTGGCAGGATCCTCGGAGCTTGTGCTTAACTCTAGACGTAGCGAATCTAGCATCTCATGCATCGTATCATCGCCAGCCCAATCATTGTTCTCCACCTCTTCTACATTCGGGTTGAGTACTACCTCACCATGATGTTCCCACACTTTATATTCAGGCATAAATCCAAACTGATAAAAATCTAGACTATCTCTTTCCTTATTAAGGAATATATTGTTTTGGTGCCGCCTACAAGGGCATCTGATTGTGCCGGTTAATGACAAAGAGAATATGTGGTTCACAAAATCTTTGGTCCTGGCAACCCAATCATCAGAATGACGTCCTTTCCTACTCCAACTATTATACATCCATATATGATTTTCAGCCATGTCTGAGACTGTTAAACCGGACCATATCGTGAAAACATTATTCAATTTCGTTAATACATTAATGTACTTATAAAACTAATAATATAATAGTACCACATATTTAATGTACTTATAAAACTAATAATATAATAGTACCACATATTAATACGAAATTAATGCCACAAATACAATATACCCCTAATCCCTAAACCACATATACCACTAATACATTAATGAAATCGAACTAAACAATAATACTAATCACACATACTAATCAAACAAACACAACTACAAATATAAACTAATTTTGGTGGCAATTAAATAATGGCTGTCGAAAATATGGAATAAAATACGCAAAAAGAAAATCTAACCTTGTGGAGGGAGTAGCGGGGGCGACGGCGACGCGACTGGACGGCGGCGGCACGCGCGATGAGACAACGGGGGGCACGCGAGACGTCGGGGCCAGCCAGGCGACGGGGCCGGGAGGGGACGGCGCGGCGGCACAGTACCATGGCGGGCGTGGCGGCGCGGAGAGATAGAGTGTTTGACAAGAGAAAAGGAAGAAAAAGAAGTCGTGATGGTGTTTAAAAAAGACTATTTTTGGTGGTAGGGCTCAGCCGCCGAAAATATAGCTTTATTGTCAGCGGCCGTGTCAGTGGCTGCTGAAAATAAAGCTATTTTCGGTGGCCCACGAGCGTCGTAAAAAATAATGCGTTATTTTTTACGATCGAATCCTGACCGCTGAAAATAACAGTGGTGAAAATGTTGTATAGTGTTGTTGTGTACGGTGATAAATACTGCATGGGAATTGTCTTTTTCGCTGCCTGCATGTCACCACACTAGCGGGCTAGTCTCCTGTCCTGTCCCTTGTGGAAAACGTGTGGCGTGTTGGGCGGGGATGGATAGAATGGAAAGCAGGAAATTAACGCGCACGCGTATCGTACGTGTGCTGGCTCCTGGCTTGCAGAAAGCGGTTTTTGGCGGGCAGCGGCAAGCGAAGGCCGGGCGCAGGGAATCGAAGCGTGGGAGGTGGCGTCGGGGAAGGGGACGTACCAATACGTGGTGGCGCGCGGACTACCCGCCTTCTCGGCCGACGCCGACGCCCTGCCGACCTTCTGCTTGACCTCGATCGCCGGGACCAGTGTGCCAATCGATAGGATCCCCGTGGCTACCCGGTCAGTAAAGGTAGTCGTTTAGGACATGATTGTGCATACCAAGGAGTGATTAATTATCATAGAGTTTTCCCTGTTTGCCCCTATTAAATAGGGATATGGGTGCATTAACGTCATTAAAACAATCAAGCTTGATTGGTTGCTGCAGCAGCTCCAAGGCATTCTAGACTGGAGGTCTTAAGTTCGATTCCTCTTAAATGCATCTTTTTTTGTGCAATTACTAGGGGCAACAACGTCCAAATCCCAGACCCACGCGCGCTATGACTTCTTTTTGTGCACGCTCGGTCACGCGCAGGATGACTTCTTTTACTGCACCGGAGGGAGTACGTATATATACATGCTTGCGCCTGCCTAATTGCAATTTCTTATTTACTCGCTATGGTTAATTAATTATGTTGGGGAAGACTCTACTTGAAGACTACAACAAAAATAAATTGAACGCAATAGTTTTATTGTAGTATTCCACTAGGAGATCAGGGAAAATTTCTCGCGCCAAAAAACGATAGGAATTGGCAGAAGATCATCACCAAGAAATAACTCGTCAGAAGAAAAAAAAACTTATAGTTATAATTTATAAAGACAAAAACACTCAGTAGAAGCAGTATAAGCCTGTATATATTAAAGCTAAAGCTAACATGTATCCTTGACTGATGGCCGATGGGAAAGCTTTCTTGTTGGCTATTTTTTTTTTTTGGTTGAGCCAACCTCGTCTACTGTCAGTCTCTAACGGACGGTTCTAAACGATTCATGTTTCAATTTCTGTCGTCGTAGCAATCCATCGTGGCCAAAAAAAAAATCTCAGCTCCCGGATTACGTTTCTATTTTGTCTCGTCCCATACGACAGGAATCAAGAATAATCCATTTTTATTCAGAACCCATATATAAAATAAATTATTATATCCCTCAACTGTTTCAATGTGCTTTAGTATCTGTCTTCATTGCTTTTGACGACAGAGGCAATTAAGGTTCTCGATCGTTGTTAGGTACAAGATAACTATCGATTTATTAGTACAGAGCAATACATAGATCTGATTTTAAATCATAAATATCTAAATCCTACAACCTTAACATCATGTCTTCCGTGGTCAATGGTCATTAACCATCCTAAGTTTTGGTTGATCTTACCAAAGAAGGCTAATTCTTATTGTGAATCGATCGAATAACACTAGCAAAAATAAGATAAAAACAACTCACATGTTGTGACAGTTTCGGATATATGATTAAACACTCAAATTTAGGGTTCACAAATTGATAACAACACATGTTGAAAGATAGATTGATCCAAAAATAAAACTCAAACCCTAACATGGCATATGCGTAATAGTGGATCGACTCACTAAGGACGCCCACTTTATCCGAGTCAAAAACAACATATTCAACATATTTAGGAGCCAAGCTAGCAGAGTTATACATGGATCAAATTGTTTATCTCCATGGTATACCTAACAGGATTGTATTGTATCTAATAGTGGCACACACTTTACATCTTACTTCTGACGGACTTTGCATGACAAAGGAATCCCTTCCATCTGTTGTGATAGAAACTTGATCCACGTTGAGCTAGTCTGATGGGTTGAAGGAGTCATCATATGACTCGACCAATGGTGGCTTGAAATTCTTGGGGCAACTGGCCGGGCTCAATGGACCCTAAAAGATTTGACCATTGAATTTGAAAGGGTACTAGATACCTCATCTGGTCAAACCCAGGATGGAACCTCATAGCATGAGTCGTCATGTCCGGCTTCATTGTTGTCATAGTCATGACGTGGGCACCTAGGGACGTCCTTGATGGGGCACCAGTCTGATTTGGTGTGATGGCCTCCACCTTGGTGAGGAGTCTAAGCCCATTCTTGGCGAGTTGATGGGGATGGTGGTCGAGACCCTTCTCAGCGATGGTAGGTAGAGATGTCCCACCTACGACTTTGGGTGTCCAGAGGATTTCTCGACTCGAGTATGACCGGGCCTAGTGTTGACTCATACATATCCTAGAATACATATTGGTGCCCACATATACCATAGCGTATGACATCATATTCTAGATATTCTTTAGGTATTCATGGGCTTGCAGATTGTCCAATGGTAGGAGTGGAGTAAGCCTATCCAACAAGAACTTGGCCATCACGTTGTTCTGCATCAGAGTGGTGTAGACTAATTGCCCCTAGAATTTGACCATTTGGATTTTGTCATGGGCATAGGTCTTCTTGGATCCACCATCTTCTCATCATGAAGTCCTCTTCATCCTTGGAGGTTGGGTTCTCCAATTTCTCAGAGTCCACCATGAAAAATAATTGGGCCCCCAAGTATTCGAAGTCTGAATATGAGTCATTGTAGTTGTTTGGGTCAGTGTGTAGTTTGAGTCCAAACAGTCCTGCGGTGGGCATCCTGCCACTATGTAGAATGGATCTGATTGATCCGAAACTCCCGATGTTGAAGTTAGCAGGGCATCAGATGTTAACCTAAGACTCCCAAGCGTGTCACTAGTGAAATGGAGCATGTTTGCCAACACAAGGTTGACTTGTCCCTTATGGTTCAGGTTGATGACGAGTGATTGTCAATGGGTAGCATCTTGGGTAAAGTCATATACTAACTAGGATGTGAGATTATGTGTTGTGCAACCATGTCGGTTGACTTGTGGTGTGCAGATATGGAGCATAGGGACAGTGGTCAACGAGGAAAGGTGAAGTTCATGTAGGTTCATGCCGATGGGCCGGGAGAGGTGAAGGACAAGCACTAGGACTTGACTGAGGGACTGGACTCGCTGGGTGACTAGCCGTGGTGGCTGACACCTAGCACACGCACACACACACACGAGGATGTGGCGAAATGGGCCGAGTTGCTGGCGTGGTTAAGGACTGGCGGGACACGTGTCTAGGACGTGCGGGGCACGCACACGGTGCAATACTCATGACAGTTTGGTGGTTGATTATCAAAAAACCACTCCGCGCTACGAACGGTGGGTTTTGGTGAGTTTGGGCCTCAAAACTCGGTGGTATCAAAATGAAGGGTGCGTCAAGGCAAAGCAACTTCGTGTGGAGCGCATGGTCATCAGATAGAAAATCTATGAGTTGGTCTATTTTGCCCCTGGTGGATTGGAAAGACTCTATGTAAATAGGGTAGTTTAGGAATGGAAATAACCCTCTATAAGTAGAGGAATAGGAGTGTTGCTACAACCATCTCTTGGCTGCTGTTGGGGACTTGTTCTCAAATGCTATGAGTTATGAACAAGGCAACACAAAATGTTAAAGGTTAATGCCCCTCGTCCTTCAAAGCATTATTTCCCTTAGGATATAATGATCTTCAGAAGAAGGTCATGAAGGATGTACCTTCGTCACCGCAGTGTATGTTAATGAAAGAAGAAGCATATGAAATATAAAAGACAACATGAATAATCATATGACATTATTAATATGCCTTCTTTTTATTATCATGGATAAACAGAAACAATATTGAATTACATTTGTACCTTTGGCTTGATAGAAAGTAAAAGTCCAAGTGTGACGCACGAGCGAATACAAGTCAGCGTGAACAGTACGGGGATACTGTTCATCTATTTATAGGCACAGGGCGCAACCTGTGTAAAATTACATTCATGCCCTTTATGTTTACTATTGTCTTAAGGACGATTCAACAAGGACTAGATAGCCTTTTCCCCTTTTAGTCGGTTCCTTTTTCTGCCACTGAGCCAAAGCTCCCTTGCGCGTAGCTTCGGAGCTGCATCATCCTTCGTCTCGGCCATGCTTTTCATATTGTGTACAGTTTTATTCTGAGTACGAAGGTACCTATACATATGTCACATTTGGGAAACATTGTTAAATCATGTTTTTGAGGACCTTCGGAAGACGAAGGCCCCCAACGGTAGCACCTCGCAGTATTAATTTGTTGTAATAACGAGTTTAGACTGCGACATGAACGAAGGCCTTAAGCCGAAGGTCCAAAAAAACACCTTCCTTTTGCTAGAATAGCAATAGTCAATGACACGCGGGTCCAGCCAAGTTGCAAGGCTCTGAGCGCATAAATATGAACCCACAACAGCGGCATTTGATGTGCTATTTCGGCTATTTGCGTTATTTTCTCAAATTTTCTGGCTCTTGCTCCATAGCTCTTGCTTGACTTTCAATTTGTTTAGAGGTTCGGTTGAAAGACATGTTTTTGCTCCATGTTTGGGGAGAAGATGTCTGAGGAAGAGAAGCTTTATGAAAAGAAGAAAGTTGTAGATCCTTTATTTCTAGGTTTTTAGAATCTATGGCAAAGACGAACATAGAAAAGATTACAAGAGAAATACTGGCTGAACTATCTAAGGATTCTGACGACAGTGACGAGTATGATGCAGAAAGTGGAGACGAAGATTCTGAAGATCGTCCGTGGCGACCAAGCCATACCATCTTCAGGAAATCGACTATCAAACAGAGTCACGTTGATGCTATGAGAGGAAGATACTTCCGCGACAAGACTATTGTGAGGGTTGGAGGGGACAACGCTGCTCCTGTTCCTGAAGAAAATGAGGTGGTTATCTATTGAAGCTTTTTGAAAGCAGGGCTTTGGTTTCCATTGAGCAGGTTCTTGGTTGAAGTACTGAAGACATTTCAGATTTTTCTTCATCACCTTATGCCTGAAGCTATTATCAGGATAGGTTTGTTTGTTTGGGCTGTGAGAAGCCAAGGGTTGGAGCCCAGTGCAAAAAGCTTTTGCAGCATGCACGAGCTCCTGTATGAGACGAAGGCTACCGGGAAGGAGCAGTATCACAAGAACTTTGGTTGTTACGGATTCGCTAGTCGATCCAATGCAAGCCATCCAGTTCCCACATTCCGAAAGAGATGGCCTGGAGCCTGGATGGAAGAGTGGTTTTTTGTTAAGAATGATTTAATTGAAAGGGAAGATATTAAGGAAATGATCCAACGTCCTATCTGGTCTCGCTTCGGCCTTTGGAGGCCGAAGGTGGTAATCGATCAGAATGATGAAGCTTGCCAGAAGGCTTTTAGCAACGTCTGTACCTTCATTGGGACAAGGGATATTGTTCAAGAGCACATAGCGTACAGAGTATGGCCACTCGTGGAAAACTGGTATATGTCGAAGGATACTACTGCTGAATCAACTGAAGGTGGGTTGATTCAACTAAAATATACTTTCAGGTACAGAGACCGATTTGATGAGCCAAATGATCATTGGCTAAAAAGTATTGAGGCTATCAGCGATGAACTACTTGGGGCATATAGTAAGGCCGAAGATAATGCTTTGTCTGCAGCCTTCGAGGGTCGAGGGAAGAAAAGATTAAACAGGGTATTTGATGCCATAGGCTTTATATACCCTGATTATCACTACCCGCTGCAGGGTCAAGGGAAGAAAATAAAAACTATTGCTTCGGCCCCTGCAGCTTTGGCCACCGCTGGTGTACCGAAGGGCTAGAAGATGAAGGTCTTGACCCACCCACCGCGGCACATCGAACTGGCTGCGGTGCCTGATTTTGTCGAAGGAACCTCTTCACCTGGTGAAGCAAGACAAGCTGCTTTAATTACACAGAGCGTTGAAGAACCAACTGTAATGCTGAAGACGCATACGGTCGAGCCAGTCGAAGATAAGGTTGATAAGGCTGAAGATCCAAAGATTGAAGAAATAATAAAAATGCCAAAAATTCTGAGCCCTCCAACAGAGGCAAAACTGTCATAGGTGCAAAAAGCTTCTGCTGCAACTCCCAAGAGGAGGAGGATGGCCAACGTGCTGGATGCTGTGCTGGAGACTACAAAGGCCTTGAGCCCTGCTCCTACAAAGAAAATTGCTAAAGCTGCCAAAATGCAAGTCGAAGCCGAAACTGGGCAAGCTTAGGCTGAAGCCGAAGATGGGCCTTCAGTGCCTACCATGACGAAGCTTGTCGCGCCTGAGGAAAAAATGGCAGAGTAGATTGCAGCTGAAAAAATCGAACCTCCTGCTCCCGAAGCCTCAAACAAAAACGTTGACTACATCATTCGTCATGCTTCAGGAAAGAAACTATCCCAAGAAGAAATACTAGAAGCCAGACACTATGCCAAAAGATTGAAATATCCGAAGGGGGCCTTAGTGTTCAGTGGTAGTCACGAAGAAGATTTTTTGTACTGTCTCCCGGATAACAAAGAAATATCCGTTTGCCGGGAGATAGGCAATAGCATAGGATTCCCGAAGCTGGAAGACGGCCTTTCGATTTTGTCGAAGGATGAACTTGCTGACAGCCTAGCATACAACAGTATAAAGGTATAAGAGTTAACTTTGAATTTTAGAATGGAGTATTTTATTTGCCATGCTCAATTGTTTCCTCCTTTTTGCTGGGCTTGATTCTTAGTAATGCCCTGAGGGCGCAAAAGAATATTGAAGATGAAAGCTATACAATGGCCCTCTTCGTTCAGAAGTGATTGAACTAAGAAACGAAGGTCTGGAAAAAGACAAAATCTTAATCTCACTAGTAAACAAAGTAAAGGAAGACGAAGCAAACTTCAAGGCTCAGGCCGAAGCCCAGAAAACCAAAATTGAAGACATTCGGAGACAACTAGCCGAAGCTAAGGAAAGCTGCATGCTCGCACAGGCTAATCAAGAAATCAACGAATATTGGAAAAATCATCTAGAGAAAAATGTTGAAGAACTTCACAAATCCAAGGAAAGGTGCTGCGAGAAATCCTTAGATTGTGTGAAGAAATTGAAAACTAGCTTCGCCAAAGTGGGTGCCTACTCTGCCGAAGAAAACTTCATACAAGGTGACCATGAGGGCGTCGTTGAATGGATAAGTGGAGAGGCCGAAGCCTTTGAAGAAATTTTGAGTGATAGCGGGGATATTTGCGCGTTTTCCAATGCGCGGGGAATTTCAGCCATCTTGGAGAAGGCTGGATGCGACCATGTTAGAACCATGGCCCAGGCCGAAGCTGCCTTCTCCGTAGATGATACAAAGGATCCTTCAGCCGAAGCAACCTTAATGGGTGGGAAATTTTATAATGATATTTGGGTGAATGGTGGTCGAGAGATGGCCCATGAGATTATAAAAAAGAGTGAAAAAGACACCCACGACGCTAGAGCAGAAGCAAAGCGAGCCGAAGAAGCTGCAGAACGTGAAAGGCGTATAGGTATTATATCTTGATTATCTAGCTTCGTTACTTACTTTAAAGCTTCGAACTAATGTGTTTACCTATTTCAGCCGAACTATCCCTTCCACAGGAGCCATATGATCCCCTAGCTGATCTAAAGATGAAGGAATCATTGGATATCATAAGCACGGCTAAATTCATCGTTGACGAAGTCGTCAACAAATTACTGAACGAAATTGCCGAAAAAGTCCTTAAAGAGGAATAGGTTTTATTGTAATAATCATTTTGAGAAGCTTGATGTGTAAAACAAATGAAGGAAGATTAGATCTCATTGGTGACAAAACTATGTAATGTTTGAAGCATGTAATATTGAAACAAATATGTAAATTATTATAATTTATTTCTTTGCGATGCATGAAATTTACACACATACCGTTTTTGAGCCTTCGGCGAAAAAACACCTTCCCTTCTTTTCATGCTTCGTAAAGAAAAAGATCCCTTCTTATGACAAGGCTGATAAAACTGTATTTCCCAAAGCTTACTTTGTGCCTTAGCATATTTTCAATTTGACGAAGCATTTGCTGAAGTTTGGCTTCGTATTCGATTCTTGTGTTGTTAATGCGATATGATGTATGATGTAATGTTATGCAAAATGATGTGATGCAATATGATGAGGATGCCGAAGACACACACCTGCACGCCCACACTGAAATACACAAGCTCTACATCCCCTTAGAAATGACTTTTGAGCTTCTTCACCTTTTATTTCGGTGATATAAGTTCTGCATCCCCTTAGGAACGACTTTTAAACTTCTTCGCCTTCTATTTCGGCGGTATAAGTTCTGCATCCCCTTCGGAACGACTTTTGAACTTCTTCGCCTTATATTTCGGTGGTATTTGGCTCTGCATTCCCTTTGGAACGACTTTTGAGCAGAAAACTTACACTGCGCTCCCTTAGGAACGACTTTTTTGTAGCTTCGTCAATTTTGGCTCTGCATTCCCTTAGGAACGACTTTCGAGCTTCGTAAATCTATGAAGAAGGTATATTTCATTCTGGTACAGGCAGAATTATTACAACAAATTAAAACTAAGTTTTCATATCTTGTTCCTTATACAAAAAATGGCATAGAAAATAAAAGTATTTCAGAAGTAGGATATTGTTTAGTATATGTGTTTCGATTCTGGTACAGTGATGTTGACTGTACGAGCTTCGGACTCCTCCCTAAAATCACATTGCTGTTGGGGGTACTGGCGCCCTTCTGGCTGCTGGCTTCGGGAATAAGTAGGTTGTTGTGGTGGTGGCGGTGGAAGCTGAGGCCAAGAAGCCTGTGAATGGCTTGCCGAAGCAACAGAGGCTGCAGGTTGATTGCCCACGTATTCTGGTATGTAAGGAGAGTGGCACGAAGCAGTGTGTAAGACCTGCTTCAGCTGATTCTGCCGAGCTTCTGCTTCGGCAATCTCCTTTTGCTTCAGAATGGTGATTTGGCACATTCTTGTAGTGTGGCCCTTGTTCTCACCACAGAATAAAGAATAATTTTTTCTAGGTTGATCCTCATATCTTCCTCTGAAGCCCCTACCGCCTCTGCCCTTGGAGCTGGTGGCCTGAAGGAGCTTTATTGCTGTCCCGAAGACTGTGAGGTGTGATGTGGCCTCTGAAGCTGGCTTCCTTTGTCATCATTCTGAGTAGAGCTGTGGATTGATCTAACATGCCTAGGGTGGATTCTTCTCCGAAGCCCCTAGTCATCTCAGAGAATCTGTAAGCTTCCTCTCTTCTTTGGCGGAAGTCGTTGTTAGCCCGGATGTACTCATCCATTTTTTAAAGCAGCTTCTCCAAAGTCTGGGGGGCTTCCTGGCGAAGTATTGATCTGTAAGTCCTGGCCGAAGACCTTTGATCATGGCCTCAATGACGATTTCATTGGGCACTGTAGGCGCTTGCGCTCTCAGGCACAGGAACCATCGGACATATGCCTGAAGGTACTCCTCATGGTCTTGAGTGCACTAAAACAAGGCCTGAGCAGCGATTGGCTTCATCTGAAACCCTTGAAAACTGGTGACCAGCATGTCCTTAAGCTTGTGCCATGACGTGATTGTCCCTAGCCGGAGAGAGGAATACCATGTCTGGGCCACACTCTGAACCGCCATGACGAAGGACTTCGCCATGACTGCAGTATTGCCCCCGTACGAAGATATAGTTGCTTCGTAGCTCATTAGGAACTGCTTTAGATCTGAGTGCCCATCATACATGGGGAGCTGAGGGGGCTTGTATGATAAGGGCCATGAGGTAGCCTGTAGTTCTGCTGATAGAGAAGAAGCATCATCAAAAGCAAAATTTCCATGATGGAATCGTCATACCAATCATCACCATTGTAGGAATTATCTTGATGAAGCTCTCTCTGTGGAGGTCTTAGGTCATGGTCATCTTGAGTAAGATGACGTATTTCTTCAGTAGCTTCATTGATCTTCTTCTGAAGATCGGAAAGACGAAGCATCTTCTCTCTCTTCCTTTCGACCTGCTGATGGATAGCTTCGAGATCCCTTATTTCCTGGTCCAGCTCCTCCTCCTGGGGGGATGGACTTGTAGCTTTCCTCTTTTGAGTTTGGGCTTCGCGCAGCGTGTCCTAGTTGATGTCTAGTGGCTGCAGTGCAGCCCCTAGCCCTGAAGCTTTCTTCGGTGGCATGACGACGGTCATAGCTTGCCGAAGGTGGTCGAATGAGTTCACCGGAGATGGGCGCCAATGTTGGGGACTTGTTCTCAAATGCTATGAGTTAAGAACAAGGCAACACAAAATGTTAAAGGTTAATGCCCCTCGTCCTTTGAAGCATTATTTCCCTTAGGATATAATGATCTTCAGACGAAGGTCATGAAGGACGTACCTTCATCACTGCAGTGTATGTTAATGAAAGAAGAAGCATATGAAATATAAAAGACAACATGAATAATCATATGACATTATTAATATGCCTCCTTTTTATTATCATGGATAAACAGAAACAATATTATATGCCTCCTTTTTATTATCATGGATAAACAGAAACAATATTGAATTACATTTGTACCTTCGGCTTGACAGAAGGTAAAAGTCCAAGTGTGACGCACGAGCAAATACAAGTCAGTGTGAACAGTACGAGGATACTGTTCATCTATTTATAGGCACAGGGTGCAGCCTGTGTAAAATTACATTCATGCCCTTTATGTTTACTATTGTCTTAAGGACGATTCAACGAGCACTAGATAGCCTTTTCCCCTTTAAGTCAGTTCCTTTTTCTGCCGCTGAGCCGAAGCTCCCTTGCGCGTAGCTTCGAAGCTACATCATCCTTCGTCTCGGCCATGCTTTTCATATTGTGTACATTTTTATTCCGAGTCCGAAGGTACTTGTACATATGTCACACTTGGGAAACATTGTTAAATCATGTTTTTGAGGACCTTCGGAAGACAAAGGCCCCCAACAGCTGCCATTTGTTTTAGCACTCTTGTTTAGAGCTCCTAGTTTACTACTCTAGGTAGTCATCAGTTTATCCTGGATATCCACAATGCTTTGGACTCTCGCGTCTGTGATTTGTAATCTGTAGTGATTAATCCGAGGAAGGGTGGCCAGTATCACCTATAACATTGGTTGGCTCTCAATCTTAGTTTGTGTCTTGCTGAAGTTTTTGGGTCATTTTTGTCTCGTGTTTTTTCCCTCCCTCTCTTTGTGATTGTGTGGAGAACCATTGAGTTTTTGTTTAGGGATTTGGTTTTGGGATTGATTGGTGGTGAGTTGCACTTATTGGATCACTGCATACACCTAGTTGTTTTAGATTTTGGTTGTGGTTTGAGAAGAACTCATTTTGAACTCGTTCTAGAAAACCCCAACCAAAATGGGATTTCTGATCTGCGCTTTGGTTCTTGTGTTGCTCAGGATGATATTTCACCAGTAGATATCTTTCTCCCCACACAAACTTTCTACAAAGTTTGAGGCGCATCTACCTCACTTTTGGTGCCCGGCACTGTCGGACTTGAGCTCGGCACTGCCTCGCCCTCTCATCTGCACTTTTGTCTCTATTTTTTCGCAGACATTTGGGTTGTTCTGTTTCTAGGTTTTTGGTGTATTCAAATGACACTGGTTTGAATTGCACATTAATCTGGTGCTTTGTGACTCCCTTGAGGTTTTGGGTTCAATTGGGAATCAAGTCACGGCATTGTTCTCGCAAGTCGAGAATTTTTAGTGGCTCTCATTCACTCCCATCTGGTCACCTCACCGGTCCTTCAATTTGTGTCAGAGCCAATTAAAGATTTCCTTACCCTAATTGGTTCAAAATCCATGAAGGCGATATAGAACATGGTGTTGGGAAACCATAGTTCTTTGATGGGACTAACTATCTGTACTAGAAGATTCTCATGTCGGCATAACTTCATAGTATAAGGTACAGTGTCTGGGAGATCTGACTCGATGTTGCGTTCAATGCTACAAGTGAACAAATCACTCCAATTCAAGTGGAGTTTCATGATTCAAACAACAAAGCTCGCAATGCTTTATTCTCATGCCTCTCGCATGTTGAGTTCGAGTGAGTTGGACATTTGTGTACCACTCATGAGATCTGGTCCACCCTCGAGAAATTCCATGAGGGCAATGATCATGTGAAAACCATACTCTTTGATACATACGATAGACACTATGTTTTCTTGGTTCCAGTCGATTGTCAACAAGATGTGTGCGAACAAGCACACCTTCCCTATGATGATCACGAGAGAGCGTTGAAGTTGTTACATGCTCTAGATCAGAGGGTTTCAGAGGTGAAGGTCTCGGTGATTATCGAGTCGCCCAACCACTAGACCCAGGCCAAGATCGAGAACCTAGGTGGTGCACCATGGCCCTAGTCTTTGGAGGTGGTTCCCACTCTAACCCCTCATCTACTATGTTTGATTTGTCTTCTTTGCTTTCTGTCATAGAGGAGCAGGTGGAGAGCCTTAGGGATGAGGAGCTAGCGCTTGTGGCTAGTCGGTTCACGTAGTTTCACAACAACAGCTAGAACCCGCGACGTGGCGGGTCAAAGGATGGATGCTACAACTGCGGTGACCCCGACAACTTCATGGCCAGTTGCCCTAAGAAGGGCAAGCAGGAGGCTAGCCCGCACGACCACCACTTTGGTCGGCGCAAGGGCAAACAAGAGTACTCCTCCGGCAACCACAAGTCCAAAGGAGGATTTGAAAAGGAGGCACTCAAGAAGAAGTACCTCCAGAAGGCAAAGATCAAGGAGCGTGCCTTCCTCGCCTCCCTCAGCGACCTCGACCACGACTTCGATGACATTGCTTCTTCCTCGAGCGTTAAGGAGATTGAGAGGTGGGTCGTGGACAAGCTGAACAGACCCTGCTTCCTTATTGATACCTCCGGCCTCTGTCGACCGGCCGATGCTCCCTCACGCGGTCGTGCCTTCCATCACTATATCGAGCGGCACCATTGTCACACCTAGTTTTAGGGGCAAAACCGAATGCCTAGCATATGTGTGCCAGGATCCATTTTGCACACATATGTTGACGTCACAAGTCTAATATATCAAAAGATAATGCAATAAAGGCGTAAAAGAGAGTATACTAACTTTATTACATCATCGAGACTTCAAAGTCTTAAATAGTATCATAATCAAAGTACAACAGAAATAACATGGGCAATCTCCCACATGAAGATGACCGGAGCGTCGCCAGACTCAGTACTCATCGTCACCATCTTCAAAGTCTTCCTCATCAACTTTTGATCCAAAATTTAGAAAGGGGTGAGCTCACTTATGGTGGGGACTTAGCAAATGGGAGGAATTATGCAAGGTTAGCAAGGTAGGCTAAGGTTAAGCGGTAAGCATTTTAGTTGGTCAATATTTTATTAATAACACCTAACTTACTAATTCTAAGTGTATCCCAAAATCCAAATTAATCATGAGCATATGATTATATCTCAAAAGCACTTAAGTGAAACCACTTAAGCAAACCATTTAAAAATCACGGTTCACGATTCATTTCTCCATCTTTAAGTTCAATTATCATGTGAGGGTCAAGGTTTCTCTTAACCGTGAGCACGACTGACATATCAGTTTTACACTCTGCAGAGGTGGTACAACTTTACCCACAAGCCATGTATCCCCTCTAGCCTGGGTTGTATGGACCCTTAAACACTGTCGAGGTGAATGGCTAGGGATCCATTATGAGGCTTTCACAAAATATCCTTAGTACAAAACCACCCGCTAAGGTTTCCACATCAATATTGGTGACCCTCTGGGCGAGGTAACTTAGCCAAGACTACCACCCCATGTTAACATGAGCTGCCAACAAATCAGTGTCGCCCCCTCTTGCCCATCTTTCAGGTAGGGTTGCTAAGCACTAAGTCCATAAAGCTATTTACTAAAGCCAGGGCCAATGATAGCACTCGTGGTTCAACTGTTTTCCTGGGTGGTCACTCCATGTTCCATTTAATACAACATGATCTTGTTTAACCATCGGATTATCATCATAATACAAATTTCATTTCTGGAACAATTGTATCATTAAAGAGTGACATCATAATGATCAAGTTGAGCAGTAGAACAATTACTAAGCATAGTATTTATCCCATGGTAATCAAGGAATAGGGGTTGGTAATTCTATGTAGCCCTATTTAGGTAAAACCCATTAAATTTATGCAAATATTATTTTATGCATTATTTGGGTACAATCAGAAATACAGAGGGAGAACCGCTTGCCTTGGTCAAAGGTGTCCTACGGATCGTCTTCAAACGTATTTTGGTCTTCTACCATGAAATCAGCTTGTAATATATATTTGCATATCGTACATACAAAAAGAAAACATACACCAAATAAATAAACATACACCATTATATGAATAAACATACACCATTACATGAATAAACATATACTAAACAAACCATACCTATAGAAAGAAAATGTCTAGAATAAAACCTAATTCGTAACCCTAGTATAGGTCTACTCATATTGACGTCCATCTCATTCGCTACGTCATAAAATATTAATTCTATTTTGGGTAGTCATTATTGAAAGCTATATGGCAATTCGACTATGGAAGTACTTTATATAACATAACTTGAATGTAGTGATTTAATCAATTCTATGGAAATAGATTAATTATTAATTAAGTATCTCTACCATGAACATGGGTCTAATTTTAGTTTTATCTTTTCTTTAAGAAAGAAAATGACATCATGTTATCTAGAGGCCAAATAATTTTATTATTAAGGGAATTAAATTAAACCACTGATTTAACTATACTATTTGAATTATCATGGCATGGGTATTATTCATATTATTTCAGTGTTAATAGAAACTCTATTGTTTGTTTAGTAGATCTAAATTAAGTATATGAACCTATGAGTACATACATCTGGACTAAACTCTAAATTCATTATAAACAAGATTAACTGTGAAATTACTCATCTAGTATTTTGTCATTGATATGTGGTCTACCAAATCATGTCATTCTTTATTCTAAACATAAATTCTAAAATAACTGTAAACAAATTAACATACCCAATGTAATAGATAATAAGACATCAGTCCATCACATACAATTAAAATCAATCGTTTAACATCCACATGATCTCCAAATCATAATATATACAAATTAAGACAAATAGTTACAGAAATCATGAACTAAATCAAACATGATTTTGAAAATTTAACAAAAAATTGTGTTGTCTTCAACCTTGCTCATGGGTCTGTGCGCGGCCGGCGAGGAGCTCCAGCGAGCCTGGATGGCGGCGGTGGCACATAGGGGGTCTAGCGGCGTTGGAGAGAGGGAGAGGAGAGCACGGGTCAAGCTCAAGTGCAAGGGGGCCGGTCCAAGGAGCTCGGGTCGGGTTTTATAGAGGTGAGAAGAGACGAGGGCGTTGGGGGAGAGGGAGAGATGGCGGCCGGCACCATTATCGCATTTAATGGCGTGGCCCAGGTTGAGAGGGAGTGGGGGAAGGGGAAGAGAGAGAGAGACGTGGGGCGATGAGGCGGCACGGGTGGCGGCCAAACGGATCGTCGGTGCTGAACGAAGCCACGGTACAGCGCCGTGCATGCAGGCTCGTGCGAGGGAGACGAAGGGTCGCAGGTGGGGCCCACCTGGAAGCGGAAGGGAGAGGGGAGATGAGGGGAGCGCGGCAGCTGAGCCTTAGTAGGCCAAAATGGCCGTCGACGCTAGGGTTTTGTATTTTTTTAAATATATATCCATTAAAAATATAAATAATATATTTTTAAGTATTTCCAAAAATCATAATAAGTATACCAAAAATGTTTACAATTAATATATGTATTTTTAGACCAAAGTTCCTATATTTATAAATAGAGTTTCATATAAAAGTGATTTTATGAATAAAATAATCAATTAGCAGACAAAAATCATTCTCTAAAGATTAATGGGATCAACCACTTGATTTAAATTTTTTACTTTACTATCTACCAAGTTTTAAATGACTATTAATGTATTATTTAATTGATGGATTTGAGGTGTTACAAAACCTACCCCCTAAAAAGAATCTCGTCCTTTGAGTTCATCTTCTCTTTCCCATGTTGCCTCATCTTCTGAATAATGACTCTATTGAACCTTGCACATATTGATAACCTTACACTTAGTAATTCTTCGTGATGTTTCCAAAATTCTAACTGGATACTCAGAATACGTTAAGTCCTCGTTAACGTTCAGTTCTTCCATGGGTAATTGTTCTGCCGGTATTCTTAAACATTTCTCGAGTTATGACACATGGAACACATCATGTACATCCGATAAATTGTTGGGTAATTCCAACTGTTATGCTACTTCTCCTTTCCATTCCAAGATCTTGAATGGACCAGTATAACAGGGAGATAATTTGTCTTTAACTTTAAATCTTCTCATTCCTCTCGTTGGGGAAACCTTAAGATACACGAAGTCTCCAACTTCAATGATTAATTCTCTTCTTCTATTGTCAGCATAGCTTTTCTGCCTTGATTGTGCTATTTTCATATTCTCTCTAACAACCTGCACTTGCTTTTCCGCTTCTTGGAGAACTTTTGGACCAAACACTTGACTTTCTCCAGTTTGATTCCAATATAGTGGTGTTCTACATTTCCTTCCATAGAGTGCTTCAAACGGTACCATCTTTAAACTTGCTTGGTAACTATTGTTATAAGAAAAGTCTGCATAGGGCAAACTCTTATCCAAAGTTTTACCATATTCTAAAGCATAAGCTCTTAACATATACTCTAACAGTTGATTTGTTCTTTCTGTTTATCCATCTATCTGTGGATGATAAGCTGAGCTGAAATTTAGTTTAGTATCCATAGACTCATGTAACCTTTTTCCAAAAACCTGAGGTAAATTGGGTTCCTCTATCTGATACAATTTTCTTAGGTATACCATGTAAACATACAATTTTTGACATGTACAGTTCTGCTAATTGGGATCCTGAGTATGTGGTCTTCACAGGTATGAAATGTGCAACTTTTTTTAACCTGTCTACAATGACCCATATGGAATCATAACCTTAACGGGTACGGGGTAATCCGACTATAAAATCCATACCAATTTCTTCCCATTTCCATTCATGTACATTAAGAGGTTGTAGCAAACCTGCTGGTCTTTGATGTTCAGCCTTAACTCATTGACATACGTCACATAGTGCAACATATGTAGCAACACTCTTTTCAAACCATACCACCAATATTTTTATTTTAGGTCCCGGTACATCTTAGTACTTCCATGGTGTATAGAATAAGCTAAATCATGAGCTTCTCTCAAAATAATTTGGCGTAGTTGTTCGATTTCTGGTACACATATCCTCTTTTTAAACCAAACTATGCCTTGTCCATCTTCTATGAAGTTAGGGGCTTTTCCCAAATTAATCTGTGTTTCCTTAATTTTCTCATCAAATTCTTGTCCTTTACGAATCTCTTGCTCCAATGTAGATTCTACTTGCATAATTGTTGCTTCCATATTATTAACCATACCAAGATTAAGCTGTTCCATTTCCCAACATAATTCTTGCGACATTAGATAGGTAGTAATACTGTTTACTTGACCTTTACGGCTCAACGCATCTACCACAATGTTTGCTTTTCCTGGATGAAACTAAATATCCAAATCATAATCTTTGATCAACTCAAGCCATCTTCGCTGTCTTAGGTTGACTTCTTTCTAAGTGAATATGTATTTCAAACTTTCGTGATCAGTGAAGATTTTGCACTTATTCCCAATCATATAGTGCCTCCAAATCTTCAAAGCATGTACTGCAGCCGCTAGTTCCAAATCATGTGTCGGGTAATTCTTTTCATGTTTTCTCAACTGCCTTGAAGCATAAGCTATTACTTTTCCTTCCTACATTAACACACATCCAAGTCCTAGATGTGATGCATCATAATATACATCAAATCCTTTGTGAATATCTGGCATTACCAAAACTAGTGCAATGGTTAGCTTTTCCTTTAATTCTTCGAAACATTTCTTGCAAGCTTCATCCCACTTAAACTCTTTACCTTTCTCTAGTAGTGAAGTAAGAGGATTCACTAACTTGAAGAAGCCTTTGATGAATCTTCTGTAGTATCCTGCTAATCCAAGAAAACTCCTGATCTTTGACGCATCTTTCAGTTGCATCCAATTTAGTATTTCACTTATTTTACCTAGGTCTACCTTGATTCGTCCATCTGTGATAATATGTCCTAGGAAAGCGACTTCCTTCAGCCAAAAATCACATTTTGAGAATTTTGAATACAATTGGTTGTCACGAAGTTTTTGTAGAACAAGTCTTAGATGATTTTCATTTGTTTCTTCATTCTGAGAGTATACTAGTACTAGTATGTCATCGATGAATACAACCACAAACTGGTCGAGATACTCCATGAATACCTTATTCATCAAGTTCATAAAGTAAGCCGATGCATTAGTTAGTCCAAATGACATGACCAAGAACTCATATAGTCCATATCTTATGGTAATGGTTGTCTTAGGTACATCTTCAGCTCGAATCTTCAACTAATGATAACCTGATCTTAGATCTATCTTTGATAATATCTTAGCACCTCTCATCTGATCAAACAAATCTTTAATCCATGGTAAGGGATATTTCTTCTTAATTGTCACTTCATTTAAACTTCTATAGTCAACACACAATCTTCTCGAACCATCTTTATTGTTCACAAATAGAACTAGGTTTCCCCAAGGAGACGAGCTAGGCGGATAAAACCTTTTTCTAATAATTCTTCTATTTGTTTTAAGTTCACCTAGATCCTTGACATCCATTCTATAAGGTCTTTTTGAAATGGGTGCATTTCTAGGTAATAATTTGATAGAGAACTCTATATCATGATCACGCGACATACCTGGTATTTCCTCCGGAAATACATCTAGGTATTCACATACCACTCTGATTTTTCCAAAGATTTCTCCTCCCAATGATTTATCATGGTTTCTGCTTCTGCTGGCATGCTAACTTTGACTTCAACTCTTTCTCCTTGCGAACTTATTAATGTAACCATTCTCTTAGCACAAGATATTACTCCCACCCGGATTTAAGGGGCAATCTTGGGCACAAATCAAATGTGTGCTAGGATCAAGGCACACACATATGATGACTCATGGTACAGAAATGAATGTCACATCTTTAATATATAATGGAGTTCTGTACAAAATAGTTAAATAATTACATCATATGAAGACAATGATCCAGTAGCCATAGTTGACTGGGAGACGACGGCCTAGACCTCTCACGAATCTCATCGCGACATCCTTCATGCTTCTCATCTTGTGGTACCTATCTTTGACCTGGGGCGATGTGAGTACAGCAAGGGTGAGCTCACATACGTTCATTGCTCAACAAGTTGTGGGAATAATGTGCATGAGCTCACTTACGGTGGGGCTCATGTGAAGTGTAAGGCTTACCAAAGAAGATGGTTTAAGCTGAGCATTGCTTTTAAAGTTGGTCAAAATTTTATTAGTAGTTACTATGTATAAGTAGATACCAACCCAATTAAATAAGATATCACAATTAATAATAACACCCACAATGCAATGCATATGACACATTATGTTTAGTTCCATAAGTTAATCATGCGAGAGTCCTAAGTCACTCTTGACCATGAGCACGTCTGATATACCGGTTTTACACTCTATAGAGGTTGTGCCCTTACCCACAAGTTGTGTTACCCATCTACCAAGGGATCGTGACTTCCCATTCATATCTACCAAGGAGATGAGGTAGGGTAGCACTACGAGGCCTTTACAAAATTCCACTAGCTTCAGAAAACCCGCTATGGTTTCTGAGAAGGGCAATATAGGAATCCCTCATCCGAAAAGCCATCGCAGCATGATCGACCCGAGAACCTCCCTATACTGCAGCTCCTCTACCGCCCTTGCCCCTTTTGGGTAAGGTAGTCCTCCACTAGCTTTCCTAATTAGCCAGCTAAGGGCGTCCCATACCACCCTTGGGGTAGCACTGTTATCTCAAGTTAAGCTCAATGTTCCAATTAATACAATGATCTTGTCATGAACAATAATTAAAACAACAACATAATTGGAACATGATCATAATTCAAATGTAACATTAATCCCAAAACCAGGTAGAGCAATAGCATGTCTACCCAATAGTTCATTTGTGTGCAAGGTGTGGGGTAAACAAAGTGATCAAGGGCACAACTAAGCATGTCAAAGTGATTAACAGAGATCATTATTAGGTAAAGAAGAGTGATCAAGGGCACAACTTGCCTGTGACTTGAGAACCTAGGTACTTCACCAAATTGGTCTTCGGGTGATTCGTGACCTCACTGCTACTCGTAGCAATACATACAGATAGACAAGGAATACATAAACAAAACATTACACCAAACATGAGAACAAATAGCGTAAGAATATTCTACGTGTTGCTACGAGGTCGAAGGTTCGAGAACCACCAAAATCGGAGTTACCGTGGAAAAGATATGGTTTTTTAGAGTTTTAGGTGATTAAGCAATAAACTATTATATATTATGTGAGGGAAATTAAATAAGTAACTAATTCAACCTTAATCTAAATCATAACTTGGTTAAAGATCATGCTTGTCGGTACCCTGAATCAGGGGTACCCCTTACTACGGTATGAAGGCACGGTAACCGCATGTCTATCTCTAGACGCGTGGTAAACAGCACCTGACCCCACCACATGGACGACTCTGGGGCTGCCATGTAACCAGAGAAGGTAGCGTATACCACGATATCATCAATGGATCTGGACCCCCATGGGAAAGTGCCGGACCCCAGCATACGCAGCCCGGACCTCCGGGTACAACCCAGGACCTCCACGTTCCCCGGATGGGACCCGGACCCCTCTAAGTGAGGTCCGGGCCACCCACGGCAAGGACCCAGGACAGGGAATACCCTGGCCTAGGTTAGGGACTTACAGGGGTCCGGCGCAGGCACTTGTCAGGGCTTTGTCTAGAGCGCTTCCGCTCCTCGCTCAGGCAGAGACCCGATGCTACCACGTGGCCTATTGCCCATGACGTAAGCCAGCGGGCAGAGCCTGACGTAAGGCCTCTAGGCCACGCGATCTCCGCATTTATTATGGAAAAGACGCACCGCCTGTCCGCCCTGCTGACAGGCGATGTGCTGTCTCGGCATTTAATGAGACCCGTCCACTCCGCTGGCAGGCGGCGATCAGGCCACCCTACAAGCGGAGTGCCTGTCCAATTAGACAGTGGGCAGTACGCCCATACCGCCGGACATGCCATGGTCATCATGACTTGTACATTACCAAGGATGCTTCCCCTGCACACCGATACTACGCAGATCTCGAATATTAGGGCGCAAGAAGATCGCTCCAGCAGAGAACATTAGTAGCTACAAGTACTGCGTCGATTATGTCCCTGGGCCCACATGTCAGGGCTTAGTACCCTTGTACGTGCCCTCCTTGAGCTATAAAAGGGGAGGCATGCAACATTACATTCAGACTAAAGACATCTAGAACACACTTAGACCCAGCTCAGGCTCACAAGTTCATACAAGCTCTCAAGCTCAATACATCACACAGTGGAGTACAGTATTACGCTCCGGCGGCCCGAACCACTCTAAACCCTTGCGTGTTCCTGAGTTCTTCATTCATCTACCAACAAGCAAAATGCTTAAGCCCCCTCCTCATCTTAGGATTTAGGGCGGGTGCACTCCACCACCTGGCCGGAGAATTTCCTCTCCGACATTTGGCGCGCCAGGTAGGGGGCTAGGCATTAGGTTTTTGCTTGTTCTCTCGCTCAGCATGATGGTGCAAATCTTTGAGCACCGCACTGAGACTTCAACGGATTTCCTGGTGGAGGAATAAGTTGTTTCTTCCATGCCAGAGGTTCCCAACCGCCCAGTGCTGGGCACTACTGCTATGCACGATGCATGGCAGCATACAGCTGCACAGACATCCCGGACTCCATCGAGGACGGCTCCGGGAGCATTGTCAGCAGCCAGGGAGTTGCTGCGTCACCCTCCAAGCTCCACGGCCTCGCCAGGGGCCATGAAACAGTGGCGGGACGACGTCGACCGGCTGCTCAGCATGGCACATTCTACCTCGACCAGGTCGAGGCTGCGGTCATCCTAGTGCCAACATGAGGCATCGGCGTCTATACGCTCACCCTTAGTGAGGGGCGCATAGACCAACGACCTCCGAGAAGTTGGCCACGCATGACGTGGAGACTGTCCCCACAATCTTTGCTCTAGCTGACAAATGTGCCAGAGCCACCGAGGGTCATGCATGGCACTCGGCCCCGCAAACCGGGGCTGCCTAGTCGGGTGGCTCGGGTGCCGCCCCCCGGGACGGTAAGAAGAAAAAGAAAGTTTGTGGCCACGAGAAGCCGTGATCAACCGCTCTAGTCGTCGCAGCTGTGACTGGGGACCGGGGCGACCGCAACAAGCGCCCACGGCCACAGAGGGGTAACAGCGGCTCATGCCCTGTGCACCCCAACGGTCGCCACAGCGCCATGGAGTGTCACGAGATCATTGACCTCGCAAAACGCGTCAGCGAGCGGCACGAGCAGTCTTCCAAGGACGGCTCCCCACCTCGTCGCCGACCTGGTAAGGAAAGGGTCGACGACGGCAAGGTGGCCATGGCTGAACGGGACCTCGGGTATCAGTCACCCGAGGGGGACCTGAAGGATGTCTTTGCCAGAGATTCCTACTCCGGTGGCGACAACTAGATGGACCCCCTGAAGGGACCCCGTACTCCTAGGTCTACGGGGCCAAAGCCTACCTTCCCCCGGAAACCCTTCTGGACTCCCCACGGGTCCAGGCTTCTAACAAATCCATGCAGAAATGGCTACAGCACGAGGACGAGGACTCTGTCATCAAACGCAGATGGGAACCTAGGGTCGGGACCTAGTCCTACAGCAAGTACCAAACATAGAAGGGCTCCGCAACGCTCCCCCAGCTAGGAAGGACCCTTCAAGGTGACGGGAATACGCCGACCTGGGGGTGACTATCTTGCTACGACTAAAGGAGTACCTCTTCCTGGCCACTGGAACATCTCTGTAAGTTCTATCCATAGGAGCAAGTATGAGGGGTCGAATTTTTCTCCCTTTTGTAACTAGATAGCGCATACGTGTACACCAACCCGGTGAGGTCCACTCTCGTAAGCCCGGCCTGCTGGTCTGCACCCATGCATGATAGGTTATAAAGAAAAGATTTACCCCCTCAGATGTGCCTCTATGATAGTTTTATCCTACTGCTCCATGGTCTTACCTTGCAGTTTTCTAGATGTTAATTTATCTAACCCACTCGAACAGTTCCCATCCCATCAGACATGATGACATCCGAATTGAATAGCCAGGCTTGCAGTTTAGGACCTCTCTGCGAAAGCAGGAGGGCCCGACAGCCTAGGGGCCGGCTCTAAAGAGCGGGAGCCTGTTCCATGGGGTGGTCCGGAGCCTGTGTGGCCGCTTAGCCTGGTCCCGTACCCGAAAGCCTGCACACTCCACCACTCCGTGATGGGTACCCTAGTATTTGGAGCTATAAGTCCTGTGGGTCCGGCAACCTGGGGTCCAGAACTGGAGAATGGACACTTGTCTCCTGGGGAGGTCTGGAGCCGTGTAGCCGCTCAGCCTAGTTCCGTACCGTGGGCCTGCACGCTCCACCACTCTGCGACGGGTGTCCTAGTACCTAGAACCACCATCCAGGGGGCCCGGACACACAACTTGGCTTCCCAGACTAGACCCTGCAGGTCCCGAGCATGTATCAAAGGATGGCTGGTGTCAGATGGCGGGTCCTGCGGATGTACTACTAATGATCCGTAGCCGAAGCTGTGTGAAGGCCCAGGTCCCAGTCGAGGCTACCGCCTACGGGCCGTTGCCAACTCTTTCTTAGGTATGCTGGTCTACAGCCTCAACAAATCGAGCCTACATCCCAGGGGGCCAAGTACCAAGGAGGAATCGGTTACACCACACACAACAGGGACAAGTGGTACATAGATAAGTGCTAATACTGCTTGATAAATAGTACTCAAAAGTACCTTACAAAAAGCAAAAGTATTACATCCGCCTTCAAGTGGAGTCCTAGCTCCATCTCTACTCTACAGGAATGGACTACTCTGCACCAACAGGGTCGCGTTGGAATCTAGCTCCAGGCAACCTCACCAGTGGCGGCGACCACCTCTGCACCGAGCAGCCTCACCAGCGGCGGCAACCACCTCTGCGTCGGAGGCTTGCCAGTGACGGCGGCCACCTCAGCGCGTGCCCCATGGCAAAGAGGCCCTCGCCCCACCCTCCTATGGGGGTGAGGACAAGACCATCCAAGCCATGGAGCTGGGAGCATGGTGATAGGCGGTGCTTGCAGTCTGGCCGGGACCGTGTAGCCAAAGTTCGCCTCCAACCTTCACAAGGCTGGTGATCATCCTTTTCCTCTGAATGCTGGAGGAAGAGGCAGGTCACCAGCCCATGTGGGAGGTGGAACCGTGGCTCAGCTCGCTCTCCACCACCCTGAGGCTGATAAACATCCTTGAAGCCAAGCACCAGTGGAAGAGCGCCGCTCCCACAAGGCCGTGCGCCTCCAGCAGAAGAAAGACAAGACTGGTAACACCAGCCCGTTGGGGAGGACAAAAGGCACAAACTCTCTAGCGGCAAGTTCAACGGGGTGGATGGCACCGGCGCAAATCCTTCCGCCGAATGCCGGCGCATCCCATCCAAGCAGGCGGTATACCATGTCGAGAACTCACTCAGTCTAGGCACGCTCGGGATGAAGTTACAAGGCCATGGCAAACTACGGCAACACAAAGCAGAGACCTTGGAGGCAAAGGGGCACAGAGAGCTCGGAGGCAAAAGGACGCCGCGAGTGGGAGAGAAGCAAGACATGGCTGCTGCTCAAGGGATGAAACCCTCTTTAAAGGCAGACTCCCCTGCTCCCGCCTCAAAGCATCACGAAAAGTCTCCCCAAATGCACACTGGGTTGTCCATCCTATGACACGGGGGCCCGGTCCCACAAGTCATACGGCTGGCACACTGGTCTTCGAGTACGAAGAAGGCATACCACCGCACAAGGAGCCTGCCACCGCCCCGCGGTAGTGCGCCCCTTCATCTTCGCCACGACCAACGGTCAAGAAGGCGAACCGCCGCACAAGAGCATGCTACCGCCCCGCGGTAGCATGCTCCCTCGGCTTCACCGCAACCAATGGTCCAACCTATGGCATGGAGGCCTAGGCCCACATGTCATGTACTTGGTGCGCCGGTTTCTGTGTGCGGAGAAGGCGAACCGACCTGTGAAGAGCGCACCACCACCTGCGGTAGTGTGCCTCTTTGCCCCCGCTGAAACCGACAGCCCAGTCTCTGACATGGGGGCCCGGGCCCACGAGTCACCCTCCTTGGGTGCCGGTTCCTGAGTACGGAGAAGCCGATCCGCCACTCGCGCCAATACCGCGCTTTCTCGGGGCTGCCACAGAAGACGGAGAAGTTAAATTTTCAAAGCCAATGCAGCGTCTCGAGACACCCCGCATGGCCCAATAAAGCCATTAAGTACGGAGGTCATGGGTCAGTCAGCCGCGGGGACAAGCGTGGCAGTCGGTATGACCAAGGGCAAACCAGCAGTAATTGCACCAACAGGCGCGCAGGAGCAACAAGCCAACCGCCAATCAAGACTTTGGCCCCACCTGCAGGCTCGTATCCTCCCATGGGGCGGGCTCGGGGGCCACTATCGGTACCCTAAATCAGGGGTACCCCTTACTACGGTATGAAGGCGCGGTACCCACGTGTCTATCTCAAGACGCGTGGTAAATAGCGCCCGACCCCACCATATGGACGACTCTAGGGCCGCCACGTAACCAGAGAAGGTAGAGTATACCATGATATCATCAATGGATCCGGACCCCCATGGAAAGTGCCGGACCCCAGCATATGCAGCCCGGACCTGCAGGTACAACCCAGGACCTCCATGTTCCCCCGGATGGGACCCGGACCCCTCTAAGTGAGGTCCGAGCCACCCACGGCAAGGACCCAGGACGGGGAAAACCCTGGCCTAGGTCAGGGACGTACAGGGGTCCGGCGCAGGCACTTGTGGGCTTTGTCCAGAGCGCTTCCGCTCCCCGCTCAGGTGGAGACCCGATGCTGCCACGTGGCCTATTGCCCGTGACGTAAGCCAGCTGGTAGAGCCTGACGTAAGGCCTCTGGACCATGTGATCTCCGCATTTATTACGGAAAATACGCTCCGCCTGTCCGCCCTGCTGACAGGCGATGTGCCGCCTTGGATATTAGGGTGCAAGAAGATCGCTCCAGCAGAGAACATTAGTAGCTCCAAGTACTACAGCCGTTATGTCCCTAGGCCCACATGTCGGGGCTCAGTACCCTTGTACGTGCCCCCTTGAGCTATAAAAGGGGAGGCATGCAACGTTACATTCAGACTGAAGACATCTAGAACACACTTAGACCCAGCTCAGGCTCATAAGTTCATACAAGCTCTCAAGCTCAATACATCACACAATGGAGTAGGGTATTACGCTCCGACGGCCCGAACCACTCTTGTTGGGGGCCTTCGTCCTCCGAAGGTCCTCAAAAACATAATTTGACAATGTTTTCCAAGTGGATTATGTGAACAGGTACCTTCGAACTCAGAATCATGAACATGAAGCACGGTCAGGACGAAGCCTGAACCAGACGAAGGACGAGCTGATTACCAAGCTCCGCGAAGGGTGGTGCACAGCCGAAGCTGTGCGCAGGGAAGCTTCGTCGCGATAGCAGAGGGAGGAACCGACTTAAAGATGAAAAGACTACGTGGACCTTAACAGATTTCCATAAGCCATTGAGAAATGTAATGGACATGGATGTAATTTTACGTGGGCTGCGTCCCGCGTCTATAAATAGGTGAACAGTACTCCCGTACTGTTCACGCTGACTTGACATTTGCTTTTGCGTCACGCTTGTACTTTTACCTTCTCTCAGGACCGAAGGTACATTTGTAATTTAAAATCATTTCTATCTTTCCATGATTAATAGAAATGATTTTATGATGATGTTCATGTCATATTTCATGCCTTATATAAATTCTTCGTCATTACTTGTTACGTTTACGAAGGTATGTCACTTACGACCTTCGTCCAAAACTCATTATTTCCCGAAGGGGAATAATGTTCTGAAGGACGAAGGACTTTAACATTTAACATTTTTTATGTTGCCTTGTTCTTAACTCTTAGCATTTGAGAACAAGTCCCCAACATTGGCGCCCACCTCCGGTGAACTCACTTCCACTTCGAGTTTTTTTTGAACACCTTCGGAAGCTATAGACCTTCGCTATGGCACCGAAGAAAGCTTCAGCGGCTGGGGCTGCAGCACTGCAACCACTGGACCCCAACCAGGAGACCGTCTCTCTTCGGGAGGCCCGAAGCCAGAAGAGGAAGGCCGTCAGCCCGACGCTTCAGGAAGATGAACTAGACCAAGAAATCAGGGATATGGAGATGCTTCATCAACAGGTGCAGAGGAAAAAAGAGAAGATGGCCAGGCTAGCTGAGCTGCAAAGGCAGATAGACGAAGCTTCTGAAGAAGTCCGTCATCTTACCCATGATGAGCAAGACCGAAGGCCTCAACAAAAAGACCTTCGTCAGGAGGGTTTCTTCAACGAAGATGACTGGTATGAAAATTTCCATCATGGAAATTTTGTTTTCGATGATGCTTCTCCTCTGTCTGCTGAGCTGCAGGCTACACCTTGGCCTTCGTCCTATAAGCCACCCCAGCTTCCCATGTTTGTTGGCCACTCAGACCCGAAGCAGTTCTTGATGAGCTACGAAGCAACAGTGTCTTCGTATGGGGGCAATGCTGCAGTCATGGCAAAGTCTTTTGTTATGGCTGTCAGGAGTGTTGCTCAGACCTGGTATTCCTCCCTTCGACCAGGAACGATCACTTCATGGCAGAAGCTGAAGGATATGTTGTTAACCAGCTTTCAAGGGTTTCAGACGAAGCCGGTCACTGCTCAAGCTTTGTTCCAGTGCATTCAGGATCACGAAGAATACCTTCAGGCGTATGTCAGAAGGTTCTTGCGTTTGAGGGCGCAGGCGCCAACCGTGCCCAATGATATTGTCATCGAAGCCATGATCAAGGGGCTCCGTCCTGGACCTGCAGCACAATACTTTGCTAGGAAGCCTCCTCAGACTCTGGAGAAGCTGCTCCAAAAGATGGACGAGTACATTCGTGCTGATAATGACTTTCGCCAAAGAAGGGAGGAGGCCTTCAGATTCTCTGAGATGACCAGGGGCTTCGGAGGAAGATTTTATCCGAGGCATGTCAGGTCCATCCACAACACTCAAAATGATGACAAGGGGAGTCAACAGAACAGGCCGCAGTGCTCCTCACAAGTTTGGGGCAACAACAAACTTTCTTCCGGCCACCAGCTCCAAGAGGCAGAGGCGCCAGGGGCTTCGGCGGGAGATTTGGAGATCAACCAAGGAGGATATTTTGTTTATTCTGTGGTGAGAACAAGGGTCATACCACCAGGATGTGCCATGTCACCATCCAGAAACAAAAGGAGCTAGCAGAAGCTGCAGCGCAACAGGGCCAGCCGAAGCAGGTCATGCATACTGCTTCGTACCATCAGCCTTATATCCCGGAATATGTGGGCAACCACCCTGCAGTTTCTGTAGCTTCGGCAAGTCAACCTCAAGCTTCATGGCAGCAGCCCCCGCCTCCACCTCCGCTGCAACAAGGCCAACAGCCAGAAGGGAGCCAATATGCTCCGCATCAAAGGGATATCAGAGAGCAATCTGAAGCTCGCACAGTCAATAGTACTGTGCCAGAGTCGAAGCACATTTATTGACAGATATCCTATTTTTGATAGCAGTTTTTTCCATTTAAGTTCTATTTTCTGTGTAATAAAGAACATTTCAGTTTTCATATAACAGTTTTGTGGTTGGTTATGAGGAAAACCTATCTTCTCCACAGGTTTAAGTTGCTGAAGCTTAAAAATTTGCGGTAACAAGGAGGACCTTCGGATTATTAAAAATCTTTCGAAGCAACAAAAAGTCGTTCTAAGGAACGCAGAGTAAGTTGCCGGAGTTACAAAAAGCCGTTCCAAAGGGAGCGCAGTGTAAGTTTTTTGCTCCAAAGACGTTCCTAAGGGAATGCAGAGCATACAGCGAAAAGTCAACGCTGATACCGCCTAAGTAAAAGGCGAAGAAGCTCCAAAGACGTTCCTAAGGGAATGCAGAGCTTATACCGTCTAAGTAAAAGGCGAAGAAGCTCCAAAGACGTTCCTAAGGGAATGCAGAGCTTATACCGTCTAAGTAAAAGGCGAAGAAGCTCCAAAGACGTTCCTAAGGGAATGCAGAGCTTACGAATAAATTTTGTGTGTATCTTCGGAACAAATGTCATTTGCATAACATAACATCATCACATCATTTTGCATAGCATAAGCATCATACATCATATTGCATTTGGCAAGAGAAGGGGACACTATCAACCTTCGAAAGGATGCTTTGAGAAAGTGACATCGAAATTGTATAGCTTCGGAATACAGCTTCGGAGAATATTTTTACGAAGCATGGATGAGCTTTATCAGAGCAATATCGAAATTGTATAGCTTCGGAGAATGTTTTCACGAAGCATGGATGTGATTCATCAGAATAATTTTAACGAAGAATGTCTTCTTCACGAAGCATGAAAAGAAGGGAAGGTGTTTTTTCGCCGAAGGCTCAAAAATGGTATGTATGTAGAGTTTCATGCATCGTAAAGAATTGAATAATGAAAAGAGACTTGTATATTACATTCAAATGTACAAAATGTTACATAGATTACACTTTAAATGTTCTTTCTAAATAGCATCTAGTCTTCTCTTAAAACTGCTTCGGCGGCCTCATTTAGAAGTTGATCAACAACTTCATCCATGATAGCTTCGGCCATTTGCTTAATTTCCTCATCCCCTTTTGTATGAGGGTCAGCGAGCGATCCAGCAGGTTCTGAGGGAAGAGAACATTTCTACATTACTATGGCAAATCGCGAATAGAGTTTGAAATAAAAGTTACAACACAATAAGAACGACTAATTAATACCTAATTTCCCTTCGGGCTCTGTACTTCTTTCGGCAGCTTCTGCCACTTTCCTTGCATCATGGATGCCTTTTTCACTTCTTTGAATTATTTCTTGCGTTATTTCTCGGCCGCCATTGTCCCAGATATCAGTGAAGAATTTACCGCCAACCATGCTTGCCTCGGTCGACGGATCTTTAATGTCTTCAGAGGACAGAGCAGCTTCGGACTGAGCTAAAGATTTTATATGTTCACAACCTTTTTTCTCTAGAACAGCAGCAACTCCTCTGGCACCTGAAAAAGCGCAGATGTCACCGCGGCTGCTCAGGATTTCCTCGAAGGCTTCTGCTTCGTGACTGATCCAATCCAGTGGACCTTCGGGATTGCCTCTTGGAAAATTTTCTTCACTAGAAAAGGCGCCAACGCTGGCGAAGCTGGACTTTATCTTTTTGACGCACTCTACAGATTTAATATAGCATTTCCTCTGAGATGCGCGAAGCTCCTTAACACTTAATTCCAATTTGTTGACAATATGATCACTAAGTTCTCGTTTTGTTTCCTCAAGCACACGCTCCTCTTTAGCTCTAGCCAGCTGTTTCTGAAGATCTTTAATCTCGCGCTTTTGGGCTTCGGCCTGGGTTTTTGAAGCAGCTTCGTCCTTCTTTACCTTATCTACCAGTGTAAGCAGAATTTTATCCTTTTCCAGAGCTTCGTTTCTCAGTTTGATAACTTCGGAGCGCAAATTGTTGAACGCAATCTCATAGCTTTCATCTTCGGCGCTCTTTTGGGCTCTTAATGCGTTGCTTAGGATCAAGCCCTATACGAAAAAGAATCCATATAAGAATAAAGGAATGATTTGCGTATTAAAAAAAAAGAGGATTTTTCAAGCGCTTAATTCCCATACCTTTAGGCTATTGTACGCAAGACTGTCTGCGAGATCCTCTTTCGTCATGGCGCATAATCCAGCTTCGAGCTTCGGGAAACCTATACTCCTAGCCATCTCTCGGCAGACAGATAGTTCTTTGTTATCAGGCAGGCAGTATAGGAAGTCATCTTCATTTGTCCCATTGAATATTACTGCCCCCTTCGGATATTTTAGCTCTTTCGCATAATGGTGGGCTTCATAAGTTTCTTCTTCAGATAATCTCTTCCCCGAAGCATGTCGTATGATGTAATCGCATATGCTGACAGGAGCTTCGGGGATGGCAGTGTCAATTTCTTCAACTAAAACCGGTTCTGATATTTTTATTGTTTCGGCTTCCAAAGGTTGCTTCTTGGAGGGCTTTGAAGGCCCAGCTTCAGCTTCAGCTTGTTGCGTCGAAGCTTTAGTAGACGCTTCAGCAACTTCAACAGTCTTTTTTGGAGTTGTGCTTGAAGACTTAATTGTCTCCAAGACATCTAGTACGTTCACCATTCTTTTTCTTTTTGGGGTCACCAAGGGACTCCTTTGGTTTTTTATTGCTTCGACATTTACCGAAGGACTTAAGATTTCAGACATTTTTGGCTCTTCAACCTTCGGTTTCTCTGCTTTTTCCGCTGAAGGCGCTTCAGTCTTTTCTTCCATCTTCGGCACTGGAGCTGGTTCGGTAGCTTCAGAGGCCAAAGAGACTTCACCAATAAATTCTGGCACTGTGGCCGGCTCAATAAAACGCACTGGGTGGGTGAGCACCTTCATCTTTTTCCTTTGCGGCACTGGCTCACTGGTAGCACTTGACGTAGCCTCTGCCGCGGTAGAAGTATTTTTTCTTTTGCGACTCAATACCGGATAGTGGTAGTCAGGGTACACAAACCCGACTGCGTCAAATACCCGGTTGAGCCTCTTCTTTTTTCGGCCTCCGAAGGCTGCTGACAACGCAGTGTTCTCAGCCTTCGAATATGCCCCAAGCAGTTCGTCACTTAATGTTTCAATGCTTTTCAACCAGTCATCATCAGGTTCAACAAATTTATCTACATATTTGAATGAGTACTTCAGTCTGACCAGTCCGCCTTCGTCGGACTCTTTGATGGTCTCCTTCGGCGTTTCCCACTTTTCTGCAAGTGGCCATACCCTGAAGGCAATGTGCTCTTGGACCAAGTCCCTTGTCCCAATAAAAGAGCAGATTACCCCGAAGGCCCTTTGGCATTCCTCGGCCGCTTCATCCATTTCAACCTTCGGCCTTCGAAGTCTGAAGCGTTGCCAAATGGGGCGCATAATGATACTCTTGACATTTTCTTGAGCTGTTAAGTCATTCTTTACATAAAACCATTCAGTCATCCAGGCTCCGGGCCACCTCTTCCGAAAGGTCGGCACAGGGCAGCTTGACCCGGAGCGGGCACCAAAGCTGTAGCACCCAAAGTTGTTGTGATACTGTTCTTTTCCCCAGGGCTTCGTCTCATATAGTAACTCATGAATGTTGCAGAAGCTTTTAGCGTTTGGTTCCGAACCTTGGCTTCTCGCAGCCCAGACATATACCCCCATTCTTATGATGGCTTCGGGAGTAATCTGATGAAGGTAGACTTGAAATGTTTTCAGGACTTCAACAACGAAGTTGCTTAAGGGGAATCGAAGCCCAGCCTTGAGGAAGCTTCGGAAGATTACGACCTCATCTTCTTCGGGGGTGGGAGAAGTCTTTTCTCCAGCGTCAGCCCTCACAATAGATATATCTCGAAAATACCGCCCCCTCATATTATCAATATGACTCTGCTTGATAGTGGTCTTCCCGAAAACTGTGTGGCTTGGTCGCCACGGTCGATCTTCGGCCTCTTCCCCACCACTTTCTACATCAAAACTGTCGCTGTCATCAGTATCTTCGGACAGACCTTCAAGAATTTCCTTAGTGATTTTCTCTGTATTGGTCTCCGCCATCGCCATAATGAACCCCAAGTTCTTCTCTTCGTCAAGACTCAGCTTCGTCTCAGTAGCGATCTTCTTACCTTCAGACATCTTCGGAAGCGCTAAAAACTGTTTCCAAGACCGAAGCTTCAAAATCAAAAAGATCAGCAAATCTTAGTGCACAAGAGCTAAAAAATTAGTGGGCCGAAGCAGATGGCAAGTGTGCGTACCAAATAAGTTTGCGGTATGATCTTATTTATACCCCCAGGGCGTTGAAAAATAAAAGACCCCACTTGTCAGTGAATGTTGCTATTCTAGCAAAGGGAAGGTGTTTTTTCGGACCTTCGGCTCAAGGCCTTCGTCCATATCGCAATCTGAATTCATTATTAATAAATTAATATTGCGAGGGGCTACTGTTGGGGGCCTTCGTCCTCCGAAGGTCCTCAAAAACATAATTTGACAATGTTTTCCAAGTGGATTATGTGAACAGGTACCTTCGAACTCAGAATCATGAACATGAAGCACGGTCAGGACGAAGCCTGAACCAGACGAAGGACGAGCTGATTACCAAGCTCCGCGAAGGGTGGTGCACAGCCGAAGCTGTGCGCAGGGAAGCTTCGTCGCGATAGCAGAGGGAGGAACCGACTTAAAGATGAAAAGACTACGTGGACCTTAACAGATTTCCATAAGCCATTGAGAAATGTAATGGACATGGATGTAATTTTACGTGGGCTACGTCCCGCGTCTATAAATAGGTGAACAGTACTCCCGTACTGTTCACGCTGACTTGACATTTGCTTTTGCGTCACGCTTGTACTTTTACCTTCTCTCAGGACCGAAGGTACATTTGTAATTTAAAATCATTTCTATCTTTCCATGATTAATAGAAATGATTTTATGATGATGTTCATGTCATATTTCATGCCTTATATAAATTCTTCGTCATTACTTGTTACGTTTACGAAGGTATGTCACTTACGACCTTCGTCCAAAACTCATTATTTCCCGAAGGGGAATAATGTTCTGAAGGACGAAGGACTTTAACATTTAACATTTTTTATGTTGCCTTGTTCTTAACTCTTAGCATTTGAGAACAAGTCCCCAACAACTCTAAACCCTTGCGTGTTCCTGAGTTCTTCATTCATCTACCAACAAGCAAAACGCTTAAGCCCCCTCTTCATCTTAGGATTTAGGGCGGGTGCACTCCGCCACCCGACGGGAGAATCTCCTCTCCGATAATGCTTTATTAAAGATCATGCTTTATCATTATTAGATTACGTGAGGGAATTTTTTGTGGATAGATTACCTTCGATTTGAAAGGTTAATTTACTATGCATGTAAATAATATCTAATTATAAAGGTATGTGATATAACAAAGTAAGGTTCGCTACTGCGTAAACAATTTTATTACGAAGCTAGCGCAATTGGAATGGACTAAACATAGTTAAAATGGATGAGTTATAGAATAAACATGTTTTAGGGTTCATTTTATTTTAAAATAAGGCTTCCAAGGGTTATTATGCAATTTCCAGGGACTTAGGTGTACAAATTCCCTATAACCGAGGATGGTGGGTTGATTATGCTAAAGAGCAGGGGCTCTTTAGCATATTTGCACGGTCGAATGGGTATGTCTTCACCAGAACTGCCCGATCAGGATCCTATGGATCAGATTAGATCCATCGTATACCGAAGTGGTACGCATTACGGGCTGCACATCATCTGATCAACGATGTAGTTATTAAACACCCACGATACAACGTCGGCCACCCGATTTAATTCCAACGCCTCGGATGCCATTTAGCGAAAAGGTACACGATCTTATAATCCTGGCTGCCTAATTAGATCCAATGGCGCCCGCACCTTGTTCCTCCGATGTTGAGGCTCGGTGGCACTGTTTTTTCCACAATGAAACCTCGTCGTTGTAAGGCCATCACCCGCTACGGCCTGTGATTTGTTGCCTCGACTACCACTACACGAGGCCTAGATGAGAACAAATTAAGGGAGTAAGTTCATACTGGCCGTGGCGTCGAGGTGAGGTCGGCCCGCGGCGCCATGCAAATCGGTGGTGTCCATGAAGTCTGATGACAAATTCCCAAAGCCCCACGATCACCAGCGCTCCATGAGTCCCCCAGCACACTCCCTATTACCTGGCAAAGTTCCCCTACACACCCCCGAAGGCGGACCCATGATGCCTACATGGATCAACTGCGGCGGCCGCATGTTCTCTCTCGGCTTCGGTGGCATTTCTATTTGGCGATGAGGAGGGTCTTCGATTGGCACAACCAAGGGATGTGGCGGTCCAATTTTCCGCTGCGCTGGTGATGGGAGCACTGGCTGTAGTCGTTGGCTCGAGAAGACGAGGTGGGCATCGATACTTATACCTAGGGGAGGAACATGGTGGTTGTGACGACCCGGATGTTTTCCATGATCTGCAGCACAAGCCCCCCTGGCGATTACGCGATCTATTGCGCACTAATACCAAGAGGAAGAAGCAGGTGAGGTGACTGACAAAGCTTGCCCACTAGTCAGTTGGGGTGCCAGGGCGCGCGACCAGCAGTGAGATGGAGGTCCGACTAGTGGGGCCCGCATGTAAATTGCCACGACCAGGTTAGGACGCTAGGTCGCATAGGAGTGAAGGGAAGTGAGAAGATGGGCTTGGCTGGTGAAAATAGAAGTGGGCCGTGGACGTCGATTCGGCCCAAACGAGCCATTTTCCTTTTTCTTTTATAATGACACCTTTCTATTTTGAATTTCTTTTCCTATTTTAAATCAGATTTCAAATTCAATTTCACAAACTTCAAATCTATTTATGTGCACAAGAAAAAATCCAGTGTGTATGCAAAGTATTATTTTATTAATTTATTTATTTGTTATACTTTTAAATATGTAATTCATACACCTAAAAAATTCTAGTGAAAGAAAATTCTTAATCGGGACTTAGAGTATAAAATTTAACCAAGGGATGACCAATTCATATAGAGATTATTTTATTTAAATCTTTATTAGTAATATGTTTATTTGAGGTGATCTAGCTTCAAAGGTAAGAAAATATTTTTGGAAGGTACTCTAACTCAAAAATCATTGAAAAACTTTACTAGACTTTCAAAATAAGATTTTTGGGTGTTACATCACTCCATCATACTTGGTTAAGTAATCTATTCCAAGTATCACATCGGTTCCACTTGACTCCAAAATTATCAACTCTACAAGGAAGCTTATTCCTCTAATCTCAAGCTTAGTTTGAGGGCATGAGTGAGTGGCTCTAATTTCACCTCCTAGTGATCTAATTAATAATTTCTCTTCAAAGGATAGTTTAATATTTTATGCTTTCCCCAAATGACTTGGTTACGAAAGAATGAGATGGTCCGGAATCAAATAAAACTGATGCAGGTATGGAATTAATAAGGAACATACCATACACCACGTCAGCATCCTCTAGAACGATTTCTGCTAGCACATGATTTACCCTTCCTTTACTCTGGTTTTGTGAAGTCTTGTTCTGTGCATTACCATGAGCAGGTGTATTCTGATCAAATCTTTAGTTGTTATTCCTTTAGGGTGTTTGTGGGTTGCGCTTTGGGCAGTTGTTGGCATAGTGACCAATTTCTACACATTTGAAACATCCACTAGGCTGAACTGGGGTAGTTGGGTTGTTATTTTTGGCCGCTGCATTCACGGCGCTTCCTTGATGCTTCTGCAAATTACCACTAGATCTTTGACCTGCCTAAGATCTGTTCCTCTGCTGGTTATAGTATTGGTTGCTTCTCTGTCCTTGCTATCTAGAGCGTTGCATTTGATAATTGGTATTTTCACTCTAATTTCCAGAGCGAAACTGAGAACCTTGAGAGTTGTTATGTAGATGAGTGTTTCTGTAGACTGTCCCTGAAATTTCCTCTTGTGATTTGACAATTCCATTCTTTTCCTTTCCAAGCCAATTGCCTTGTTAAGCAGAGTCTAAAAGTTCGGGAAACTTTGGCTTTGTAGCGATAGTTTAGAGGTCCAATTAATTCTTCTAAGAACTGCTCTTGGCGCTTCTCGTCTGTGTCAACCTCCTCAGGTGCATAGCGAGAAAGTTGTGTGAAACGGTCCCGGTATTCACTAACAGACATGCCTCCATAAATAAGGGATAAGAATTCCTTCTTCTTATGCTTTATTATTTCCGAGGGAAAATGATGAGCATGGAAGTTCTCCTAAAATTTTTGCCAGGTTATCGCATTTGCATCTGCATGGGCCACAGTGAAGGCATCCCAGTCGGACGCAATGCCTTCAAGTCTTCCAGAAGCATATAAGACATTTTCTTGGTCGTTGCATTGAGTAATGTCTAGCTTCTAGCTTATAACCTTAAGCCAATCGTCAGCGTCGAAGGGATTAACCGAGTGAGAAAAGCAGGTAAATGATGGCTCAAGAAATCTCTGTGTTTGTCTCGACCTTGGGGAGCATTCTAATGTTGGGGATTCTATTGATTTTGCTGATTCTACTGAATCTTCTGTACTGAGGCAGTGAGGCCTTGGAGAAGTTGCATCTTCGGGACGATGGACTATTCCATAGTTGGGTTGGGTGGTAGTGGCAACTGTTGACCAGTACGCTGATCTTATGTCTATTGAGGACCTAAGCAAGTGTTCACCATCTGGTTGGTTAGAAAGTGCATCCTTTTAGATAAGTGAAGAATAGAGAAAGATTCTAGGGGGAATAGCTTTTGAACTAAAGTTAAGCTTATTTGTTAATTTTAATGTTCTTATGGCCATCATTCCATAAGATAATTGCACTCAAGCAAAAATCCAAATCAAACATTATGCAAACATCACCATCACATTGTTGTTATTATAGTAATAGTATCATAGAGTTTCACCGTCTACACGAGATCAAACTTACTACAATATGTCTCATAAAAATCTAAAGTAGTCTAATAATTGATCCTGGGGCTACATAGCGAATCCTCTTGCGGGGCGGGGACACAGCTATGGCAGGGACTTGGGCTTCGGGTGGATTCCTTCCTTCGAGTTGAGCTTCGAGAGATGCAATCCTCACATGTGCGTCTTCAAGCTCCTCATGTACTCTTGAAAGGTCCAGGGTAGCACTGTCCAGGTCAGTGTTAAGACCAGCCAACACACCTACAAAGGTGTTGAGGCGATCTTCTCCATCTTCACCTAGAACCACACTTGTCTGGCTCTCACCACGAGGACGTAGGGGAGGTGCTTGTACGCCGCGTCGTGCAGTTGCTGCCGATAGGTGTGGCTGAGGGACCACTGTCACAACCAGGTTTTAGGGACACCAAGACCCAGGTGCGAACAAAATCACCAGGTGTGATGGGACCAAGTCTCACACATATGATGAATCATGGTACAGAAACGAATGTCACATCTTTACTATATAATAGGAGTTCTGTACAAAAGAAAAAAATAATTACACCAAAAGGAGACAACGATCCAGCAACCCAAAGTTGACTGGGAGACGACGGCCTAGACCTCTCACGAACACATCGCAGCATCCTCCATGCGCCTCATTCTATGGTACCTGTTCTTGACCTGTGGGGGGTGTAATACAGCAAGGGTGAGCTCACATATGTTCATCACTCAACAAGTTGTGGGGAATAATGTGCAAGTACTCGCCAAAGGTGGAAGCTCATGTGAAGTGTAAGGCTTACCAAAGAGAATGGTTAAAGTCGAGCATTGCTTTTAAAGTTAGTCAAAATTTTATTAGCAATTACTAGATGTAAGTAAATACCAAACCATAATAATAATAGAACAAAATTAATAATAAATCCCATGCAATGCAAATGACAAATTGAATTTAGTTCCATAATTAATTTAATCATGCGAGAGGCATGACCGCGAGCACGGCTAGTATACCAGTTTTACACTCTGCAGATGTTGTACCCTGTACCCACAAGTCGTGTATCCCATGACACCAGGGTTTGCAAGGCCCTAAGACACTTCCGAGGTGAATGGCTAGGGATCCACTATGAGGCCTTCACAAAGTTCCACTAGTTTCAGAAAACCCGCTACAGTTTCTAGGAAGAGTAATGCAGGAATCCCCCGTCTGACCGCCATCGCAGCAACATCAACCCGAGAACCTCCCTACACGCCTGCTCCCCTACTGCCCTTGCCCCTATCGGGTAAGGTAGTCCTCCACTAGCTTTCCTAGTTAGTCAGCCAAGGGCGTCCTATTCCACCCTCGTGGTGGCACATGTTTCTCAAGTTAAGCTCCATGTTCTAATTAAAGTAATGATCATGTCATGAGTAATAAATAAAATAACAGTATAATTGGAAAATGAACATAATGTAATATTAAACCCAAAACCATATAGAGCAATAACAAAACTACCCAAATAGTTTAGGGGTAAACAAGGTGCAAAGATAACCAAACTAGGGTGTCCTATTGGGTCCCATCAAAATTAAGCCTATGCATCAATAAGTGATAATATAGAACATTATTGGGTAATAAAAGTGGTCTAGGGCACAACTTGCCTAGGACTTGAGATTCCAGGTACCAGGATGATCTTCAGATGACTCGTGACCTCACTGCTAGTCGTAGCAATACAAACAAATATAGCATACCAAAATTAACATCACATCGAACATAAGTACAAACTTAATAATAATGATCTACGCGAAGCTACGAGATCGTGGGCTCAAGAATCACTAAAATCGGAGTTACGGTTACTGAGTTACGATTTACGGAAGATCTATTTGGTTGAATATTAAATTATATTATAAATTGGTTATTATACATCATATGAGAAAATATACTCTAAATAATCAATTCAACTTTAATCTAGATTATACTTGTTTAGAACTCATATTACCGTCAAATTATAATTATAGACATGTTAACATTATTTAGTAAAATAGTCTACTACTCATAGGATATATGAATATCTAATTACAAAATTATGTGATATAATAAGGTTCGCTACTGTGTAGACAATTTTATTATAAAACCAACGCAACTTGAACAGGCTAAATCAGAGTTAAGACGAAGAAATTATGGATTTCCCAAGTTTTAAGTGTTGGATAAAATAGAATTAAGTGCATAATTCATTTGACTTAAGTTTCATACCAAACTAAGGTTACCAGATGATAAACATTATTAATATGAGACTAATGCAACTGGAATAAATTAATTTAGAGCTAAAATGAATTAAATATGATTTATACAAGGTTCTAGATTTATTTTAGCACTAGAAATTCATTTTCTAAATTAATTTTGAATTTCCCTAAGGCTTCTAGACCGCGGACAGTAATATTAGAAAGCCTAGGGTTAGTTCTGCAAAATCCAGGACCTTGCCGTAATGGTCTTTACACTAGTTAGGACTGCTGGTTGAATACTTCTAAAGCGGAGGGCTCTTTTGCAAATTGGTCTCGGCTGAAGGGGTACTGTCTAACCAAATCCGTCCGATCGCTATTCGACGGTCCAGATTAAAAGAATGTCTTTATCGAACTGGTACACGACCCAGACTGTCTGATCTAGATCGGACGAACACGATTTTAAAACAGCGCCATTTCTTCACCCACGCAGGATCAGAATCGAACGGCCAGTATCCTATCGGGCGAAGGGGTAAACTACCGCCTAATCCCGATAGTATGTGAATGGATCAATGGTTCGCATTCGTCACCAACCTCAGACCATGGAAATCCCGGCGCCGTCGCGGCAATAGAGCCACCGCGGCGGCGCAACGCCGGTGAGGTGTCCAACCGAGTTGCCCAATGCACATAATTCCAATCTACATGACCTAGAGAGAGGACCCAAAAGTGAATGCGTTGGCCTGCTACTTACAAGTGGTGAGTACAGCATTGAGGCTGTCCCCGGAGCAAAGCGATTGCACAGTGGTGCGGCAAGAAATTCGCACAGCGCCAGGGTTCAATGCACGAAATTGGTGGTGGCCGAAGCTCACCCAAGCCTCGACAAGGCGCCCGAAAAGGTGCAATGGCGGTGGCGGGTCCCGGCGTCGTTCGGCGGAGAAGCACTCAGGAATGGCTGCCTCAACACCGGTCCTAGGCACAGATGAGGTGAGCGAGGCCAGGAACGCGCCTAGTATTTATACCCCATAGTAGTGCGTGGGTTTCTGAAGCCGTTGCGCGAGCGAGGGACTCGGTCCCCGCGCAGAATCTGTGGTGACTGGTCCGCGCCTGCCTGATCCAGTGGAGAAGATGAACAGGGGCACGACCAATGGGATAGAGAAACGTTCCGGGTGTGAGCCGCTGAGCAGCAGGCCCAGGCCGTCAATGTCGCGCATCGAGCAGCAGGCAGGTGTGCCTGGTTGACAGGAGAGGGGGAAACACGACGCGGGTGAGTTGAGATGGGCCGGGGTGTGCGCGGTATAGAGAGAAGTTGGGCCGGGAACGAGTGTAGGCCCACGCGACTGGTTTGTCTTTTCCTTTTTTTCTTTCTATTTCCTGTTTTTGTTTTATTTCCAATTCAAATTCAAATTTTCAATTTGATTCCAAGTTCAAGTCTCCAAGACTGGGTGCATTAGCAAATCCCACTCATGATGTGCATAAATATTTATCTCTGTTTTAGTTTGGATTATTTTATCCAAATTTTTAAGTAGGTATTGTTACGCACACAAAATGAAAATTACACTTTTGAATGTATAGTCCATTGAAAGTTTGGTTCATATTTATCCAAAAGAGAGGATTGTTCAGTGTATAATAGTTACCAAGGTATCCTGTTAACTTAATTCTTTTAGGGAAATATCTCTAACCATATGATTCAACAAAGGTTGGTTTTAATCATATAGGGTATTTTGTTTAATCTCTTATTATAAAAGACTTTTATTCAAACCTGGGAATACCAATTCCTAAATCTCAACATAATTCTAATTTGAATATAAATCTTGTTATTTTTATATTATTATTTATTATTTTCCTTGTCATTTATTTATAGGAGGAATAAATGGCTTAATTGAAATTTTCTTTCCCATTTTCTATTCCTTCATAAACTGAGGTCAAATTCAGGTTTTCAATAAATGCATGATAACCACATCATCAACAAGAGATGTGCCATTCTATGTTTTGTTTGTTGGTTACTTAACTGATTTAATACCCTTTGTTGATTATAAATAGGAAGGGTCCTAATGAAGTTTCAAGGGTTTCAACAACTCTCCTAACTTCATCATAAATATATTTATTTATTTTATATCTATATTTTTTATTATACCAATTTTGGGCTTTACAACCACAGAGCTCTCCGAGCAGTATTACTGACCAAAGCAACGTAGGTGGATAGTGGCGTCAGAGACTCATGAGATGATAGAGTCCTGAAACCTCTATCTCCTGCATCCAACACTCTAATATGCACGTGATTGATGTAGTAACAAGCCCAAGGGGGCTCACACACCTATCGTGTGCCATAGGGAGGTCGAACGTAGGTTCCCAATGCATGCAGCACATCTTGCAGCAACTTTGGAAAGTGTCCCGTCTCGAACATTGAAGTGTAGTACTCCGCGACAGGCCACAATCCAACAAAGTTGTCTTCTTGTTCCTATTCATTGTTGGCATCCTCATTGTCATTGTTTTCTTCTTCCTCTTCTTCATCATTGTCTTCCTCATTAGGATTATTAATATGTATTTTGTATACATGTTTTGTGTGATGTTAATTCCCTCTTTATACTATGTTTGTTTGTATTGTTATGACTAGCAGTGGGATCACGAGAATCTGAGGATCATCCTGGTACCTGGAATCTCAAGTCCCAGGCAAGTTGTGCCCTTGACCACATTTATTACCCAATAATGTTCTTTAATATCACTTATTCATGCATAGGTTTAATTTTGATGGGACCCAATAGGTCACCCTAGTCTGTTTATCCTTTTTACCTTGTTTATCCCTGAATCATTTGGGCAGTTATGCTATTGCTTACATGGTTTTGGGTTAATATTTCATTATATCCATGTTCCAATTATTCTGTTATGTTATTTATGTTCATGTCAAGATCATTATAATACTTTAATTAGAACATGGAGCTTGTTGGGGGCCTTCGTCCTCCGAAGGTCCTCAAAAACATAATTTGACAATGTTTTCCAAGTGGATTATGTGAACAGGTACCTTCGAACTCAGAATCATGAACATGAAGCACGGTCAGGACGAAGCCTGAACCAGACGAAGGACGAGCTGATTACCAAGCTCCGCGAAGGGTGGTGCACAGCCGAAGCTGTGCGCAGGGAAGCTTCGTCGCGATAGCAGAGGGAGGAACCGACTTAAAGATGAAAAGACTACGTGGACCTTAACAGATTTCCATAAGCCATTGAGAAATGTAATGGACATGGATGTAATTTTACGTGGGCTGCGTCCCGCGTCTATAAATAGGTGAACAGTACTCCCGTACTGTTCACGCTGACTTGACATTTTCTTTTGCGTCACGCTTGTACTTTTACCTTCTCTCAGGACCGAAGGTACATTTGTAATTTAAAATCATTTCTATCTTTCCATGATTAATAGAAATGATTTTATGATGACGTTCATGTCATATTTCATGCCTTATATAAATTCTTCGTCATTACTTGTTACGTTTACGAAGGTATGTCACTTACGACCTTCGTCCAAAACTCATTATTTCCCGAAGGGGAATAATGTTCTGAAGGACGAAGGACTTTAACATTTAACATTTTTTATGTTGCCTTGTTCTTAACTCTTAGCATTTGAGAACAAGTCCCCAACATTGGCGCCCACCTCCGGTGAACTCACTTCCACTTCGAGTTTTTTTTGAACACCTTCGGAAGCTATAGACCTTCGCTATGGCACCGAAGAAAGCTTCAGCGGCTGGGGCTGCAGCACTGCAACCACTGGACCCCAACCAGGAGACCGTCTCTCTTCGGGAGGCCCGAAGCCAGAAGAGGAAGGCCGTCAGCCCGACGCTTCAGGAAGATGAACTAGACCAAGAAATCAGGGATATGGAGATGCTTCATCAACAGGTGCAGAGGAAAAAAGAGAAGATGGCCAGGCTAGCTGAGCTGCAAAGGCAGATAGACGAAGCTTCTGAAGAAGTCCGTCATCTTACCCATGATGAGCAAGACCGAAGGCCTCAACAAAAAGACCTTCGTCAGGAGGGTTTCTTCAACGAAGATGACTGGTATGAAAATTTCCATCATGGAAATTTTGTTTTCGATGATGCTTCTCCTCTGTCTGCTGAGCTGCAGGCTACACCTTGGCCTTCGTCCTATAAGCCACCCCAGCTTCCCATGTTTGATGGCCACTCAGACCCGAAGCAGTTCTTGATGAGCTACGAAGCAACAGTGTCTTCGTATGGGGGCAATGCTGCAGTCATGGCAAAGTCTTTTGTTATGGCTGTCAGGAGTGTTGCTCAGACCTGGTATTCCTCCCTTCGACCAGGAACGATCACTTCATGGCAGAAGCTGAAGGATATGTTGTTAACCAGCTTTCAAGGGTTTCAGACGAAGCCGGTCACTGCTCAAGCTTTGTTCCAGTGCATTCAGGATCACGAAGAATACCTTCAGGCGTATGTCAGAAGGTTCTTGCGTTTGAGGGCGCAGGCGCCAACCGTGCCCAATGATATTGTCATCGAAGCCATGATCAAGGGGCTCCGTCCTGGACCTGCAGCACAATACTTTGCTAGGAAGCCTCCTCAGACTCTGGAGAAGCTGCTCCAAAAGATGGACGAGTACATTCGTGCTGATAATGACTTTCGCCAAAGAAGGGAGGAGGCCTTCAGATTCTCTGAGATGACCAGGGGCTTCGGAGGAAGATTTTATCCGAGGCATGTCAGGTCCATCCACAACACTCAAAATGATGACAAGGGGAGTCAACAGAACAGGCCGCAGTGCTCCTCACAAGCTTCGGGGCAACAGCAAACTTTCTTCCGGCCACCAGCTCCAAGAGGCAGAGGCGCCAGGGGCTTCGGCGGGAGATTTGGAGATCAACCAAGGAGGATATTTTGTTTATTCTGTGGTGAGAACAAGGGTCATACCACCAGGATGTGCCATGTCACCATCCAGAAACAAAAGGAGCTAGCAGAAGCTGTAGCGCAACAGGGCCAGCCGAAGCAGGTCATGCATACTGCTTCGTACCATCAGCCTTATATCCGGAATATGTGGGCAACCACCCTGCAGTTTCTGTAGCTTCGGCAAGTCAACCTCAAGCTTCATGGCAGCAGCCCCCGCCTCCACCTCCGCTGCAACAAGGCCAACAGCCAGAAGGGAGCCAATATGCTCCGCATCAAAGGGATATCAGAGAGCAATCTGAAGCTCGCACAGTCAATAGTACTGTGCCAGAGTCGAAGCACATTTATTGACAGATATCCTATTTTTGATAGCAGTTTTTTCCATTTAAGTTCTATTTTCTGTGTAATAAAGAACATTTCAGTTTTCATATAACAGTTTTGTGGTTGGTTATGAGGAAAACCTATCTTCTCCACAGGTTTAAGTTGCTGAAGCTTAAAAATTTGCGGTAACAAGGAGGACCTTCGGATTATTAAAAATCTTTCGAAGCAACAAAAAGTCGTTCTAAGGAACGCAGAGTAAGTTGCCGGAGTTACAAAAAGCCGTTCCAAAGGGAGCGCAGTGTAAGTTTTTTGCTCCAAAGACGTTCCTAAGGGAATGCAGAGCATACAGCGAAAAGTCAACGCTGATACCGCCTAAGTAAAAGGCGAAGAAGCTCCAAAGACGTTCCTAAGGGAATGCAGAGCTTATACCGTCTAAGTAAAAGGCGAAGAAGCTCCAAAGACGTTCCTAAGGGAATGCAGAGCTTATACCGTCTAAGTAAAAGGCGAAGAAGCTCCAAAGACGTTCCTAAGGGAATGCAGAGCTTACGAATAAATTTTGTGTGTATCTTCGGAACAAATGTCATTTGCATAACATAACATCATCACATCATTTTGCATAGCATAAGCATCATACATCATATTGCATTTGGCAAGAGAAGGGGACACTATCAACCTTCGAAAGGATGCTTTGAGAAAGTGACATCGAAATTGTATAGCTTCGGAATACAGCTTCGGAGAATATTTTTACGAAGCATGGACGAGCTTTATCAGAGCAATATCGAAATTGTATAGCTTCGGAGAATGTTTTCACGAAGCATGGATGTGATTCATCAGAATAATTTTAACGAAGAATGTCTTCTTCACGAAGCATGAAAAGAAGGGAAGGTGTTTTTTCGCCGAAGGCTCAAAAATGGTATGTATGTAGAGTTTCATGCATCGTAAAGAATTGAATAATGAAAAGAGACTTGTATATTACATTCAAATGTACAAAATGTTACATAGATTACACTTTAAATGTTCTTTCTAAATAGCATCTAGTCTTCTCTTAAAACTGCTTCGGCGGCCTCATTTAGAAGTTGATCAACAACTTCATCCATGATAGCTTCGGCCATTTGCTTAATTTCCTCATCCCCTTTTGTATGAGGGTCAGCGAGCGATCCAGCAGGTTCTGAGGGAAGAGAACATTTCTACATTACTATGGCAAATCGCGAATAGAGTTTGAAATAAAAGTTACAACACAATAAGAACGACTAATTAATACCTAATTTCACTTCGGGCTCTGTACTTCTTTCGGCAGCTTCTGCCACTTTCCTTGCATCATGGATGCCTTTTTCACTTCTTTGAATTATTTCTTGCGCCATTTCTCGGCCGCCATTGTCCCAGATATCAGTGAAGAATTTACCGCCAACCATGCTTGCCTCGGTCGACGGATCTTTAATGTCTTCAGAGGACAGAGCAGCTTCGGACTGAGCTAAAGATTTTATATGTTCACAACCTTTTTTCTCTAGAACAGTAGCAACTCCTCTGGCACCTGAAAAAGCGCAGATGTCACCGCGGCTGCTCAGGATTTCCTCGAAGGCTTCTGCTTCGTGACTGATCCAATCCAGTGGACCTTCGGGATTGCCTCTTGGAAAATTTTCTTCACTAGAAAAGGCGCCAACGCTGGCGAAGCTGGACTTTATCTTTTTGACGCACTCTACAGATTTAATATAGCATTTCCTCTGAGATGCGCGAAGCTCCTTAACACTTAATTCCAATTTATTGACCATATGATCACTAAGTTCTCGTTTTGTTTCCTCAAGCACACGCTCCTCTTTAGCTCTAGCCAGCTGTTTCTGAAGATCTTTAATCTCGCGCTTTTGGGCTTCGGCCTGGGTTTTTGAAGCAGCTTCGTCCTTCTTTACCTTATCTACCAGTGTAAGCAGAATTTTATCCTTTTCCAGAGCTTCGTTTCTCAGTTTGATAACTTCGGAGCGCAAATTGTGAACGCAATCTCATAGCTTTCATCTTCGGTGCTCTTTTGGGCTCTTAATGCGTTGCTTAGGATCAAGCCCTATACGAAAAAGAATCCATATAAGAATAAAGGAATGATTTGCGTATTAAAAAAAAAGAGGATTTTTCAAGCGCTTAATTCCCATACCTTTAGGCTATTGTACGCAAGACTGTCTACGAGATCCTCTTTCGTCATGGCGCATAATCCAGCTTCGAGCTTCGGGAAACCTATACTCCTAGCCATCTCTCGGCAGACAGATAGTTCTTTGTTATCAGGCAGGCAGTATAGGAAGTCATCTTCATTTGTCCCATTGAATATTACTGCCCCCTTCGGATATTTTAGCTCTTTCGCATAATGGTTGGCTTCATAAGTTTCTTCTTCAGATAATCTCTTCCCCGAAGCATGTCGTATGATGTAATCGCATATGCTGACAGGAGCTTCGGGGATGGCAGTGTCAATTTCTTCAACTAAAACCGGTTCTGATATTTTTATTGTTTCGGCTTCCAAAGGTTGCTTCTTGGAGGGCTTTGAAGGCCCAGCTTCAGCTTCAGCTTGTTGCGTCGAAGCTTTAGTAGACGCTTCAGCAACTTCAACAGTCTTTTTTGGAGTTGTGCTTGAAGACTTAATTGTCTCCAAGACATCTAGTACGTTCACCATTCTTTTTCTTTTTGGGGTCACCAAGGGACCCCTTTGGTTTTTTATTGCTTCGACATTTACCGAAGGACTTAAGATTTCAGACATTTTTGGCTCTTCAACCTTCGGTTTCTCTGCTTTTTCCGCTGAAGGCGCTTCAGTCTTTTCTTCCATCTTCGGCACTGGAGCTGGTTCGGTAGCTTCAGAGGCCAAAGAGACTTCACCAATAAATTCTGGCACTGTGGCCGGCTCAATAAAACGCACTGGGTGGGTGAGCACCTTCATCTTTTTCCTTTGCGGCACTGGCTCACTGGTAGCACTTGACGTAGCCTCTGCCGCGGTAGAAGTATTTTTTCTTTTGCGACTCAATACCGGATAGTGGTAGTCAGGGTACACAAACCCGACTGCGTCAAATACCCGGTTGAGCCTCTTCTTTTTTCGGCCTCCGAAGGCTGCTGACAACGCAGTGTTCTCAGCCTTCGAATATGCCCCAAGCAGTTCGTCACTTAATGTTTCAATGCTTTTCAACCAGTCATCATCAGGTTCAACAAATTTATCTGCATATTTGAATGACTACTTCAGTCTGACCAGTCCGCCTTCGTCGGACTCTTTGATGGTCTCCTTCGGCATTTCCCACTTTTCTGCAAGTGGCCATACCCTGAAGGCAATGTGCTCTTGGACCAAGTCCCTTGTCCCAATAAAAGAGCAGATTACCCCGAAGGCCCTTTGGCATTCCTCGGCCGCTTCATCCATTTCAACCTTCGGCCTTTGAAGTCCGAAGCGTTGCCAAATGGGGCGCATAATGATACTCTTGACATTTTCTTGAGCTGTTAAGTCATTCTTTACATAAAACCATTCAGTCATCCAGGCTCCGGGCCACCTCTTCCGAAAGGTCGGCACAGGGCAGCTTGACCCGGAGCGGGCACCAAAGCTGTAGCACCCAAAGTTGTTGTGATACTGTTCTTTTCCCCAGGGCTTCGTCTCATATAGTAACTCATGAATGTTGCAGAAGCTTTTAGCGTTTGGTTCCGAACCTTGGCTTCTCGCAGCCCAGACAAATACCCCCATTCTTATGATGGCTTCGGGAGTAATCTGATGAAGGTAGACTTGAAATGTTTTCAGGACTTCAACAACGAAGTTGCTTAAGGGGAATCGAAGCCCAGCCTTGAGGAAGCTTCGGAAGATTACGACCTCATCTTCTTCGGGGGTGGGAGAAGTCTTTTCTCCAGCGTCAGCCCTCACAATAGATATATCTCGAAAATACCGCCCCCTCATATTATCAATATGACTCTGCTTGATAGTGGTCTTCCCGAAAACTGTGTGGCTTGGTCGCCACGGTCGATCTTCGGCCTCTTCCCCACCACTTTCTACATCAAAACTGTCGCTGTCATCAGTATCTTCGGACAGACCTTCAAGAATTTCCTTAGTGATTTTCTCTGTATTGGTCTCCGCCATCGCCATAATGAACCCCAAGTTCTTCTCTTCGTCAAGACTCAGCTTCGTCTCAGTAGCGATCTTCTTACCTTCAGACATCTTCGGAAGCGCTAAAAACTGTTTCCAAGACCGAAGCTTCAAAATCAAAAAGATCAGCAAATCTTAGTGCGCAAGAGCTAAAAATTTAGTGGGCCGAAGCAGATGGCAAGTGTGCGTACCAAATAAGTTTGCGGTATGATCTTATTTATACCCCCAGGGCGTTGAAAAATAAAAGACCCCACTTGTCAGTGAATGTTGCTATTCTAGCAAAGGGAAGGTGTTTTTTCGGACCTTCGGCTCAAGGCCTTCGTCCATATCGCAATCTGAATTCATTATTAATAAATTAATATTGCGAGGGGCTACTGTTGGGGGCCTTCGTCCTCCGAAGGTCCTCAAAAACATAATTTGACAATGTTTTCCAAGTGGATTATGTGAACAGGTACCTTCGAACTCAGAATCATGAACATGAAGCACGGTCAGGACGAAGCCTGAACCAGACGAAGGACGAGCTGATTACCAAGCTCCGCGAAGGGTGGTGCACAGCCGAAGCTGTGCGCAGGGAAGCTTCGTCGCGATAGCAGAGGGAGGAACCGACTTAAAGATGAAAAGACTACGTGGACCTTAACAGATTTCCATAAGCCATTGAGAAATGTAATGGACATGGATGTAATTTTACGTGGGCTGCGTCCCGCGTCTATAAATAGGTGAACAGTACTCCCGTACTGTTCACGCTGACTTGACATTTGCTTTTGCGTCACGCTTGTACTTTTACCTTCTCTCAGGACCGAAGGTACATTTGTAATTTAAAATCATTTCTATCTTTCCATGATTAATAGAAATGATTTTATGATGATGTTCATGTCATATTTCATGCCTTATATAAATTCTTCGTCATTACTTGTTACGTTTACGAAGGTATGTCACTTACGACCTTCGTCCAAAACTCATTATTTCCCGAAGGGGAATAATGTTCTGAAGGACGAAGGACTTTAACATTTAACATTTTTTATGTTGCCTTGTTCTTAACTCTTAGCATTTGAGAACAAGTCCCCAACAGTGCTTAACTTGAGAAACACGTGCCACCACAAGGTGGAATGGGACACCCTTGGCTAACTAATTAGGAAAGCTAGTGGAAGACTACCTTACCCGAAAGGGGCAAGGGCAGTAGGGGAGTTGCATGCAGGGAGGTTCTTGGGTTGATTTTGTTGCGATGGCGGTCAGACAAGGGATTCCTGCAAGTTCTCTTCCCATAAATTGTAGCGGGTTTTTGGAAGCTAGTGGAACTTTGTAAAGGCCTCATAGTGGATCCCTTGCCATTCACCTCGGTAGTGTCTAAGGGTCTAGCTAACCCTGGCGACATGGGATACATGAGTTGTGGGTATAGGGTACAACCTTTGTAGAGTGTAAAAGTGGTATCAGAGCCGACCCTCACGGTTTCACGGGCGTGTGTGGGTTAGGGGGTTCGGGTATATGGCGCATGGCGCATGTGGGCCCAGAGTGGTCACATGGCATGGCATATGACGACACTAGACATATAGACGTGGCTAAGAGGGGAGGTTCCTAGATTGGGGTTGACCGACAAGGATGTCGGTCTTCTAAGGGGGTGGATTGTGATATCCTGGCCCCTGGGATGGTTATTTCTTGGCCCAAGGCTTAATAGAATTAATAGAGTATCCATACTGTTGGGGGCCTTCGTCTTCCGAAGGTCCTCAAAAACGTGGTTAACAATGTTTCCCAAGCATAATGTATGTACAGGAACCTTCGGACTCAGGATGAAGCAATGCACAATATGGAAAGCAGGATCGAAACGAAGGTTGAACCAGCGCCGAAGCTGCGCGCAAGGAAGCTTCGACTCAATAGCAGAAAGAGGAACCGACTTAAGGAGGAAAAGTCTATCTAGTCCTCAAAAGATTGTTATTAAGTCAATAGTGAATATGAAGGGCATGAATGTAATTTTACGCAGGCTGCGTCTTGTGCCTATAAATAGATGAACAGTACTCCCATACTGTTCATGCTGACTTATATTCGCTCGTGTGTCACGCTTGGATTTTTGCCTTCTGTCAAGTCGAAGGTACAAATGTAATTCAATATTATTTCTGTTTATCCATGGTAATAAAAAAAGAGATATTAATAATATCATATGATTATTCATGTTGTTTCTCATATTTCATATATTGTCTTTCATCATTATATATATATATATGCTGTGATGACGAAGGTACGTCCTTCATGACCTTCGTCCGAAGATCATTATATCCTTATGGAAATAATGCTTCGAAGGACAAAGGGCATTAACCATTAACCTACCTTGGTGTTGCCTTGTTCTTAATTCATAGCATTTGAGAACAAGTCCCCAACATTGGCGCCTACCTCTGGTGTACTCACTTCCACAACCTTCGGCAAACCACTGACCTTCGTTATGCCGCCGAAGAAGACAACAACGCTATGGGCTGCTGCACTGCAGCCACTGGACACAAACCAGGAGGCTCTCTCTATCTCTAAGAGGCTCGAAGCTAGAAGAGAAAGGCCAGTAGTCCAACATTCCAAGAGGAGGAGTTGGACCAAGAGATCAGGGACATGGAAATAATCCATCAACAAGTGCAAAGGAAAAAAGAGAAGATGGCTCGACTGGCTGATCTTCAAAGGAAGATCTATGAAGCCACTGAGGAAGTGCGTCATCTTACTCAAGATGACCAAGACCGAAGGCCTCAATACAGAGAGCTTCGTAAAGAGGGCTTATTCAACGAAGATGGATGGTATGATGATTTTAATCATGATACCTTTACTTTTGATGATGCTTCTCCCTTGGTAGCAGAATCGCAGGCTATCCCATGGCCACAGTCCTACAAGCCACCCTAGCTACCCAGGTACGATGGACACTCAGACCCAAAGCAATTTTTGATGAGCTATGAGGCAACAATATCCTCATACAGAGGCAATGCAGCTGTCATGGCAAAGTCCTTCGTCATGGCAGTCCGGAATGTAGCCCAGACATGGCATTCTTCTCTTCGGCCAGGGACAATCACGTCGTGGTAGAAGCTCAAGGATATGCTGATTACCAGTTTCCAAGGCTTTCAAACGAAGCCAGTCACAACTCAGGCTTTGTTCCAGTGTACGCAAGATCATGAGGAATACCTTTAGGCATATGTCCGAAGGTTCTTGCAGCTGAGGGCACAAGCGCCCATAGTGCCCAATGGAATTATCATTAAGGCCATCATCAAGGGTCTTCGGCTAGGACCTATGGCTCAATACTTTGCAAGGAAGCCCCCACAAACTTTGGAGAAGGTGCTTCAGAAGATGGATGAGTATATCCGGGCTGACAACAACTTCCGCCAAAGAAGGGAGGAAGCTTACAGATTCTCTGAGATGACCAGGGGCTTCGGAGGAAGAATCCATCCTAGGCATGTCAGATCAATCCACAGCTCTAGTCAGAATGACGACAAAGGAAGCTAGCTTCAGAGGCCACAGTACACCTCATAGTCTTCGAGGCAGTAGCAAAGCTCCTTTAGGCCACCAACTCCAAGGGGCAGAGGTGCCAGGGGCTTTGGAGGAAGATATGGGGATTAGCCCAGGAAAATCTATTGCCTATTCTGTGGTGAGGACAAGGGCCATACTACAAGAATGTGCCAAATCACTATCTAGAAGCAAAAGGAGATCGCGGAAGCCGCAGCTCGGTAGAATCAGCCGAAGGAGGTCTTACACACTACTTCGTGTCATTCTCCCTACATACCAGAATATGTGGGCAACCATCCTGCAGCCTCTGTTGCTTCGGCTAACCATTCTCAGGCTTCTTGGCCTCAGCTTCCACCGCACCACCACTGCAACCTACACATTCCTGAAGCCAGCAGTAGAAGGGCATCAGCACTCTCAACAGCAACGCGAATTCAGGGAGGATTCTGAAGCTCGTACAGTCAACAGTACTGTGCCAGAATCAAAGCACATTTATTGAGCAATATCCTTCCTCTGAAATACTTTTATGTGCTATGTCATTTTGTTTTTTAATAAGGAATAAACAATCTAAATCTAGTTTTAAGTTCTTGTAAGAATTTTTGCTTCTATCGAGACGGAATATATCTTCTTCACAGACTTACGAAACCGTCGAAGCTCAAAAGTCGTTCCTAAGGGAGCGCAACGTAAGTTTTGTCGAAGCTACAAAAAAGTCGTTCCTAACGGATCGCAGCGTAAGTTTTGTCGAAGCTACAAAAAAGTCGTTCCTAAGGGAGCGCAGTGTAAGTTTTCTTCTCAAAAGTCGTTCCAAAGGGAATGCAGAGCCAAATACCACCGAAATATAAGGCGAAGAAGTTCAAAAGTAGTTCCTAAGGGGATGCAGAACTTATACCGCCGAAATAGAAGGCGAAGAAGTTCAAAAGACGTTCCTAAGGGGATGCAGAACTTACACCGAAAAATAAACGGTGAAGCCAAAAAATAAACGGCAAAGAGATTCCAGTTGTTCCTAAGGGAATGCAGAGATTGTGTGTTCCAGTGTGGGAGTGTGAGTATGTGTCCTCGGCATCATTATCATTTTGCATCATATCATCACATCATTTCGCATAACATCACATCATACATCATATTGCATCAATAACACATCAGTTCAAAAGACGTTCCTAAGGGGATGCAGAAGTTACACGAAGTAAGCTTCGAGTTATAGCCTCATCAGCCTACACATAAAAGAGGGATCTCTCTTTGCGAAGCAAGGATATCTTTACTTTCGCGAACCATGGATCTTCTTTCTTCATGAAGCATGAAAAGAAGGGAAGGTGTTTTTTCGCCGAAGGCTCAAAAACGGTATGTATGAAAGTTTCATGCATCGTAAAGAAATAAATTATAATAATTTACATATTCAATCCAAAGTTACACACGTCAAATATTACAGTTTTGTTACAATAAAAGCACAATGTCCATTCCAGTGTCTCTTGCATTGACCATTTAAATATTTTTACAGTAAAGTGCTAGTCTTCTTTTTGGACTTCCTCCGCAACTTCATTTAGCAATTTATTAATGACTTTGTCAACAATAGTTTCAGCTATATTAATGATCTCCAGTGCTTCCTTCATTTCTAGATCGGCCAGGGGATCGAACGGTTCTGGTGGCGGAGATAATTTAGCTGAAATGGGAAAATTAATCAGTCCGAAGCCACAAAAACAAATGCCGAAGATGAACATCAAAAGATATTACCTATGCGTCTTTCACGCTCTGTAGCTTCTTCGGCTTGTCTTGCTTCTATCCGGGCGTCATGAGTGTCTTTTTCACTTTTCTTTATAATTTCATGAGCCATCTCTCGGCCACTGTTCACCCAGACGTCATTATAGAATTTTCCACCTATTAAAGTTGCTTCAGCTGAAGGATCCTTCGTGTCATCTGTGGAGAAGGGAGCTTTGGATTGGGCCATGGTCTTGATGTGATCACATCCCGCCTTCTCCAAGATAGCCGAAATCCCCCGCGCACCGGAAAATGCACAGATATCCCCGCGATCGCTCAAGATTTCTTCGAAGGTCTTGGCCTCTCCACTTATCCATTAAATAACACCTTCGGGGTCGCCTCGTATGAAGTTTTCTTCGGTAGAATAGGCACCCATGTTGGCGAAACTACATTTTATTTTCTTCATGCACTCCAAGGATTTTTCAAAGCATCTTTCCTTGGATGTGCGAAGTTCTTCAACATTTTTCTCTAAATAATTTTTTCAATATTCGCTGATATCTCGGTTAGCTTCTGCGAGTGCGCATTTTTCTTTAGCTTCTGCCAGCTGTTTACGAAGGTCTTCAATTTCAGTCTTTTGGATTTCAGCCTGAGCCTTGTAGCTAGCTTCGTCTTCTTTCACTTTGTTTACTAATGAAATTAAGATTTTGTCTTTTTCAAGACCTTCGTTTTTCAATTCGATCACCTCTGAGCGAAGGTTGTTCAGAGCCATCGTATAGCTTTCATCTTCAATATCTTTCTGAGCCCTAAGCGCATTGCTAAGAATTAAGCCCTGCTAGAGTGGGACAGAATTAAGTATAGCACAAAAAATATTTCATTATCAAAAAACAAAATTAGCTTTTATACCTTTATGCTATTATATACTAGACTGTCAGCAAGTTCGTGCTTTGATAAAATCGAAAAACCGTCTTCCAGCTTCGGGAATCCGATGCTTTTACTTATCTCCCGGTAAATGGATATTTCTTTGTTATCCGGGAGACAGTACAAAAAGTCTTCTTCGCCACTCCCATTAAACACTAGCTCCCCCTTCGGATATTTCAATCTTTGGGCATAGTGTTGTGCTTCTAACATCTCTTCTTGGGATAGTACCTTTCCTGAAGCATGACGAATAATATAGTCAATACTTTTGTTCGAAGCTTCAGGAGCAGGAGCTTTGATTTTTTCAATTGCAATCTGCTCTATTGATTTTTCCTTGGGGTTAGTAGGCTCCATCTCAGTGGGCTCTAGAGGCCTAGCTTCAGTTTCAGCCTGAATTGTTACAGTTTCGACTTCTGCCTGCTTAGTATCAGCTTTGGGTTGCGCTTTGGCAACTTCAGCAATTTTTCTTGTGGGAGCAGGACTCAAGGTTTTTGTTGTTTCTAACACAACATCTAGCACATTCACCATCCTTCTCCTCTTAGGAGTTGCGGCGGAACCCTTTTGCACCTTCAACACTGTCGCCTCTGTTGGAGGGCTCAAATCTCTGGCATTTTTGTTATTTTTTCAATTTTAGGCCCTTTAGCCTTATCAGCCTTCATCTCAACTAGCTTGACTGAAGGTAGCTTCGGTATTACAGCCGGCTCTTCAGTGCTCTGTGCAGATAGAACAGTTTCTTCTGTTTCGGCAGCTAAAGTGGCCCTTTCGCTAAATTCAAGTATCGCGGCCGGTTCAATGTAACACGGCCGGTGAGTCAGAACCTTCATCTTCTTGCCCTTCGGCTCAGCTGTGATCGCCGAAGCGGCAGCTTTTCCTGAAGCAACAATCTTTCTTTTTACTCCTTGCCCTCGCAGCGGGTAACAATAGTCAGGGTATACGAAGCCAATAACATCGAATACCCTGTTCAACCTTTTCTTATTCCGACTCCCGAAGGCTGCAGACAAGGCATTATCCTCGGTCTTGGAATACGCCCCAAGTAACTCGTTGCTAGTTGTTTCAATGCACTTCAGCCAGTCATCATTTGGTTCATCAAACTTATCCCCAAACCTGAAGGTATACTTCAGCGGGACCAAACCACCTTCGCTAGAGTCAGTGATGGTCTCCTTCAGTATTTCCCAGCTTTCCACAAGCGGCCATACTCTAAACGCTATATGTTCTTGAATTAAATCTCTTGTGCCAATAAAGGAGCAAACGGTGCTAAAGGCCTTCTGACACGCTTTGGCGGCGTCATCAATTTCCACTTTCGACCTTCGGAGGCCGAAGCGGGACTAGATGGGGCGCATGATGATTTCTTTAATGTCTTCTCTTGCCTTTAAATCATTCTTCACATAAAACCACTCTTCCATCCAGGCTCCGGGCCATCTCTTCCGAAACGTTGGCACCGGGTGGCTTGCGTTAGGGCGAGCAATAAATCCATAACAACTGAAGTTGTTGTGGTACTGTTCTTTGCCAGTAGCTTTTGTCTCATATAAGAGTTCGTGCATACTACAGAAGCACTTCGCGCTTGGCTCTAGCCCTTGGCTCCTCATAGCCCAGACAAAGAGCCCCATCCTTAGTACAACTTCGGGGGTGATCTGATGGAGGAAGATCTGGTAGGTCTTCAATACTTCAACTACAAACTTGCTCAAAGGGAACCAAAGTCCAGCCTTGAAGAAGCTTCGGTAAATAACAACTTCATTTTCCTCAGGGGCAGGGGCGGTGTTGTCTCTGCCGACTCTCACGATAGACATGTCTCGAAAGTACCTTCCTCTCATGTTGTCAAGATGACTCTGTTTAATCGTTGATTTTCCGAAGACTGTATGGCTTGGCCGCCAGGGTCGATCTTCAGAATCTTCGTCTCCACTTTCCACATCATAGCTATCGCTGTCACCAGTATCTTCAGATAAACCTTCTAGTATCTCTTTAGTAATCTTCTCTATGTTTGTCTTTGCCATCGATTCAATAAATCCAACAATATAAGGATCCACAGCCTTCTTCTCCTCAAACAGCTTCGTCTCTTCAGTCAGCTTCATCTCTGAAACAACCTTCTTTTCCTTGGTCATTTTTTCCTCAGACATGGTGAAAACACGACTTTAAACCGAAGCTCAAGAAGCTTGAAAATCTAGCGAGAGCTAGTAAGCAAGAGCTAAAAGTTTGAGAAAAATAATCCAAATGGCAGAAACAGTGTATCAAATGATGCTGGTGTGAGTTCATATTTATACGCCCAACACGCTGCAACTTGGAGGGCCCCATCTGTCATTGATTGTTGCTATTCTAGCAAAGGGAAGGTGTTTTTTCGGACCTTCGGCTTAAGGCCTTCGTTCACGTCGCAGTCTGAATTCGTTATTATAACAAATTAATACTGCGAGGGGCTACTGTTGGGGGCCTTCGTCTTCCGAAGGTCCTCAAAAACATGGTTAACAATGTTTCCCAAGCATAATGTATGTACAGGAAACTTCAGACTTGGGATGAAGCTGTGCACAATATGGAAAGCAGGATCGAAACAAAGGTTGAACCAGCGCCGAAGTGCACGCAAGGAAGCTTCGGCTCAATAGCAGAAAGAGGAACCGACTTAACGAGGAAAAGTCTATCTAGTCCTCGAAAGATTGTTATTAAGTCAATAGTGAATATGAAGGGCATGAATGTAATTTTACGCAGGATGCGTCCTGTGCCTATAAATAGATGAACAGTACTCCCGTACTGTTCACGCTGACTTATATTCGCTCGTGCGTCACACTTGGATTTTTGCCTTCTGTCAAGCCGAAGGTACAAATGTAATTCAATATTATTTCTGTTTATCCATGTTAATAAAAAAGAGATATTAATAATATCATATGATTATTCATGTTGTTTCTCATATTTCATGTACTTTGTCTTTCATCATTATATATATATATATGCTGTGATGACAAAGGTACGTCCTTCATGACCTTCGTCCGAAGATCATTATATCCTTATGGAAATAATGCTTTGAAGGACAAAGGGCATTAACCATTAACCTACCTTGGTGTTGCCTTGTTCATAATTCATAGCATTTGAGAACAAGTCCCCAACACTTACCAACAAGGTGCATCTTCTTTTTTGGAAGCCTATCACGAAAGAACCTCCAGGTTAAGCGTGCTTGGCTTGGAGCAATTTGGGATGGGCGACCGACCGGGAAGTTTTCTCGGGTGCCCATGAGTGAGGACAAAGTGCGCACAAAAGACTCGTGTTAGTCTGTGGGGACGATATATGATCCTAGAGAGCTGCCAGGAGTAAGTACCGCCGGTCCAGGGATTGGATGGGGTGTTACAAGTGGTATCAGAGGAATGTTGAATGTAGGACGAAACCTAAATAGAACTGGAAAACCGTTGTCTACTTACCTTTGCTACTATGATCCTTTTATAAACTTATCTTAATCTTTTCTCATCTAATTCCGCTTTACTCTAATTATTCTTACCTTTTTTCTTCTAAAGACAAATGTGGATTTCACACTTTTGAAATCCTGTGCCTAAAGTGACCTTTAGGAATATGGACCTACTCTTAGTAACAAAAAGAAAACTATTTTGTTAGGTATCTATACGCTTGAGTGTTTGTTCTTATGATACATGTCTGATTTGGATCTTTGGTTGAGTGTAATGAGTTCTGGAGTGATGTCCACAATTACATCTAGGCATAAATATAATTCATAAGATAACTAAACAACCTAGATTATCCTCCATTAAAGTGTATCTATTTCAGATAGAATCCTTTAAGTTAAAAAATTTCTATATTATCCTAATAGGTTCATCTTATGTTAAAAAAATAATCTTATTCTCATAAATTGTTTAAAAGATAAACTAGACCAACTAAGAATACCCCCACTAGAATATATCAAATTGATCCATCTTATCTTAAAAGATTCTTTTTTATCTTAATAAATTCATCATATCTTGAAAACATTTTATCTTATCCTAATAGATCTAACTAATCTCAAAAGATTCTATCTTATTATTAGGGACTCATCTTGTCCTAATGAGCATACTTATCCCCACCACTTTGCTTATCTCATAATATTGTAACAAACATGATCTATTCCAAAATAATTTACTAGATCTTATCTAGTTTAATCTGATTACACCAATTTATTTCTGATCCCGTCTAATCTGATCAGATCTAACCTAATGGACAAACATGTTAGATAATACCAGTAAAATAAGATTGGATCCTACTCTTATAAATATGTTTTAATCTAAATTGGAGTCTAAGTCCAACCTGGCCATATGCAACTACCTTAACCACCCAATAGTTGCATAACCCCTCTGTTTTAACCGACGAAGATTCTGACTTACCTACACCATATAATCCCTCCTATCTCAAAAGATTATAACATATCCTAATAATATATATTCTACCCTGGTAGATCTATCTAACTCAAACTAGTCTAATCTAGTTATATCCAATCTAACCTAGACCCTACCTAATCTAATATGATCTAATCTAAAGGGAGTTACTTAAACAAGTTAGTTAATACTAGTAACATAGATTAGACCATATTCCTATAAATGGATTTTAAAACCTCAATTTGTGTCGTAGACCAACTCATCCGTGGAACCACGACCTAGCCTATGTTATAGGTTGCTCGACCCATTTATCTCAAAGGCAAAGTAAAACTCTGTTTAATCTACCTACCCCATGTACCCGCAATTGTTATCCCAACTAAGATAATAGCATCTAACACCACGACCGATGGTCCCTAAATTAGACCCAAGAAGAAGGTTAACTTCGACAAGGAAGGATATTAGTGGAAACAGATCTTCAGATGAATCAAGATTCACCACTGGAAGAAAAGTCTCCCTTACCTAACTTTCTTTTACCCCAAATCTGCTCTACACTCACCAAATAGCTAAAACATGATGTGCCCTTGTTTTCTATGCCACACCTGCTAATGGCATAAAAAAATTTCAAGTGTATAAAAAAATATACTAGAATTTCATAAAGATAAAGTGAGCTTGTTATGCTTAACTAAGTGGTATTCTTAAATGGGATTATACAATCTAATGTGATCTAAACTAATATGACCAAATCTAATTTGGTCTACTTAAACAGATTAGTCAAAGAGATTAAACCCTACTAGCTAGGTGTTAACTTAACTTAGCACATTAGACCAACTCAACCATGAGCATAAGAGCTAACCCAACCCATAGTCATGATGAAGGGCATAATCAATCTGTCCCCACCAAATGTCAAACAAGTTTTTGACCTACACCATATAGTTTATCTCATCTTGACAAATTATATTTTATCCTTGGATATTCCCCTTATTGTGGCAGAACTGCCCGAATTATTCCAACTTAAGTGCCTAAGTCCCGCCTCAGAGGCTAGACCACACTTAAATGGGAATAACCCGTCAATCCCTCGGATCTAGTCCGACGAGGCCACTGACAGGATCAAGTACCACAATCTCATTCGATGGTGAGTCACAAAGCGAATACAATAAAGCATAAAACCATACATTAAGGAGTATTAACATGTTACATCATCATCGGAGTTTTAGCAAAAGTAGTCATCATTTTTCGAAGTGCAGCGGAATAAAACTAATGATAAATAAACAGAGAGATGGGGAAGCCTGTCCCATCACTCCTCATGCTCCTCCTCAGCCGAGGCGGGGTCCCACTCGATAGTCCAACCCGGTGGCAAGATGGACGGCCAAGTCACTCCAGCAACCATGTCCTCCAAAGAACCTGTAAAAATTAAGCCACAAGCAAGGCTGAGTGTATTAATACTCAGCTAGACTTACCTAGTGTGAGGAGTCTACTCCTCTACCGCTAGACATGCAACTCTTTGGCTTTGGGGTTTGGTTGCCAAAAGCACTAGCGGAGTTCATAAATCAAGTTTTAGATTTTTCAAGTTTTAGTGTGACTCTCTTAAGACTAAATATGAACTATCTACTCATTCATGGTAGCAAGCATATTAGCAATCAACATCTTTTGTCACCTCATCACATTTTCACTTGTTACTCAATGTAGCAGCATGGATCAAGCAGTCTCATTAGCTGCGAGAAGCAGACGATTCGAATCGAGTTTTTAACCTTGCAAGGCAAACCTAAACACACGACATGGCGAGGCACTCCGTCCCCACACATATCAACCGTCCCCATCGATTCCCCGTCAGCAGATCAGGGCTCACCGCCTTGGCGTACAATGCCTCACTGACCCCAACTGCCGTCGTGCAGTTACCGCACTTGTACCCACCACAACCGGAATGGGAGACCACGTCTCAGGTCGCATGAGGGGTAAAGTCTGCTGCCAGGTTCACTCAGGTACTAGGCTTACCGATTTACCATATTTCTCGGCATGTGCTTAGTACGTTCAAACACTTGACACACGGTACCACACCTTAATCCTTATTCCAATTTCCGTCTCGTAGACAACGCATCCCCATGGACCGTTGTCCACAGACCATCATCATTCTGATATAAAAATGGATACAACCAATTCCTGACCTCGCGCGAGTGCTAGAAAAATCACTCGACTTCTACCGAGATCCCTAATTAGTAAAGCAGCTACTCGACCTAGCATACTAGTATCCATCACAAAAAGGATTTCTGAGATCATGCAACTAGGTTTTCAAACAACTCCTACACTTAAGTGCACATTCAATCCTACAATCATTAAGTGTAGTAAAATAGCATAATAAATAGGTTATGCATAAAACCGGGGCTTGCCTTCCAAAGCTGGGGCAGGCAGATCCTCTGGTGCATGCTCTGGTGCTGGATCCGGGGCTACCTCCTGAGCAGCTCCTTGCTCCGGCACGAGGACGTACTCTCCGTAAGCGAGGTTGCAGTCTATCGAATGCAATGAATATGTATGTCATGATTATGCAAGATTTAACAATATTATGCTAAAGGAAGAAAAACTAAGTTAGTTAGTAACTTAGGGTTTCTTGGTCATACGTGGCTCTTAGTGGTGTATGCTTATCAATTTGGGTTTGGATTTTGTTAGGGATAAGCCTAGTGGATTGTATTTCCCTTAGATGTTTTAGTGGGCAATAAAAGGGGTTTTGCTGGTTGGGTTAGGGTGACATTAATCTCCACTATTAATTTCCCTTTTTCATTTTTGTATTTACGAATTCTAGTATGGGTTTGAACTACAACAGTGGTTTAACTTTTTCCAAAAATTCTATAAAAATTACAGTGGGTTACTAGTGGTTACTGTAGTTTGTCCTATAAATTTGAGGTGGTTATTGATTTAGATACTACTTGTGTAAAATTTACAAGGATAAGTTTGGAAAGGGCACTTTACACTATAGCTATGATTTAATTGAGGTTTTTGTACCAAATTTTATTTTTGTCCAGACACATAGGTGATATTAGGCCTTTGTGTTAAAAATCACAGAAAAAGGCATACTGGATATTTAGTTGTGAATTTCTAAAGTTTTATGCCAAAAAGGTGATTATAACTAACTTGTTATTTGAAAAATATCAAACAACAGATTTCATATTTTTTCTATGTTCATAATAACAAAACATTAGTTATCCCAAGGTTTGGGGTGTTTTCACCTTGGGGTTATTTTTCTAGGGTTTTTCTAAGTTTTCTTTGTTTTCTTAAAATAAAAGGTATCCCAATTATTTTATACTAAACCAGGGTATAATAAATTTTTCTAGTGAACTATACTGAATAAGTAGACTAACAAAAATATGGGTGCTCCCTGGTTCTTTATTTAAACCTTCATTAATATTTTCTCTAACTTTAGGCCAAAAAGGATTTAAATGGTAAACTCTACCTTAACTGGGTGTACAGAGGGGTTTATCATTTTTAAACAGGTTAGTAGGTGATCAAATACTTCTTTAAATTTCCTTACCCTCAGTCAAATAGTGTAACTATTTTTCCTCCTATTATTTAGCTTTTGGCTAAATCAATATTTAAATGAAAACCTTAAAACTTTCTGTAACACTTAGGGGTTTTATATTTTTGTTAAGTAGTTTACATTATTTAAGATCTGGCAAAATTGGTTTGACTCGATTTAAGTGAACAAAACAGAAGATATGAATTATTCAAGTTCTGTTTGAATTTAAATCAGATTAAATAAAAGGTTTCCTGGAAAAACCACTTTGCACCGAAGACCTTGGGTTCTTTCTAAACTAATCCTCTCAGTTATACCCCTGCGCTACTATTTCCCTGAGTCACTGACAATGCACAAAACCCCCTAGCCTTTTCTTCTTCTCCCCCGCGGTCCCTCCCCAGGTTTAAACTGTACCCGCGGAAAAGAAAAGGGCGGCACGGCTTACCGGCGGCGAGAGAGGTCCGGCGTGGGGCGGGGTTGGCTCCAGGAGGTCCTGGTGGTCACAACGGTGTACGGCTCGATGGCGAAGGTGGCCAGAATCGTCCGGTCCACGTGCGTAGGCGGGTGATCTCGTCGGCGGCGGGTGTTCCGGCTAAACCACGGTGATCTAGTTCAATCAAATGGCACGATGAGCTCCACGGGGTGACGTAGAGGCTATGTGCACAAGGAATCAAAGAATGGAGCAGAGATTTACCCGGTCTACGTTCACCGGCGGTCGGGCGAAGTCCGGCGACCGCGGACTGGCTTCTCCGGCGAAGCAAAGTCCGATTCCTTGCTCGGGGAGCTTCACCAAGGCGTGCACAGTCACTTCCAAGGGTCGGGTGTGGCTGTGAAGAGCTCTGTTTGCCAGTCTACGGTGGCAGGGGCTCGGGTGGCCACGAGCACACCGTGCACGGGGCAAACGCCGGTGGTCTCGGGCTCCGGTGAGGTCGAGCGTGCGCGGAGGAGTACGGTCGACGCCTGAGGGTGATTTATAGGCGCGGGCGCGAGTAGGAGACGCAGGCACGGCTTGGCGTGGCGTGGGGCGCGCGGGGTCGGGCGCGGGCGTGCTCTGGCGCGCGCAGAGCGCGTCGAACACGTGGAGGTGTTCTTCTGCCCATGTTCAAAAGCTTGCTGAGATCGCATACGTGCGAATCTTGGCAAAAATCCGGCGCAGACCTCTTCCTGGCACCTATGGCTATCTCTTGTATGTGAGTTCCAAGGGAAGATAAGCCCTAGGTCAGAAGATATGTGGACTCCAAATCTAGCTTGTCTCCCTGCCCACTACGCGACAAAAGTGATGCCAAGACATGTCAAATGTCAAGGGCTCGGTCTCAACTTTTTCCAGGGGGTGCCTTAGGTGGTATGCCACATTTTTGGTATACAACTTAGGTGGTTTTGGTGCCATCTACAAGGTGAGCACGGTGGATCTTTAGATTAGGTGTAGAATTTGCCTTAGAGAGAAGTAGAGAGCTCTAGCTCTCTCTCTACTTAAGGAATGGATTTGGGGTTTCTTAAGGGGTCTTTTTGCAATGTTTCCTCTATATATATTTGTTGATTAATATGTTACTTAACTTTGGCCAAGGGTTAGTTCCTGATTTGCACATTTGCTTAATCTCTCCCCCCCTTCAACCAAGGTTTTTAGGAGATAGGGGTTCAAGAGGGGTCTAGGGTTTACTCTCCTCTTGTCCAAGGTGATAAGTGCACAAAAGCTTGGGTAATGCTTTTGGTCATTCACATTTCTTGGTTAATACATGGCCTCCAAGGTTCTTATGCTCTTCTCCTTAAGTTTCTTCCACATGTGATCACAGTCATTAGTGCATAGGTGTGCCATGGCCATGGTAACACTTGGGGTGTTACAACCCTTCCCCCTTAAAGGAATCTTGTCCCGAGATTTTAGGTAGAGTCCTTAGGAGGAGTGCCAAGAAGGTGTGTTGGTGTGTTGTTCCTTCTTAGATTCAAGTTTCATTAGTTAACTGCTCTTCGAATGTCATTCTCTTTGCGACTTCAGAAGGAAGTCCTTTTTAAGTCAAATCCACAACTTAGACTACCCTTATCATCTAAGTTTTTCTTATATTTGTATTCAAAGGGCAGGTGGGGGTGGGGTTTTGGGTTACGTACCGACTCTTTTGGGCAGAAAGACAGGGAAGCGAGAGCGTAGAAAATCCTTAGTCTCCCATGTAGCTTCTTCTACTGAATGGTGACTCCACTGAACCTTATACATTTTGATCGACGTTGCCCGCGTTGATCTCTCTTTCTGATCCAATACCTTGACGGGGTACTCTTGATAGGACAAGTCTGGTTCTATCTCAATGTCTGGTTCAGGTAGCACTTCAGTGGGTAGGTGGACACATTTCCGTAGCTGAGATACATGAAACACATTGTGAACTGCTGACATGTGGGGTGGCAACTCCAATTGATAGGCCACGGGTCCACAATTTGCTTTGATCTCATGGGATCCAATGTAGCGAGGAGCTAACTTGCCCTTGATTCCAAATCTCTGGACACCTTTGGTCGGTGACACCTTAAGGTAAACATGCTCCCCCACTTCAAACTACAGAGGTTTCCGCCTCTTATCATGATAGCTCTTTTGCTTGGCCTGAGCAGCTTCTAAGTTCTTCTTAATGACTCTGACCTTTTCCTCTGCTTCCAGTACCAAATCTGGCCCAAATATTTCCCTCTCTCCTGCTTGAGACCAATTTAGCGGGGTCCGACACCTTTTCCCATACAAGGCTTCAAAAGGTGCCATCTTCAAACTCGACTGGTAACTGTTATTATAGGAGAATTCTGCCAAAAAAAGACACTTGTCCCAATCCTTTCCATAGTGTAACACACATTCCCTCAACATGTCTTCCAAAATCTGATTTACCCTTTCTGTCTGGCCATCTGTTTGAGGGTGGTATGCTGAGCTTCGTATTACATGGGTCCCAAGTGATTCCTGCAATTGCTCCCAAAATCGTGCCACGAAGGGTGCTACTTTGTCTGATACTATAGTCCTTGGTATTCCATGCAAACGAACTATCTGGTCGATGTAGATTTCTGCATACTTCTCCGTCCTATGAGTGGTGTGTACTGGCAAGAAATGAGCTGACTTGGTCAATCTGTCCACAATGACCCAAATGGAATCATGGTGCCGGGAGGTATTGGGCAAACCCACGATAAAGTCCATACAAATGTCCTCCCATTTCCAAGATGGTAGGGGAAGGGGTTGCAAAGGGCCTGCTGTCTTCAAATGACTGGCCTTGATCCTCTGGCAGGTGTCACATTCGGATATGTACTTGGCAATTTCTCTCTTCATTCTGGTCCACCAGTACAAGGATCTGAGATCATGATACATCTTATTACTGCTCGGGTGCATGGAGAATTTTGAAAGGTGAGCCTCATCCAATATCTTCTTTTTGAGCTCAGGGTCCTTGGGAACAACCAATTGATCTCCAAACCATAAGATTCCTTTGCTGTCCTACCGGAAGCATTTGTATTTTTCTGCTTTCTGCTTGATCATTTCCTTGATAACCTGAACACCCTTGTCTTCAATTTGTGCCCTCACTATTTGCTCTTGTAATGTGGGCTCCACCGAGATATAACTTAAGGCACCTGAAGAAACAACATCCAGGTTCAGCTTGCACAACTCATCACACAGGGTGGTAATTCTTGCATCCATGCTCATACAATTGCACTGGGCCTTTCTGCTCAAGGCATCTGCCACAACATTGGCTTTGCCAGGGTGGTAATGCACCTCCAAATCATAGTCTTTGATTAGCTCTAACCATCTCCTCTGCAACATGTTAAGATCTGCCTGAGTGAAAATGTATTTGAGACTCTTATGATCAGTGTAAATGTTGCAGTGAGCTCCCATCAAGTAATGTCTCCATATCTTGAGAGCATGAACCATGGCTGCTAACTCTAGATCATGCGTAGGGTAGTTCTGCTCATGGGGTCTGATTGCTCGGGAGGCATAAGCAATTACTCTGTTATCTTGCATTAAGACGCATCCCAAACTAGTACCGGAAGCATCGCAATAAACTTCAAAGGGCTTGGTGTTATCAGGTTGAGCTAGCACTGGGGCTGTTGTCAAATGCTGCCTCAGTGTATGAAAGGCATCTTCACACTTCTGGCTCCAATTATACTTGGCTCCCTTTTTCAATAGTTCAATCATTGGCTTGGCAATTCTGGAGAAATCCAGAATAAATCGTCGATAATACCCTGCCAATCCCAGAAAACTCCGAATCTGCCGCACTGTGGTAGGAGGTTTCCAATCCATTACTTCTTGTACCTTCTCAGGATCAACAGATATCCCATCCTAAGAAATTGTGTGACCCAAGAATTTAATTTCCCTTAGCCAGAAATCACATTTAGACAATTTGGCATATAGCTGATGGTCATGCAGTCTCTGAAGCACGATGTGCAGATGCTCAGTATGCTCGTCTTCATTCTTGGAATAGACCAGGATATCATCAATGAAAACCACTACGAATTTGTCCAGCTCTGGCTTGAATACTGAGTTCATCAGATATATGAAATAAGCCGGGGCATTGGTCAGTCCAAAAGACATCACCAAAAACTCATAAAGCCCATATCTGGTCGAGAAAGCCGTCTTCGGAATATCACTGGCACGAATCTTGATTTGATGGTAGCCCGAGCGAAGGTCTATCTTGGAGAATACCTTGGCTCCCACCAACTGATCAAACAAAACATCAATGCGGGGCAGTGGGTATTTGTTCTTGATGGTCACCGCATTAAGAGGGCGGTAATCAGCACACATTCTCAAACTCTCATCCTTTTTCTTCACAAATAATGCCGGACATCCCCACGGTGAAGTACTTGGGCGAATGAACCCCTTGTCCAACAACTCTTGCAGTTGCTTTTTCAGTTCTGCCAATTCCACGGGAGGCATCCTATAGGGTCTCTTGGAGATAGGAGCGGTCCCGGGTTGCAATTCAATTGCGAACTCAATGTCTCTATCAGGTGGCATCCCTGGCAATTCGTCCGGAAAAACATCAGGGTAGTCACGGACCACTGGGATCCTTTCCACTGGGGACTCTATCATAACAAATGCACAAGAACGGGTACAACCTTGGTCGGGCAAATATAATGTGGTTTCAGCACAAGTCGGTGAGTGCACCTTAATGGCCCTAGCTGCAATATCAATAACTGCCTGATGCCTTGTGAACCAGTCAGTCCCCAATATGATATCCACGCTATCCAAACCCAATATGAGGAGGGTGGTTTTAATTATTAGACTACCAAACTTTATGGGCACATGCCTGTTGACTTGATAGGTGGCAACCCTGCCTCCTGGTGTTGAAATTGTAATACCCCCATTGGTGTGGTGAAAAGGCAATTGACACTTGGCACTAAATTTGGCACTGATAAAACTATGTGATGCACCCGAATCAAAAAGAATAATAGCAAGATAATTCAAAACTGAAAAGATATCAGTCATGACGGGTGCTCCCTCTGGAATATCAGCCATGGTGGTGAAGTTCAGCCTACCTTGCCTTACTTGCACCTTCTGCCTCTTGCCTTGGTTCTGGTTAACATTCTGTCTCTGCTGGTTTCTGGAGCAATTCTTGGCATAATGTCCGGTGTTGCCACAAGTGAAACACCTGTTGTCATTGGCCTGTCGATATTGCTGCTGCTGTTGATTGTTCCTCTGAGCTGGAAACTGGGTGCGGTTGGGTGCCTGCTGCTACTGTGGTCGGATCACCCAACGTCCTTGCTGCTGCTAAGGTCCCCTGTTCTGAGTGTCAGACACAATCCTGAAGCGCTGTGGCTGAGCTGAGGGTCCTGCCACAGGGGTCTTCCTCTTCTTCTCTGTCTGACGAGCTGTGATACAGTCCTCCTGGGAGATTGCCATGTTGACTAACTCATTATAACTGTTGGCCCTGACTGTGTTGAAACGGTCACGGAGCTTAGTGCTGAGCCCCCTCCTGAACCTGTCCCTCTTCTTCTCGTCCGTGTCTGCAAAATACCTAGCATACTGGCACATGTCATTGAAGGCCTAAGCATACTATAACATTGTCCGGTTCCCTTGAGTGAGTGCCAGAAACTCGTTGAGCTTTCGGTCCATAATGCCTGCTGGTATGTGGTGCCCCCTGAAAGCTGCCTTGAACTCTCTCCATTCCACCTCTCGGTCATCTGGCTGCATAGCAAGAAAATGGTCCCACCAAGTCCGCGCGGGTCCGCGAAGCTGCTGGGTGGCAAACCTGACCTTAGTGACCTCTGAACAAGCTCCATGGAGTAGAGGGAATTTGGATTCCACTACTCTCAACCATACATCCGCATCAAGTGGGTCCTCTACCCTGGTGAACAATGGTGGCTGGGTACTGAGGAACTCCTGGTAGGTGGCTACCGCGGGGTGACGCTGATGATCACCACCACCATAGTGCTGAGGTGGTGGCTGACACTGAGCTAGCTGTCTCAAGATCTCATTTTGCTGAGCCATCAGCTCCTGCAGAGTAGGAGGCGGTGGCAGTGGTGGAGGAACACGCTCATTTTGACCACGACGCACTCTCCCGGCCATCTGAAAAATCACATATATTTTCAATAACACAACTTTGAGGTTCAAGGCTCACTCGCGGTGAAAGGGTCAAAAGGTGAAACCGATAGATTCTTACACAATCATAAAAGATTTCACATGGCATAAACTTTTCTTCTTAAATTAAGACTGACATCATTCATCGACCATGCTTCCAAAAGAGTTCATCGTGATTACATCAATACCCCAAAAGACTCAACTCTATCTAGCCTAGTACCCTAAGGGTGGAAAAGCTAAGCTAGCTTCGAGGAGTTCTACCATCACCAACTTCTAACTCTATCCCTGCGACCTAGTGAGCAAACGAGGCAACACTCGACTCAGGGGAAGGTGGTCTCCTTGAGCCAGCAGTGTCCAAGCTGGAGGCAGGCTCCTTTCCTCCCTCGATGTCGACATCCTCATTGGCCTCCATGTCCTGGATCTCCTGGTGATGCATATTCAGGTGCTCGTTAGCCTCGGCAAGCTGCTGCTGGGTGTTAATTAACTAATCCTCGAGAACCTCGATGGTGTTCTCCCTTGTTCCCACTAGTTCCTCAAGCTCTTGGATCTCATTTGACAGTTGCTCCACCTGTACGTCCTTTTCCACCATCTCAGTGGATAAGTCAACCCCAAGCTCCTCTCTGTTATCCAAGGTGATCTTAGTTGCCTCCAATAATGCCATCAGATGGGACATGGCCTCACCACGCATCACTTGCAGACGATACAGGGCATTCATGCACCGCACCGTCAAGTGAGCAGTCTGGCCTGGGTAGATAGCCCAGATGTCCTTGGCATGCTCCACTCGGTCCTTCCACATTGGGTCGTCCTCCTTCTCAGCGGGGAACAAGCCAATGGGGTGAGTGGACAGCTCCAAGGGGTGGAATCCGCAGAAAGTGGTCAGTCCGTGAAGGGCAATCGCCTCGATCGTATCCTCAGCCCGGTATCCAATGGACTCAGAGTCCAGCGAATGCCAGCCTGGCTGCAGGGGATCAGGCTCCACGGTCATCCTCACCCTACAGCGGGGCACTCGGTGCTTCTCGAACTGTTAAACCGCGTACTGGGGAGGCGTCGTGTAACCTGCTCCCTAAAGTACCTCCCACAGAATATGGGGAAAACCCTCTCGTGCAAGCCCGTCAGTGTGGGACAGTGCATTCCCTTCATCCGAGGATCCGTGAGAAGTCATCTGTGTACAGTTAAGCGTAAGTAAAAGAAAAAGAATTATAAAAAGAAAAGGGATCACAACTCAACCTCTCTACAACTACGACAATGGTACTGGGGTACTTAGTTTGTCATCATTTTGTGTTAAAGTTCTTACCCAATTATCCATTTGTTTAATTAAGGATGCATGCATGCTCGTCCTGAACGACCTCACATCAATTTTTAGAGGGATTAGGGATGAGCTCCCACCCCTTATAGTAGCCCGTAGGGCTTACTCAATTAGCCACCTAGCTACCCCTTTATCAACCTAAGGCTTCACGTCCTAGGTCTATCCTGATCATCCTACGATCTATCCAACATTTGTTTCTATCAAGTTTTACTTTGGAAAAAAGGACGGTATTTATAGTTTATTGATTCCTCTGTGGTGGTACAAGCTCCGATACCAGATGTGGCGGAACTGCCCGAATTATTCCAACTTAAGTGCCTAAGTCCCGCCTTAGAGGCTAGACCACACTTAAATGGGAATAACCCGTCAATCCCTTGGATCTAGTCCGACGAGGCCACTGACAGGATCAAGTACCACAATCTCACTCGATGGTGAGTCACAGAGCAAATACAATAAAGCATAAAACCATACATTAAGGAGTATTAACATATTACAGCATCATCGGAGTTTTAGCAAAAGTAGTCACCATTGTTCGAAGTATAGCGAAATAAAACTAACGATAAATAAACAGAGAGATGGGAGAGCCTGTCCCATCACTCCTTATGCTCCTCCTCAGCCAAGGCGGGGTCCCACTCGACAGTCCAACCCAGTGGCAAGATGGACGGCCAAGTCACTCCAGCAACCATGTCCTCCAAAGAACCTGTAAAAATTATGCCACAAGCAAGGCTGAGTATACTAATACTCAGCTAGACTTACCCGGTGTGAGGAGTCTACTCCTCTACCGCTAGACATGCAGTTGTTTGGATGTGGGGTTTGGTTGCCAAAAGCACTAGCTGAGTTCATAAATCAAGTTTTAGCTTTGTCAAGTTTTAGTGTGACTCTCTTAAGACTAAATATGAACTATCTACTCATTCATGGTAGCAAGCATATTAGCAATCAACATCTTTTGTCACCTCATCACATTTTCACTTGTTACTCAATGTAGCAGCATGGATCAAGCAGTCTCATTAGCTGCGAGAAGCAGACGATTCAAATCGAGTTTTTAACCTTGCAAGGCAAACCTAAACACACGACGTGGCGAGGCACTCCGTCCCCACACATATCAACCGTCCGCATCGATTCCCCGTCAGCAGATCAGGGCTCACCGCCTTGGCATACAATGCCTCACTGACCCCGATTGCCGTCGTGCAGTGACCGCACTTGTACCCACCATAACCGAAATGGGAGACCACGTCTCAGGTCGCGTGAGGGGTAAAGTCTGCTGCCAAGTTCACTCAGGTACTAGGCTTACCGATTTACCATATTTCTCGGCATGTGCTTAGTACGTTCAAACACTTGACACACGATACCACACCTTTATCCTTATTCCAATTTCTGTCTCGTAGACAACGCATCCCCATGGACCGTTGTCCACAGACCATCATCATTCTGATATAAAAATGGATACAACCAATTCCTGACCTCGCGCGAGTGCTAGAAAAATCACTCGACTTCTACCGAGATCACTAATTAGTAAAGCAGCTACTCGACCTAGCATACTAGTATCCATCACAAAAATGATTTCTGAGATCATGCAACTAGGTTTTCAAACAACTCCTACACTTAAGTGCACATTCAATCCTACAATCATTAAGTGTAGTAAAATAGAATAATAAATAGGTTATGCATAAAACCGGGGCTTGCCTTCCAAAGCTGGGGCAAGCAGATCCTCTGGTGCAGGCTCTGGTGCTGGATGCGGGGCTACCTCCTGAGCAGCTCCTTGCTCCGACACGAGGACGTACTCTCCATCAGCGAGGTTGCAGTCTATCGAATGCAATGAATATGTATGTCATGATTATGCAGGATTTAACAATATTATGCAAAAGGAAGAAAAACTAAGTTAGTTAGTAACTTAGGGTTTCTTGGTCATACGTGGCTCTTAGTGGTGTATGCTTATCAATTTAGGTTTGGATTTTGTTAGGGATAAGCCTAGTGGATTGTATTTCCCTTAGATATTTTAGTGGACAATATAATGGGTTTTGCTGGTTGGGTTAGGGTGACATTAATCTCCACTATTAATTTCCCTTTTTCATTTTTCTATTTATGAATTCTAGTATGGGTTTGAACTACAACAGTGGTTTAACTTTTTCCAAAAATCCTATAAAAATTACAGTGGGTTACTAGTGGTTACTGTAGTTTGTCCTATAAATTTGAGGTGGTTATTGATTTAGATACTACTTATGTAAAATTTACAAGGATAAGTTTGGAAAGGGCACTTTACACTATAGCTATGATTTAATTGAGGTTTTTGTACCAAACTTTATTTTTGTCCAGACACATAGGTGATATTAGGCCTTTGTGTTAAAAATCACGGAAAAAGGGATACTGGATATTTAGTTGTGAATTTCTAAAGTTTTATGCCAAAAAGGTGCTTATAACTAACTTGTTATTTGAAATATTTCAAACAACAGATTTCATATTTTTTCTATGTTCATAATAACAAAACATTAGTTATCCCAAGGTTTGGGGTGTTTTCACCTTGGGGTTATTTTTCTAGGGTTTTTCTAAGTTTTGTTTTCTTAAAATAAAAGGTATCCCAATTATTTTATACTAAACCAGGGTATAATAAATTTTTCTAGTGAACTATACGGAATAAGTAGACTAACAAAAATATGGGTGCTCCCTGGTTCTTTATTTAAACCTTCATTAATATTTTCTCTAACTTCAGGCCAAAAAGGATTTAAATGGTAAACTCTACCTTAACTGGGTGTACAGAGGGGTTTATCATTTTTAAACAGGTTAGTAGGTGATCAAATACTTCTTTAAATTTCCTTACCCTCAGTCAAATAGTGTAACTATTTTTCCTCCTATTATTTAGCTTTTGGCTAAATCAATATTTAAATCAAAACCTTAAAGCTTTCTGTAACACATAGGGGTTTTATATTTTTCTTAAGTAGTTTACATTATTTAAGATCTGGCAAAATTGGTTTGACTCGATTTGGGTGAACAAAATAGAAGATATGAATTATTCAAGTTCTGTTTGAATTTAAATCAGATTAAATAAAAGGTTTCCTGGAAAAACCACTTTGCACCGAAGACCTTGGGTTTTTTCTAAACTAATCCTCTCAGTTATACCCCTGCGCTACTATTCCCCTGAGTCACTGACAATGCACAAAACCCCCAAGCCTTTTCTTCTTCTCCCCCGCGGTCCCTCCCCAGGTTTAAATAGTACCCGCGGAAAAGAAAAGGGTGGCGCGGCTTACCAGCGGCGAGAGAGGTCCGGCGTGGGGCGGGGTTGGCTCCGGGAGGTCCTGGCGGTCACAACGGTGTACGGCTCGACGGCGGAGGTGGCCGGAATCGTCCGGTCCACGTGCGTAGGCGGTTGATCTCGTCGGCGGCGGGTGTTCCGGCTAAACCACGGCGATCTAGTTCAATCAAATGGCACGATGAGCTCCATGGGGTGACGTAGAGGCTATGTGCACAAGGAATCAAAGAATGGAGCAGAGATTTACCCGGTCTACGTTCACCGGCGGTCGGGCGAAGTCCGGCGACCGCGGACTGGCTTCTCCGGCGAAGCAAAGTTCGATTCCTTGCTCGGGGAGCTTCACCGAGGAGTGCACAGTCACTTCCAAGGGTCGGGTGTGGCTGGGAAGGGATCTGTTGGCCGGTCTACGGTGGCAGGGGCTCGGGTGGCCGCGAGCACGCCGTGCACGGGGCAAACGCCGGTGGTTTCGGGCTCCGGTGAGGTCGAGCGTGCGCGGAGGAGTACGGTCAACGTCTGAGGGTGATTTATAGGCGCGGGCGCGAGCAGGAGATGCGGGCACGGCTTGGCGTGGCGCGGGTCGCGCGGGGTCGGGCGTGGGCGTGCTCTGGCGCGCGCAGAGCGCGTCAAACACGTGGAGGTGTTCTTCTGCCCAAGTTCAAAAGCTTGCTGAGATCGCATACGTGCGAATCTTGGCAAAAATCCGGCGCAGACCTCTTCCGGCACCTATGGCTATCTCTTGTATGTGAGTTCCAAGGGAAGATAAGCCCTAGGTCAGAAGATATGCGGACTCCAAATCTAGCTTGTCTCCCTGCCCACTGTGCGACAAAAGTTATGCCAAGACATGCCAAATGTCAAGGGCTCGGTCTCAACTTTTTCCAGGGGGTGCCTTAGGTGGTATGCCACATTTTTGGTATACAACTTAGGTGGTTTTGGTGCCATCTACAAGGTGAGCACGGTGGATCTTTAGATTAGGTGTAGAATTTGACTTAGAGAGAAGTAGAGAGCTCTAGCTCTCTCTCTACTTAAGGAATGGAATTGGGGTTTCTTAAGGGGTCTTTTTGCAATGTTTCCTCTATATATATTTGTTGATTAATATGTTACTTAACTTTGGCCAAGGGTTAGTTCCTTATTTGCACATTTGCTTAATCTCTCCCCCCCCTTCAACCAAGGTTTTTAGGAGATAGGGGTTCAAGAGGGGTCTAGGGTTTACTCTCCTCTTGTCCAAGGTGATAAGTGCACAAAAGCTTGGGTAATGCTTTTGGTCATTCACATTTCTTGGTTAATACATGGCCTCCAAGGTTCTTATGCTCTTCTCCTTAAGTTTCTTCCACATGTGATCACAGTCATTAGTGCATAGGTGTGCCATAGCCATGGTAATACTTGGGGTGTTACACTTATACAACTAGTTACCCCAAGCTTGATATAAAACAATAGATTAAGCCCTGTCAAAGAATCTTCAGTTCATAACTAGCTACTAGCCTATTTGTTCTGCCTTGCAAAACTATTTTTATCATATGTCTCTAACTTCGATGGTCAATACCATGAAGGGAAGATTATCAGGCAACAGCGAACAGAAATGAATCCTCTAGATCCTCCACCGGATGGAATCGATCAAGTGGTTGCCGCCCAAATGATGGTAATACAACAAATGGCAAACATGGTTCCAGATAAGGCAAGAACGCCAGGGAATACTTTAGGACCGGCTGGAGATACGTCAAGAAATGAGGCAAGAACAATTGGAAAGACAAAAACAACAACGCCCACTACCTCCTCCACCACCACTAGCTCCAACAAGCTACATAAATATATATATATTATTACTATTTTAAGACCTAAATGTTACTTTAGTTAGTATTTGGTATGATACTATTTTAGGAGGAATAATAAGGTATAATTGACCCCATGTGTTGCTAATAAATTATGCATCATGCTGAGATTTTGTTTGTGCATATGTTTTGAGATAACATGGTTATACACCCTTTTCTTACAAATCTTGAGGACGAGATTTCTGTTAAGGGGGGTAGAATTTGTAAGGCCCAAAATTTGTATAAAAATTAATAATAATAAAATAAATATATGAAGAAATAAAATAGAAAATTCAGATATATCAAATTATACTTGAGTATTAAGAATTGAGAATAGAATCTTGAAAACCAAGAACTATTTTAGATGAGGAGTAATAGAGAATTTTTCTATTCAACTAAATGATTATGTATTTCATGAAATGATGCACCATAAGCAATCATTTACATGAATATTTCATTTTGAAGTAACTTTAATTCATATCCCATAATCAAAATATTATTTTCCTAAAGAAAAGAAAGGAACAATAGGAGTGTGTTTCATATTTCTAACATCTATCAAATAAATAAAATAATTAAAATAAGCATATATCTATTACATCATGTTGGAGTTTATTTATATGTCCGTTTAACAATAATAATAATAATGTTAGTAGAAATACATTAATGTTCACATTTGGATTTAAGACCTAGTTTGCAAATTAGAATTTGGAGAAGGAAAAGGAAAATACTATAAAAAATAAACAAAATAAATATACAAATAAATTAAATCCTTCCATACTTGTTTGATCAATTTTTACATTTGAATCTAGGTACAAAGTTCACAGAAAAATTTTGATTCAAAATAGATATTCAAAAATAAAAGGAAAAAGAAATCAGGAAAAGAAAAGGCAAAAAGGGAAAGAATAACACGTTACCTGGGCCCAAACCCCTCCCTATGGCCCAACTCCAGCATAGCCCGATCCCACTCTACACCGACAGACGGGCCCGCCCGGTCAGTCCCACACGCGCGTGTCCTCCTTCCCTCTCGCCGACAACGTGGGCCCGACTCTTCAGCCAGCGCCGTGATTGCGCGGGGAGCCTTTGCGATTGACTAGTGGGCCCTGCTCCGTCAGTTCTCCTCAACCAAATCAACCGCACCTACTAGAGGGCCGAGCAATCTGCATCTTCGCACGATTCTTGCGCTAGGCCCCAACCGACCCCGGGGGATTGATAAAACCCAGCCGTCGTCGACCCTTTCCCCCTGTTTCGAGGATTTCACGCCAGTAAAACTCCCCACGACCGCCTCCGTCGCCAGTGAGGAAGAAGAGACCACCGCGGGTGAATCTTGGCTCACCGTCGACTGCGCCCTTATTGTTGTGCTCAAGTGCTTTCCGGGGCCAGGAGAGGGCAGGCGCATCCGTATTGCTTTGGAGTTGGCCGCCAATGAGCTACACCGTGTTAATCAAGGTAAGGATGCCCCTCCCGCCTTCGTGCTGTTCATCCTCGCGTGTGGCTTTGACGAATCGAGGATTGGGGCGCTGGGGTTCCAGCGAGCCACAAGCGGCAATGGCGCCGCCGCGATTTGGCACTGCTCGTCGTCGCCGGCATCGGCTCGGGATGGGGTGCCGTGCACCGTTGATTGTCCTAGCGACGGCGGAGATTAGAACTAGGATAACGTTTCGGCCGAAAACGAATTCGTGCCGTAGATCTTGTGATAGGCGTTACCGGTTAGATCATGGGCTCGTTGAATCGGGACCGTAGGACTAGGATCGTAAGGGCAAGAAGAGATCGCAGCAAATTGAATCCGTGTCGTTGATCTGTCATCCCACGGGTGGGATTCAATACCTTTTTAGGGATCACGAATCTAATCAAAGCCATCTAGAATAGATCCAACGGCCCACAGTTGCTGATACCTCTTTGGCCCTGGCAGTCTTTTAAAAGAGCCCTTGGATTTATTAAGAATAAGCCCACAGTCCACGATGGCTGTGCACTGAGTCTAGTGATTCTTGCACAGAGGCCCCTGCTCTTCCTTGTTTTCATGTGCCCAGTCCAGAGAATTATAAAATCCAATAAAAGTAATTAGAAAATGATTCGTAATGTGAAAATAAATGCTAGAACTTGTTTAATTCATACAAAATTCATATGAAGTCCAAATTAATCCATTCCAGTTCCTATAATTTTGTAATAATGTTATTTATCAAATTGTGCCATTGTTTTGACATCAAAGCCACATTAAAATATATATTCTAAATAATCTTGTATCAAATGTATAAAACCTTTGGAAATTCATAACTTAAAATCTATAACTCCAAAATTAATGATTCTTTTTCCTATGATATTATTTTAATATGTAGATTATTAATATCTATTTTGTATACATGTTTGGTGTGATGTTAATTCCCTGTTTATACTATGTTTGTTTGTATTGTTACGACTAGCAGTGAGATCATGAGAATCTGAGGATCATCCTAGTACCTGGAATCTCAAGTCCCAGGCAAGTTGTGCCCTTGACCACATTTATTACCCAATAATGTTCTTTAATATCACTTATTCATGCATAGGTTTAATTTTGATGAGAACCAATAGGTCACCCTAGTCTGTTTATCCTTTTTACCTTGTTAATCCCTGAATCATTTGGGTAGTTATGCTATTGCTTTACATGGTTTTGGGTTATGTTTCGTTATATCCACCATGATCATTATAATACTTTAATTAGAACATGGAGCTTAACTTGAGAAACACGTGCCACCACGAGGGTGGAATGGGACACCCTTGGATGACTAATTAGAAAAGCTAGTGGAAGACTACCTTACCCGAAAGGGGCAAGGGCAGTAGGGGAGTTGCATGCAGTGAGGTTCTCGGGTTGATTTTTTTGCGATGGCGGTCAGACGAGGGATTCCCGCAAGTGCTCTTCCCATAAACTGTAGCGGGTTTTCGGAACCTAGTGGAACTTTGTAAAGGCCTCATAGTGGATCCCTAGCCATTCACCTCGGTAGTGTCTAAGGGTCTAGCTAACCCTGGCGACATGGGATACACGACTTGTGGGTATAGGGTACAACCTCTGTAGAGTGTAAAACTAGTATACTAGCCGAGCTCACAGTCAAGAGTAGCTCAGGACTCTCGCACGATTAAATTATGGAACTAAATTCAATTTGTCATTTGCATTGCATGGGATTTGTTATTATTTTTGTTCTATTATTTATTATGGTTTGGTATTTACTTACATTTAGTAATTGCTAATAAAATTTGACCAACTTATTAAACGCAATGCTCAGCTTTAACCCCTATTGTTGATCAGCTTTACACATCACATGAGCTCCCACCTTTGGCGAGTTCATGCACATTATTCCCCACAACTTGTTAAGCTATGAACGTATGTGAGCTCACTCTTGCTGTCTCACACCTCCCCACAGATCAAGGACAGGTACCACAGGATGAGGCGTATGGTGGATGCTGCGATGTGTTCGTGAGAGGTCTAGGTCGTCGTCTCCCAGTCAACTTTGGGTTGCTGGATCGTTGTCTCCTTATGATGTAATTTTTTATTTATTTTGTACAGAACTCCTATTGTATAATAAAGTTGTGACATTCGTTTCCGTACCACTATTCATCATATGTGTGAGACTTGGTCCCAACACACCTGGTGTTTATGTTCGTGCCCGGGTTCCTAAAATCTGGGTGTGACAAATCTCTTCAAAGGCTTCAGCCTTGCTGTTAATCCACTAGATAACTCCATCGGAGTCACCACGGATGAATTTCTGCTCTGAAGAAAAAGCACCAACTTTGGAAAAGTTGTTCAAATTCTTGGTGCATTCCATAGCTACATTGTAGAATTTTTCTCTAGTTTCACGAAGCTCTTCAACTTTTTTCTATACCCTTGCACGTTTGATATCAGACTCTACATTAAAATTTTTAGTTGCTTCAGCAACTTTCTTTTCTAACTATTGCACTTTACCTTTGTGCACTTCTGCTTGAGCGGATAGCTTAGCTTCATTGGATTTCAGCCTTTCGACCAAACATAGCAAAATCTTGTCCTTTGAAAGAGCTTCATTTCTCAAGGTTATAACCTCCAATCGGAGGTTTCCAAGTGCTATCTAACAGCTCTCGTCCTCTACATCTTTCTGAGCCTTTAGAGCCTTACTAAGGATTAGACCTTGCCAAACAGAAGAAAGAACAAACAATACAAGTAAGAATTACCAAAAAATAGTTCGTTGTAATGAAAAGTACCAAGTACAAAGCCAAAATGTGCAAACCTTCAAGCTATTGTAAGCGAGGTTGTCCGCAAGCCGTAATTTCGTCATGGCGGATAGTCCAAGCTCAAGCTTCGGAAATCCCATGTTGTTCATCATTTCATGACAAACATTAACCTCCTTACTGTCGGACAGACAGTATAGGAAGTCATCTTCGTCATTCTCTCCGTATACCAAGGACCCTCGGGGGTATTTCAAGTCCTTGGCATTGTGTTGCACTTCGACAATTTGTTCTAACGATAACTACTTTCTCCGAAGCGTGTCGAACAATGTATTCCAAGTCAGCATGGGGAGGTGCTTCAGGAGCAGGAGATGTAGATTTTTTAGGAACACTCTCTTCCACCAGCCCTACTGCTGCAGCTTTCGAAGGTCTAGCTTCGGCGAGAATATTAGTTGTGCTTGCAGTAATCGCTTCTCTTGCATCTTCAGATTTTCACCAGATGCTTTGGCAGAAGCAGGAGTTGGCACTTTCATGGATTCTAAAACAGCATCTAAAACGCTAGCCATTCTTCTCTTCCTTAGAGTCGCTGTTGTAGTACTCAATGGCTTCGATAGCCCTGTTACACCTGGAGGACTTAGCGCCTTTGGCTGTTCTGCTGTCTTTTCTGATTCTAGCTCTTTTATTGGGCCTGTACTAGCTTTGATTGGCATGGAAGGAGTTGTTTCCGTGGCTGAGGGGGCTGCCTCGGCACCTTCAATAAGCTTCAACACCTCGACCGTCCCAATAGGCTTCGGCCTACAAGTCAAGACCTTTGCCCTTTTCGGCTTCGGTGCACTAGAAGAGATTGAAGCAGCAATGTTCCTTTTCCCCCTTGCCTTTGGATAGGAAAACAGTAATCAGTGTAAACAAACCCAATTACATCAAAAACCCTATTCAGTCTCCATTTCCCTCGAGCGCCGAAGGCAATAGTCATGGCCTCGTCCTCTATCCTCGAGTAGGCTCCAAGTAGCTCATCACTAGTTGCCTCTATAGCGTCTAGCCAATCATCATTTGGCTGGTCAAATTGGCTTTGGTACCAAAAGGTGTACTTAAGATAAACTAAACCACCCTAATTGGAGCCAGCGGTAGTTTCCTTCGACATTTCCCATTCATTCACAAGAGGCCATACTTTGAAAGCGATGTGTTCTTGAACTAAATCCCTGGTACCGATTTAAGTACATGCAGTGTTGAAAGCCATTAGGCATGCTTGCACTTCATTTCCAATTGCGATTGATGGTCTTCGGATGTTGAAGCGTCACCATATGAGACGTTGAATGATGCCCCTCACATCCTCCCTCTGATTCAAATCATTCTTTACATAAAACCATTAGGCATTAGGCATACGGTGTTGAAAGCCATTAGGCATGCTTGCACTTCATTCCCAATTGCGATTGATGGTCTTCTGATGTCAAAGCGTGACCATATGGGACGTTGAATGATGCCCCTCACATCCTCCCTCTGATTCAGATCATTCTTTACATAAAACCATTTCTTCATCCAAGAGCCCGGCCACTTCTTCCAAAATGTTGGCACTGGATAATTTGCCTCAGAGCGAGGCACCAAGCTATAACAGCCGAAGTTGTTATGGTATTGCTCTTTACTGGTTGCCTTTGTCTAGTAGGATAACTCATGAATATTACAGAAGCACCTAGCATCCGGCTCCAGCCCCTGACTCCTCATAGCCCATATAAAAACTCCTACTTTGATAAAGGCTTCGAGGGTAAGTTGATGTATAGCCCTAAAATTGGTAAAATAAAAATAATAATAACAAAATAAAGAAGCAAATACATTTACGATAGGGTATTGAAAATTTTTTAGGACCTTTGAAAAATCTATTGGGCTCTCCCTCCTTATATTCAATTGATAGTATTAAATTAGCCAAGAAACCCATAGATAAATAAAGAAGTGTGCATCACGTGCCGATGATTTTGTTGTGATGCATTTTATCGAAATTAAGGAGTCATAACTTAAATTTAACCTCGAATTATAAAACAGAAAATCAGAAAGGAAATTGTAATAGTCATTTATTATATTTAGAATTTGAAAATAGAAGGATAATAAAATCGTGATATTAAAAAAAGTAAGAGTTATATTGACATTATGAATATGTTGAGATTGGGAATCTTGAATTCAAAATGAGAATTCAAATTTGGGTTGAATATCTCAAAGTGGGAAAAATAAATAAATATAAAAGAAAAGTGGGGCATTCCTGCGCTTGGGCCCAAACCAAAACGCTCCCAGCCCACCACCTCCACTTTTATCCCGCTCGGCCCGCTCCAACTTCCCCCGCCAGCAGCCCACTCCCTATCGCTGGCGCCGACATATCGGGGCCACCGGCCAGCCTCACTCTCCTGTGATGCTCGTGACCCTGGCGGGTGGGACTCGTTCGTCAGATCCATCCTCTCCAGGCCGTGAAGCGAGCCACAGGAGCGTTCCTATGAGGCTTCTCAGAGCAAAGCCGACACGTGCGTACTTCCGTCCACCACCACTTGGGCCACAAAGGGCTGGTCAACCGCCATGGCTTGGGACTTCAACGCGGGTCATCTCCTTGTGCTGTCACATGGGCCGTGAGGTCAGGATTTTCTTCTACCTTCCAATGGATTACCACGCATGGTGGGCATGGCCGTTGTAGACCTCGCGCCGCTTGGACCGGGGAGTGGAGTTCAGGCTCCCCTCGACCTGGGGATAAGACACCGGGGCACCTGCGCCCCCCTTCTAGCTACCTCATGCAAACTCCCAGCCATAGCCGAGCGAGAAAGGGGGAAATAGAGTGATGGGGGAAAGGTGGGTCTGCCGCCATGGGTCCAAATCCCTGTTGCCATTAGAAGCACGAGCTCGACCCTAGGGGCTTCACCACGCCATCAAGTTTGTGCTCTGGGTCTTCGCGAGCAAAAAGGTGCAAGGGTGCGCAACAAATTGCTTGTCGGAGCTTCGATGTCGTGCCTCGCCGTGGACCAAATCTATGGCAACACGATTCACGGTAAGTCTTCCCTCAAACAGTTCATCTTCATCCCTAGATCATGTAGCAACGGTGGGAGTCGGGGTATGGCGTTGGAGCGCCGCAGAGGGCTAGCTCTGGCGAGGTCCGCCGTCGTGGGAGCACACTGCGCCATCGTCCTCGCCGCCGTGAGGAAGAGAGAGCATGGGCTGGTGATCTAGGATTCAACGGTTAGGATTACATCCCAGGGTAGCGATTCATGTGATTAAACCATGGCCGTTGGATCTTGGCTGGGCGAGTGAGATTAGATCTCGGCTCAGGGGTAGTTTTGAGCCTTGGATCAGTGATCCAAAGTTCCACGTCATTTACCGATTCGGGCTCTAATCTGAGCCGTAGATCGGGGGTTGAACGGCTCTGGTGCAATCACGTGCGCGCGGCCGGTCGTTTTTAGTAAAGCCCCTGGGTTTTGGGGAAAATCAACCCGCCGTCCAGTATCACTGTTGGCTGAGTCTCGGGTTACTTACAAGGAAGCCCCTGCTCTCTCTGTTTATTACGCGTGCGGTCTAGAAGTGAGTGAAATGAATAAATAAATATGGAAACTGATTTCTAGTATGAAATTAATTGGAGAAACTTGTATAATTCATAGAAAATTCATACTAGCTCCTTTTAATCCATTCCAGTTCCTATAATTTAATAATAATATTGTCTATCACTGAGTAACACTGTTCTAGCATGAAAACTATATTAAAATTTATAACTTGCAATCTGTAACTCCAAATCGATCCATTCTAGTTGTAATAAATTTATAATAATATTGTTCATCCTCTAGTAACCTTAGTTAGTAAGAAACATGTAACACCCCTGGTGTTACTAGCACTAAAACTTGAGCATGACATCATATGCATTGACATTTCATTTCCTTGTTACACCTAGAATTCATCCACTAGGTAAAAAGTTCAAAACAAGTTGTGATGTGGTGACTTGAAGTGTGCTTAACCAGGGTAGGGTACTTAACCCTAGGATTAGGGCATGTGGATAATAGTAAGCCAAAGTGAGTAATGTCTCAAAAAGTCAATAGAAATACTCAAAAGTGATCAAGAGTGATGAATTTGAGTGGCACAAAAACCTTAGAGTGCTTAAAATCCCAAAAGAAACCCTAGAAAACCCTAATTTGTACCCTAGGAGGTGAATTCAAATTCTATGCACTTTTGGACCAAAGTGCAAATATCAAAGTGATAGAACATAAAAAACTAAGTAACTTTTACATTGGAGGAATTTTAAGTATTCTGGAGTAATTTTGACTTAATTGCAAAAAGACCCAAGAACCCCTAAGTGGGTAACTCTGAATTTCAGTGGAATTAGGTCACCTTTGGAGCTTTGTATCTCTTGATTCATGAAGATTTTGCTCTAAGTCAATACATCAATCTTTTAGAGCTATGATAGGAGTACAACTTTTATTAAGTGATTAAGTATTGGTGTTGTACAAAAATTGGAGATAATTGGACTTGAAGACTGGCTGTCAATTAACCCAGAAACTGAACTTTTATTGATAGTGAAAACAGATGAACTTGAGATCGAATTTGATAGGATCCAGGGATTATTTGAGTTTGGTTGTTATAGCAAAATCAAAGCTGGATTATAGATCAACAACTTTGTTACAGATGAATTAACAAGTCGCCACACAAAAATTGGAGAACCAATCTCTTTAATCTGCTCTATCAGGCGCACTGAAGAAGTTTCCCATGGTACGGTATTGAAGAAGATCTTAGGTGCATTGCACCTCACCGTTGGTGACCCCTGCACCCGGATTCACGTCGGCGCTGTGATTCGTGCCCCTTGGCATCTGGATAACAACTCGGGGTGAAAGATCTTTGGCAAGGGATGAAGCCGAGGCACTATGGCCACTCTGTCACCACACCCACTTGCACCGCGACGTGTCCGCGTGGCCGTCGCAGCGATGATCGTTGTTAACCTAGGCATGCCACACTACTACCTTGTTACCACGTCGTAGTAGGTCGCTATAGATGGCCTGTTTATCGTTTGAGTCATTGCTCCAGTGAATGCCACAGTAACTCGCGCTAGTAACCTCCCCCTCTCTCCGACCGCCCGCGTGTCTCACCCAAATTTGACGCCACCGCTGTTGATCTCTATAAATTGAGCGCTCAGCGTGCTCCGTTGGGTTGTTACACGCCTAGTGCACCAGCTCTCGCCTCTGATCATCCACCGTAGCATCCAAATTTCGCTTTTCCCCCAATTTCGTTTTCCGCACCGCCGTGAGCATCTCGCCGTGGCCAGCCATCTACAGGTTAGTTCACGCTTCGCCACTTGATGTTCTAGCATCCCTTAAATCTCTTGTTGCTTGTGGATCCGTTTCATTGAATTAGACCACACTAAATCACCAAGAACACCTCGATTTGTCTCCGGTATTCACCGCCGTCGTGGGCAGACGAACTTTAGGATGGATTTGTGCAATTAATAGAGGGATTAGGGTCGCTAGGGGTAGGAATAGGTGTCGACCGAATTAGGGCATCAATTGTTGCGCATCCCGGCCGGTATAAGCTCGCTGGAGGGCGCGCTCACCGCCATTCACCGTCGTGGACCTGGGTCTGCGAAGAAACAGAAGTACAGGGGCTGAGGTGGGAATGTCAGGGTAACAGTGAATAGTGGCTAGGTATTCTTTACCAGTTATTCGAACAACCAGGGTCCTCTGTGCAAAGCCGCCAGTGCGGGCGCGGGCGCGTGCGCGTTTCCCCGTCCGTGGGCAGATTTGGGCTGAATTTAGCCCAGCACTATTCATTCTTTTCCTTTTTCTTTTTCTACGAGGCTTAGGAAGTTTATAGGAAGTTCTAGAAAAAAGATAAAATCATGGGACCAATTTTACTAGACTCCTAACTTCCTCTAGTATTTAATAAAAATAGTTCCAATATTTTTAGTCCCAACCATGAATTATTTAGCATTTAAAGATTCCTAAATCTAGCCTTTTGGAATTTTAGAATTAAGTTGGTAGCTCCAAAAATCATAAAACTTTTTCGGTAACATTAATATGATAATTAAAGCCCTTGGGTAAAGTTTGGCATGTTTTGCACATTGTTTGATCCCAAACCCAAAACCCTAGCTTCCTAAGGTAGAATTTACCTAACCCTAATAGGGTACTAACTCAGGAAACCCTAGTGACTCAGGTGTACCGTGAAGAAAAGTTATATTCAAGATATAACTTAGTGTATTCTATTGTAACTGTATATTCATAGCATCACATTGGCGTTCATGTATGTATATTGCTATGTATAGAAAATGAAGAAGAAGTGATTGTCGAAGAAGAAACTGCCCCACAAGCTGAAATTCCACCTATCGAGAACAGTTTCTACTTTGACATTTGTGGAACAGATCCCGAGTCTCCTACAACACAAGGAAAGCCCCGGTGCATTTACCCCTTTCCTTGTTGTTTTAAACTCTTTATCACTTGAAATGATTTATTAAGTGATAGGAGTTGGGTGATAAACTATTGCTGCATTTCCTTCTTTGGAACTGTTTACCATTCCTTGATAGCTGTTTTACTTAAAAGTTTTCTGATGCTTAGTCTTGCCTTAGAAAACAAAATGATTTGTTTTAAACAAAGATGGTGCTTCATTTGGGAAGGGAAGTTTTCAAAGAAAAGACTTGATGGTGGATCCATCATGGCCGTGATGGGTTTAACATCGAAAAAGATGTACCTCTGTCAGGTACCAAACTTTGGGATTGTAAATGTTAAAGACGAGACCGGGCGGGTGACTTGCATGAGAAGGAAGTCTCGGTGTAGTGTCTCCGCTTGAGTTGATCAAGGACCATATCGATGTAGGCTTGATGATCGAGGACCTTTTAACTAGCCACATGCCTTGTCATGGGTAAGCTTTGCCTCGGTCGGACCAATACCAGAAAGGCCACCATGAAATGGGAGTGGAGAGATGGCGAGAGTAGCATGTACCCTCCGTGGCAAGAGGCTGGACGGTGGTGTATCTGTGCCCTTGGTTGGCGTGAACCTATTCTGGTCTTGAGAAACCCAGTGGCGAGTTGACATATGCAAGGGTTAAGTGCTACATATGTCGTGTGGTTGGAGATCCTCAGCTGAGTATTAATCGATTTGGATCACTGTTACTTCTCGGACATGAAGACTTGGTCACTAACTTACACGTAGAAATCCAATAAACTGAAAGGGTGTTAAAAGACGGCTAGTATAAGCTAAGTGCCCAAACTAGGGTAGAAAGAACTCTAGATGCTGGTAATGACTTAACCTGACAATAAAACTGGATTTTTAAGGATTCACTGTTAGTAAGCATTTCTGCACACAGAGTCTTTGATTCTTGATAAGCCTTATCTTGACCCCCTCAAGCTAGCATATCCTTGAGAGTCTTTTCCTTTGTCGGGTAAGACTTGCGAAAGTACATTCCGTACTCAGGGTTTTCGAACCCATGTTGTTGTAGGTGAGGAAATAATGGAGTTTTGCTGTTTATGTTCAAAGGTGGTACCAAAAGAGGAGCCAAAGCAGTGATCGTATGTGCGGGAGGATGTCTGCCTCCCAGTTTGAAAACACTAAACATTTGTGCGGGAGGGTGTTTTGCCTCCCTGGTTTGTAATAATATTTTATGCACTCATAGCACCCGGTACTGTAATAATACTCTTTCCCTCTATATTTTATGAATGTAAATTAAGTTATTGTAATCTGCTTCCGCTTATTCTATGCTCCGATGTGATATAATGTCTCTGTGATGGGTGAAGCGCTCTTGGGCGGTTTGATGATGATACAGATGACCAAACTTGTCAAGTGATTATTTGCATCTACAGCGTTGTCCGAGGTCCTTAGGACAAGGACATCTGTAGGTGGTCCTAATACCTTGGGAGGTTCCGTCACAAAACATATGGCTAAATTTATGTGCTTGATTTGTCTTGTATCTACCACTTAAAACTTCAGAAAATCATAACTAATTCATTTTAACTCTGTTTCAATCCATTCCAGTTGCGTTAGCTTCGTATAAATATTTACTATGCAGTAGCAACATTGATTATATGATATCCCATACTTTTATATTAGGTAACTAATTTGATTAATCTATGTTTTCTGGATTAGCTTATTTTAATATTAATATAGTATTATGATCTTATGGTTATAATTTGGCTAGATGATCTTTAATCAAATAATGACTTAGATTAAAGTTGAGATAATTATTTATAGAATAACCTCTCATATGATTTATACTAACCAATTTATAATATATTTTAATATTTTAATCATATAGATCTTCTATAAAATCACAACTCCTTAACCGTAACTCCGAATTTAGTGATTCTTGAACTCACGATCTCGTTATGACGTGTAGATTATTATTATGCAGTTTGTTCTTATGTTTGGTGTGATGTTAATTTTGTCTATACCATGTTTGTTTGTATTACTATGACTAGCGTGAGGTCACGAGTCATTTGAAGATCATCTTGGTACCTGGAATCTCAAGTCCTAGGCAAGTTGTGCCCTTGATCACTTTTATTTACCCAATAATGTTCTATATAATATCATTTATTCATGCATAGGTTTAATTTTGATGGGACCCAATAGGTCACCCTAGTCTGATTATCTTTATACCTTGTTTACCCCTAAACTATTTGGTTCTAGGATTAGTATTACATTATGTCCATGTTATAATTATTCTGTTATTTTATTTATGTTCATGTCAAGATCATTATTTTTAAATGAAACATAGAGCTTAACTTGAGAAACACGTGCCACCATAAGGGTGGAATGGGACGGCCTTGGCTGACTAATTAGGAAAGCTAGTTGAAACTACCTTACCCGAAAGGGGCAAAGGCAGTAGGGAAGTAGGTGTGTAGGGAGGTTCTCAGGTGGATTTTGCTGTGATGGCGGTTAGACGAGGGATTCGTACATTGCTCTTCCTAGAAACTGTAGCGGGTTTTCGTAACCTAGTGGTACTTTGTAAAGACCTCATAGTGGATCCCTAGCCATTCACCTCGGAAGTGTCTAAGGGCCTTGCAAACCCTGGTGACATGGGATACATGACTTGTGGGTACAGGGTACAACCTTTGTAGAGTGTAAAACTAGTATACTAGCCGTGCTCATGGTCGTGAGCAGCTCAGGACTCTCGCTTGATTAAATTATGAAACTAAATTCAATTTGACATTTGCATTGCATGGGATTTATTATTAATTTTTTTCTATTATTATTATGGTTTGGTATTTACTTATACTTAGTAATTGCTAATAAAATTTTGACCAACTTTAAAAGCAATGCTCAGCTTTAACCATCCTCTTTGGTAAGCCTTACAGTTCACATGCGCTCCTACCTTTGGCGAGTTCATGCACATTAGTCCTCATAACTTGTTGAGCGATGAACATATGTGAGCTCATTCTTGCTGTCTCACACCCCCCACAGGTCAAGAACTGGTACCACAGGATGAGGCTCATGGAGGATGCTGCGATGTGTTCGTGAGAGGTCTAGGCTGTCGTCTCCCAGTCAACATTGGGTTGCTGGATCGTTGTCTCCTTATGACGTAATTATTTATTTATTTTGTATAGAACTTGTATTATATAGTAAAGATGTGACATTTGTTCCTGCACCATGATTCATCATATGTGTGAGACTTCGTCCCAGCACACCTAGTGATTATGCTCGTGCCCGAGTCCCTAAAACCCAGGTGTGACAGAAGTGGTAAAAGAGGAATGTTGACTGTAGGATGAAACCTAGATAAAATTGGACAATCAATACTTACTTACCTTTGCTACTCTGATTCTTTCTAAACTTTTCTTAATCTTTTCTCATCTATTTCCGCTTTACTCTGATTATTCTTACCTTTTCCTTCTAAAGTCAAATGTGGATTTCACACTTTGAAATCTTGTGCCTAAAGTGACCTTTAGGAATAGGAGACCTACTCCTAGGAACAAAATCAAAACTATTTTTGTAAATATTTGTATGCTTGAATCTTTGTTCTTGTGGTACATGTCTGATTTGGATCTTTAATTGTGTGTGATGAGTTGTGGAGTAATATACACAATTACATCTGCATATACATATAGGCATAAATATAAATAAATAAAATTCATAAGATAACTAACAACCTAGATTATCCTCCATTAAGGTGTATCTATTTTAGATAGAATACTTTAAGTTGAGAAAGAAATTCTATCTTATCCTAATAAGTTCATCTTATGTTAAAAAATTATTATCTTATCCTCATAAATTGTTTATAAGATAAACTAGACCAACTAAGAATACTCCCTATTAAAAATATATCTAGTTTAATAGATCCATCTTATCTTAAAAGATTCTCTCTTATCTTAATAGATTCATCTTATCTTGAAAGATTTGTCTTATCCTAACCACTTTACTTATCTCATCCTAAAGTAACAACTAGGATCTAATCCAAAATAATGAGATCTTATCTAGTCTAATCTAGTCACACAAATATAACTTAGATCTGATCTAATGTGATAGATTAATCTAACCTAATGAAGGATAAAGTTGAGCTAATCCAATGTAAGTTGCTTAACAAGAAGGATAATACTGATGAAATAAATGAGACTCTACTCCTATAAAATATGTTTTAACTTAATTCACTCTGCATTAAGTTAAGAATAACCGATCAACTCGGCCATATACCGTCAACCTACACATTCTTGATAAATTGCTTAATCTATCAAAAAAGATTCTAATCTACCAGCTTAATCTACATTTTCTCAATGATATATATCATGGTTTTTCCAAGTCCGACCTAAAACAAAGTCACCCAACTAAAATTTGACATTACACTGTCAACTTATACTAATCTAGAGCTTATTCAATCTAATGTGAGTCACTTAACAAGTTAACACTAGTGAAATAAACTAGATCCTACTCCTATAAACCTTGTTCTCCCCTCATACACTTAAACCTAAATTAGTGTATTAAACCAACTCAGCCACATGCATGATAGCTAACCCAACCAATGGAGTCATGATGAATTGCATAATCTGTCTATCCCCACCTATCATCAAATAAGATTTTACCTACATCATGTACTCTACCTCATCCATAACTATCTTAACCATATTCCCCCAACTCCGATGATATACACTGACCTTGAATCAATAAGACCAAGATGGGAGAAGAAAAGGTCAACATCAACAAGGAAGGATATAACAGTCAAATCGAATCTCGGGATGAATCAAGACTTAAACATTTCGGATGAAGTCTTTTCCTTGCCATAATCTGTCTTACCTCACATGTCCAGCTTATATCCTACATAATGAGTAGATAGATACCTATGCTCTCCTAATCACCCACTATTGACTATAAAAAAATTAATAAGACTTTGGATTCTTGAACCAGTTATAGACTAAAAGCCAAATTACAATTCAATCCTTCTGTATCCCTTTTCCTATAAATCTCGAGGATGAGATTTCTGTTAAGGGGGGTAGGATTTGTAAAGCCCTTAAATTGGTAAAAGAAAAGAAAATAATAATAATAATAAAATAAAGAAATAAATACATTTACGATAGGGTATTGAAAATCTTTGAGGACCTTTGAAAAATCTATTGGGCTCTCCCTCCTTATATTCAATTGCTAGTATTAAATTAGCCAAGGAACCCATAGATAAATAAAGAAGTGTGCATCGGGTGCCAATGATTTTGTTGCGATGCATTTTATCGAAATTAAGGAGGCATAACTTAAATTTAACCTCGAATTATAAAACAAAAAATGAGAAAGGAAATTGTAATAGTCATTTATTATTTCTAGATTTTGAAAATAGAAGGAGAATAAAATAGTGATATTAAAAAAAGTAAGATTTATATTCACATTATGATTATGTTGAGATTGGGAATCTTAAATTCAAAATTAGAATTCAAATATGGGTTGAATATCTCAAAGTGGGAAAAATAAATAAATATAAAAGAAAAGTAGGGCATTCCTGTGCTTGGGCCCAAACCAAACCACTCCCGGCCCAGCACCTCCACTTTTATCCCGCTCGGCCCACTCCAACTTCCCCCGCCAGCAGCCCACTCCCTATCGCTGACGCCGACATACCAGGGCCACCGGCCAGCCTCACTCACCTGTGATGCTCATGACACTAGCAGGTCAGGCTCGTTCGTCAGATCCATCCTCTCAAGGCCGTGAAGCAAACCGCGGGCGCGTTCCTGTGGGGCTTCTTAGAGCGAAGCCGGCACGTGCGTACTTCCATCCACCACCACTTGGGCCCCACAGGGCACGTCAACCGCCGTGGCCTAGGACTTCAAAGCGGGGTATCTCCTTGTGCTGTCACATGGGCCGTGAGGTCAGGATTTTCTTCTCCCTTCCAACGGATTACCGCACATGGTGGGCGTGGCCGTTGCGGACCTCGCCGCTTGGACCGGGGAGTGGGGTTGAGGCTCCCCTCGACCTGGGGATAAGACCCCGTGGCACCTGCGCCCCCCTCCTTGCTACCTCACGCAAACTCCCAACCATAGCCGAGCGTGAAAGGGGGGAAATAAGGTGAGGGGGAAAGATGGGTCCGCCACCATGGGTCCAAATCCCAGTTGTCGTTCGGAGCACGAGCTCGGCCCTGCGGGCTTCACCATGCCAAGTTTGTGCTTCAGGTCTTCCTGAGCAAAAAGGTGCAAGGGTGCGCGGCAAATTGCTCGTCAGAGCTTTGATGTCGCGCCTCGTCGTGGACCAAATCTATGGCTACACGATTCACGGTAAGTCTTCCCTCAAACGATTCACCTTCATCCCAGATCGTGTAGCAACGATGGGAGTCGGGGTATGGCGTTGGGGTGCAACAAAGGGCTAGCTCCGGTGAGGTCCGCAGCCGCGGGTGCGTGTTGCGCCACCGTCCTAGCCATCGTAAGGAAGAGAGAGAATGGGCCAGTGATCTAGAATTCAACGGTTAGGATTACATCCCAAGGTAGCGATTCATGTGATTAAACTGTGGCCATTGGATCTTGGTTGGGCGAATGAGATTAGATCTTGGCTCAGGGGTAGTTTTGAGCCTTGGATCAGTGATCCATGGGTCCACGTCTTGTACCGGTTCGGGCTCTAATCTGAGCCGTGGATCAGGGTTTGAAAAGATCTGGTGTAATCACGTGTGCGCGGCTGGTCGTTTTTTAGTAAAGCCCCTGGGTTTTGGGGAAAATCAACCAACCGTCCAGTATCACTGTTGGTTGAGTCTTGGGTTACTTACAAGGAAGCCCCTATGCTCTCTGTTTATTACGCACGCAGTCTAGAAGTCAGTGAAATGAATAAATAAATATGGAAATTGATTTCTAGTATGAATTAATTGGAGAAACTTGTATAATTCATAGAAAATTCATACTAGCTCCTTTTTAATCCATTCCAGTTCCTATAATTTGATAATAATATTTTCTATCACTGAGTAACACTGTTCTAGCATGAAAACTATATTAAAATTTATCGCGCATTTATGTTTGTACCAAACACATAAGGACTTCAGAAATTCATAACTCGCAATCCGTAACTCCAAATTGATCCATTCTAGTTGTAATAAATTCATAATAATATTGTTCATCCTCTGGTAACCTTAGTTAGTATGAAACATATGGCTAATTTTATGTGCTTGATTTGTTTTGTATCTACCACTTAAAACATCAGAAAATCATAACTAATTCATTTTAAATCTATTTCAATCTATTCCAGTTGCGTTAGCTTCGTATAAATATTAACTATGCAATAGAAAAATTGATTATATGATATCCCATATTTTTATATTAGGTAACTAATTTGATTAATCTATGTTTTCTCGATTAGCTTATTTTAATATTAATATAGTATTATGATCTTTTGATTATAATTTGGCTAGATGATCTTTAATCAAATAATGACTTAGATTAAAGTTGAGATAATTATTTATAGAATAACCTATTATATGATTTATACTAACCAATTTATAATATAGTTTAATATTTAAATCACATAGATCTTCTATAAAATCACAACTCCTTAACCGTAACTCCGAATTTAACGATTCTCGAACCCACGATCTCGTTATAACGCGTAGATTATTATTATGCAGTTTGTTCTTATGTTTGGTGTGATGTTAATTTTGTCTATACCATGTTTGTTTGTGTTGCTACGACTAGCGTGAGGTCACGAGTCATCTGAAGATCATCCTGGTACCTGGAATCTCAAGTCCCAGGCAAGTTGTGCCCTTGATCACTTTTATTTACCCAATAATGTTCTATATAATATCATTTATTCATGCATAGGTTTAATTTTGATGGGACCCAATAGGTCACCCTAGTCTAATTATCTTTATACCTTGTTTACCCCTGAACTATTTGGGTAGTTTTGTTATTGCTCTATATGGTTCTGGGATTAGTATTACATTATGTCCATGTTTGAATTATTCTATTATTTTATTTATGTTCATGTCAAGATCATTATTATTAATTGGAACATGGAGCTTAAATTGAGAAACATGTGCCACCACAAGGGTGGAATGGGACGCATTTGGCTGACTAATTAGGAAAGCTAGTGGAAGACTACCTTACCCGAAAGGGGCAAGGGCAGCAGGGGAGTAGGCGTGTAGGGAGGTTCTCGGGTTGATTTTGCTGCGATGGCGGTCAGACGAGGGATTCCTACATTGCTCTTCCTAGAAACTGTAGCGGGTTTTCGGAAGCTAGTGCAAATTTGTATAGGCCTCATAGTGGATCCCTAGCCATTCACCTCGGAAGTGTCTAAGGGCCTTGCAAACTCTGCCGACATGGGATACAGACTTGTGGGTACAGGGTACATCCTCTGCAGAGTGTAAAACTAGTATACTAGCCGTGCTCGCGGTCATGAGCAGCTCAGGATTCTCGCATGATTAAATTATGGAACTAAATTCAATTTGACATTTGCATTGCATGGGATTTATTATTAATTTTGTTCTATTATTATTATGGTTTGGTATTTACTTATACTTAGTAATTCCTAATAAAATTTTGACCAACTTTAAAAGCAACGCTCAGCTTTAACCATCCTCTTTGGTAAGCCTTACACTTCACATGAGCTCCCACCTTTGGCGAGTTCATGTACATTATTCCCCATAACTTGTTCAGCGATGAACATATGTGAGCTCACTCTTGCTGTCTCACACCCCCACAGGTCAAGAACAGGTATCACAGGATGAGGCTCATGGAGGATGCTGCGATGTGTTCATGAGAGGTCTAGGCCATCGTGTCCCAGTCAACTTTGCGTTGCTGGATCATTGTCTCCTTATGATGTAATTATTTATTTATTTTATATAGAACTCGTATTATATAGTAAAGATGTGACATTCGTTCCTGTGCCATGATTCATCATATGTGTGAGACTTGGTCCCAGCACACCTGGTGATTATACCCGCATCCAGTTCCCTAAAACCCGGGTGTGACAGTTGATGAAGGTATATTTCGAATGTCTTCAGAACTTCAACCAACATTTTGTGTAGTGATAAGCGAAGCCCAGCTTCCATGAAGCTTTTAAAAACCACCACCTCGTCAGCTTCGGGAAGGGGAATGGTGCTTTCCCCCTGGACACTCACTATAGAAATATCATGAAAATATTTCCCCTTCATTGTTTTGATTTGCCCTTGTTTGATAGTTGACTTCCCAAAGACAACATGGCTTGGCCTCCACAGTCGATCTTCGACATATTCATTCCCACTCCCCATATCAAAACTATCACTATCGCTAGAATCTTCAAACAACCCAGGCAACATCTCATTGGTGATCTTTTCTGTGTTGGTTTTCTCCATAGCTTCATAAAACCCAGACATTGTGGGGTCTGTAATCTTCTTGTCCTCAGCCATTTGGATGATGGTTCTGGCAAAATCCAAAGCTCAAAACTCATTCGAGCTCGCAAAGAGAAGAAGGCTAAGATAGCAATCACAGCGCAAACAGCTAGATGGCATGGAAAATATTCATGACACAGGCTTCTATACTCACAGCTCTACCGCTCGGTGGGTCCCATAGTTTAGAATGATTCGCTATTCTAGTGAAGGGAAGGTGTTTTTTTGGACCTTCGGCTAAAGGCCCTCATTTATGTCGCAGTCTGAATTTGTTACAAAGAAACAAACTGGTACTGCGAGGGGCTACTGTTGGGGGCCTTCCTCTTCCGAAGGTCCTCAAAAACATGACTAATCATATGTTTTCAGCATAATATGGATTATTACAGGGTCCTTCGGCTTCAGGATGGAAGTTTACTCCCATGGCAAAGGTGTACAAGACAAAGATATAGCTCGAAGATAATAAGAATGAACGCTGAAGCTATAGCCGAAGGATAACAGCTTTGGCTTAAGACAGTGATGAAGGTTAAACATGATGCTAGCCCAAAGAGAAAAGGACTAGCCAGTCCCTAATGATTTATGTTATAGTTGTGAATAAAAGTTGGGGACATAAATGTATTTTTACTCGGGCTGTGTCCCGTGCCTATTAATAGATAAACAATAGCACCGTACTGTTCATACTGGATTGTAATCACTCTTGCGTCAGCACCTTCGAATGAGACGAAGGTATTAATGTAATATAGATTCTGTTAATGTTTATGTGTATATTATGAAATAAAAATGTGAATGAGCCAATGGATTATATTCATTATCTTCATGTATTCTCATTCACATATTAAATGATGAAGACATGTCCTTCATGACCTTCGTCTGAAGATCATTATATACGAGAGGAAATAAAGTTTCGGAGGACGAAGGTCCTTAATTCTTAAAAATTGTGTTGCCTTGTTCTTGATCCACAACATTCAAGAACAAGTGACCAACAATAATCATCGTCACCATCGTCAAAGTCTTCCTCATCAGCTTCTGATAAAAAATTTAGCAAGGGGTTAGCTCACTTATGGTGGGCACTCAGCAAATGGGAGGAATTATGCAAGGTTAGCAAGGTAGGCTAAGGTTAAGCGATAAGCATTTTAGTTGGTCAATATTTTATTAATAACACCTAACTTACTAATTCTAAGTGTATCCCATAATCCAAATTAATCATGAGCATATGATTATATCTCAAAAGCACTTAAGTGAAACCACTTAAGCAAACCATTTAAAAATCATGGTTCATGATTTATTTCTCCATCTTTAAGTTCAATTATCATGTGAGGGTCAAGGTTGCTCTTAACCATGAGCACGACTAACATATCAGTTTTACACTCTGTAGAGTTGGTACAACTTTACCCACAAGCCATGTATCCCCTCTAGCCTTGGTTGCATGGACCCTTAAACACTGCCGAGGTGAATGGCTAGGGATACATTATGAGGCTTTCACAAAATATGCTTAGTACAAAGCCACCCGCTAAGGTTTCCACGTCAGTATTGGTGACCCTCTGGATGAGGTAACTTAGCTAAGACTACCACCCCCATGTTAACATGAGCTGCCATCAAACCAATGCCGCCTCCTCTTGCCCATCTTTCAGGTAGGGTTACTAAGTACTAAGTCTATAAAGCTATTTACCAAAGCGAAAGCCATGATAGCTCTCATGGTTGCACTGTTTTCCTAGGTGGTCACTCCATGTTCCATTTAATACAACATGATCTTGGTTAACCATGGGTTATCATAATAATACAAATTTCATTTCCGGAACAATAGTATCACTAAAGAGTGACATCATAATGATCAAGTTGAGCAGTTGCACAATTACTAAGCATAGTATTTATCCCAAGGTAATCAAGGAATAAGGGTTGGTAATTCTAGGTAGTCATATTTAGGCAAAACCCATCAAATTTATGCAAATATCCAAAATTAAATATTATTGTATGCATTATTTGGGTACAATCAGAAATGAAGAGGGAGAATCCACTTCCTTGGTCAAAGGTGTCCTACGGATCGTCTTCAAACATATTTTGGTCTTCTACCACGAAATTGAGAGCACCTAGAGGGGGGGGTGAATAGGTGATCCTGTAAAATTCAACAACTAATAGCTACAAAACTTGGTTAAGTGTTAGAATGGCTAAGTAGTGAGCTCTTGCGAACACACAAGTATCACAGAAAAACAATCACACAAGACTCGCGAGTTTATCCCGTGGTTCGGCAAGTATAACACTTGCCTACCTCCACGTTGTGGCGTCCCAATGGACGAGGGTTGCACTCAACCCCTTTCTAATGATCCAATGATCAACTTGAATACCACGGTGTTCTTCTTGCTTATCTCTTTTCCCGTTTGCGTGGAATCTCCACAAGTTGGAGTCTCTCGCCCTTACAACAAAGATCAAAGTGAAAGCACTAGAGTAAGGGTGGGAAGCAACACACAAAAATCCACAGCAATACGCACACACACAGCCAAGACTTGACCTCAAATGAATCGCAACAAGTTCACCACTAGAACGGAGCTCAAATCACTAACAAAGTCAATCAAGTGCGCGAAGACGGAGTGTGGAAGACTTAGAATGCTTAAGGTATGCTTAGGTGCCTCCTCCATGTGCCTAGGGGTCCCTTTTATAGCCCCAAGGCAGCTAGGAGCCGTTGGAGGCAGCTTTGGAAGGCAAATCTTGCCTTCTGTCGGGTGGCGCACCGGACAGTCCAGTGCGCCACCGAACATTCCCTGTAGCTGTCCGGTGCATGATCTCCTTCCTTTTATGGCGCATTCGACCGTTGCAGATTTACGGCAGTTGGCACACCGGGCACAGTCCGATGCCCCCTGCCGACCGTTGGCGCGCCCACGCGTCGCGCGCGGATTGCGCGGCCGACCGTTGGCGCAGTCGACCGTTGGCTCACTGGACAGTCCGGTGCCTCACCGGACAGTCCGGTGAATTTGAGTCGTACGCCGTTGAACGTTTCCCGAGAGCGACGACATCGCCGCGTACGACTCACCGGACAGTCCAGTGCACCACCGGACAGTCCGGTGATTTCTAGTCGTACGTCGCTGTCGAGTCCCGAGAGCGGACTGTTCACCGAGACTGGTCCTGGCGCACCAGACACTGTCCGGTGCACCACCGGACGGTCCGGTGCACCCAGACCGAGCAGCAGTTGGCTGTACACAGCCAACTCCTTTCTAATCCATCTTCTTCTGTTTCTAGCACTTAGACAAAATATGTTAGTACCCAAAACAATGTACTAAGTCTAGAAACATACCTTGTAACTCGATTTGCACTTCTTGAATCTTTGGCACAAATTTACACTTAGAGCATTTGTGTTGGGCACTTAATCACCAAAACACTTTAGAAATGGTCCAAAGGCACATTTCCCTTTCAATCTCCCCCTTTTTGGTGATTTATGCCAACACATCAAAAAGCAACTAAAAGAAGTGCAACATCATAGGATTTGAGAACAAGAATTGTTTTTTATTCAAATTTGGCATATTTGGATCATTCTTTGCCACCACTTGGTTTGTTTTTGCAAATCAAATTCAATTTCCTATCTCTAAGTCAAACACACATGGAGAGGCATAAAGAGAGGTATTCCAAGAGAAATTGATCAAAGATCCAAAAACTCCCCCTTTCCCATAATCAAACATTCTCCCCACAAGAGATCAAATTTTGACAAAAAGAGTGTTTTGACAAATCAAAAAGTTCTAACTCTACTCTTTTCGAAATTTCACAAGTGGTAGCTGATCCATTTGCTTTGGCCTTAATTTCTCCCCCTTTGGCATTAAGCACCAAAACGGGATCATTCTTGGCCCTTTAACCTCATTGCCTCACCAAAATTGTCAATTAAGAGCAAAAAGGCAATAAGAGCATAGAATTGAACTTGGAGTCATTACCAGAGTGCAGTGGAAGTCTTTGCATGGTCCAAGTTCACCTTTCCCTTTCAATCCACTTTTGATACTAAATCAAGAACTCAAACACAAAGGTTAGTCTCAAAGGGTCAAGTTGTAGCATGCCTCCCCCTAAATAAGTGCATCACTTGCAAATGGACTTATGAGGTCCGGGGATCATGTGTACAACTTGAGCACCACAAATGAACAAAACAAGATTGAAATGCATAAATTACATGATCAAAGACATAAAACACATGTATGCTATAGATCAATCCAAGTTACGCGAATCTAATTCATTTAGCTCACTACGCAACCTGCAAAACATTTTCTCATCTAAAGGCTTGGTGAAGATATCGACTAGCTGGTTTTCGGTGTTAATATGGTACACCTCGATATCCCCCTTTTGCTGGTGGTCTCTCAGGAAGTGATGCCAGATGTCTATGTGCTTAGTGCGGCTGTGTTCAACAGGATTATCCGCCATGTGGATTGCACTCTCATTGTCACATAGGAGTGGGACTTTGCTCAGATTGTAGCCAAAGTCCAGGAGGGTTTGCCTCATCCAAAGTAGTTGCGCGCAACACTGTCTTGCGGCAAAATACTCGGCCTCAGCGGTGGATAGGGCAATAGAAGTTTGTTTCTTTGAACTCCAAGACACCAGGGACCTTCCTAGGAATTGGCACGTCCTTGATGTACTCTTCCTATCAACCTTGAACCCGGCATAATCGGAGTCTGAATATCCAATCAAGTCAAAAGTAAACCCCTTTGGATACTAGATCCCGAAGCAAGGCGTAGCAACTAAATATCTAAGAATCCGCTTAATGACCACAAGGTGACATTCCCTTGGGTCGGATTGATATCTAGCACACATGCATACGCTAAGCATAATATCCGGTCTACTAGCACATAAATAAAGCAAAGAACCTATCATAGACCGGTATGCCTTTTGATCAACGGACTTACCTCCTTTGTTGAGGTCGACATGTCCATCGGTTCTCATTGGTGTCTTTGCGGGCTTGGCGTCCTTCATCCCAAACCGCTTGAGCAAGTCTTGCGTGTACTTCGTTTGGGAGATGAAGGTGTCGTCCTTGAGTTGCTTCACTCGGAACCCAAGGAAGTAGTTCAACTCGCCCATCATCGACATCTCAAATTTCTATGTCATCACCCTGCTAAACTCCTCACAAGACTTTTGGTTAGTAGAGCCAAATATTATGTCATCGACATAAATTTGGCACACAAATAGGTCACCATCACAAGTCTTAGTGAAAAGAGTTGGATTGGCTTTCCCAACCTTGAAAGCATTAGTAATAAAGAAATCTCTAAAGCATTCATACCATGCTCTTGGGGCTTGCTTAAGTCCATAGAGGGCCTTAGAGAGCTTACACACATGGTCGGGGTACCGTTCATCCTCAAAGCTAGGGGGTTGCTCAATGTACACCTCCTCCTTGATTGGCCTATTAAGGAAAGCGCTCTTCACATCCATTTGGAACAACCTGAAAGATTGGTGAGCGGCATAGGCTAGCAAAATGCGAATAGACTCTAGGCTAGCCACAGGAGCAAAAGTCTCCTCAAAGTCTAAACCTGCGACTTGGGCATAACCTTTTGCCACAAGTCGAGCCTTGTTCCTTGTCACCACCCCGTGCTCGTCCTGTTTGTTATGGAACACCCACTTGGTTCCCACAACGTTTTGCTTGGGACGTGGCACCAGAGTCCAAACTTCATTTCGCTTGAAGTTGTTGAGCTCTTACTGCATGGCCAACACCCAGTCCGGATCTTGTAAGGCCTCTTCTACCCTGAAAGGCTCAATAGAAGAGACAAACGAGTAATGCTCACAAAAATTAGCTAGACGTGAGCGAGTTGTTACTCCCTTGCTTATATCACCCAAAATCTGGTCGATGGGATGATTCCTTTGAATCGTCGCTCGGACTTGAGTTGGAAGGGCCCGTGGTGCTTCTTCCTCCACAACTTGGTCTTCTTGTGCTCCCCCTTGATCACACGCCTCCTCTTGAGGAACCTGTTCACCATCTTGAGTTGGGGGATGCACCATTATTGAGGAAGAAGGTTGATCTTGCTCTTGGTGTTCCTGTGGTCGCACATCTCCAATCGCCATGGTGCGTATTGCGTTCGTTGGAACATCATCTTCATCTACATCATTAAGATCAACTTGCTCTCTTGGAGAGCCATTAGTTTCATCAAATACAACGTCGCTAGAGACTTCAACCAAACCCGATGATTTGTTGAAGACTCTATACGCCTTTGTTTTTGAGTCATAACCTAACAAAAACCCTTCTACAGCTTTGGGAGCAAATTTGGAATTTCTACCTTTCTTCACTAGAATATAACATTTACTCCCAAATACACGAAAGTATGAAACATTGGGTTTGTTATCGGTTAGAAGTTCATATGAGGTCTTCTTGAGGAGGCGATGAAGGTAGACCTGGTTTATGGTGTGGCAAGTTGTGTTCACAGCTTCCAACCAAAACCGCTCGGGCATCTTGAATTCTCCAAGCATCGTCCTCGCCATGTCTATGAGTGTCCTATTCTTCCTCTCTATCACCACACCATTTTGCTGTCGTGTGTAGGGAGCGGAGAACTCGTGCTTGATTCCTTCCTCCTCAAGGTACTCCTCCACTTGTAAGTTCTTAAACTCGAACCCGTTGTCGCTTCTTATCTTTTTCACCTTGAGCTCAAATTTGTTTTGAGCTCTCCTTAGGAAGCGCTTTAGGGTCCCTTGGGTTTCTGATTTATCCTGCAAAAAGAATACCTAAGTGAAGCGGGAAAAATCATCAACAATAACAAGACCATACTTACTTCCCCCGATGCTGAGGTAGGCAACGGGTCCGAAGAGGTCCATGTGAAGTAGCTCTAGAGGTATTCATGTGGTCATCACATTCTTGCTGTGATGAGCGCTTCCCACTTGTTTACCTGCTTGACAAGCTGCACAAGGTCTATCTTTTTCGAAAAATACATTGGTTAGATCTAACACATGTTCTCCCTTTAAAAGTTTATGAAGGTTCTTCATCCCAACATGTGCTAGACGGCGATGCCACAACCAGCCCATGCTAGTCTTAGCAATTAAGCATGCATCTAGATCGGCCTCCTCTTTCGAAAAATCAACTAAGTAGAGTTTGTCGTCTAGTACACCCTTAAAAGCTAATGAACCATCACTCCTTCTAAAGACAGACACATCTACATTGGTGAATAAACAATTATAACCCATATTACATAGTTGACTAACGGACAACAAGTTGTACCCGAGCGATTCAACTAAGAACACATTAGATATGGAATGCTCGGATGAAATACCTATCTTTCCTAGTCCTTTAACCTTGCCTTGATTCCCATCTCCAAAGATGATCAAATCTTGGGAATCTTTGTTCTTGACGTAGGAGGTGAACATCTTCTTCTCCCCCGTCATGTGGTTTGTGCATCCGCTGTCGATAATCCAACTTCAGCCCCCGAATGCATAAACCTGCAAGGCAAATTAGGCTTGGGTTTTAGGTACCCAACTCTTGTTGGGTACTACGAGGTTAGTTACAATAGCCTTTGGGACCCAAATGCAAGTCTTGTCTCCCTTGCATTTGGACCCCATCTTTCTAGCAACCACTTTTTCATTTTTACATGAAAGTACATATGTAGTGTTGCAAGCATGAAAAACAGTGGTTGGTTTATTACACACTTTCCTAGGAGCATGAGACACAAAGTTTCTCCTAGGCCTACCATTAAAGTTAGAACTTGAAGCAATCATAGCATGAGAATCAAAAGCATTACAACTCCTATTATAATGAGAATTTCTAGAAAATTTTCTATCATTATACATGAAAGCATGATTCTTTTGATTACTACTAGCCATAGGGGCCTTCCCTTTCTCCTTGTTGGGAATGGGAGCCCTTTGGCTTGTTAAGTTCTTGGCTTCCTTTCGAAAGCCAAGCCCATCCTTAATTGAGGGATGTCTACCAACGGTGTAGGCATCCCTAGCAAATTTTAACTTACCAAATTCATTTTTGCAAGTCTTAAGTTGGGCATTAAGACTTGCCACTTCACTATATAATTTTGTAATAGAAGTAAGGTGCTCAACACATGCATCAACATTAAAATCCTTACACCTATTACAAATGACAACATGCTCTACACAAGAATTAGATTTATTAACTACTTCTAGCTTAGCATTTAAATCATCATTAATACTCTTTAAGCTAGACACATTTTCATGACAAGTAGATAATTCAGAAGAAAGCATTTCATTCCTTTTAACCTCTAAAGCAAGAGACTTTTGCACACTTACAAATTTATCATGCTCTTCATATAAAATATCCTCTTGCTTTTCTAAAAGTCTATTCTTTTCATTTAAAGCATCAATCAATTCATTGGTTTTATCTACTTTAGTTCTATCTAAATCTTTGAACAAGCTTGAGTAATCTACTTCATCATCACCAGAGTCATCATCACTTGAAGTAGTGTACTTAGGGGTATCTCGAGCGCTTACCTTTTTCTCCTTTGCCATGAGGCAAGTATGGTGCTTGTTGGGGAAGAGGGACGACTTATCGAAGGCCGAGGCGGCGAGTCCTTCATCGTTGGAGTCGGAAGAAGAGCAATCCGAGTCCCATTCCTTGCCAAGGTGCACCTCGCCCTTCACCTTTTTGTAGGCCTTCTTCTTTTCCCTCTTTCCGCTTTTTTCTTGCTCCTGGTCATTAGCATTATCGGGACAATTTGCTATGAAATGACCAGCCTTACCACATTTAAAATAGGAGCGCTTTCCCTTCGCTTTGCTCTTGTTGGAATGCTCCTTTCGTCCTTTTAGCGCCGTCTTGAAGCGCTTGATGATGAGGGCCATTTCATCTTCATTTAGCCCGGCAGCTTCAACTTGTGCCACCTTGCTAGGTAGCGCCTGCCTGCTGCTGCTTGTTGCCTTGAGTGCAACGGGTTGGGGCTCATAGATGGGCATTGGGCCATTCAATGCATCATCAACGTATCTTGCTTCCTTGACCATCATACGCCCGCTCACAAACTTTCCGAGTATCTCCTCGGGCGTCATCTTTGTGTACCTAGGATTCTCACGGATTAATTTCACAAGATGAGGGTCAATGACAGTAAAAGACCTGAGCATAAGTCGGACGACGTCATGGTCCGTCCATCTCGTGATTCCATAGCTCCTGATCTTGTTGACCCGGGTCTTGAGCCTGTTGTACGTTTGCGTTGGCTCCTCTCCCCTGAACATGGCAAACCTTCCTAGCTCGCCTTCCACCAACTCCATTTTGGTGATCATGGTGGCGTCGTTCCCCTCATGCGAGATCTTGAGGGTGTCCCATATTTGCTTGGCATTGTCCAAGCCGCTCACCTTGTTGTATTCATCCCTGCACAACGATGCTAACAAAACAGTGGTAGCTTGTGTATTTTTGTGAATTTGTTCGTTAATAAAAACAGGGTTGTCTGTACTATCAAATTGCATTCCATTCTCAACTATCTCCCAAATACTAGGATGGAGAGAGAAAAGGTGATTACGCATTTTGTGACTCCAAAAAGCATAGTCCTCTCCATCAAAGTGTGGAGGTTTACCAAGAGGAATAGAAAGCAAATGGGCATTGGAATTATACGGAATACGAGAATAATCAAAAGAAAAGTTTGAGTTAACTGGTTTCTTTTTCTTGTCGTAGTCGTCGTCTCTTGGGGAAGAAGAAGACTCGTCGCTGTTGTAGTAGACGATCTTCTTAATGCGCCTCTTCTTCTTCCCGTCCTTCTTCTTATGACTTGAGCCAGAGTCAGTGGGCTTGTCGTCCCTCGGCTCGTTGAAGATGGACTCCTTGTCCTTATCATTGACCACCATCCCCTTTCCCTTAGGATCCATCTCTTCGGGCGATTAGTCCCTTTCGTGAAGAGAACGGTTCTGATACCAATTGAGAGCACCTAGAGGGGGGTGAATAGGTGATCCTGTAAAATTCAACAACTAATAGCCACAAAACTTGGTTAAGTGTTAGGATGGCTAAGTAGCGAGCTCTTGCGAACACACAAGTATCATTGAAAAAAATCACACAAGACTCACGAGTTTATCCCGTGGTTCGGCAAGTATAACACTTGCCTACCTCCACGTTGTGGCGTCCCAATAGACGAGGGTTGCACTCAACCCCTTTCAAGTGATCCAATGATCAACTTGAATAACATGGTGTTCTTCTTGCTTATCTCTTTTCCCGTTTGCGAGTAATCTCCACAAGTCGGAGTCTCTCGCCCTTACAACAAAGATCAAAGTGAAAGCACTAGAGTAAGGGTGGGAAGCAACACACACAAATCTGCCGCAATACGCACACACACAGCCAAGACTTGAGCTCAAATGAATCGCAACAAGTTCACCACTAGAACGGAGCTCAAATCACTAACAAAGTCAATCAAGTGCGCGGAGATGGAGTGTGGAAGACTTAGAATGCTCAAGGTATGCTTAGGTGCCTCCTCCATACGCCTAGGGGTCTCTTTTATAGCCCCAAGGCAGCTAGGAGCCGTTGGAGGCAGCTTTGGAAGGCAAATCTTGCCTTCTATCGGGTGGCGCACCAGACAGTCTGGTGCGCCACCGGACATTCCCTGTAGCTGTCCGATGCGCGATCTTCTTCCTTTTATGGCGCATCCGACCGTTGCAGATTTGCGGCAGTTGGCACACCGGACACTGTCCGGTGCACACTGGACAGTCCGGTGCCCCTTGTCGACCGTTGGCACACCCACGAGTTACGCGTGGATTGCACGGCCGACCGTTGGCGCAGTTGACCGTTGGCTCACCGGACAGTCCGGTGTCTCACCGGACAGTCCGGTGAATTTTAGCCGTACACCGTTGAACATTTCCTGAGAGCGATGACTTCGCCGCGGACGACTCACCGGACAGTCCGGTGTACCACCGGACAGTCCGGTGATTTATAGTCGTATGCCGCCGTCGAGTCCCGAGAGTGGACTGTTCACCAAGACTGGTCCTGGCGCACCGAACACTGTCCGGTGCACCACTGGACGATCCGGTGCACCCAGACCGAGCAGCAGTTAGCTGTACACAACCAACTCCTTTCTAATCCATCTTCTTTTGTTTCTAGCACTTAGACAAAATATGTTAGTACCCAAAACAATGTACTAAGTCTAGAAACGTACCTTGTAACTCGATTTGCACTTCTTGAATCTTTGGCACAAATTGACACTTAGAGCATTTGTGTTGGGCACTTAATCACCAAAACACTTTAAAAATGGCCCAAGGGCACATTTCCCTTTCAGAAATCAGCTTCCAATATAGATTCACATATCGTACATACAAAAAGAAAACATACACCAAATAAATAAACGTACACCATTACATGAATAAACATACACCATTAAATGAATAAACATATATCTGTTGGAGTCTTGTTCTCAAATGCTAAGAGTTAAGAACAAGGCAACATAAAAAGTGTTAAATGTTAAATTCCTTCGTCCTTATAAACATTATGCCCCTTCGGATATAATGAATTCTGGACAAAGGTTACGAAGGAAAAGACCTTCGTAAAATCGATAAATGGTAAAAAAGGGCACATATATGAACACAAGTAATGATACAAATATTATCATGAACTTATTTTTATTACCAAATTCATAAAGACAAATTAAAAATGTACCTTCAAATTGATGAAAAGTAAAGGTACAGACGTGATGCAAAAAGCGTATGCCGAGTCAGTGTGAACAGTACGGGAGTACTGTTCATCTATTTATAGGCACGGGACGCAGCCCGTGTAAAATTACATTGATGCCCTTTACATATATCAATAACTCTATAGCAATTCTTCGAGGTTTAATTTGGCTTTTCATCTTTAAGTCGGTTCCTCTTTTCTGCCGTCATGCCAAAGTTTTTCTGCACATAGCTTCGTGATCGTCTTATCCTTCGTCGTGGTCGCTTTCCGTTCCAGCCAAGCTTCGTCTTAACCATGCTTTTGTATTCCCGCAACTTGACTCCGAAGATACCTATTCACATGTTTAACTTGGAAAACATTGTCAAATCATGTTTTTGAGGACCTTCGGAAGCCGAAGGCCCCCAACAGTAGCCTTTCGCAATATTAATTTACTGTGATGATAGATTCATATTGTGACATGGACGAAGGCTTTAAGTCGAAGGTCCAAAAAAACACCTTCCCTTCTGCTAGAATAGCACGAGTCATTAACAAGCGGGACACTCCAGTTTTCAACGCACTAGCTGTATAAATAAGAGCTCAGCACTAGCCTATTTGGCACGCTCCCTTGCCACCTGCTTTTACTCACCCAACTTTTTAGCCTGCGCGCAACAGCACTTGCTTGGTTTTAAATTTTTAAGCTTCGGTTTCGAGTGCGCTTTGTCAGCTTTTGCAAAGATGTCTGAAGATAAGAAAGTTGTTGGTGCTTCAAAGCTAAGCCTTTCTGAGGAGATGTACCTGGGCTTTCTTGAATCAATGTCAAAGACTAATACAGAGAAGATTACCAGGGAGATTTTGGAGGGTTTATCTGAAGATACTGGTGACAGTGAAAGTTACGATGTGGATAGTGGCGGTGAAGATTCCGAAGATCGACCCTGGCGACCAAGTCATGCAGTTTTTGGTAAATCGAGTATTAAGGAAAATCATCTTGTCAATATGAGAGGCAGATACTTTCGGGACTTGTCTGTTGTGTGGGCTGACGAAGGAGAGAAGACTTGTCCGACTCCCGAGGAAAATGAGGTCGTGATATTCCGAAGCTTCTTAAAAGATGGGTTACGATTTCCCTTGAGCAGTTTTGTCGTGGAAGTACTGAAGACATTTGAAATCTACCTTCACCAACTTACCCCCGAAGCAATCATAAGGATGAACATCTTTGTGTGGGCCGTGAGGAGCCAAGGTTTGGAACCTAACGCAAAAAGCTTTTGTAACGTACACGAGCTATTGTATGAGACAAAACCTTGAGGCAAAGAGCAGTATCATAACAACTTTGGCTGCTACAGCTTCGGTGCTCGGTCTGGTTCAAGCTGCCCTGTGCCAACCTTTCGAAAGAAGTGGCCCGGCGACTGGATGACGGAATGGTTTTATGTAAAAAATGACTTGAAATCACGTGAAGATATCAAGGGTATCATTATGCGCCCTATCTGGCAATGCTTCGGCCTCCGGAAGCCGAAGGTGGAAATGAATGAAGCAGCCGAAGAATGCCAGAGAGCCTTCGGCGTTGTCTGCTCTTTTATTGGAACAAGGGATTTAGTCTAAGAACACATTGCTTTCAGAGTATGGCCACATGCGGAAAAGTGGGAAATGCCGGGGAGAACCATTAAAGAGACTGACGAAGGTGGACTAGTTAGGCTAAAATACACATTTAAGTACGGAGATAAGTTTGTTGAGCCAGATGATGACTGGTTAAAAAGTACTGAGGCCATAAGTGACGAATTGCTAGGGGTATACTCGAAGGCCGAAGATACTGCATTATGAGCGGCCTTCGGAGGCCGAAAGAAGAAGAGACTTAACCGAGTATTTGATGCAATTGGGTTTGTCTACCCCGACTACCATTACCTAGCGCGGGGCCAAAAAAGAAAGAATACTTCTTCTGCAAAAGAAATTGATTCAGCTGCTCCTAGCGAGCCAGCGCCGAAGAGAAAAAAGGTAAAGGTTCTCACACACCGGCCATGTTATATTGAACTGGCCATAGTGCCTGAGTTTATCGGTGAGACCTCTTCGGCCACCGAAGCTAGAGAACCAACTCCAGTGCCAAAAATCGAAGAAATGGCCGAAGTACCAGCAACAGAAAAAACAGAAGAACCGAGGACTGAAGAAACAAAAACATTAGAAATTTTAAGTCCTTCAACAAAAATTGAGGCAGCAAAAAGCCAAAAGGGTCTAGCAGCGACCCCGAAAAGAAAAAGGATGGTTAATGTGCTGGATGTATTGGAGACGATTAAATCTTCAAGCACAACTCCGAAGAAAATTGTTGAGACTTCCGAAGCGCATACTGAAGCCTTTGTCGCCGAAGCTTCAAAGCAGCAATCTAAAACTGAAGCTGGGCCTTCAGAGCCCACCAAGGTAAAATCCTTGAAAGCCGAAGAAGCAACAATGACAAAACCAATTTTGGTTGAAGAAACTGGCACTGCTGCCCCCGAAGCATCTTCCAAAGCCCTCGACTATATTGTACGACATGCTTCGGGAAAAAGATTATCTGAAGAAGAATTTTTTGAAGCTAATCACTATGCCCGAGAACTGAAGTATCCAAAAGGGGCCTTAGTATTCAATGGTACAGACGAAGATGACTTCTTATATTGTCTCCCAGATAACAAAGAATTATCTGTCTGCCGGGAGATGGCTAGAAGCATGGGGTTCCCGAAGCTTGAAGCTGGCCTCTGCGCCATGACGAAGAACGATCTTGCGGATAGCCTTGCATACAATAGTCTGAAGGTACAAAAATTGTGAATTTTGAAGTTTATGAATTTTGAATTAGTCTTTTGTTCTTATGTTAATCTATTCATTCTTTTGAATAGGGCTTAATACTCAGCAATGCCTTAAGGGCACAAAAGAATGTTGAAGATGAGAGCTGCACTATTGCTCTCAATAACCTTCGAACAGAGGTTATCAAGCTAAGAAACGAAGCCTTGGAAAAGGACAAAATTCTACTTACATTGGTGGATAAGATAAAGGAATACGAAGCTACTTCTAAAGCTCAGGCCGAAGCTCAGAAGCACGAAATTGAAGATCTTCTGAAACAATTAGCCCAAGCTAAAGAAGAACGCATACTTGAAGAAACGAAGCAAGAACTTAGCGATCAATGGGCAAATCATTTAGAAGGAACCGTTGAAGAGCTTCGTTCATCCAAGAAAAGGTGCTATGACAAATCTATAGATTGTGTTAAGAAAATGAAAGCTAGCTTCGCCAGCGTTCGCGTGTTCTTGAGCGAGGAAAACTTCACAAGGGGTAACCCCGAAGGCCCAATCGAATGGATTAATCACGAAGCTGATGCCTTTGAGGAAATTTTGAATAGCCGTGGAGACATATGTGCTTTTTCGGGTGCCAGGGGGATTGCTACTATTTTGGAGAGGAAAGGCTGCGAGCATGTGAAAACTTTAGCACAATTCGAAACTGCTTATCCTCCGAAGATATAAAAGACCCCTCGGCCGAAGCTAGCATGGTTGGTGGGAAATTTTTCACCGACATCTGGGTTAATGGTGGCCAGGAAATGGCCCAAGTGATTATTCAAAAAAGCGAAAAAGGTATCCATGATGCTAGAAAAGTAGCAGAGGCTGCTGAAGCGCAGAGCCCGAAGGGCAAATAGGTATTAACTAGTGGTTTTTTGTCTCTTTGTTGTAATTTTTTAATTTCGAACTTGTTGAGGGTTTGTAATAGTAATAAGTCCGTATCTACTCTTCCCTCAGAACCTGCTGAGTCATCTGCGGGCCCCGACACGAAGGGGGATGATGAAATTAGACAAATGGCCGAAGCTATCATGGATAAAGTTGTTGATCAGCTGCTAAATGAAGCTGCAGAAGTAGTTCTAAGGGAAGATTAAATGCTGCTGTAAAAACATTTAAAATATAATATTTGTTGAGAAACATATGTAATATATTAACTATTTATTGTTCTATTCTTTACGATGCATGAAACATCATATACATACTGTTTTTGAGCCTTCGGCGAAAAAACACCTTCCCTTCTTTTCATGCTTCGAAAATAATATCCATATCTTCATAAAAACATCCGATCTTCGTGAAATCAATAACCGATAAATCTTTTCATTTCGGAGTTTGACGAAGGTATGCTTCTTCAAAATTTACTTTTTCGTGCCTTGGCACTGTTTCTTCAAAACAATCTCCAAATATCAACATTGATCCCCTTCTTGCGTTATTGATGCAACATGATGCATGATGTTATGCTATGCAAATGATGTGATGATGTGATGTTATGCAAAATGATATTTGCCGAAGGTCGACATTTATTTTTCACTACAAGCCTCCCTTAGGAGCTTCTTCGCCTTTTACTTCAGTGGAATCAGCGTTTATTTTTCGCTGTAAGCCTCCCTTAGGAGCTTCTTCGCCTTTTACTTTCAGCGGAATCAGCGTTTATTTTTCGCTGTAAGCCTCCCTTAGGAGCTTCTTCACCTTTTCCTTTCAGTGGAATCAGCGTTTATTTTTTGCTGTAAGCTCTGCATTCCCTTCGGAATGACTTTTGAGCAGAAAACTTACACTACGCTCCCTTAGGAACGACTTTTTACTACTTCGAAGAAGTTGCACTGCGTTCCTTAGAACAAGTTTTTGATAATTCGAAGGTTCTCCGTGCCACCATAAATTTTCGGCAACTCAAGCCTATGGAGAAGATATATTCTCATTATGATAATAAGCGAAACTGTTACAAGAAATTGAAAAAAAAAACGATAAAAGACACTTAAACTTCCCATAATTGTTCCTTACTAAAAAGAAAGTAAAACTGAATGCAAAAATGCGAAAAGCTGCTATCGAGGTAGGATATTTTGTCAGTAAATGTGCTTCGACTCTGGCACAGTGCTATTGACTGTGCGAGCTTCGGACTCCTCTCTGAAGTCCTGCTAGGGGTGAGAGTGCTGACTCCCTTCTGGCTGCGGACCTCGTTGAATTGGTGGTGGCGGTGGAAGCTGTTGCCAAGATGCTTGGGGTTGACTTGCCGAAGCAACGGAGGCTGCAGGGTGATTGCCTACATATTCTGGAATGTAAGGCGAATGGTACGAAGCAGTATGCATAACCTGCTTCGGCTCGCTCTATTGCGCTGCAGCTTCTGCTAGCTCCTTTTGCTTCTGGATGGTAACATGGCACATCCTGGTGGTATGGCCCTTGCCTTCACCACAGAATAGGCAGTAAATTTTTCTTGGTTGATCTCCAAATCTTCCCCCGAAGCCCCTGGCGCCTCTGCCCCTTGGCGCTGGCGGCCGGAAAGAGCTTTGTTGTTGCCCCGAAGCTTGCGAGGAGCACAGTGGCCTTTGCTGTTGACTCCCTTTGTCATCGCTTTGAGTAGAATTGTGATTTGACCTGACGTGCCTTGGATGGAATCTTCCTCCGAAGCCCCTGGTCATTTCAGAGAACCTGAAAGCTTCCTCCCTTCTTTGGCGAAAATCATTGTCAGCTCGAATATACTCGTCCATCTTTTGGAGCAGCTTCTCCAAAGTTTGAGGAGGCTTCCTGGCAAAGTACTGAGCTGAAGGTCCTGGTCGAAGCCCCTTGATCATGGCCTCAATGACAATTTCATTGGGCACTGTTGGTGCCTGTGCCCTCAGACGCAGGAACCTTCGGACGTATGCCTGAAGGTATTCTTCATGATCCTGGGTGCACTGGAATAAAGCTTGAGCAGTGACTGGCTTCGTCTGAAACCCTTGGAAGCTGGTTATCAACATATCCTTCAGCTTTTGCCATGAGGTGATTGTCCCTGGCCTAAGAGAGGAGTACCAGGTTTGTACAACACTCCTGACAGCCATGACGAAAGACTTTGCCATGACCGCCATGTTGCCACCATACGAAGATATGGTTGCCTCATAGCTCATCAAGAATTGCTTCGGGTCTGAATGATCATCGTACATGGGGAGCTAGGGTGGCTTGTAAGACTGTGGCCAAGGAGTAGCCTGCAGTTCTGTTGACAGGGGAGAAGTATCATCAAAAGCAAAATTTCCATGATGGAAATCTTCATACCAGTCGCCCTCGTTGTAGAAGCCCTCTTGATGAAGTTCTTTGCGCGGGGGCCTTTGGTTCTGGTCATCTTGAGCAAGATGTCGAAGCTCTTCAGAGGCTTCGTCTATCTGTCTTTGAAGATCAGCTAGACGAGCCATCTTCTCCTTCTTCCGTTGGACCTGTAGATGGAGCATCTCCAAATTTTGGATTTCTTGATCCAAGTCGTCCTCTGGAGGCGTTGGACTCGTGGCCTTCCTCTTTTGGCTTCGGGCCTCCCTAAGAGAAACGACATCCTGATTGGGGTCCAGCGGCTGCAGAGTGGCAGCCCCTGTCGCTGAAGCTTTTTCGGTGGCATGACGAAGGTGATGCTTGCCGAAGGTGCTCAAAACTCAAAAAATGGACGTGAGTACACCGGAGGTGGGCGCCAATGTTGGAGACTTGTTCTCAAATGCTAAGAGTTAAGAACAAGGCAACATAAAAAGTGTTAAATGTTAAATTCCTTCGTCCTTATAAACATTATGCCCCTTCGGATATAATGAATTCTGGATGAAGGTTACGAAGGAAAAGACCTTCGTAAAATCGATAAATGGTAAAAAAGGGCACATATATGAACACAAGTAATGATACAAATATTATCATCAACTTATTTTTATTACCAAATTCATAAAGACAAATTAAAAATGTACCTTCAAATTGATGAAAAGTAAAGGTACAGACGTGATGCAAAAAGCGTATGCCGAGTCAGCATGAACAGTACGGGAGTACTGTTCATCTATTTATAGGCACGGGACACAGCCCGTGTAAAATTACATTGATGCCCTTTACATATATCAATAACTCTATAGCAATTCTTCGAGGTTTAATTTGGCTTTTCATCTTTAAGTCGGTTCCTCTTTTCTGCCGTCATGACGAAGCTTTTCTGCACATAGCTTCGTGATCGTCTTATCCTTTGACGTGGTCGCTTTCCGTTCCAGCCAAGCTTCGTCTTAACCATGCTCTTGTATTCCCGCAACTTGACTCCGAAGATACCTGTTCTCATGTTTCACTTGGAAAACATTGTCAAATCATGTTTTTGAGGACCTTCGGAAGCCGAAGGCCCCCAACAATACCGAACGAACTATACCTATAAAAAGAAAAAGTCTAGAATAAAACCTAATTTGTAACCCTAGTATATGTCTACTCTTATTAACATCCATCTCATTCGCTACATCATAAAATATTAATTCTATTTTGGGTAGTCACTATTGAAAGCTATATGGCAATTCGACTATGGAAGTACTTAATATAACATAACTTGAATGTAGTGATTTAACCAATTCTACGGAAATAGATTAATTATTAATTAATTATTTCTACCATGAACATGGGTCTTATTTTAGTTTTATCTTTTCTTTATGAAAGAAAATGACATCATGTTATCTAGAGGCCAAATAATTTTATTATTGAGGGGATTAAATTAAACCACAGATTTATCTATACTATTTGAATTATCATGGACACGGGTACTACTTATATTATCTCAGTGTTAATAGAGACTCTATTGTTTGTTTAGTAGATCTAAATTAAGTATATGAACCAATGATTACATACATCTCGACTAAACTCTAAATTTATTATAAACAAGATTAACTGTGAAATTACTCTCTAGTATTTTGTCACTCATATGTGGTCTACCAAATCTTGTCATTCTTCATTGTAAACATAATTTCTAAAATAACTGTAAACAAATTAATATTCCCAATGTGACAGGTAACAAGACATCAGTCCATCACATACACTTAAAATCAATCGTTTAACATCCACATCATCTCCAAATCACAGTATATACAAATTAAGACAAATAGTTACAGAAATCATGAACCAAATCAAACATGATTTTGAAAATTTAACAAAAATTCATGTTGTCTTCAACCTTGCTCATGGGTTCGTATGCAGGGACGAATCGAAGAATGGGAAGGGTTGACATGGGGCAGGGCGCGACCGGGGAAGAGCTTCGACGAGCCCAGACAGCGATGACAGCACAAAGCGGGTCCGACGGTGTTGGAGAGGGAGAGGAGACCATGGGTCAAGCTCGAGTGCAAGGGGGTCGGTCCAAGGAGCTTGGGTTGGGTTTTATAGAGGAGAGAAGAGAGGAGGGCTTCGGGGGAGAGGAGAGACGGCGGCCGACGCCATTAGCGCCATTAATGGCGCGACCAAGGTGGAGAGGGAGTGGGGGAAGGGGAAGAGAGAGACGCGGGGTGACGAGGCAGCGCGGGTGCACCAATCAGATGAGATGGCACATGAGAACAATGGTAATGACCATTCACAAAATATGGTCGAAGATGACTGGAAGCTTATTAGGCGAGTGGCAAGCACTATGGGTCGTTCAAGGAATCGTGGAGATATTAATACTATTGAAGAGCAAAGCCACAACGAGACATCGCAACTATGGTACCTCAAAGAAATCATGGATCACCTGAAAATTATTTGAGCTTTGTAATCATACTTTGCATATTTTATTAGGTGGGCAAAGAAGTAATATTATATTCTATGATGAGATTAGAAGTTCTTGTTGCGATAGCAAATATTATCTCAAGCGACCCAACCACCAAGGTGGGAGATGTTCCTCTTGGAAGGGAGTTTGCACAAGTTTTTGTGACTCGCGAGCTAAAAAGGGAAACTACTCTACCACCACCATACATAGGTGTAGAGAGTATGTGGGATGCCCTTTTTATGCCTGTTGCATGGCCAATGAAAAAGAAAATTCTACAATATTGTATTTTATTTATGTAATTAATGGAACTAGCTTCTAATGTTTTGTATTTTTAGATGAGTCGTAACAAAAAATCAGCATTGACTAAAGGTTCTGCAGTAGCAGGTAAATATTTTCTTCCCACCATATATAGTTGTGTATGAGTGTGGAGAATAATTTCTTTGCAAACTATGCAACACTTTTCCCTTCATTTTCAATCCTTTTCCCTCCAGTTTCCCTTCATTTTCACTCATTTTCAGCACTTTTCCCTTCATTTCTCTTAATTTTAAGCCGACAGTTCCTTATATTTGAAACTTTAAATACACATGAACACTCCATAAATTTGCAGCCAGCATTTTCCCTACAGAAATTTAAGCATACATGTAATACATGTCATATATACTCTTCATGAAACCAAAGCTGTCATACAGAAATTTAAGCATTTTCCGTAGAGAAGGAACTGCTGATGCCTGATCTACTATACAACAACACTACTCTTTCATAAAAGTTCCCATGAAAGAGTTCCTTGCTGTTTTGTTCCTTGATCCCTGATCTACTATACAGAAACCACTCCCAGAGCAATTTCGCTAGCTCAGTTCATAGCAGTTCAGTTGGCCCACAATTGCATGTTCCCTTCATTTTCTAATGGCTCAAAGCAGATTGGCTCCAATCTCTTTCTTTTCCTTGATGTTTGTTGTGACTAAATCATAGTGGATCGATTAACATCTGGAACTTTGCTAATTAACTATATCTGTATTTTATTATTTGCTTACTCTTGCACAATGGTTTGTTTCTCTGTAGATGTCATTTCATACTACATAACCATCAGCTAGCAGTACCTAATATTTAAAACTTTCAATGTAGAATAGTTTGGTCCAATCGATGATTGATAAAAAGGTCGACATCAATTATCAGACAACTTTGGTTATTTTCATGTATGAGTAACAATATTGGATACATTATTAGTCTGTCTTAGGTAGGAAGAGATCCTGTGAGCTTGGCATCTGCACCATCAGTTATTGCTTTTGTCCTCGAGTTTAGGTAAATTTGCTTCTGTCTGAAGGCCTGTCCTCGGGCCTAAGTAAAATTGAACCACTCTTGGTGAAAATGCAATGTCCATTCTGATTTGGGAAAAAGAGTGGCTATTATAGAAAGCATGTCACATTTTCTAGTAATATGCTTCATGAATCTAGCTTTTTCTCTATCAAAACCGATGGTTTCATATCTGTTGTAGGAAGAGGTGCTGGAAGCACATAGGATTGGAGTTGATGCTCGACGTGTGTGAAAAAATGATTAGTCGCATGCATAGTGGTCGTTGGTAACACCCAGCTGATGGAGATATTTTAGTTTGCTAGATGAATAATCTTGAGACTTTTGCATGTAATAGAACTGAAAGGTCACTTCGAAATTAAGGAAACATGTATGCTACTTATATTTTATACGTTTATCAGACAAATCGTGTTCTAAACAAATATGTGGGAATCCAAAGTCATGGATCTCTCTTTTAGTAATTAAATTTCATATATTCTGAGCTACATATTATTCAAGTTTTCCTATAATGTGTATTGTAACCAATTTGTTAACTGTTTCATTAGAATATATATGTATGCATGTATTATTATTTTTTAAATGAATATAGTGTTTTAGCGACACACTTGTTGTCAATAGAACAATTATGTTGGCACAAATATGTGCGACGGCAAAGGAATGGCTATCGACAATAACAAACACATTGCCGGCAGTTGGTTAGTCAGTAGAGCTATGTCTGTCGGCAAAGATTATTGCTAACAAGACTTTAGGCGACACACATTGTCTGTTGGCAAAACTCATTACCATCAGACTATGTGACACTACTTAGGTGTATTACCATCAGGCAGTATGCGGGCAATAATGTTTCACGGTGTAGTGATGTTACCTATTTGCCAAGGGGACTAGAATTCCCATTCATCTCCACCGAGGAGATGAGGCAGGGTAGCACTAGAAGGCCTATCCAAAGTTCCACTATTTGACAAAACTAACTACGGATTCAGGAAGAAGGAAGGATAGGAATCCCTCGTCCGAAAAGCTATTAAAGACAGTTCGACCCCAGGACCTCCCTATACTCTGCAGCGACACACTCCCCGCTTGCCCCTTTCGAGTAAGGTAATATCTCCCTGGCTTTCCTAATTACATGGCCAAGGGAATCCCATTCCACATTTGTGGTAGTACTATTATCTCAGGTTAAGCTCCATGTTCCATTTAACACAATAATCTTATCATGAACAATATATAATCTAACAATAAGGACAAAGCATGATCATATGTCTTATAGAGCATTAATCCAAAAAAAAGGTAGAGCAATACCAAGACTACTCAATGATTTGTTTGTTTGCAAGGTATATGGTGAACAAAACTAGGTAACCTGTTAAGTCCCGTCAAATTAACCTAATAGTGCCACTATGATTAACGGAATCATTATTAGGTAAAGAAGGTGATCAAGGACACACCTTGCCTTTTTAGTGCAACTCCAGGTGCTTCTCCAATTGCTTCAGGTGTCTCACAACCTTGCTTCTATCGTAGAAATACTTATAGATAGGCAAAGAATACGTGAAAATAACATTACACCAAAGATAGAAACAAACCACATAATAATATTCTATGCGTCGCTATGAGAGCGTAGGTTTGAGAACCAATAAAATCAGAGTAAAAACGATGAAGATATGAATTTTCCAAGCTTTAGAATTATTTTTATACTAAGAATCATTTTCTATATTTATTTTATATCTTATGGACAGCGGACACAATTTCCATAGAATACAGGGTCTAAAATGCAAGAAAAAGGAGCGATTTGTGATGATTTTATAACTAGCATGAATGAACGGATCCTCGCAATCACTACACCAATGCTTCATTGATTATCACCCGTGACACATGAGTGACCTCACCATGAAGTCTTATCCCTACAAGCGCAATCAAGAACACAAGCAAGAACTAGAAGAACACGATCAAAACTATATTGATCATCAGGTGGGGTCTCCCAAACCAATGAACGGTGAAACTGTTCGATGACCGATATGATCTAAGCAAAACCCAAACCCAAATGTGGTGGTGGCTGCTAATAAAATAGAGGTTAGGGGCATACGTGACCCCTGGTCGCACCCCTAATGAGCTCCAATACCAAAATGGAATCTGAATGCTGACTTGTTTCAACGATTCATGTTGATTCCGAATGAATTTTAAGTTGGTTTCTATTGGGTTGGAAAGCTTATCTCCGTAGCTTTCAATCAATATAAAGCCCAAACAAATCAGAGTTCGGATGCATCCTAGGCATCTGTTTTACTGGAGACTGGTCCTAGACTCTAAGGTTGAGACGAAGTTGAGTTGGACTTGCTTTCTCTTGTTGTGAACGTCCTAGCTTATCCTACTTGACATCTTGGCCTTTCCCAAGTCCTTGTTGATCCTCTCCAAGGTTCCTAATTATCAAAACATCCATGTCACGAAGCGTAAGCTCTAAAACACAATTGACTAGATTAGAACGAACCATGAGATTTAGCTGTCGTGCACGTGCTTGTGTTGTCGGTCCATGCATTGTTTTTATGGGAGTGATGTACTCATCATCCTCCCCCACTTGAATTGGAGTCATCCTTGACTCAGGCCATGGCAAAGGGGGTGGCCGAGCAACCCTAGGATGTACAAGGCCTTTAAGCCCAAAAATAGGCGTCTCTGATTTCTAGCAAGTCCTGAATGCCATATTGTTACGTCATTTAGATCAAATCCGAGCATATTTTCACGTGGGACTAGTTGGGTTAGAAAGCTTATCTCCTTAGCTTTCCAATGGAATCTAGAACATCGAAAATAGAGTTCGTATGTGGCTAGGGCGTCCATTTTTATGAGACCCACTCCTAAAGTCCAAACCAAATCCGCGAATAAACTTGACTTCGACTCCCCTTGAGTTTGGGACTCTATGACTGATTGTGCTTTGAGCATATAGTTAACATCCATGTACTCATCATTCTCCCCTTCTTGGTTTTGAGTCATCCTCGACCCAATTTAGTTGGTTCCTGCATCAGGTGTTGTTGTAGGTCTTGACATCATCCAAACTTTCTCCCCTTCTTGAAGTTGACCCTATTGTTGCAATACATACAAAGAAGGACAAGTGGAACTAGACATGATGTGGTTCGCTTTAACACAACCCTCTAGTATTGTTTCATGACAAAGGGAAAATTCATATTTGAACAAATATAATGTTGGGGGCATACTTCGTCGCCGAAGATCCTGAAAGAGGAGATACCTTCGGCAGATCCTCTCAAAAGCAGCGCCGAAGCCACCATCCATGGAGCTTCGGCACAGTAACATGTCCCAAGACAAAGTATCGCACTGACTTAAAGATAAAATGACCAATTAGTCCATGAGAGCCTGTGTCATAGTTGTAATCTTTTGTAAAGGACATGAATGTAAAATCTCACAGGCTGCGCCCTGTGCCTATAAATAGGTGAACAGTACCCCCGTACTGTTCACGCTGATTTGTATTTGCTCGCACATCACACTTGAATCTTTGCCTTCTGTCGAGCCGAAGGTATAAATGTAATTCGATATTGTTTATGTCGATTCATAATGATATGATTTAAGGATATTAATGATGCTATATAATTATTTATGATATTTCACATGTTTTACATGCTTCTTCCTTCATTAATATATGTTAAAATATCGAAGGTATGTCCTTCATGCCCTTCGTCTGAAGATCTTTATATCCTAAAAGATATAAGGCTTCAAAGGACGAAGGGTTCTAACTGTTAACCTTTTTACGTTGCCTTGTTCTTAATTCATAGCATTTGAGAACAAGTCCCCAACATTGGCGCCCACCTTCGGTGAACTCACTTCCACTGATTCAGCTGATGGCTTCGTCCAACAAGCAAGCTGAAGCTGCTTCGGCTACAAAGCTAGTGCTCCCGATAATAGGCGGTTCATGCTAAGAGCCAGCCAACAAGAAGCAGAAGAAGGAGGCTCAGAGAAGAGTACAACATGTTGGGGTGCAGGGACCCTTCATCAAGACAAAATGGTCCCACATCCCAATCACCTTCTCCTAGGAGGACCTTCATCTCAAGGATTATCCTCATAATGATGCTATGGTCATATCTTGTGTCATCCTGGGATTTTTGGTCCACAATGTGTTGGTTGATATAGGCAGTGCAGCTGACATCATATTTGCTAAGGCCTTCAGACAGACGCAAGAGCCAGAGGACAAGATTCATGATGCTACACACCCTCTTTGTGGCTTCGGAGGAAGGCAGATTGTACCACATGGAAAGATCACAATGCCAGTGACCTTCGGATTTGTCCACAATACAAGGACTGAGCAGGTTGTGTTTGATATTGTTGACAAGGAATATCCCTACAATGCAATCATTGGTCGAGGGACACTTAATGCTTTCGAAGCAATTCTTCATCTAGCATATCTATGCATGAAGATACTTTCAGAGCAAGGGCCTATTGCTATTCATGGAAGTCAGGAAGCTGCCAGAAAGGCTGAGGGAAATTGGACAGACTCAAAATCCATCCATAATATAGATGGATCTGAAGCTTGTGAGCAGTACAAATTCAGAAGAGAGAAGGCTGCTTCGGCTGATCAGCCGAAGCCCATGCTTCTGTGTGAGGACATAGCTGAGCAGAAGGTATTGCTGGGGTCCCAATTATCTGAAGAGCAGGAGAAAACTTTGATAAGGTTTTTATTCAACAACAAAGATGTTTTTGCATGGTCAGCTAACGATCTCTGTGGTGTCAATAGAGATGTCATTGAACATTCACTCAATGTCGATCCATCCTTCAGGCCCAGAAAGTAAATGCTTCAGAAGATGTCTAATGATAAAGCTGAAGGAACTCGGAATGAAGTGAAAAGACTTCTCAGTGCTAGTGTCATCAGAGAAGTAAAATATCCAGAGTGGCTAGCCAATACTGTTATGGTGAAGAGGGCCAATGGAAAATGGAGAATGTGTATTGATTTCACGGACCTCAACAAGGCCTGTCCGAAGGACGAATTCCCATTACCAAGGATAGACTCTCTTGTGGATGCAGCAGCTTCATCAGAACTTATGAGTCTTCTGGATTGCTACTCAGGATATCATCAAATATGGATGAAGAAGGAGGATGAGCTGAAGACCAGCTTCATAACCCCCAGTGGAACCTATTGCTATCTTCGGATGCCTGAGGGGCTCAAAAATGCTGGAGGCAGTTTCAGCAGGATGACGGCCAAAGTCCTTCATTCCCAAATAGGCAGAAATGTGCTAACATATGTCGATGATATCATAGTAAAAAGCAGGAAGCAAGAAAATCATATCACCGATCTGCAAGAAACATTTGCTAATTTCAGACAAGCTGGCCTGAAATTAAATCCTAAAAAGTGTGTCTTTGGAGTGAAGAAAGGCAAATTTCTTGGTTGTCTGGTTTCAACGAAGGGGATTGAAGCTAACCTAAGCAAGATTGAAGCTATCCTTCGAATTGAACCACCGAGCACAAAGAAGGGGGCTCAACGGTTGGCAGGAAGATTGGCTTCATTGAATAGATTTATATCTAGGTCAGCAGAAAGAAACTTGCCATTCTTTGAAATACTAAAGTCAGCCGAAGTCTTTCAATGGGGCCCAGCTCAACAGAAAGCCTTTGAAGAGCTGAAGCAATACTTGATTGATATCACAACATTAACTCCACCTGCACTAGGGGCTCCGTTACTATTGTATGTGGCAGCTTCGCACTCTGCAGTAAGTGCGGCGCTTGTGCTGGAAAAATTCGATGGACAAATCAAAAAGCAAGCCCCAGTATACTTTGTCTCCGAAGTTCTAAGCTTATCAAAGAAAAATTATACAGAATTGGAGAAGGTGTTGTATGCTGTCTTAATGGCCTCCAGGAAGCTTCGGCATTATTTTCAAGCATTCCATATAATTGTTCCTTCGTCACAGCCTCTGAAGGACATCATGAGGAACAGAGAAGCCACTGGAAGGATTGGAAAGTGGGCTGCGGAACTCAACGAATTCAGCATTGATTATGTGCATCGATCCTCGATTCAGTCCCAAGCGCTAGCAGACTTCGTCGCTGACTGGACGCCAGGGGCTCAAGAAGAAGAAGCAAATAAAGATGTCGAAGCTTGGACGGTGTTCTGCGACGGTTCTTGGGGAACCTTCGGGGCAGGTGCGACTGTTGTTTTAGTTGCACCTTCCAAAGTCAGAACATGCTATGCAGTAAAGCTTGACTTTAACTGCACAAATAATATTGCTGAATACGAAGCTTTGCTTTTGGGGCTTCGAAAGTTAAGGGCAATGGGGATAAGAAGGGCGGTCCTTAAAACCGACTCTCAAGTTATTTTTGGACATGTCGACAAGAGTTGCAAAGCAAGAGATCCGAAGCTTGAGAAATACCTAGATACAGTTCGAAGGCTTGAGGCTTCATTCGAAGGGTTTTCTGTTAAGAATATTCCACGAGGAGAAAACGAGCATGCTGATCTGTTAGCCAAGTCAGCGGCACAAGGGCTACCTCTACCTTCGGAAGTATTTTTTGAAACAATAAGAGCACCTTCGGTGGAACTCCTCGAAAGAGCAGTGCTCACTATATCTCCTGTTCATAGTGAAGGTTGGAGGACTAAGATTATATCTTTCCTCCAAGGTAATTGCCTTGAAATTCCCCTCTTTCGGTAAGCATCCAGTATGGAGGCAAGAACAAGACCATATGTAATAATAGGAGGGGAGTTATACAAGCATGGAGTCTGCTCTCCACTTCTTAAGTGTTTATCTAGAGCCGAAGGTATAGAGCTGATGAAGGAGATACATGCAGAATTGTGTGGATCTAACATTGGGTCTAGGCCTTTGCTGGGAAAAGTTTTTCGACAAGGATTTTACTGGCCGAAGGCAGCTTCAGATGCAGCAGAGCTAGTTCAAAAGTGTGAAGGCTGTCAAAAATGTGCCAGAGACCAGAAGCAACCTTCATCTCTTACTCAATTAATACAACCCACTTGGCCATTGCAAAGGTGGGGTCTTGATTTGGTAGGCCCGCTTCCACCAGCACAAGGCAATTTTAAATATGTTGTGGTGGCGGTAGAATATTTTTCTAAGTGGATCGAGGCAAAGCCGTTGGCTACAATAACTTCGGTGACAGTCCAGAAGTTTTTCTGGCAAAATATTGTCTATCGTTTCGGTGTGTCGAGGGCTATCACAATAGACAATGGAACACAATTTGATGCTGAAGCTTTCAAGGAATTCTATGATCGGATTGGCATCAAGATCCATTTTGCATCGGTCAGACATCCAGAGATAAACAGACTTGTCGAAAGAGCAAATGGTATCATAATGATGGGAATAATGAAGTTAATCTTCAATCCGCCCATAGGAAAATGGCCAGATGAGTTGATTAAAGTGGTGTGGAGCCACAACACAACAATATCAAGGTCAACTGGTTTTACGCCATTCAAGTTATTGTTTGGTGACGAAGCAATAACTCCGGAAGAAGCTAAGGCAGGGTCAATTAGAACAGCAGCTTCGGCAGAGGACGAAGCTCATTATTCTGTGGCAAAAGATGCTATTGAAGGAACTAGGCTTCAGGCTGTGGAGAACATCAATAAATATCAAGCAGAAACAATAAAATGGCGTGACAGAAAGGTTTGGCTAAAAAACATTAAGCCAGGTCATCTGGTGCTTCGGAGAGTGACCAATCTAGACACAGTAAGCAAGTTACATCTGAAGTGGGAAGGACCCTTTCTCATGGTATCTTCGTCAAGACCCGGTTCTTACAGATTGAAGGATATGGATGGCAACGACATTCCTAGATCTTGGAATGCGGACGAGCTTCGACGATACTATGTGTAATTTGATGCAATCTTTTTCATTTTTCCTATGGTACCCTTTTCCTTTCCAAAGGGGGAGAAAGGTTTTTAATGGGGCCATAATTTGTAATCTTTCTTTTTCTTATTTAGCTCCATGAGAGCAAAATCCCCCAAATATGTAAATGTAAATTCTGGGCATGCACCTTCGAGTGTAGAGAGAAAAAAAAGGAAAAAGCAGAGAGAAGCTTGAAAGTCGTCCCTAAGAGGATGCAGAGCATGACGAAGCTACAAAAAGTCGTTCCTAAGGGAGCGTAGCGTAAGTTTTCTGCTCAAAAGTCGTTCCTAAGGGAATGCAGAGCTAAATACCGCCGAAATATAAGGCGCAGCGCGAAAAGTCAACGAGAATACCGCCGAAATATAAGGCGAAGCGCAAAAAGTCAACGCGAATACTGCCGAAATATAAGGCGAAGAGCGAAAAGTCAACGCGAATACCGCCGAAATAGAAGGTGAAGAAGTTCAAAAGACGTTCCTAAGGGGATGCAGAACTTACACCGAAAAATAAGCGGTGCAGCCGAAAAATAAACGGCAAAGAGATTTCAGTTATTCCTAAGGGAATGAAGGATGGGGATGAAGCTTCAGATATGTGTGTTTGGGCATTCATTTGCATGAAACATTACATCATACATTGCATTCATAAACATTCATTTAGACATACATAGGATCATCATCATCATATCATACAGATATAGACAGATGCTTCAGGTCTAAGCATACAGCTTCAAGAAGCAGATTCGTGCTTTGTTGTGTACGAAAAGAAGGGAAGGTGTTTTTCGCCTTCTGCTCAAAAATACAGGTTTCGACCACATCAAAGCATTTCATACATCGATGGAAAGGTAAAAATATATTACAAGGTATGGACAAATTTATAGAGTACAATCTGATTCTTAAGTTACAATATTCTTTACAAAGGTTAATACAAAAGTTTCCTTAGAATTTTTGCACAGCTAGGCACTCTAGCTTCGTCTTCATTTGCTGAGCTTCGGATTACCAGCTAGGCTTCGGCTCTGTGTTCTTCGGCTTTGTCATCCTGTACATATCAAAGCATTATAAGGGAAATTCAAGTTTCAAGGAAAAGGTAAGAACAAGGTATGATTTTACCGGTTTGAGATGACTCCAGGCTTTGTCACCAACTAGGCTCCGCCCACCCATCGTCCATATTTGTTTTATAAATCTGTTCCCTATGCTTCGAGCTAGACTGGGGATATCAATCAGATCTACTGGTGATAAGCTGAAATTTGGTCTATTAAGAATTTTTCCATGCGCGCAACCAGACTTCATGAAGGCAACAGCTGTGCCCTTAGAAGCTAGCAGGGCACAGAAATCACCGTGACCTGCTATAACTTCATCAAGAGCATCAACTTCGCCTTCAATGTGTTCGAAGGTTCCCGGCAGGTCTTCAACTGAAGGATTAAATTCTTCAGAGCTGGCTCCAACTGAGTTGAAGATCTGCCTTAGCCACTGCACGCATCGGTTGCTGAACTCCAGACATTTATCTTGAAGCTCTTTCAATGATTTTTGCAAATTTGAACTTTTTTCGGCCTCAGCCGCAAGCTTTTTATCAAATTTCTGTTTTTCTTGTTCGAAACTCTTTGATTTTGAGAGAAGCTCTTTATCCAACTTTGCAATTTTAGCCTCAGCTTCTGCCAGTAAACCTTCCATTGTCTGAAGTTCAAAATCTTTCTTTTCAAGAGTAGCTGTTTGATCTTTTATTTTGCTCTCTAACCCTTCAATTATAACTTCGTGTTTTTTATCCTCAAGATCCTGTTGCATCCTCAAAGCTTTGCTTAATAACGTACTCTGTATAGAAGCAACCTTCGTTAGAAAAGACCTTTGATGTTAAAAACAATGCAAACTCAAAGAAAATTTTTTACCTTGAAGTTAGAATAGAACAAACTACCGACGATATGCTGTCGTCGGTAGCGGCTAATATCGGTCTCAAGCTTCGGGAAGCCAATACTCTTCGATAGAGCACCGATAACTTTTGCTCCGGTTTGGTCTCGGAGGCAACCCAGGCTTTCGTCATCAATACTGCCGAAGAGTAGTGCTCCTGGCTGGTACCGCAGGAGATGGCGTAGTCTTTCAATTCCTCTTTCTCGGCCTTTGTTAATTCTTGACCAATTAAGCTTTGAAAGTTGAAACTTTCTCCTTCTGAAGCATCTTCGGCGATTTCCCACTCTTTCCCAGGCACTGTGGCCATGGTTTCTTCGGCGGCTGTGCCAGCCTCTTCTGTGGCTATGTCCAGAAGTATTTTATCAATATCAGAGAGTGTAGTTTCTAAGTTTGCACCTTCGACAGTTCCAGCTTCAGCAAGTGCAGCTTCGATAGCTACAACGCTCTCAACAGCTGGTGTTTTTGGCACCGAAGCTGGTGGTGGTGTTTCTTCAATGGCCTCTGTCATAGTAATAATTCTTCGTTTTTTCGGCCCAGCAAACTTCTTCGTTGCTGAAGGCTCCTCCTTCTTCTGAAAAAGCTTCGTCAGATGCGGCCCCAGTGGACTTAGCTTGATGGGCAAGGATTTAGTAATTACCTTTAGAATTTCTTCTACGTCGGCAGCAGAAGGTGTTGAGGCAGTCTCTTCTTCCTTATCAGCTACCTTTTGCTTCAGGATCGTAGCTTTCCTCTTCTTCAGGGCGATTGCCTTCGGCTCAGGGCGCAGTCTTCTCCTCTTTAGTTTTTCTTCATCTTCTTTTACCATTCTAGTGGCCTGCCTGCCCACAACACTGACAACTCTTTTTCTTTTTTGCCCTTCGGTGCCCTTACTCAATCGCTCGTAGTCTGGATATTCAAAATTCAGAGCATCCATTACCCAATTTAATCTTCGCTTCGGTCGGGTGCCAAAGGCTGCGGTCATCAACTGATCTTCTTTTCTCGTGTAATTGCCCAAAATCTCATTGCACATAACCTCAATTGTCTCCAACCACTCTTGGCAGGGTTCTTTGAAGTATTTCTTGAACTTGAAATGATATGGTAGCCAAACAAGTTCCTTCTTTTTCTTTTCCCCTTTCAGCTTCGGCATGTCCCATTCTTTCAAAGTTGGGAATACTCTATAAGCTAAGAATTCTTGTACCAAATCCCTAGTACCAATATGCTCTGAAACAACTCGAAATTCGCCCAAAGAAATTTGACATGGTCCCCCCGGTGTCATGTCACACTGGGGCCTAGTTTCTCCGAAGATTAAGTCTAATGGGCTCTGAACCAGCTTCTCCTTTTTCTCATCAACCTTAACATAAAACCACTCAGCCTTCTAGCCAGTTGGCCATTTGGTACGGTAGCTAATAACTGGAGACTTTGCATCTTTGCGATAAGCAAAATTGTAGCACCCGAAGTTTTCATGCAGCCCATCTTCTCTAGCTTTTGTCTGATAATGAAGCTCATGTACCCGGCAGAAGCCTTCGGCAAGTGGTTCCGCCCCCTAACTTCGAAGAGCCCAAATATAGACGCTAAGCCTAACGATGGCGTTAGGAGTCAACTGATGAAGATAAATCCCGAAGTTCTCCAAAACATCCGCAATCATTTCATGCCAAGGAAATCTCAATCTTGCTTTAAAGAAGCTTTTAAAAACTACCACCTCATCCTTTTCTGGCTTTGGGGTGATCTCCTCTCCGCCAAAACGAATCAACTTCTTCTTGGCTTCACTGAAATAGCCTAGCTTTGACAATTTTGGCATATCATCCTCGGTAACAGTAGATTTTCCAAACTCTAGGTGGCTGGGTTTAGATGGCAGGGCACTGTATTCTTCTTCACTTTCACCTTCTTCAACATCAACATGCTCAGCCTCGGCAGCAGGTGCACCTTCGTCAGAAACGTCCTCCGGTACTACCAGCCCTCACTGTCTCATTACTTCAGAAATCGGAGCAGTTTCAGCAGCTTCGGCTTCTTCTCCATCATGTGTAACCCTGGCGGTGGAGCGCACCCTCGCCATTTAATGGTGAACTTCTTCCAATTTTTGATGAAATCGTCAACCTTTTTTGATTTTGCCGAAGCTCCCTCTTGAGATGAAGCAAAAGCAAAAGCGGTGCTTCGGTTGAGTGCAATAAACAAGCTTCGGCTATGGTTAAATTTTTGGCAGCAAAACAGTGCAATAGCAATGAATGCTGTGGTAACTTCACACCTACTCGTCTGTTTATATAGTGTCGCAGGCAGGAAGGTGAATCGCCAAGTCTTCCACACTGGATGAACAGTCGCCCGCACTCACTGAATGGTGGGCCACAGAGCTTGAGAAGGTGAATCGCCATGACGCGTATGCTCGACGCATGGTGGGACCATTGTGCACTTAGAATATTTTAATCGTGTCTCGGCAACGAGCTCAGGGAAGGTGTTTTTTCGGATCTTTGGCTTTCCGAAGCCTAGGATACTTTTTCACGGATCAAGCTCGTTACGAAAAACGATGTAGCACCGTGAAGGGGCTACTGTTGGGGGTATACTTCGTCGCCGAAGATCCTGAAAGAGGAGATACCTTTGGCAGATCCTCTCAAAAGCAGCGCCGAAGCCACCATCCATGGAGCTTCGGCACAATAACATGTCTCAAGACGAAGTATCGCACCGACTTAAAGATAAAATGACCAATTAGTCCATGAGAGCCTGTGTCATAGTTGTAATCTTTTGTAAAGGACATGAATGTAAAATCTCACAGGCTGCGCCATGTGCCTATAAATAGGTGAACAGTACCCCCGTACTATTCATGCTGATTTTTATTTGCTCGCGCATCACACTTGAATCTTTGCCTTCTGTCGAGATGAAGGTATAAATGTAATTCGATATTTTTATGTCTATTCATAATGATATGATTTAAGGATATTAATGATGCTATATAATTATTTATGATATTTCACTTGTTTTACATGCTTCTTCCTTCATTAATATATGTTAAAATGTCGAAGGTATGTCCTTCATGCCCTTCGTCTGAAGATCTTTATATCCTAAAAGATATAAGGCTTCGAAGGACGAAGGGTTCTAACAGTTAACCTTTTTATGTTGCCTTGTTCTTAATTCATAACATTTGAGAACAAGTCCCCAACATATATACTCGATGTACCATATATTCTCCTTTCCAATTATATCTTCCAATAACATGATGCGTATGCTTAGATAACCATGGAAATTCAGCTAAAAGAAAGTTTCTCCCCTAAATTATTTAGATTACATAGAACATCAAATTCAATATAGCCTAATGTATTTAAAGACGATAATAATTTCAGCTCATCATGCACACTAGTTATAGGATTGAATTTTCTAATTTTGGCACAATTAATAGGATCAAAAGCAACAACATCATGTTTGTTCTCTAGTTGTGCCATATAAATAATAGTACGATCATCACACAACTCTTCTTTATCACAAGGAACAACAAGACAATCCTCTTGTGACGAAGGCAACTCAGATTTTTCCTAAAGGCACAACATCTGTAGAATTACTCAAATTATGTTTAGTATCATCCATAGAAACAAATTGTTCTCTCATAAGTGCTTTCACATCAGTCCAAGTTTGTGGTTTCTCAGAGTTATGCAAATTATTCCACCAAACTAACGCATCATTCGTTAAAGTACTAGCCACAATTTTAATTTTTTGTCTATCACACATACGATATAGTGCAAAAACCTTATCCATTGATACTTCCCATTCATTATACTCATTTGCAATATTTTCATCTAAAGAAGAGAAGAATGGATATATCGAACCTAAGGGAGATGAACCTGCATCAATGGTGTGGCTCTTAAAAGTTTTAGTCGATGTGCACATCATCTCCTTCAATTCCAGATGGGAGATACAATCACCATCAGTAGGCTTAGGACCCAGCATGATTGGGAGATACGCCGTCATGATGTCCTCTGTCACCTCGGTGGCTTGGGTAGCCGTGGAGTAAATGACCAGCTAGCCAGCCGCTTTCTTAGCCTTGTACTTGTCTACGTTGGAGACCATGAAGTTGGATGGCCACTAGACCGCATGGAATCGAGGGGGGGTGAAGGCTGAGACCCTTAACATGCACCAGGCTCCTGGGTGCTCACCGCGTGTGTGGTCATTGCATCGGTCCCATGGCGGCGACTGTGTTACGCATTATGTAGCCGCTCAAGAGCCGAGCGTTGTGGTGATGGGCTATTCATCGATGCAGCAGCGAAGTCTGCCTAGCCTGTGGCTCCCCATATTGGGGAGCCATGGTCCCGGTTGTACCCCTCTTGGTGCCTCAGCTCTTCTTTGTGCCACCATGCAAGTGACGTCTAAATGTTGCTCCACGTGTCATGGCGGTTGTTGATGAGGTAGCGCATATCATCCTCCAGATGGGCTAGCGGAGGAAGGTGATTTGTCATTCGAGTGAGGATCTGTCAGTATCCCTTTGTGTCGAGCATGCGAGGTAAGTCGTTAGCAATCCGAGCCTGTACTCGATCGGCCTAGAGTTTATGTGGCCCTAGCAAACCTAGGCTGTAGATTGTGTGGGAGAGGCAAATGGTCAAGCAGAAGCCTGGCCTTGCATTCGGCCATCTCGCGCTCACGCCCCGGAGCGATGTTGTGGTTCCAGCGATGGGCATTCTTTTGTATGTGGAATCCCCGCTCGTAGGGGCACTCGTTGACCGGCCTCATCCGGAGAAACAAGCTGGGTTGGGTCCTGCTCCCTGGTAGCGTGGTGACAGCAGATGTTGCGGTGCCGATTCCAATGGAGACATGTCGCGCGTTGCAGAGGCTCCTCCGCCTGCATGGTGGGATCTGTTGGTCACTCGTTTTCAATTGCTTCGGCTCTGCAAAAAGAATTACAGCGAAGGTGTTGTAGAGAGAAAATTACACAGCAAGAATCCAATCCACCAAAATGTACTTTATGCAGGGCACTGTTCATCTATTTATAGGGAGTCGTATAGCTCTATACAAAATTATACTTATGCCCTTAAGAATTATACACAAAGTTCACAAATATCAGAGGAGACAACATTGCCTTTTGCCCTCAGCGACTTGGATAACACCTTCTCCTTGTATCATCTTCTCGTGTTGTTATGACAAAGCTACCTTCGTTACCCTTCCACTGTTCCACATCGAAGCTATTCTGGTCCGAAGCTCCTGTAATACTTGGCAATATGTTGATAACAAATGGTTAGCTGTGTTTTTGAGGACCTTCGGAAGACGAAGGCCCCCATCAGACTCGTCGTCGGACATCTACCCCTTCCCCACTGTTGACGAAGAGGACGTTGGGGTAGTAGAGGGGAAGCTCCTCCTCCACTAGCTTGATGACTGCACCCATGGGTCGAGTGACTGTGGTGTCTGTCGGCCGCATCATGGGGCTCTTGAAGACAGCGGGGCGCTTCTCCTGCTTTGATTGATCTGAGTCTAGACATAGGTCAGGGAAGTGAGTAATGGAGTTTGCCGTGTTGGAGTTGTCGTGGCGTGCGACCGAGACGGAGGTGGCAGTGCAGCTCAACATCCAACAGCGTGCAGCGACAATCCTACATGACATGCTGATGAACCTAGGCCCTTGAGCCTAGGTATGAGCAGGCACGGCTCGCGTTGCAATTGCCTGGGTTTTGGGCGCGATCGTCGTCGGGTCACCCTGGGCCTAGACGAGGCTCCTTCCTGGGCAAGGTGGTGGTGCGAGACATCGGGGTCTCCTCCCTCGCGCACGCTACTCGGTGCAGGGTGCCATCCAGTTCGCGATGCAGGAGAGGGATCCGAAGTGGAAAACCTCCGCTATGGTGAAGCTGATGATGGTGTTGAAGACGATGGCCAAGGAGTTGTCCTGGATCGATGCTGCCCATATCTAGCGCACTAGCTATCAGGGTTTTGTACCAATGGTACACTACAGGATATACAACATAGTGCTTTTGGTTGGATGGCTAGGTCGATTGCAGCTCGATGGTTTATGCATGACACGTCAGAATGTCGAGAATTATACATGTTTGGGTCGCTGAAGTGCGCAAAGCCCTATGTCCCGTGCGCTTGCGAGATTGTATTGCTCAGCGGTTGTGATTATAGAGTTCTGGAGCTAGAAGACGACTATGCCCACTGAGATGTCCCTCATTTTTGTTGGTGTAGATCTTCCTCTTTATACCGATGGAAGAATCGCGTTACACGCACCATGACCCACGTCCGTTGTCCGTTTGAAACTGGCTCTGACACTTACCGAAGTCAGTGAGTCCTTCGGGAGCATGTTGCGAGCTTTACATGTGCAGGACCTGGTCCATGCACCTTCGTGCCCATGTAACCGCAGTCACACCTGCTTCTGGTCATGCTGGACTAATAGCTTGTAAAGCCTAGATGCTTGGCCCAACAAGACTACTTATCAACGCTTTCTCTAGGTTATGCCTAGTTATTAGAAGTGTGGTTATACAACCTCAAACCCTTGGTGCTTGCTTGCACGGGTCGTTGTAGTTATACCAAGTGGAGCTTTTAGTCATACGAGATCACACTAACTATGTTTGTTGTGTGGTCGCCACTGTGTATTGGTGGGATCGAGGTCCACAACGTTTTAGCCGAAAAGCACAATAATGGAGATGGTGTAGAGCATTCGAGAGAGGCTAGAAGTAGAGTACCACTTCCACATCGAGAAAGCACATGACTATCTACAGAGTAACCTGACTAAGAGTTTGGCCCTCACGTGGGCTACCCTTTGTGTACGGACTCCAACAAGAATTTAGTAAAAAGTTTGCATGCTTCTTGATACCTCAGTAAAAACATCGGCGCATCAACAGAAGATTACATCTCTACCTTACTTAGGATTCCATATTTGTATTATTGTCTTTAGTTGTGTGCTTCATCTTTTTAGTTTAGTTATAGCCTAGTGGGAAGGTCAAGAACCTAGATTGCAAAACTCCTTTTATAATAGAGATAACAACACGATAAAACTTTAGTTGAACATATCAATGTTTGATTATCCACAAAAAATTTGTTTAAGAGAAAAAATAAAGGTCTAGATTAGTATAAAAATAGCTATGTTAATTCACCTCCATTCACGTTCCTTTGACCCTATTAATAATTGTGCAATATCTTGCAAACTCATTTTTATAGTAAGTGGAGATAGAAGAAGCACTAAATATGTAGGTTGCGACTCTTTCTAGATCATTTTTTAAGGAGTCACGTGCTATTTTTCTCGTAGCTACAGGTACTTTGGGAGCCACAGCACCACGGAATAGCACCAAACGGACCTCAAAATCCAATAAACAGTATTATTAGTCATGTTTTCATGCTAAAATTCTAATCTACTTTAACATGCCTCCAATAAACGTTTAAATTTAATTTATAAGGTGTTCAGTTTGAAAAATAAGCTAGTCCATCATTTTCTCACTCCTCATTTATTTTGTTTGGATTCTGAAATAAAATGAGTTTATCCATCAACACCTCATTCCTTATAGTTAATTAGTTAGTAATAATATGAGAAATAAACTGACAGTGAACTCTGAAGAGAGGATTAACTTTTACTTTTCACCCTAATCCTCATCCTCTTCTAAAGTTATACTATTAGCTTTGCAGACAGACACTTTCATGCTGACTTTAGTGGCATGACAAAGCAAGTAGGAAGATTTAACAAACAAGACACACCATTTCTTAGACGGCACCCTAGGGTGGATATGACGAAAGACGCCTCTTCTAAAGTTCTTCGTTCAGACCGAAATATTTTTTTTCAAGGACAGCTAATAATACTTTTCATTAAATTCAAGATGCGCTGTGAGGAAACCGAAGAAGATACCAGCCACAAGGTCCAAACTCACCCTGTAGGCCACTGGATTACAGACGAGTATGACAACTGGAATAAGATGGATAAGCTACTATCATGCATTTGTGTGATTATAAATAGAGTTTATTTTGAATCATTTAAATTACTTATATGTATACACTCCAGAAATATTTTTGGCAGGCGCCAGTATTGGTTTTCTATGATCACATCTGCCTCAGTTGCAATGTCTCCATAAACTATTCGCTCTCTCTTTTTTTTGACACAGTCCATATACTCGCCTAAAAAAACAATTAAAAAGCAAAAGCCCACCAGTGAACCCACTACCATACCTGCTGTAATACCCAAATCATAGTAAATAAAGGAGTTAGAGTATTTGATGTTTATGGGAATTTTTCTTTCGTTGTGACACATGCATATATATATATACACATACAAGTTAATAAGTTCCTTAATAACTAGAAAGAATATATATAAAATAATGAAAATACTTCTTCATGTTGGTATTTTAATTTGTGCATTTAATCTAAGTGTGAAATTCACAACAAAATTTCAATTCAAATTTGAGATTTAAAAATAAAAAGAAAAGAAAAGAAAACAGAAAAGAAAAAAAACTAAAACGTCGCATGGGCCAAAATACCTTACACCGGTGTACTACCTCAAGCCCGCCGGATTCTCCGTCGGCCCATTCCACCTCGGGCCTGCCCAAGCAACCATTCCGCAGCGTCCTGGTTAGTCACTCGGGATCACCGACAAACGGGCCCGCTGCCCAGTCTCCCACCGCGCGCATGATGGGTGTTCTCTCATCATCGTGTGGGCCGCAGCCTTCTCTCCGCAGCGCGCACGTTATTCGGCTGACGGGTGGGACCCAGACCCACTGTTCCTCTTCCCCCTTTCTTCTCAACCGGAGCTCGCTCAACGGAAATCACGGGCGGGCGCAACAACCTCGTGGGAATGTAGTGGACTTTCTTCAGGCGATAAATACAGTGCCAGGGCCTCCGTCGTCTATTGATTGGGGGGAATCGCCGTGAGAAAGTGAGGCCGCGAGCACCATCATCTTGGGCCACCGTCATGCAGAGAGAGATCGTGTGTGCCGCCATCGTCAGGGACGGGATTCACCCACGGTTGGGCCTCAAAAATTTTGGCTAGTAAGATTGCCGGTGTCGCTAGGGTGTGGTGGCGCCATCCTTGTGTGTGGATAGCATTGCGCAGTGGCATGGTAAAAGCTAATAAAATTTTGACCAACTTTAAAAGCAATGCTCAGCTTTAACCATCCTCTTTGGTAAGCCTTACACTTCACATGAGCTTCCACCTTTGCCGAGTTCATGCACATTATTCCCCACAACTTGTTGAGCGATGAACGTATGTGAGCTCACCCTTGCTGTCTCACCCTCCACAGGTTAAGAATAGGTACCGTAGGATGAGGCGCATGGTGGATCTTGTGATGAGTTCGTGAGAGGTCTAGGCCGTCGTCTCTAAGTCAACTTTGGTTTGCTAGATCGTTGTCTTCATATGATGTAATTATTTATTTATTTTGTACAGAACTCCTATTATATAGTAAAGATGTGACATTCATTTTTGTACCATGAGTCATCATATGTATGAGACTTGGTCCCAGCACACTTGGTGATTACGTTCGCGCCCGGGTTTTGGACCCCTATAATCTGGGTGTGACACGAAACAGATGGCTCTCCACCGTATGAGGACATGGCCCACACATACATCGCAGCGTAGCCATAGCGCTCGGTGTTAATTGATGGATTTGCACCTCAAACCTCCGCAGAACCTCAACTACAAACCTATGTGCCAGCAAACGAAGTCCAACAACAAAAAAACCTCAAACACAACCAACTCCCCTTCTAGCTTAGGGACATCTTCAGCCCTGGAGCTCACCCAACTCCATTTCCAAAATAACCCAGCCACTGCATCTCTAGCACGCGGCCCGAGTAAATCCTCAAGGTCCCAAACTCGACCGTATGCCCAGGCTACAGGTCCACAACCGCCGCCGGGTCACTAATCGTCTTCTCAGACGACGGCATGATCAAGGATGCGGTCGCGGCAGATGATAATGAGGAAGAAGATGGCATGGTGACGTACCGTCGGCGGCAGCAGGCGGTCTGCTTGACGCGAGCCAAATCTCCGGTAGAGCGAGAGCAGAAGAGGGCAAGTAAGCAGAGGAAAGTGCAAGGGTTTTTTTAACGCACGCTCAAACTGGTGAAAAGTTCTAGCCCACGCCTAGGTTTTATAGGCTAGGGGCAACACCTCGGGAACCCAACGGTCCCACAGTAGAACGTCTCGTGAACAGTCACATTTCAAAAAACCCCACGGGACCACTTCGAGCGAGGGCTACATTGTCACCATCTTACGATAGACTTCGTGTCAGGGAACCTCCCAAGATATTAGGCCCACTTATAGATGTCCTTGTCCTGAGGACCTCAGATAGTCATGCAGGTGCGCTCAATGGCTGGGTATGTCCAGTTATTTGTATCTCCATCTCATTGCCCAAGAGCGCTTATCCCATAACACAGACATTACACACCATCAGAGTAAGTGGAAAGAATTACAATAGCATAATTTACATTCATAAGTATAATATAGAAAGAGTTGATTATTACATAACCGGGTTCTAAGTGCTTAAACTTATTACATCATAGGAAGTCAAAACACCTTTCAAGGTAGTTCTTAGTTCTCCTCCTCCTGTTTCGCGATAACCTTGGAGCAGAAACGGCAGAACTCAGCAATTTCATCACCTACAACAACATGGGTTTGAAAACCCTGAGTACGGAGTGTACTTTCGCAAGTCTTACCAGTCTAAGGAAAAAGACTCTCAAGGATATGCTAGCCTTTGGGAATCAAGGTAAAGCTTATCAAGATTCAAAGACTCCTTTTGTAGAAAAGCTTACTATAAGTGGATCCTTAAGAATTCATTTTACTCATCAGGTTAAATAATTACCTGCACCTAGATTCCTTTCTATCCTTAGATCAAGCACTTGGCCTATACAAGCCATCTTTTATCACCCCTTCAGTTCACGTGTCGCTACGTGTAGGGCAGTGACCAAGTCTTCATATTCAAAAAGTAACGGTGATCTGAATCGATTAATACCCAGCTAGGGATCTCCAACCACACGACATATGTAGCACTTAACCCTTGCATATGTCAACTCGCACCCGGGTTTCTCAAGACTAGAATGGGTTCACGCTAACCGAGAGCACAGATACTCCACCGTCCAGCCTCTTGCCACGGAGGGTACACGCTACTCTCGCCAACTCTCCACTCCCATTGTGTGGTAGCCTTTCTGGTATTGGTCCAACTGAGGCAAAGCTTACCCATGATGAGGCATGTGGCTAGTTAAAATGTCCTCGATCATCAAGCCTACATCGGCTTGATCCTTAAACGACTCAGACGGAGACATTACACCGAGACCTCCTTCTCATGCAAGTCACCTGCCTCGTCTCATTTTTATTACTTAAAACCCCAAAGTTTGGTACCTGGCAGAGGTACTCTTTTTAGTTGTTGATCCCGTCACGACCGTGATGGATCCACCATCATAAGTCTTTTCTTTGTAAAAATCCCCATCTTGTGTGAAGCATCACCTTTTTCAAAACAAAACACTTTGTTTTCTATAGCAAGACTAAGCATTATAAAACTTGCTTAAATAAAACAGGTAAACAAGGATTGGTAACCATGTTTTCCAAGGAAGGAAATGCATCAACTGTTTATCACATAATTCCTATCACCTAATGCGTCATATAAGGTGATAAAGATTTTAAAACAACAAGGAAAAGGGATAATGCATCGGGGCTTGCCTTGTGTTGTAGGAGTTTCTGTTTCCACACTGTAGATGTCGAAGTAAAAATTGTTCTCCACTGGAGGATTCTTGGTCTGAGAGACAACTTCCTCCTCTACCACGGATTCTTCCTCGTGTTCTATACATGATAATACATGTACATGAATGCTTATGCTATGTCATGAATATGCAATCATACAATAGAAATGTAGTAAGTTGCGTCTTGAATACAACTTTCCTTCACGGTACTAATTAATCACTAAGATTTCCTAGGTAGGTGTTCCTTTTGGGATTAGTATTAGATAATTAATCCTATGAAGCTAGTTATTGGGTTTTCTAGTCAAACAATGTCCAAATTATTTAAAACATCACTCAGGGTCTCTAACCATCATATTAAACCTACCCAAAAAGTTTTATGATTTTTGGAACTAATAAACTATTTCTAAAATTTTTACAGAAGAAGGACGAGCCTTTGGCTTCAAAGGAGAAGGCTGACGGTCATAAAAAACAAAGAATTGTTAATGTCATGCAAGCCATCGAGCGGACACCGCCGCTGGCCTCGGCATCCAAAATAGCACCTATTATAAGCGCCGAGGCCATTGTCGAATCTGATACCTCTGCCGAAGCTGTAGCTGGTGCCGAAGCTGCCAACCTTGAGAGTACACTGTCAGGGATTGATAAAATTCTCTCGGATATGGCTGCGGAGATGGTCATGGACACGGTGCCTGACAAAGGGAAAAAGATTGCTGATGTTGCTTCAGAAAAAGCGACTTTGACCTTCGAAACCTAGTTGGTCAAGAATTGTCCGAGGCTGAAAAGAAAGAGCTACAGGAATATGAGATATCCTGTGGCTACCAGCTAGGAGCTATGCTCTTTGGTGGAATTGACGAAGGAGCCTTAGGATGCATTCGCGACCGCGCCGGGGCAAAGATAATCGGCACTCTATCGAAGAGTGTCGGTTTCCCGAAGCTTGAAGCTGATATTAGCGGCTGTTGGGGACTTGTTCTCAATTGCTATGAGTCAAGAACAAGGCAACACAAAGTGTTGATAGCTAAAGTCCTTCGTCCTTCGAAGCATTATCTCCCTTAGGACATAATGATCTTTAGACGAAGGTCATGAAGGACGTACCTTCATCATCACAGTATATATTAGTGAAAGAAGAAGCATATGAAACATGAGAAATGATATGAACAATCATATGACATCATTAATATATCTTTGTTATATCATTATAAATGAACATGAACAATATTGAATTATATTTGTACCTTCGGCTTGACAGAAGGCAAAAGTTCAAGCGTGATGCACAAGTGAATACAAGTCAGCGTGAACAGTATGGGGATATTGTTCATCTATTTATAGGCATAGGGCACAGCCTGTGTAAAATTACATTCATGCCCTTCATGTTTACTATTGACTTAAGGACAATCTATCGAGGACTAGATAGCCTTTTCCTCTTTAAGTCGGTTCCTTTTTCTGCTACTGAGTCGAAGCTTGCTTGTGCGTAGCTTCGGAGCTGGTTCAACCTTCGTCCCGATCATGCTTTTCATATTGTGTATAGCTTCATTCCGAGTCTGAAGGTTCCTATACATATATTACACTTGGGAAACATTGTTAATCATGTTTTTGAGGACCTTCAAAAGAAGAAGGCCCCCAACAGTAGCCCCTCGCAGTATTAATTTGTTATAACAACGAATTTATACTACGACATGAACGAAGGCCTTAAGCCGAAGGTCCAAAAAAACCTTCCCTTTGCTAGAATAGCAACAGTGAATGACAAACGGGGTCCACCAAGTTGCAAAGCACTGGGCGTATAAATAGGAACCCACACCGGCAGGATTTGATACACCATTTCTGTCATTTGCGCTATTTTCTCAAACTTTTAGCTCTTGCTCAATAGCTCTTGCCTGATTTTAGAGTTTTTAGAGCTTCGGTTTAAAGACACATTTGCTCCAAATTTGAAAAGAAGAAGATGAGGGAAGAGAAGAAAATGTCTAAAGAGAAGAAAACGACCGGGGAGACGAAGCTGTATGAAGAGAAAAAAGTTGTAGATCCTTTCATTGCTGGGTTTATTGAATCCATGGCAAAAACAAATACAGAGAAAATTACTAAGGAGATCATGGAGGGTTTATCCGAAGATTCTGATGACAGTGATAGTTTTGACGTGGAAAGTGGAGATGAAGATTCTGAGGATCGGCCGTGGCGCCCAAGCCATACTATCTTTGGAAAATCGACTATCAAGCAAAATCATATTGATGCCATGAGGGGGAGATATTTTCGCGATATGTTTATTGTCAGGATTGGAGGAGACAGTACTGCCCCTGCTCCAGAGGAAAACAAAGTTGTTATATACCGAAGCTTCTTAAAGGTAGGTCTTCGGTTCCCACTGAGCAAGTTTGTGGTTGAAGTGCTGAAGATATACCAGATCTTCCTTCATCAGATTACCCCCGAAGCTATAATTAGGATGGGGATTTTTGTCTAGGCTGTAAGGAGCTAGGGGCTAGAGCCAAGCGTGAAGTGCTTCTATAGTATGCACGAGCTTCTATATGAAACGAAGGCTACTAGCAAAGAACAGTACCACAACAACTTTGATTGTTATGAATTTATTGCTCGCCGCAATGCAAGCCACCCAGTGCCAACGTTCCGGAAAAGATGGCCCGGGGCATGGACGGAGGAGTGGTTTTACGTTAAAAATGATTTAAAGACAAGGGAAGACATTAAAGAAATCATTCAGCGCCCCATTGTAACATCCCAAAATCCTAACTTTGGAATTTCATAAAAGTTTGTCCAAAATATTTAAGTTGAAGTTTGTAACTAGAACTCAACTTGAAACCAGAAAACAAATGAATAAGGATTTTATTAGATCAGTAGATACTTCTTGGAAATAAGTAAATGCCAATATTATATATATATATATATTTTATTTTATCAAAGATAGATTTGAGTCTCAAAACTAAAAGTCAAAGATGAAAATCTTTTAATAAACGTAAAGAGTTCTATTTTCGGATGCGTGAATTATTCTTTTCTCTCTCTCTCACGAATTAGGCATCGATATTATTCAAATAATAAAATATCATCACATCATGCTGGGGTTATTTTGTTTGTTAAAACTCAGAATTGAATTTACTTGAAGTCCAAACTCAAAAGAATAAGGAATAGGAAAACAAATCAGGAATGTTAAAATAAAAAAGGGGAACGTTAACCTGTGCTTGGGCCGAATCACCAGGCTTTGGCCCATCTGTGCTCCCTCTTTCCAGCCCAGCAGTGGGCTTCACCCGGCGCCTATGACAGGCGGGCCCACTGGCCAGTCGCCCGCGCGCACCGTGCGTATCAAACTCTAGCCACCAGCCTCTACGCAGCTTCTTCTACCCGCTGCCATATCGTGCGCACGCCGCTCCCAGCGTCTAGCCATGTGGGCCCACACCTCGGTCTCCCGATAGCGCGCTTGGATGCCGTGCTCCGGTGCATGCGGCGCTGACCACTTCGACAGGCACACGCGCGACACAGGCAAGTTGCCCCATGTGTTAGGAGCGTCCTCTTCAATCGCACGCAACAGAAAAACGCCGTTCTCCCGCCGGAATCCTCGCATTCGCCGCAACCGACGCCGAGCTCCGCGGCTGGTTGTTGCGTGGGCCCACTACACGAAGACCCCATCCCTCCGCTCAACCGTAACAGCACCCGCGGCAACGGCGCAACAGACTTGCGCCGTTCGCTGTGCTTATCCTACTCGGCGGCGGTCGTCTGGCCGGTCCTTCTCCCCTTCCGTGTAACTGACGTGTGGGCCCCGTTGCAGGTCGTTCATTCTCAACGATGCGTGAAGTTAGCGGAGGTAGCTCCGATAATGGCGTGATCTCCCCTGTCTTCTCTCCCATCTCATTCCATCCGAATACAGTCTCTGGGTGTGAATATATACGCCGTCCGCGACCCCTCTCACCACCCCAACAATGGTTGGTTGGGCTCCATCCATCCTAGCCGCGCAGAGCGACGAAAGTAGAGGGGAGGGATTGGAGAAGCGGGCGGCCACGGTCGATTCGGACCATTGAGCAGGGCCGAGTTCGCGGAACCAAGCTGGGAGCATCTCCGGGACGCCTGGGTGCAGTGCGAATTTCTCGTCATCACTCTTTTGCCGCCGTAGGGCTGTGGCGTCCCGTGGCCAGGGATGTTGGGCACACAACTCAAGGTATGGATGTCTCCCCTGGATTCATGTTGGCCGCCGCTTAGTCTAGGTTTGATTAGCCTGGGTAATAGACCGTAGAATCACCGTGAGGTTGGTCGGGTGTCGCTCCGGTGGCCTCGCCGTCGCGCGGTGCGTGCTGTTCGCCGTGGCCCGGTGTGGAGATAGAAGAGGGCCCGGCTGCCGTTGGATTCTTGGCCAACGGTTCTGAGTAAAGGTTGCATACCGTTTGGGCGATTGAATCTTGATCGTCGATCGCGCAGTGTAGTGCCCAGATTATATGAAGCGCGGGCTGGATTTGGACCGTTCGATGGACATCAAACGGATCGGAATAGGCTGAGGGATGGCTCTGGCGTGGACAGATCTCGGGCGATGACATCGGATCCAACAGCTCTACTACATTTTGGTTTGATTAGGGACTCAATCTAATCGGTACCCTTCACTCCTGATCGAACGGCTGTAGTGGCTCCATACCCTTTCGCTGCGAGCCTTTTGCATATGAACCCCTCGCGTTCAGTGGAAATAACCCGCGGTCCACTGTAGAGAGTTCTGGGTCTTGGGAAGACTTCTACCGAGACCCCTACACCTTTTAATAATAGTGCGCCAGTCCAGAGAATCGATTATTTAGATAAATAGTTAAAGAAATTGAATTTTAATACCAAAATAATTCCATAGAACTTGCATAATTCATATTAAATTCATTTTAGCTCCAAATCAATCCATTCCAATTTCTATAATTCTATAATATTATTATTTATCACATATTACCTCTATTTTGACATGAATGTCACAATAAAATTTATATCCTATTTAATCTTGTACAAAACACATAAAATCTTGGGAAATCCGTAACTTCCCCATTTTAATTCCAAATTGAACCGTTCAAGTTGCGTTAGTCTCGTACAAGTATTTACTACGCAGTAACAACATTTATTATACCATGTCTCATTATTTTATAATTAGATTTCTATTTAACCTATGTTGGTTACTCTTGTTAATCTGCTTATCATTATAATCTACTAGAATATAATTTATGGTCAATTCATAACTTAGATTAAAGTTGAGATAATTATTTATAGAATAACCTATCATATGATTTATACTAACCAAATAGTTTGACAGTTAAATCACATAGATCTTTTATAAACCATAACTCCTTCACCTTAACTCCGATCGTAGTAGTTCTCGAACCCTCGATCTCGTAGCAACGCGTAGATCATTATTATTCAGTTTGTACTTATGTTGGATGTGATGTTAATTTTGTCTATACACTGTCTGTTTGTATTGCTACGACTAGCGTGAGGTCACGAAGATCTAAAGATCACCCTGGTAACTGGAATCTCAAGTGCCAGGCAAGTTCTGCCCTTGATCACTTTCCTTTACCCAATAATATTCTTTATTATCACTTATTCATGCATAGGTTTAATTTTGATGGGACCCAATAGGTCACCCTAGACTGTTTATCCTTTTACCTTGTTTACCCCTGAATCATTGGGTAGTTATGCTATTGCATTACATGGTTTCTGGGTTAATATTTCATTATATCCATGTTCCAATTATTCCGTTATGTTATTTATGTTCATGATAAGATCATTATGTTAATTGGAACATGGAGCGACCACCCAGGAAAACAGTGCTACCACAAGGGTTTAATGGGATGCCCTTGGCTGATTTACTAGGAAAGCTAGTGGAGGTCTTCCTTACCCGAAAGGGGCAAGGGAAGTAGGGGAGTGGTCAGTGTAGGGAGGTCCTTGGGTTGATTTTGCTGCGATGGCGGTCAGGCGAGGGATTCCTGCACTGGAGCTTCCTATAAACTGTAGCGGGATTTCTGAAGCTAGTGGAACTTTGTAAAGGCCTCGTAGTGTTACCCTGCCTCGCTTCCTTGGAAGAGGTGTATGGGATTCGTGACCCCTTGGCAGATGGGTAACACGGCTTGTGGGTAAAGATGCGCAACCTCTGCAGAGTGTAAAACTAGTATACTAGCCGTGCTCACAGTCATGAGCGTTTCGGGCCCTCACATGATTAATTTATGGAACCTAAATTCAATTTGTCATTTGCATTTGCATGGGATTATTTATTAATTTTGTTCTATTACTTTTATTAAGGTTTGGTATTTACTTATATCTAGTAATTGCTAATAAAAGTTTGACCAACATTAAAAGCAATGCTCAGCTTTTACCATTTTCTTTGATAAGCCTTACACTTCATGAGCTCCCCACCTTTGGTGAGTTCATGTCACATTATTCCCCACAACTTGTTGAGCGATGAACATGTGTGAGTTCACCCTTGCTGTCTCACACCCCCCCCATAGGAGAAGATCAGGTGGTTCAAGAGGAGCCACACATCGAGAAGTTCGATTCGATCTAGGTGGCGTCTCCCAGTTGACTTTCTGGCGCCAAGGATGGATTTTAGATCCTGTTATATTTATCTTTTATTTTGTAAGACTTCCGCTATGTAATAAGTACTCTGATTATTGTGGCATTTATCTCTATACACTCTGTGATTATATATGTTGTCTTCTTCGGCGCATGTATGAGATGCCCCCGGCTTTGTCCCTTAAAGCCCGGGATGTTACAGAAGTGGTATCAGAGGAATGTTGACTGTAGGAAGAAACCTAGATAGAACTGGACAACCCCTACATACCTATCTTTGCTACTCTGATTCTTTTCTAAACTTTTCTTAATCTTTTCTCATCTATTTCCGGTTTACTCTGATTACTCTTACCTTTTCACTTCTAAAGACAAATGTGGATTTCACACTTTGAAATCCTTAACCTAAAGTGACTTTAGGAATAGGAGACCTAATCTTAGGGACAAAAGCAAAACTATTTTTGTAGATATTGGTATGCTTGAGTGTTTGTTCTTATGATACTTGTCTGATTTGGATCTTTGATTGAGTGTGATGGGTTGTGGAGTAATGTCCACAATTACATCTGCATATACGTATAGGCTTAAATAGAATTCATAAGAAAACTAAGCAATTTGGATTATCCTCCATTAAAATGTATCTATCTCATAGAGATCCCTCTAATCTTAAAAGACTCTCCCATATCTTAATAGATTCATCGTATCTTATAAGATTCTCTCTTATCTTACTAGATCCACCTCATCTTAAAAGATTCTTCTTACCTTAATAAATTCATCTTATCCTGAAGAGATTCTATCTTATCATAACATATCTAACTAATCTCAAAAGATTCTAACATATCTTAATAATACATATTCTACCCTGTTGGACCTATCTAACCTAAACTAGTCTAATCTAGTCATATCCAATCTAATCTAGATCTTATCATACCTAATGTGACCTGATCTAGTGTGGTCTAATGTTATCTAACCTAATGTGGTCCACTTAAACAGATTAATGACACTAGTAGAAGAGATTAGACCCTACTAGCCATGTATTAACTTAACTTAGCACATTGGATCAACTCAACCATGAGCTAACCCAACCCATAGAGCCATGATGAATGGTATAACCTTTCTATTCCCACCTAACAACAAACAAATTTTAACCTACATCTTGTAGTCTATCTCACCCTTATATATCTCTCATCTTGACAGATTCTTACCCTTGGATATTCACCTTATACGACTGGTTACCCCAATATGGACATAAAACAAAGATTAAGCCCTACTAAAGAATCTTCAGATTATAACCAGCTACTAGCTTATTCATTCTGCTTATTGAATAATTTCCTTTGCAAAACTATTACCATATGCTTCTAACTTTCATGGTCAATACCAGGAAAGGAAAGATTATCACGCAACAGCAAACATAAATGAATCCTCCAAATCCTCCACGTATTGAAATCTATCAAGTGGTTGGTGCCCAAAGACTGGTAATACAATAATTAACAGACCTGGTGACTGAGATGCAAAATCAGATAAGACAAGAACGCAAGGAAATACATCAGGTCCGTTTGTTGATACGTCAAGAAATAAGACAAGCACAGTTGAAAGGACAACGACAACAACTACCTCCACCACCACCAGCAACTCCACCAAGCTACATAAACATATATATAAATTACTACTATTTGTAAGATCTTCATGTTACTTTATTTAGTAAATGGTATGATACTATGATAGGAGGAATAATAAGGTCTATGTGACCCCATGTGTTCCTAATAAATTACGCATCATGTTGGAATTTTTGTTTGTGCATATGTGTTGAGATAACATAGTTATACACCCTTTTCTCACAAATCTCGAGGACGAGATTTCTTTTAAGGTGGGTAGGATTTGTAACATCCCAAAATCCTAACTTTGGAATTTCATAAAAGTTTGTCCAAAATATTTAAGTTGAAGTTTGTAACTAGAACTCAACTTGAAACCAGAAAACAAATGAATAAGGATTTTATTAGATTAGTAGATACTTCTTGGAAATAAGTAAATGCCAATATTATATATATATATATACATTTTATTTTATCAAAGATAGATTTGAGTCTCAAAACTAAAAGTCAAAGTTGAAAATCTTTTAATAAACATAAAGAGTTCTATTTTCGGATGAGTGAATTATTCTTTTCTCTCTCTCTCTCTCACGAATTAGGCATCGATATTATTCAAATAATAAAATATCATCACATCATGATGGGCTTATTTTGTTTGTTAAAACTCAGAATTGAATTTACTTGAAGTCCAAACTCAAAAGAATAAGGAATAGGAAAACAAATCAGGAATGTTAAAATAAAAAAGGGGAACATTAACCTGCGCTTGGGCCGAATCACCAGGCTTTGGCCCATCTGTGCTCCCTCTTTCCAGCCCAGCAGTGGGCTTCACCCGGCGCCTATGAGAGGCGGGCCCGCTGGCCAGTCGCCCGCACGCGCCGCGCGTATCAAACCCTAGCCGCCAGCCTCTATGCAGCTTCTTCTACCCGCTGCCATATCATGCGCACGCCGCTCCCAGCGTCTAGCCATGTGGGCCCACACCTCGGTCTCCCAAGAGCGTGCTTGGATGCCGTGCTCCGGTGCATGCGGCGCTGACCACTTCGACAGGCACACGCGCGACACAGGCAAGTGGCCACATGTCTCAGGAGCGTCCTCTTCAATCGCACGCAACAGAACAACGCCGTTCTCCCGCTGGAATCCTCGCGTTCGCCACAACCGACGCCGAGCTCCGCGGCTGGTTATTGCGTGGGCCCACTACACGAAGACCCCATCCCTTCGCTCAACCGTAACAGCACCCGCGGCAACGGCGCAACAGACTTGCGCCGTTCGCTGTGCTTATCCTACTCGGCGGCGGTCGTCTAGCCGGTCCTTCTCCCCTTCCGTGTAACTGACGCGTGGGCCCCGTTGTAGGTCGTTCATTCTCAACGATGCGTGAAGTTAGCGGAGGTAGCTCCGATAATGGCGTGATCTCCCCTATCTTCTCTCCCATCTCGTTCCATCCGAATATAGTCTCTGGGTTCTTGGCCAACGGTTCTGAGTAAAGGTTGCATACCGTTTGGGCGATTGAATCTTGATCGTCGATCGCGCAGTGTAGTGCCCAGATTATATGAAGCGTGGGCTGGATTTGGACCGTTCGATGGACATCAAACGGATCGGGATGGGCTGAGCGATGGCTCTGGCGTGGACAGATCTCGGGCGATGACATCGGATCCAACAGCTCTGCTACATTTCGGTTTGATTAGGGACTCAATCTAATCGGTACCCTTCACTCCTGATCGAACGGCTGTAGTGGCTCCATACCCTTTCGCTGCGAGCCTTTTGCATATGAACCCCTCGCGTTCAGTGGAAATAACCCGCGGTCCACTGTAGAGAGTTCTGGGTCTTGGTAAGACTTCTACCGAGACCCCTACACCTTCTAATAATAGTGCGCCAGTCCAGAGAATCGATTATTTAGATAAATAGTTAAAGAAATTGAATTTTAATACCAAAATAATTCCAAAGAACTTGCATAATTCATATTAAATTCATTTTAGCTCCAAATCAATCCATTCCAATTTCTATAATTCTACAATATTATTATTTATCACATTTTACCTCTGTTTTGACATGAATGTCACAATAAAATTTATATCCTATTTAATCTTGTACAAAACACATAAAATCTTGGGAAATTCGTAACTTCCCCATTTTAATTCCAAATTGAACCGTTCAAGTTGTGTTAGTCTCGTACAAGTATTTACTACGCAGTAACAACATTTATTATACCATGTCTCATTATTTTATAATTAGATTTCTATTTAACCTATGTTGGTTACTCTTGTTAATCTGCTTATCATTATAATCTACTAGAATATAATTTATGGTCAATTCATAACTTAGATTAAAGTTGAGATAATTATTTATAGAATAACCTATCATATGATTTATACTAACCAAATAGTTTGATAGTTAAATCACATAGATCTTTTATAAACCATAACTCCTTCACCTGAACTCCGATCTCGTAGCAACGCGTAGATCATTATTATTCAGTTTGTACTTATGTTGGATGTGATGTTAATTTTGTCTATACACTGTCTGTTTGTATTGCTACGACTAGCGTGAGGTCACGAAGATCTGAAGATCACCCTAGTAACGAGAATCTTAAGTGCCAGGCAAGTTGTGCCCTTGATCACTTTCCTTTACCCAATAATATTCTTTATTATCACTTATTCATGCATAGGTTTAATTTTGATGGGACCCAATAGGTCACCCTAGACTGTTTATCCTTTTACCTTGTTTACCCCTGAATCATTGGGTAGTTATGCTATTGCTTTACATGGTTTTTGGGTTAATATTTCATTATATCCATGTTCCAATTATTCTGTTATGTTATTTATGTTCATGATAAGATCATTATGTTAATTGGAACATGGAGCGACCACCCGGGAAAACAGTGCTACCACAAGGGTTTAATGGGACGCCCTTGGCTGATTAACTAGGAAAGCTAGTGGAGGTCTTCCTTACCCGAAAGGGGAAAGGGCAGTAGGGGAGTGGTCAGTGTAGGGAGGTCCTTGGGTTGATTTTGCTGCGATGGCGGTTAGGCGAGGGATTCCTGCACTGGAGCTTCCTATAAACTGTAGCGGGATTTCTGAAGCTAGTGGAACTTTGTAAAGGCCTTGTAGTGTTACCCTGCCTCGCTTCCTTGGTAGAGGTGTATGGGATTCATGACCCCTTGGCAGATGGGTAACACGGCTTGTGGGTAAAGATGCGCAACCTCTGCAGAGTGTAAAACTAGTATACTAGCCGTGCTCACGGTCATGAGCGGCTCGGACCCTCACATGATTAATTTATGGAACCTAAATTCAATTTGTCATTTGCATTTGCATGGGATTATTTATTAATTTTGTTCTATTACTTTTATTAAGGTTTGGTATTTACTTATATCTAGTAATTGCTAATAAAAGTTTGACCAACATTAAAAGCAATGCTTAGCTTTAACCATTTTCTTTGATAAGCCTTACACTTCATGAGCTCCCCACCTTTGGTGAGTTCATGTCACATTATTCCCCACAACTTGTTGAGCGATGACCATGTGTGAGCTCACCCTTGCTGTCTCACACCCCCCCACAGGAGAAGATCAGGTGGTTCAAGAGGAGCCACGCATCGAGAAGTTCGATTCGATCTAGGTGGCGTCTCCCAGTTTACTTTCTGGCGCCAAGGATGGATTTTTGATCCTGTTATATTTATCTTTTATTTTGTAAGACTTCGCTATGTAATAAGTACTCTGATTATTGTGGCATTTATCTCTATACACTCTGTGATTATATATGTTGTCTTCTTTGGCGCATGTATGAGATGCCCCCGGCTTTGTCCCTTAAAGCCCGGGGTGTTACACCCATCTAGTCTCGCTTCGGTGTCTGAAGGCCGAAGGTGGAAATTGACGACAATATTGAAGCATGTCAGAAGGCCTTTAGCACTGTGTGTGCTTTCATTGGTACGAGGGATTTGATTCAAGAGCATATAGCCTTCAGGGTATGGCCACTTGTGGAGAGCTAGGACATGCCGAAGGAGACCACCGCCGATTCTAGTGAGGGTGGTCTAGTCCGATTGAAGTATACCTTCAGATTTAGGGAGAAGTTTGATGAGCCAAACGATGACTGGCTGAAGTGTATTGAAGCTACCAGTGTTGAGTTAGTCGGGGCATACTCCAAGGCCGAAGATAATGCTTTGTCCGCAGCTTTCGGGGGTCGAAGCAAGAAATGATTGAACAGGTATTTGATGCGATTGGCTTCGTATACCCTGATTACCACTACCTGCTACGAGGGCAAGGGAAAAAGAAAAAGACTGCTGTTTCAGCCACTCCAGCTGAGCCGAAGAGCAAAAAGGTGAAGGTTCTGACCCGCCGGCCACGTTATATTGAACCGTCCGTAGTACATGAATTCGGCGAAGGGACCTCTTCAGCTACCGAAGCAAAACAAACTGCTCTGATTGTGCAGAGCGCTGAAGAGCCGACTATAGTGCCGAAGGTGCCTATAGTCGGGCCAATCAAAGCTAAAGATGATAAGGCCGAAGAGCCACAGATGGGAAAAGTGATAAAAGTGTCAGAAATACTGAGCCCACTGGCAAAGGCAGATTTGCCGAAGATGCAAAATACTCCTGTTGCAACTCCCAAGAGGAGGAGGATGGCAAGCGTGCTAGACGCTATTATAGAGACTACGAAGGCCTTAACTCGTGCTCCTACCAAGAAAGTTGCCGAAGCTGCCAAAATCCATGAAAAGGACGAAGCTGGTCCTTTAGCGCCCACTAAGACGAAGGCCGCCGCGCGCTGAAGATAAGGTGAGTCAGCAAATTTCAGATACCGGCAAGATGACAGAGCAAGACATGGCAGAAAAAGCAAAATCCCCTATCCCCGAAGCCTTAGTTGAAGATATTGATTACATTGTTCGACATGTTTCGGTGAAAAATTATCTGAAGAAGAAATCTTGGAAGCCAAATACTACTCCCGAAGATTGAAATATTCGAAGGCAGCCTTAGTGTTCAATGGAACTAACGAAGATGATTTCATGTACTGTCTCTCGGATAACAAAAAAATATCTGTTTGTTGGGAGATAGCTAAGAGTATGGGATTTCCTAAGCTTGAAGAAGGCCTTTCGGTCTTGTCGAAGGATGATCTTGCTGATAGCCTCGCGTACAACAGTTTAAAGGTATAGAGGTTAACTTTGAAGCTAGAAAATGAAATATTTTATTGCCATGCTCAAGTCTTTCTTCTTCTTTGCAGGGCTTAATTCTTAGTAATGCCTTGAGGGCTCAGAAACGCGCTGAAGACGAAGGCTGTATGATGGCTCTTAACAACCTTCGCTCTAAGGTGATTGAATTGAGAAATGAAGGTCTAGAGAAAGACAAAATTTTGATTTCATTGGTGAACAAAGCAAAAGAGGACGAAGCAAATTACAAAGCTCAGGCCGAAGCCCAGAAAATCGAAATTGAAGACCTTCGGAGACAACTATCCGAAGCTAAGGAGAACTGCACGCTCGCATAGGCTAATCAAGAGATCAGTGAATACTGGAAAAATAAGCTAGAGAAAAATGTTGAAGAACTTCGCGAATCCAAGGAAAGGTGCTTTGAGAAATCCTTGGATTGCGTGAAGAAATAAAAAACTAACTTCGCCAAAGTGGGTGCTTACTCAGCTAAAGAAAACTTCATACGAGGCGACCCTGAAGGCATTGTTGAATGGATAAGTGGAGAAGCCGAATCCTTCGAGGAAATATTGACTGATCGCGGAGATATTTGTGCGTTTTTTGGTGTGCGGGTCATTTCAGCTATTCTGGATAAGGCCGTATGTGATCACGTTAAGGCCATAGCCCAGGCCGAAGCTGCCTTCTCCATAGATGATACGAAGGATCCTTCAGCCGAAGCAACTTTAATGGGCGGGAAATTTTATAACGATCTCTGGGTGAATGGTGGCTGAGAGTTGGCCCACGAGATTATAAAAAAGAGTGAAAAAGACACCCACAACGCCCAGGCTGAAGCAAAGCGAGCTGAAGAAGCTTCAGAACGTGAAAGGCGTATAGGTACCGTTTCTTGATTATTTAGCTTCAGTACTTGATTTATGGCTTCGAACTAATCTGTTTACCTATTTCAGCTGAACTATCCCCACCACCAGAGTCGTACGATCCCCTAGCTGATCCAGAGATGAAGGAATCGTTGGACATCATAAACATGGCTGAATCCATTATCCACGAAGTCATCAACAAATTACTGAACGAAGTTGCAGAGAAAGTCCTTAGGGAGGAATAAGTTTTATTGTTGTTGGGGGCCTTCGGCTTCCGAAGGTCCTCAAAAACATGATTTAACAATGTTTCTGGAAGTATAATGCATGAACAGGTACCTTCGGACTTGAGTTGAAACCACAGCGTGAAGAAGCACAAGAAGAGGTACGAAGGATAGTGCGAAGCCGAAGCTGTGCGCAGGAGAGCTTCGGCATGATAGCAGAAAAGGAGAACCGACTTAAAGATGAAAAGGCCATTTAGACCTCGATGGATTACTATAGAGTTATTAGCAAATGTAAAGGGCATGAGTGTAATTTTACATGGGTTGCGTCCCATGCCTATAAATAGATGAACAGTAACCCCGTACTGTTCACGCTGACTAGGCATTGGTCCTTGCGCCATGCTGGTACTTTTACCTTCTCTCAAGTCGAAGGTATACTTGTAATTTGATATCATTTCTATTTTTCCATAGTAATAAAATAGAAATGAGATAATAATAATATATGATTGTTTATATTATCTTTTATGTTTGATGTGATTCTTTCTTCATCTCTATATGTTATGTTGATGAAGGTATGTCCTTCATTACCTTCGTCCGAAAGCCATTATATCCTAAGGGAAATAATGCTTCAAAGGACGAAGGGCTTTAACATTTAACGTTTTCTATGTTACCTTGTTCTTAACTCATAGCATTTGAGAACAAGTCCCCAACATTGGCGCCCACCTCCGGTGAACCCTTTTTCGACCACCTTCGGCAAGCATCGACCTTCGTCATGCCGCCAAAGAAAGCTTCAGCAACAGGGGCTGCCACTCTGCAGCTGCTGGACCCAAACAAGGAGACCTTTTCTCTTCGGGAGGCCAGAAGCCAGAAGAGGAAGGCTAGTAGTCCAACACCACAAGAGGATGAGTTGGACCAAGAAATCAGGAATATGGAGATGCTTCATCAGCAGGTACAGAAGAAGAAGGAGAAGATGGCTCGGTTAGCTGACCTGCAAAGGCAGATTGACAAAGCTACCGAAGAAGTGCGTCATCTTGCTCAAGATGAGTAGAATCGAAGGCCCCACCATAGAGAACTGCACCAAGAGGGCTTCTTCAACGAGGATGACTGGTATGAGGATTTCCATCATGGAAATTTTGCTTTTGATGATGCTTCTCCTCTGTCAGCAGAACTACAGGCTATGCCCTGGCCCCCGTCTTACAAGCCACCCCAGCTCCCCATGTATGACGGACACTCAGATCCAAAGCAGTTTCTGATGAGCTACGAAGCAACTATATCTTCGTATGGTGGCAACACTGCAGTCATGGCGAAATCCTTCATCATGGCAGTCAACAATGTTGCACAAACTTGGTACTCCTCTCTTCGGCCAGGAACAATCACATCATGGCAGAAGCTGAAGGACATGTTGGTCACCAGTTTTCAAGGGTTTCAAACGAAGCCGGTTACCGCTCAAGCCTTGTTCCAGTGCACACAAGATCAAGAGGAATATCTCCAGGCGTATGTCCGAAGGTTCTTGCGTCTGAGGGCACAAGCGCCAACAGTGCCCAATGAAATTGTCATTGAGGCCATGATTAAGGGGCTTCGGCCAGGACCTTCAGCCCAATACTTCGCCAGGAAACCCCCTCTAACCCTGGAGAAACTGCTTCAGAAGATGGATGAATACATCCACGCTGACAATGATTTTCGACAGAGAAGGGAGGAAGCTTACAGTTTCTCCGAAATGGCCAGGGGCTTCGGAGGGAGAATCCACCCTATGCACATCAGATCAATTCATTCCACTCAGAATGACGACAGGGGAAGTCAACAACAGAGGCCGCAATATTCTTCCCAGGCTTCGGGGCAGCAACAGAGCTATCCTCGGCCCCCAGCTCCAAGGGGCAGAGGCGCCAGGGGCTTCGGAGGAAGGTTTGGGGATCAGCCCAGGAAAATTTATTGTCTATTCTACGCTGAGGACAAGGGCCACACTACCAGGATGTGCCATGTCACCATCCAGAAACAGAAAGAGATAGCAAAAGCTGCAGCCCAACAGAGCCAGCCAAAGCAAGTCATGCATACTGCTTCGTACCACTCAACGTACATTCCAGAGTATGTGGGTAACCATCCTACAGCCTCTGTTGCTTCGGCAAGCCAACCTCAGGCATCTTGGCAACAGCCTCCACTTCCACCACCATTGCATCGAGGCCAGCAGCCAAAAGGGAGCCAGCACACTCATCAGCAACGAGACTTCAGAGAGGAGTCCGAAGCTCGCACAGTCAATAGTATTGTGCTAGAATCGAAGCACATCTACTAGAAGATATCCTACTTCTGAAATAGTTCTGGCATTCGTTATCATTTTTCTTTTTTTTAAGAGAACAATTGTTAAAAGCCTAAGTTTTTCCTGTCGTTTTCAATTCCTTGTAATAGCTTCGTTTTGGCCATAGTGGAAATGTATCTTTTTTACAGAATCACGAAGTCCAAAAAGTTGGTGAAGCACGAAAGTTGCTCTCAAGAGAGCGCAGTGTTCACAATCACATTACAAGTTTTGCCGAAGCAATAGAAAGTCGTTTTAAGGAACGTAGCGTAAGTTTCCCAAAGCAACAAAAATTCGTTCCTAAGGGAGCGCAGTGTAAGTTTTCTGCTCAAAAGTCGTTCCAAAGGGAATGTAGAGCTTACAACGAAAAATAAACGCTGATTCCACCGAAGTAAAAGGCGAAGCGTGAAAAGTCAACGCGAATACCGCTGAAGTAAAAGGCGAAGAAGCTCCTAAGGGAGGCTTACAGCGAAAAGTCAGCGCTGATACACCGAAAAATAAGCGGTGAAGCCGAAAAATAAACGGCAAAAAGATTCTGTGCTTTACTGAGGGAATGTGTGTGTATCTTCGGCACAAATACCATTTTGCATAACATAACATCATTACATCATTTTGCATAGCATAACATCATACATCATATTGCATCAAATGGCGCAAGAAGGGGATTCAATGTTGATCTTTGGAGATTGTTTCGAAGAAGCAGTGCCAAGGCACAAAATAAGTATTAAAGAAGTATAGCTTCGTCAAACTCTAAAATGAAAAGGAGATCTATTGCTTACGAAGCATAATGATTTTACGAAGATTGGATGTTTTTACGAAATATGGATATTCTTCACAACGCATGAAAAGAAGGGAAGGTGTTTTTTCGCCGAAGGCTCAAAAACGGTATGTACGTAAAGTTTCATGCATCGTAAAGAATTCAGTTGCAAGCAACTTAAGTATTACATTCAAAATTATAAAAATATTACACACTTTGTTCAGCAAATGTTACATTCCAAATGTTTTTACAATAAAAGCTATTCTTCGTTCAACAGTCGATTAACAGCTTCGTCCAGAATAGCTTCGGCCACTTTAGTGACTTCATCTTCTTTCTCTACTTCTGGGTTGGCCATCGACTCGAAGGACTCTGGAGGAGGAGATAGTTCAGCTGCGATATAAAACGTAAATAAGTTCGAAGTCGCAAAATTAGTAAATAAAGTTAAAAAGTTATTAAGCAATACCTATTTGCCTCTCAAGTTCCGCCGCTTTCTCAGTTGCCTTCGTCGCTTCTTTTGAATCATGAGAATCTTTTTCGCTCTTTTTTATCATCTCATGAGCCATCCCTCGGCCTCCATTCTCCCAGATGTCAGTAAAGAATTTTCCGCCAATTAAGCTCGCTTCGGCCGAGGTATCTTTTGTATCTTCAATGGATAAAGTAGCTTCGGCTTGAGCCAAAGCTTTCACATGGTCACAGCCTAATTTCTCTAAAATAGCTGCGATTCCCCTGGCACCTGAGAAAGCGCAGATATCACCGCGACCATTCAAAACTTCTTCAAAAGCTTCAGCTTCGTTATGATCCAATCAATTGGGCCTTCAGGATCACCCCTTACGAAGTCGTCTTCGTTAGAGAATGCGCCAACATTGGCGAAGCTAGTTTTTATTTTCTTAACACACTCTATAGACTTTTCATAGCACTTCTCCTTGGATGCACGAAGTTCATCAACTGTTTTTTGTAAGTGGTTCCTCCAATATACACTAATATCTCGATCAGCCTCTGCATGACCACATTTTTCTTTAGCTTCGAATAGCTGTTTCCGAAGATCTTCGATTTCGTATTTCTGAGCTTCAGCTTGGGCTTTGGAAGCAACTTCGTGTTCTTTTATTTTGTTCAACAATGAGTTTAATATTTTATCTTTTTCAAGACTTTCGTTCCTTAGTTCAATTACTTCGGAACGAAGGTTGTTTAAGGCTATGGTATACCCTTCATCTTCAGCACTTTTTTGCGCCCTGAGGGCGTTGCTAAGGATAAGGCCCTGCAAAAAATGCGGTATTGAGTTTAAGCAAATGGAAATTTTGTTTTTAAATACAAAAAACTCATTTTCTCACCTTTAAACTATTGTATCCTAAGCTGTCGGCCAACTCATCTTTTGATAACACTGAGAGCCCATCTTCTAGTGTTGGGAACCCGAAGCTCTTGCCCATCTCTCGGCAGACAAAAATCTCTTTGCTGTCTGGGAGACAATACAAGAAGTCTTCTTCCCCGCTGCCGTTGGACACCAGTGCCCCCTTTGGATATTTCAATCTTTGAGCATAGAATTGAGCCTCTCGCTTTTCTTTCTTAGATAATCTTTTTCCTAAAGCATGTCATATAATATAATCAGAAGCTTCAGATGATGCTTCAGGAATAGGAATGGTGGTTTTTCTAGTTAAAATTACTTCTGCAGCTTCTTTCTCCATCTTTTCTCCGATTTCCTAGGATTTCTCCTTGGCGGGTTCTGAAGGCCCAGCTTCGGTCTCGATTTGGATCTTGGCAGCTTCAGCCTCAATTTGTATTTCCGAGGCTTCGACAGCTTTCTTCGGAGTAGAGCTTGAAGTTTTTATTGTTTCTAGCACATCTAATACGTTGACCATTCTCTTCCTCTTGGGAGTCGTTGAATGATCCTTTTGTGCCTTCGGCATTGTCACCTCTGCTGAAGGACTTATTACTTCTAATATCCTCATTTTCTCAACCTTCATCTCTTCAATGTTAATGGCCTTCGGCTCATCTGATTTGGCTGATGATGCCTTCGGCGATACAGATAGTTCTTCAATTTTCTGCGTAATAGCAGGTTTCTTGCCTTCGATCACCGAAGAGGTCTCACCACCAAATTCGGGCACTGTGGCCGGTTCAATATAGCGCGGTCGATGAGTAAGGACCTTAACCCTTTTCCTCTTTGGCACAGGCTTGCTCGGAGCAGCTGAAACATCATCTCTCCCAGAAACTCCACTTTTTCTTTTTTGCCCCCGGGGCGGGTAACGGTAGTCAGGATACATGAACCCAAGAGCATCAAAAACTCTGTTTAGTCTCTTCTTTTTCCGGTTCCCGAAGGTCACAGATAATGCGTTATCTTCTGCTCTGGAGTACAGCCCAAGCAGATCATCGCTTGTAGCTTCGACGCTTTTCAGCCAGTCGTCGTCTGGCTCGATAAACTGGTCTCTAAACCTGAAGGTATATTTTAGTCGAACCAAACCACCTTCATGGGATTGCTGATGGATTCTTTTGGCATCTCCCAGTTGGCCACCAATGGCCATATTCTGTAGGCCACGTGCTCTTGAACTAAGTCCCTCGTCCCGATGAAAGAGCAGACTAAGCCGAAGGCCTTGCGACATTCTTCGGCCGCTTCGTCAATTTCTACCATCAGTTTCCGGAGCCCGAAGCATTGCCAGATAGGACGCATGATTATCTCTTTAATGTCTTCTCGTGCCTTTAAATCATTTTTTACATAGAACCATTCTTTCATCCAGTCTCCGGGCCATCTCTTCCGAAAAGTCGGTACTGGGGAGCTTGAGCCGGAACGGGCAACGAAGCTATAGCAACCGAAATTGTTATGGTACTGTTCTTTACCCTAGGGCTTCGTCTCATATAACAGTTCATGCATATTGCAAAAACTTTTTGCATTTGGCTCCATGCCCTAACTTCTTACAGCCCATACGAAGATTCCCATTCTTATAATGGCTTCGGGGGTAATCTGGTGAAGGTAAATCTGGAATATCTTCAAAACCTCGACTACGAAGCTGCTCAGAAGGAGCCGAAGCCCAGCCTTCAAAAAGCTTCCGAAGATCACGACTTCATTCTCCTTTGAGTAGGACAAGTCTTTTCTCCATCGTCAGCCCTCACAATAGACATATCCCAAAAGTATCTCCCCCTCATGTTGTCAAGATGACTTTGTTTAATAGTTGATTTTCCAAAAACTGCATGGCTCGGTCGCCAGGGTCGATCTTCGGAGTATTCCCCGCCGCTTTCCACATCATAGCTATCACTATCATCAGTGTCTTCAGATAAACCCTCCAAAGTCTCCCTAGTAATCTTCTCTGCATTTGTCTTTGCTATTGATTCAATAAAGCCAAGATTCATCTCCTCAGAAAGGCTTAGCTTCGATTCAACGACAGCTTTTTTACCTTCAGACATCTTCGAAAGTGCTGAGAAAGTGCTCTCAAAGCCGAAGCTTAAAAATTTTAAAAAGCCAAGCAAGTGTTGGTGCGCAAGAGCTAAAAATTGAGTAAACAAGAGCAGATGGCAAGAAAGCGTGCCAAATAAGCTCGTGGTGTGCTCTTATTTATACGCCTGGTGCGTTGCATGCTGGAGGGCCCGCTTGTCAGTGGCTGTTGCTATTCTATCAAAGGGAAGGTGTTTTTTCGGACCTTTAGCTCAGGGCCTTCGTCCTTGTCACAATCTGAATTTATTATTCTAACAAATTAATATTGCGAGGGGCTACTGTTGGGGGCCTTCGGCTTCTGAAGGTCCTCAAAAACATGATTTAACAATGTTTCTGGAAGTATAATGCATGAACAGGTACCTTCGGACTTGAGTTGAAACCACAGTGTGAAGAAGCACAAGAAGGGGTACGAAGGATAGCACGAAGCCGAAGATGTGCGCAGGAGAGCTTCGGCATGATAGCAGAAAAGGAGAACTGACTTAAAGATGAAAAGGCCATTTAGACCTCGATGGATTACTATAGAGTTATTAGCAAATGTAAAGGGCATGAGTGTAATTTTACATGGGCTGTGTCCCATGCCTATAAATAGATGAACAGTAACCCCGTACTGTTCACGCTGACTAGGCATTGGTCCTTGCGCCACGCTGGTACTTTTACCTTATCTCAAGTCAAAGGTATACTTGTAATTTGATATCATTTCTAATTTTCCATAGTAATAAAATAGAAATGAGATAATAATAATATATGATTGTTTATATTATCTTTTATGTTTTATGTGATTCTTTCTTCATCTCTATATGTTATGTTGATGAAGGTATGTCCTTCATTACCTTCGTCCGAAAGTCATTATATCCTAAGGGAAATAATGCTTCAAAGGACGAAGGGCTTTAACATTTAACGTTTTCTATGTTGCCTTGTTCTTAACTCATAGCATTTGAGAACAAGTCCCCAACAATTATAATAATCGTTTTGAAAGGCTTGATGTATAGAACTAATGAAGGAAGATTAAACCTCTTTTGTAATGAATCTATGTACCATTTGATGTATGTAATATTGAATTGAATATGTAAATTATTGTAATTTATTTCTTTGCGATGCATGAAATTTACACACATACCGTTTTTGAGCCTTTGGCAAAAAAACACCTTCCCTTCTTCTCATGCTTCGTAAAGAAAGAGATCCCTTCTTATGACAAGCCTGATAAAACTGTATTTCCCGAAGCTTATTTCGTGCCTTAGCACATTCTCATTTTGACGAAGCATTTGCTGAAGATTGGCTTCGTATTCAATTCTTGTGCCTGTAATGCAATATGATGTATGATGTAATGTTATGCGAAATGATGTGATGATATGATGCAAAATGATGAGGATGCCGAAGACACACACCGGCACGCCCACACTGGAATACACAAGCTCTACATCCCTTAGGAACGACTTTTGAGCTTCTTCACCTTCTATTTCGGTGATATAAGTTCTGCATCCCCTTAGGAACATCTTTTGAACTTCTTTGCCTTCTATTTCGGCGGTATAAGTTCTGCATCCCCTTAGGAATGACTTTTGAACTTCTTTGCCTTATATTTCGGCGGTATTTGGCTCTGCATTCCCTTTGGAATGACTTTTGAGCAGAAAACTTACACTGTGCTCACTTAGGAACGACTTTTGGTAGCTTCGTCAATTTTGGTTCTGCATTCCCTTAGGAACGACTTTTGAGCAAAAGACTTACGCTGCGCTCCCTTAGGAATGACTTTTGTGGCTTCATTTATGTTGGCTCTACATTCCCTTAGGAACGACTTTTGAGCTTCGTAAATCTGTGAAGAAGATATATTTCATTCTGGTACAGGCAGAGAAATTAAAACTAAGTTTTCATTGCTTGTTCCTCATATAGAAGCAAAATGGCGTAAAAAGTAAAAGTATTTCAGAAGTAGGATATTGCTTAGTAAATGTTCTTTGATTCTGGTACGGTGTTGTTGACCGTGCGAGCTTTAGACTCCTCCCTAAAGTCATGTTGTTGTTGTGGGTGTTGGCACCCTTCTGGCTGCTGGCTTCGGGTAAAAGTAGGTTGCAATGGAGGTGGTGGTGGGAGATGAGGCCAAGAAGCTTGTGAATGGCTTGCCGAAGCAATAGAGGCCATAGGTTGATTGCCCACATACTCTGGTATGTAGAGAGAGTGGCACGAAGCAATATGTAAGATCTGCTTCGGCTGATTCTGTCGGGCTTCTGCTTCGGCAATCTCTTTTTGCTTCTGAATGGTGATTTGACACGTTCTTGTAGTGTGGCCCTTGTCCTCACCATAGAATAAGCAATAGATTTTCCTAGGCTGGTCCCCATATCTTCCTCCGAAGCCCCTGCCGCCTCGGCCCCTTGAAGTTGGTGGCCTGAAGGAGCTTTGCTGCTGTCCTAAAGACTGTGAGCTGTGTTGTGGCCTCTAAATCTGGCTTCCTTTGTCATCGTTCTAACTGGAGCTGTGGATTGATCTGACATGCCTAGGGTGAATTATTCCTCCGAAGCCCCTAGTCATCTCAAAAAATCTGTAAGCTTCCTCCCTTCATTGGCGGAAGTCATTGTCAGCCTGGATATACTCATCCATTTTCTGAAGTAGCTTCTCCAGAGTCTGGTGGGGTATCCTGGCGAAGTATTGGGCTGTAGGCCCTGGCCGAAGACCTTTGATCATGGCCTCAATGATGATTTCATTGGGCACCGTAGGCGCTTGTGCTCTAAGGCGCAAGAACCTTTGGACATATGCCTGAAGGTACTCCTCATGGTCTTGAGTGCACTGGAACAAGGCCTGAGCAGTGACTGGCTTTGTCTGAATCCTTGAAAACTGGTGACCAGCATATCCTTAAGCTTCTGCCATGACGTGATTGTCCCTGGCCGAAGAGAAGAGTACCATGTCTGAGCCACACTTTGGACTGCCATGACGAAGGACTTTGCCATGACTGCAGTATTGCCCCGTACGAAGATATAGTTGCTTTGTAGCTCATCAGGAACTGCTTCGGATCTGAGTGCCCGTCATACATGGGGAGCTAAGGTGGCTTGTATGATGGGGGCCATGGGGTAGCCTACAGTTCTGCTGATAGAGGAGAAGCATCATCAAAAGCAAAATTTCCATGATGGAAATCGTCATACCAATCATCATCATTGTAAGAATTGTCTTGACGAAGCTCTCTTTGTGGACGACTTCGGTCCTGGTCATCTTGAGTAAGATGACATATTTCTTCAGTAACTTCATCGATCTTCTTCTGTAGGTCGGAAAGATGAAGCATCTTCTCTCTCTTCCTTTCGACCTGCTGGTGGATAGCTTCGAGATCCCTTATCTCCTGGTCCAGCTCCTCCTCCTGGGGTGTTGGACTTGTAGCCTTCCTGTTTTGGGTTCGAGCTTCACTCAGTTTGTCCTAGTTGACGTCCAGTGGCTACAGTGCAGCCCCTAGCCCTGAAGAAGTTTTCTTCGGTGCCATGACGAAGGTCACGGCTTGCCGAAGGTGTGTTGATTGAGTTCACCGGAGGTGGGCGCCAATGTTGGGGACATGTTCTCAAATGCTATGAGTCAAGAACAAGGCAACACAAAGTGTTAATGGTTAAAGTCCTTCGTCCTTCAAAGCATTATATCCCTTAGGAAATAATGATCTTCAGACGAAGGTCATGAAGGACGTACCTTCATCATCATAGTATATATTAGTGAAAGAAGAAGCATATGAAACATGAGAAATGACATGAACAATCATATGACATCATCAATATATCTTTTTTATATCATTATAAATGAACATGAACAATATTGAATTACATTTGTACCTTCGGCTTGTCAGAAGGCAAAAGTTCAAGCGTGACGCACAAGTGAATACAAGTCAGCGTGAACAGTACAGGGATACTATTCATATATTTATAGGCACAGGGCGCAGCCTATGTAAAATTACATTCATGCCCTTCATCTTTATTATTGACTTAAGGACAATCTATCGAGGACTTTTCATCTTTATGTCGATTCCTTTTTCTGCTACTAAACCGAAGCTTCCTTGCACGTAGCTTCGGAGCTAGTTCAACCTTCGTCCTGATCATGCTTTTCATATTGTGTACAGCTTTATTCTGAGTCCGAAGGTTCCTGTACATATGTTACACATGGGAAACATTGTTAATCATGTTTTTGAGGACCTTCGAAAGACAAAAGCCACCAACAGTGGCTACCAGCGACAACATATCGTCTGCAGTCTGCTTTACTCCAATTTTAAGGTAAAATTCCTTTTGCTAGGTTTCTTTTATTTTTGTGATGAAGCAAAATTTTCGGATGTCGACTTATTTTTACAGAGTATGCTGCTAAGTAAGGCACTGAGAATGCAACAAGACCTTGAAGACAAGAAAAAAGAAATCATAATCGAGTGCATGGAAAATAAGATCAAGGATTACGAAGCTTCTTTGGAGAAGAAAGACTTCCTACTTCAAGCAACAGAGGGCTCGCATGCAAAATCGAAGCTGAAAATGCTAGATTAAGCGAGGAGCTTGTCTAAAGTCAAACAACCTTGAAAGAAAAAATCTAAGAACTTCGAACAAGAGAAGAAAGATCTGCAAGCGAAATATGAGGCCGAAGATGACAAAAATACGAAGCTGCAGAAATCTTTGAAAGACCTTCGGGATACGTGCTAGAATTTTAGCAGCCACTACGTGCAATAGTTGAAAGAGGTCTTCAGCTCGGTTGGGGCCAACTCTGAAGATATTTACCCCTTTGGCTGAAGACATACCAAATACCTTTGAACATATTGAAAATGAAGTTGATGCACTTGATGAAGTGATAGCTGGGCATGGTGACTTATGTGCCTTACTAGCTTCTCGCGGCATAGCTGCCGCATTTTTGAAGGCTGGTTGCACACACGCGAAGACGGTAAATAGACCAACCTTCAGTCTGTCTTCAACAGATTTGATTGATATTCCTAGTGAAGCTCGAAGCATCGGAAATAGATTCATAACTCAGATTTGGGCTAAAGGTGGACGAGAGTTGGCTACGGACGAAGCCCGAAACTTGCTTAAACCGGTATGGAACTTATACATGTTGCATGCCGTGACTCTTGTAATTACTTTTTACCTTATACTGTTGTTTGTTTGCAGGGTGGTGGTGCCGAAGGTTGATAATCCGAAGCACATTCCAAAGGCTGCTGAAGCTTCTCTTTAGGCCTACCTGTATAGAGCTTAGGAACATTTGTATTATCTTTGCAAAAAACTGTAATCGAGAATTAAACAATTCTGTGTATATTTGTTCATACCTTGTAATATATTTTTACCTTTTCATCCATGTACAAATTGCTTTGCTGTGGATGAAACTTGTATCTTTCGAGCCGAAGGCGAAAAACACCTTCTCTTCTTTTCATACACAGCGAAGTATGTTTTTGCATAAAATGTGTATGTTTGAAACGAAGCTTCTTCGTGTTCATCGAAGCACTGCCGTCGAAGCTGGAGTATTTCTATTCGTGCTTCATGTTATGATGATGATGATCCTATGAATGTATAAATGAATGTCTGTATGAATGCAATGAATGATGTAATGTAATGTGCAAATGAATGTCCCAAACACACACAAAGCCACACCCAGACTCTACATCCCCTTAGGAACGACTTTAGAGTCTTTAAGCTCTGCATCCCCTTAGGAACGACTTTGGAGCTTCTTCACCTTCTATTTTAGTGGTATTTAAGCTCTGCATCCCCTTAGGAATGACTTTGGAGCTTCTTCACCTTCTATTTTGGTGGCATTTAAGCTCTGCATCACCTTAGGAACGACATTGGAGCTTCTTCACCTTATATTTCAGTGGTATTTGGGTCTGCATTCCCTTAGGAACGACTTTTAAGCTTCGTAACTTACACTGCGCTCCCTTAGGAACGACTTCTGTAGCTTCAAAACTTACTATGCGCTCCCTTAGGAACGACTTTTTGTAGCTTCATCATCCTTTGTGGTGATTACAGCTCTGCATCCCCTTAGGGACGTCTTTTGAGCTTCTCCTTGTTTTCTTTTGCACTCGATGGTGCAGGCCCGGATTTTACATATTACATCTTTGGGGGATTTTGGCCCTTGTATTGCGTAGTGCTAAATAAGAATGAAAATTACAAACTATGGCCCCATTAAAAACCTTTCTCCCCTCCTGAAAGGAAAAGGGTGCCATAGGAAAAATGAAAAAGATTACATCAATTACACATAGTACCATCGAAGCTCGTCCGCATTCCAAGCTCTAGTTATGTCGTTGTCGTCCATATCCTTCAATCTATAAGAACCGGGTCTTGACAAAGATACTACCAGAAAAGGACCTTCCCACTTCAGTTGTAACTTGCCCACAATATCTGGGTTGGCCACTCTCCGAAGCACCAAATGTCCTGGCTTGATGTTTTTCAATCGAACTTTCTTATTGTTTCGGCCTGATACTTATTGATGTGTTCTATGGCCTGAAGTCTGGTCCCTTCTATAGTGTCTTTTGTTGTTTGATAATCAGCTTCGTCCTCCACTGAAGTTGTTGTTCTTATTGATCATGTCTTTGCTTCTTCTGGTGTTATTGCTTCGTCACCAAATAGGAGCTTGAAAGGTGTAAAACATGTTGACCTTGACACAGTTGTGTTGTGGCTCCACACCAGTTTAGTCAACTCATCTGGCCACTTTCCTCTGGGCTGGTTGAAGATTAGCTTCATTATTCTTGTCATTATAATTCCATTTGCTCTTTCTACCAACCCATTTGATTCTGGATGCCTTACTGATGCAAAATGAATTTTTGTACCAATTCGGTCATAGAAATCTTTGAACGTTTCAGCATCAAATTGAGTTCCATTGTCCACAGTTATTGCCTTTGGCACACCGAAGCGACAAACAATGTTTTGCCAAAAGAATTTCTATACTGTGGCCGAAGTTATTGTGGCTAAGGGCTTTGCTTCGTTCCACATGGAAAAATATTCCACTCCTACAAGACATATTTCAAATTTCCTTGTGCTAGTGGAAGTGGACCTAACAAATCCAGACCCCACCTTTGCAGTGGCCAAGTTGGCTGTATTAACTGGGTTAGAGACGAAGGTTGTTTCTGGCCTTTTGTACATCTTTGGCAATTTTCACATTTTTAAACCAGATCTGCTGCATCCGAAGCTGCCTTCGGCCAATAAAATCCTTGTCTGAAAACCTTCCCCAGCAAAGGCCTAGACCCAATATGAGATCCACATAAACCTACATGTATTTCCTTCATCAGCTCTTGACCTTCGGTTCTAGATAAACACTTCAGTAGTGGAGAGCAGACTCCATATTTATATAACTCCCCTTCTATGATCACATATGGTCTTGTTCTTGCTTCCATTCTTTTATTATAAACTTCGTCATCCGGAAGACAGTTACCTTTGAGGAAAGATATAATTTCAGTCCTCCAATCTTCACTATGTACAGGTGATATTGCAAGCATTGCTCTCTCCATAAGTTCGACTGAAGGTGCTTTTATTGTCTCAAAGAACACTTCCAAAGGCAAAGGGAGCCCCTGTGCCGCTGATTTAACTAGCAAATCTGCATGCTCATTTTCCCCTCTTGGAATATTTTTTACAGAAAATCCTTCGAAAGAAGCCTCCAATCTTCGGACTGCATCCAAATATTTTTCAAGCTTCAGATTCGTTGCCTCGATGCTTTTGCCTACATGGCCAGAAATAACTTGGGAATCAGTTTTAAGGATTGCCCTTATTATTCCCATTGCCTTTAGCTTTCAAAGCCCTAATAGAAGAGCTTCGTATTCAGCAATATTGTTTGTACAACTAAAGTCCAACTTTATTGCGTAGCATGTCCTGACTTTAGAGGGCGCTACTAGAACAGCAGCCGCTCTAGCGCCAAAGGTTCCCCAAGAACCGTCACAGAATACCGTCCAGGCTTCGGCATCCTTTGCTGCTTCTTCTCCTTGAGCCCCTGGCATCTAATCAGCAATGAAGTCTGCTAGCGCTTGAGATTGAATTGAGGATCTATGTACATAATCAATGGTGAATTCATTGAGTTCTGCAGCCCATTTTCCAATTCTTCCTGTAGCATCTCTGTTTCTCATTATGTCCTTCAGAGGTTGTGATAAAGGGACTATTATATGATATGCTTGAAAGTAATGTCGAAGCTTTCTGGAGGCCATTAACACAGCATACAACACCTTCTCCAATTTTGTGTAATTTTTCTTCGATAAAATGAGTACTTCGGAGATGAAGTATACTGGTGCTTGTCTTTTTATTGGCCATCTTGCTTCTCCTGTGCAAGTGCCGCACTGACTGCAGAATGGGAGGTAGCCACATACAGGTGTAATGGAGTTCCTGATGAAGGTGGAATTAGAGTTGTCAAGTCTATCAAGTATTGCTTTAACTCTTCAAAAGCCTTCTGTTGAGCCGGACCCCATTCAAAACTTCGACTGACTTTAGTATTTCAAAGAATGGTAGATTTCTCTCTGTTGATCTTGATATAAATCTGTTCAGCGATGCCAGCTTTCCTGCCAATCGTTGAGCCCCTTTCTTTGAATTTGGCGGCTCCCTTTGAAGGATAGCTTCAATCTTACTTGGGTTAGCTTCGATACCCTTTGTTGATACCAGACAGCCAAGAAACTTGCCCTTCTTTACTCCCAAAAGACACTTTTCTTGATTTAACTTGAGACCAGCTTCCCTGAAATTGGCGAACGTCTCTTGCAAATTGGCAATGTGATTTTCTTGTTTTGTGCTTTTTACTATGATGTCTTCAACATAAGTTAGCACATTCCTGCCTATTTGAGAGTGAAGAACCTTGGCTATCATTCTACTGAAGCTTCCTCCAGCATTCTTGAGCCCCTCGAGCATCCGAAGGTAACAATAAGTACCACTGGGAGTTATGAAGCTTGTCTTTGGCTCATCCTCTTTCTTCATCCAAATTTGATGATAGCCCGAGTAGCAGTCTAATAAGCTCATGAGTTCCGAAGAAGCTACTGCATCTACAAGGGAGTCTATTTTTGGTAAAGGGAACTCATCTTTTAGACATGCCTTGTTGAGATTTGTGAAATCAATACACATTCTCCATTTCCCATTAGCCTTCTTCACCATGACAGTGTTAGCTAGCCATTCTGGATATGTTACTTCTTTGATGACACCAGCACTGAGAAGTCTCTTTACTTCGTTTCGAGCACCTTTGGCTTTATCCTCAGACATTTTCTGAAGTCTTTGCTTTCTTGGCCTGACAGATGGATCCACTTTGAGTGAATGCTCAATGACATCTCTGTTAACACCATAGAGATCGTTAGCTCTCCAAGCGAAGACATCTTTGTTGTTGAACAAAAATTTTAGCAGAGTCTTTTCTTGTTCACTAGATAAATGAGATCCCAGCAGTACCCTTTGGTGTGCTATATCTTCACACAGGAGCATAGGCTTCGGCTAATCTGCTGAAGCAGCCTTCTCTCTTTTGTGCTTATATTGCTGACAAGCTTCGGCTCCATCTTTGTTATGGATCGCCTTTGAATCCGTCCAACTCCCTTCAGCCCTCCTGGCAGCTTCTTGACTCCCATGAACAACAATGGGCCCTTGTTCCGAAGGTATCTTCATGCATAAGTATGCTGGATGAAGCATTGCTTCGAAGGCATTAAGCGTCCCTCGACCAATGATTGTGTTGTATGGGTACTCCATATCAACAATGTCAAAGACAACTTGCTCAGTTCTTGTGTTGTGGATGTAACCGAAGGTAACTGACATTGTTATTTTGCCAAGTGCCACAATCTGTCTTCCTCCGAAGCCACAAAGAGGGTGTGTTGCATCATGAATCTTGTCTTCTAGTTCTTGCATCTGTCTGAAAGCCTTTGCAAAGATGATGTCCGCTGCACTGTCTATGTCAACCAGAACATTGTGGACCAGAAATCCCTTGATGACACAAGATATAACCATGGCATCATTGTGAGGATAGTCTTTAAGCTGAAGATCCTCCTGGGAGAAGGTGATTGGGATGTGAGATCACTTGGATCTGATGAAGGGTCCTTGCACCCTAACATGCTGCACTCTTCTCTTTGCTTCCTTCTTTTGCTTCTTGTTAGCTGGCTCTGAGCTTGAATCGCCTGTGATTGGGAGCACCAGCTTTGTTACCGAAGGTGCTACAGCTTGGCTGTTGTACGAAGCCATTGTCACAACAGTGGAAGTGAGTTCACCAGAGGTGGGCGCCAATGTTTGTCACTTGTTCTCAAAAGCTATGAATCAAGAACAAGGCAACACAAATGTTAATGGTTAAAGACCTTCGTCCTTTGTAACATTATTTCTTTAGGATATAATGATCTTCGAACGAAGGTCGTGAAGGACATACCTTCATCATTTTAACATACATAGATATAAACATAAACATATGTAACAGAGAAAAAGTATGAATAAACATATTAAATCGATTAATCATACATATTGACATTATATAATCATGAACAAACATTAATTATATTAAGTTACATTTGTACCTTCGGCTTGACAGAAGGTAAAAATCCAAGAGTGACGTGCAAGTGATTACAAGTCAACGTGAACAGTACGGGGGTACTGTTCATCTATTTATAGGCATGGGACATAGCCCGGACAAAATTACATTCATGTCCTTGATAACTAATCATAACCATGACACAAACTATTAGGGACTATGCGGTCTTTTCCTCTTTAAATCGGTGCCACCCTTTGTCTCAAGCGTGTCATCATGCCGAAGCTCTTACAATTGTTGCTTCGCCATACATCTTCATGTCACGCCTGCTTGCATGTCATCTTGCCGAATGTGTTTTTGCTTAGAGGACCTTCGGCGGAGAAGAAGGCCCCCAACAAGTATGAATGTAGATAAGAAAGTAAAGGAACACAAATGAATAAAGGTAATAATAATTATGTATTAATAATCTATTTATTCTTGTATTTCATAAACATGAATAAATATCAATAATATTCATATTACATAGAAACCTTCGGCTTGCCAGAAGGTGAGGGTGCGAGAATGACGCGAGAGTGATTACCATCCAGCATGAACAGTACAGTGTTGCTATTCATCTATTTATAGGCACGGGACGCAGCCTGGATAAAAGTACATTTTTGTACCTAGTAACTACCTATAATCTTAACATAAATTATTGAGGACTGTAAGGTCTTTAGCCTCTTTCAGTTATCATCATGCTTGAGCTTCATCAATATATTCAGCCGAAGGTCCTTGGCTTCCAGCTTCGTCGCCCATACTTTATTTCCCTTTGTTCTATCATACGAGAGGTCTTCCAACCCAAAGCCGAAGCTTCTTGTAACTATTCATAATCATGCTAAAAACATATGGTTAGTCACGTTTTTGAGGACCTTCGGAAGAGGAAGGCCTCCAACACCAGGCAAGTGGGTATGGTGAGACCGGCCTGATCCTATCCTCCTCTGATCTTTTCATCATCGATGTAATATTCCACTTGAACGGAGCACGAATCTCGGCGACCGGCTCGAATCATCACGCGGAGGTCACCGTCGGCCATGTTCCCTGCACCCGTGATCTTCTTCAGGTTACTATACCATGCCGATTTCCATTCAGCACGTCTGACATAACAACTTCAAGGGCATTTCTCGTTGATTTTCATACAGCGAACTACCAGCTCTGTTGGGGGCCTTCGTCCTCCGAAGGTCCTCAAAAACAAGATTTGACAATGTTTTCCAAGTGAGTTATATGAACAGGTATTTTCGGACTCAGATTATGAACATGGAGTACGGTCAGGACGAAGCCTAAGCCAGACGAAGGGGGATTGAGATGAAGGACGGCCTGATTACCATGTTGTACGAAGGATGGTGCACAGCCGAAGCTATGCGCAGGAAAGCTTCGTCGCGATAGCAGAAAGGGGAACCGACCTAAAGATGAAAAGACTGCTTAGGCCTTGATAGACTCCCATAAGTCCTTAGCAAATGTAATGGGCATGAATGTAATTTTACATGGGCTGCGTCCCACGCCTATAAATAGATGAACAGTACTCCCGTACTGTTCACGCTGATTTGTACTCGCTCGTGCGTCACGCTTGTATTTTTGCCTTCTATCAAGCCGAAGGTACAAATATAATTCAATATTGCTCTTATTCTTCCATGATTATATAATAAGGACATGTGATAATGCTATGTGGTTATTCATGTTATTCTCTCATGTTTCATATGCTTCTCCTTTTATCAATATAAACTGTAATGATGAAGGTATGTCCTTCATGACCTTCGTCTGAAGATCGTTATATCCTAAGGGAAATAACGCTTCGAAGGACGAAGGGTACTTACCACTAACTTCTTTCTGTGTTGCCTTGTTCTTAATTCATAGTATTTGAGAACAAGTCCCCAACATTGGCGCCCACCTCCGGTGAACTCACTTCCACTCTTTGAGTTTTTGAACACCTTCAGAAGCCATAAACCTTCGCTATGGCGCCGAAGAAAGCTTCAGCAACAGGGGCTGCAGCCCTGCAACCGCTGGACCCCAATCAGGAGACTCTCTCTCTTCGGGAGGCCCGAAGCCAGAAGAGGAAGGCTGTCAGCCCGACGCCTCAAGAGGATGAGCTAGACCAAGAGATCAGAGATATGGAGATGCTTCATCAACAGGTGCAGAGGAAGAAGGAAAAGATGGCCAGGCTAGCTGAACTGCAAAGGCAGATAGACGAAGCTTCTGAAGAGGTTCGCCATCTTACTCACGATGAGCAGAACCGAAGGCCTCAACAAAAAGACCTTCATCAGGAGGGTTTCTTCAACGAAGATGACTGGTATGACAATTTCCATCATGGAAATTTTGTTTTCGATGATGCTTCTCCTCTGTCCGCTGAGCTGCAGGCTACACCTTGGCCTCCGTCCTACAAGCCGCCACAGCTTCCCATATTCGATGGCCATTCAGACCCGAAGCAATTTTTGATGAGCTACGAAGCAACAGTATCTTCGTATGGTGGCAATGCTGCAGTCATGGCAAAGTCTTTTGTTATGGCTGTCAGGAGTGTTGCTCAAACCTGGTATTCCTCCCTTCGACCAGGAACGATCACTTCATGGCAAAAACTGAAGGACATGTTGTTAACCAGCTTCCAAGGGTTTCAAACGAAGCCGGTCACTGCTCAGGCCCTGTTTCAGTGCACTCAGGATCACGAAGAATACCTTCAAGCGTATGTCAGAAGGTTCTTGCGTTTGAGGGCGCAGGCACCAACGGTGCCCAACGAAATTGTCATTGAGGCCATGATCAAGGGACTTCGGCCTGGACCTTCAGCTCAGTACTTTGCTAGGAAGCCTCCTCAAACTTTGGAGAAGCTACTCCAGAAGATGGACGAGTATATTCGTGCCGACAATGATTTTCGCCAAAGAAGGGAGGAGGCTTTCAGGTTTTCTGAAAAGACCAGGGGCTTCGGAGGAAGATTCTATCCGAGGCATGTCAGGTCAATCCACAACTCTACTCAAAATGATGATAAGGGGAGTCAGCAGCACAGGCCGCAGTGCTCCTCACAGGCTTCGGGGCAACAGCAAAGCTTCTTCCGGCCACTAGCTCCAAGAGGCAGAGGCGCCAGGGGCTTCGGCGGAAGATTTGGAGATCAACCAAGGAGAATATTTTGCTTGTTCTATGGTGAAAACAAGGGCCATACCACCAGGATGTGCCATGTTACCATCCAGAAGCAAAAGGAGATAGCCGAAGCTGCAGCACAACAAGCTCAGCCGAAGCAGGTCATGCATACTGCTTCGTAGCATCCGCCTTACATCCCAGAATACGTAGGCAACCACCCTGCAGTTTCTGTTTCGGCGAGTCAACCTCAAGCTTCCTGGCAACAGCCTCCGCCTCCACCACCGCTGCAACAAGGCCAACAACCAGAAGGGAGCCAATATGCTCCACACCAAAGGGACTTCAGAGAACAATCCGAAGCTCGCACAGTCAATAGCACTGTGCCAGAGTCGAAGCACATCTATTGACAAATATCCTACCTTGATAGTAGTCTTTTCCATTCAGTTCTATTTTCTGTGTAATAAAGGACATCTTTTAGTTTTCATGTAATAGTTTCGTTGTTTGCCACATGGAAAATATATTTTCTCCACAGGCTTAAGTTGCTGAAGCTTAAAGATTTGCGATAACAAGGAGGACCTTCGAATTATCAAAAATCCTTCGAAGTCACAAAAAGCCGTTCCAAAGGGAACGCAGTGTAAGTTTTCTGCTCCAAAGTCGTTCCAAAGGGAATGCAGAACATACAGCGAAAAGTCAACGCTGATACCGCCTAAGTAAAAGGCGAAGAAGCTCCAAAGTCGTTCCTAAGGGAATGCAGAGCTTACAGCGAAAAGTCAACGCTGATACCGCCTAAGTAAAAGGCGAAGAAGCTCCAAAGTCGTTCCTAAGGGAATGCAGAGCTTACAGCAAAAAGTCAGCGCTGATACAAAAAGATTGTGTGTTTTACAGGGATATGTGTGTATCTTCGGAACAAATGTCATCTACATAACATAACATCATCACATCATTTTGCATAGCATAAGCATCATACATCATGTTGCATATGGCAAAAGAAGGGAACACAGTATCGACCTTTGGAAGGATGCTTTGAGAAAGTGAAAATCGTGCTAAGTCACAAGGGGATACAATAGTGATCTTCGGAATATAGCTTCGGAGAATGTTTTCACGAAGTTTGGATATTCTTCATCAGAGCGCTATGGATGTTGTGATGCATAAAAGTTTTTCTATCTTCACGAAGCATGAAAAGAAGGGAAGGTGTTTTTTCGCCGAAGGCTCAAAAACGGTACGTATGTAAAGTTTCATGCATCGTAAAGAATCGAATCATTAAAAGCAAATATGTTACAGGGTTACAAAATGTTACACATATTTCATTTCAGAAGTTTTTACAATAGTGCTTAATCTTCTCTCAAAACAACTTCTGCAGCTTCGTTCAGGAGTCGGTTAACAACTTCATCCATGATAGCTTCAGCCATCTTTTTAATTTCCTCGTCTCCTTTCAGGTGAGGGCCCGGAGACGCTTTAGTAGAATCTGAAGGAGGACAGGATACGGCCACATTGCTATTACAAATTGCGAACGAAGTTTAAAATGAAAAATTACAACACAATAAAAACCATTAGCTAATACCTATTTGCCCTTCGGGCTCTGAGCTTTTGTCAGCGGCCTTAGCTACTTCTCTAGCGTCGTGAATGCCCTTCTCACTTTTCTGAATAATTTCTCGGGCCATTTCTCGGCCACCATTGTCCCAGACGTCGGTGAAAAATTTTCCACCAGCCTGGCTAGCTTCGGCCGAGGGGTCTTTAATATCTTCAGGGGATAAGCTGGCTTCGGATTGTGCAAGAACCTTAACATGATCGCAGCCTTTTTTCTCCAGCATAGTAGCAATCCCCCTGGCACCCGAGAAGGCGCAAATGTCTCCACGACTGTTTAGAATTTCTTCGAAGGCTTCAGCTTCGTGGCTGATCCATTCGATCGGTCCTTCTGGGTTACCTCTCACGAAATCTTCTTCACTCGAAAATGCGCCAACACTAGCGAAGCTGGTTTTTATCTTCTTTACACATTCCATGGATTTTTCGTAGCACCTTTTCTTAGAAGACCGAAGCTCTGCAACGGTTCCTTCCAAATGATTGGCCCATTGGTCGCTACATTCCCGCCTCGTTTCTTCAAGTATGCGTTCCTCTTTAGCTCGGGCTAATTGCTTCCGAAGGTCGGCAATCTCGTGTTTTTGAGCTGCAGCTTGTGCTTTAGAGGCAGCTTCGTCCTCCTTTATTTTATCCACCAATGTAACTAGAATTTTGTCCTTTTCCATGGCTTCGTTCCTTAGTTTGATAACCTCTGATCGAAGGTTGTTGAAGGCAATTTCATAGCTCTCGTCTTCGGCATTCTTTTGCGCTCTCAGCGCGTTGCTTAGTATTAAACCCTATATGTAAAAAGTTAGTATAAGAATAAAACAATAGATTTCAAATCATAATGTTTCCAAATGCGCAGATCTCGTATCTTCAGGCTATTATACGCAAGGCTATCCGCAAGATCGTCCTTTGTCATCGCGCAGAGGCCAGCCTCCAGCTTCGGAAACCCCATGCTTCGGGCCATTTCCCGGCAGACAAGTAGTTCTTTGTTATCCGGGAGGCAGTATAGAAAATCTTCTTCATTTGTACCATTGAACACTAGTGCCCCCTTCGGATATCTCAATTCTTTAGCATAATGATTAGCTTCAAAAATTTCTTCTTCTGATAACTTTTTCCCCGAAGCATGTCGAACAATATAATCAAGGACTTTGGGGGATGCTTCGGGGGCAACAGCACTGATTTCTTCAACAAGAATTGGCTCTGTCATTTTTTCTTCTTCGGTTTCCAAGGATTTTACCTTCGTGGGCTCCGAAGGCCCAGCTTCAGCTCCAGTTTCTTGCTCTGGAGCTTTAGTATCAAAAATCTCAGTTTTCGCTTCGGAGGTTTCAACAGTTTTCCTCGGAGTTGTGCTTGAGGACTTAATTGTTTCCAGAACATCTAGTACATTAGCCATTCTCTTTCTTTTCGGAGTCACTGCTGACACCTTTTGATTTTTTACTGTCTCAACATTTGCTGCAGGACTCAAAACTTCTGATGTTTTTTCCTCAGTTGGTTTTTTCGCTTCTTCCATTTTTTCTGTGGATGGCGCTTCGGCCATCTCTTTGGTTTCTGATAACAAAATCTTCGGTTCTTCCAATCCCATCTTTGTTGGCGCTTCGGCCATTTCTGCCACTTCTGGCAGCAAGGTTGGTTTGGTTGGCTTTTCAGCTTCGGTGGCCGAAGAAGTTTCTCCGGTGAACTCAGGCACCGAAGCTGGTTCAATATAGCGTGGCCGATGTGTGAGGACCTTTATCCTCTTTCTTTTCGGTTCTGGTTTGCTAGGAGCAGTTGCAGCTTCTTCTTTCGCAGAGGTTGTGTTTTTTCTTTTCTGCCCTCGAATGGGATAACGATAGTCAGGGTAGACGAACCCAATTGCATCAAACACCCGGTTCAGCCTTTTCTTTTTTCGGCCTCCGAAGGCTGCTGACAGTGCAGTATCTTCGGCCTTCGAATAAGCCCCAAGCAGTTCATCACTTAAATTTTCAATACTCTTTAACCAGTCATCATCTGGCTCAACGAATTTATCTCCGAACTTGAAAGTATACTTCAGCCTGATAAGTCCACCTTCGTCGGCCTCCTTCATGGTTTCTTGCGGCATTTCCCATTTCTCCGCGAGCGGCCATACTCTGAAGGCAATATGTTCTTGTACCAAATCTCTCGTTCCAATAAAAGAACAAATAACTCCGAAGGCTCTCTGGCATTCTTCGGCAGCTTCATTCATCTCAACCTTCGGCTTTCGCAGGCCGAAACTTTGCCAAATAGGGCGCATAATTATACCTTTAATATCTTCCCGTGCTTTCAAGTCATTTTTCACATAGAACCATTCTGTCATCCAGTCGCCGGGCCATCTCTTCCGAAATGTTGGCACGGGACAGCTTGACCCAGACCGAGAAACGAAACTGTAGCAGCCAAAATTATTGTGATACTGTTCCTTACCCCAGGGTTTTGTCTCGTATGATAACTCGTGTATGTTGCAGAAACTTTTCGCATCAGGTTCCAGACCTTGGCTTCTTACGGCCCACACGAAGATATTCAGCCTTATAATTGCTTCGGGGGTAAGTTGATGAAGATAGGTTTCAAACATTTTCAGCACTTCTACGACGAAGCTGCTCAGGGGAAATCGCAGTCCAGCTTTCAAAAAGCTTCGAAACACTACAACTTCATTTTCTTCAGGGGTCGGGCAAGTTTTCTCTCCTTCGTCGACCCTCACAATGGATAAATCCCGGAAGTATCTTCCCCTCATGTTGACAAGATGATTTTCTTTGATACCTGACTTGCCTAAGACTGAATGGCTTGGTCGCTAGGGGCGATCTTCGGAGTCTTCACCACCACTGTCCACATCATAACTGTCGCTGTCACCAGTATCTTCAGACAAACCTTCCAGAATCTCCTTGGTGATTTTTTCCGTATTGGTCTTCGCCATCGCTATAAGAAACCCCAAGTTCTTCTCTTCGTCGAGACTCAGCTTCATCTCAGCAGCAGCCTTCTTATCTTCAGACATCTTCGGAAACACTAAAAAACTGTTTTCAAAGCCGAAGCTTCAAAACTAAAAGATCAGCAAATCTTAGTGCGCAAGAGCTAAAAATTCAGTGAGCGGGAGCAGATGGCAAGAGAGCGTACCAAATGAGTTTGCGGCATGATCTTATTTATACGCCCAGTGCGTTGAAAATTGAAAGACCCCGCTTGTCAGTGAATGTTGCTATTCTAGCAAAGGGAAGGTGTTTTTTCAGACCTTCGGCTTAAGGCCTTCGTCCATATCGCAATCTGAATTTATCACTAACAAATTAATATTGCGAGGGGCTACTGTTGGGGGCCTTCGTCCTCCGAAGGTCCTCAAAAACAAGATTTGACAATGTTTTCCAAGTGAGTTATATGAACAGGTATTTTCAGACTCAGATTATGAACATGGAGTACGGTCAGGACGAAGCCTAAGCCAGACGAAGGGGGATTGAGATGAAGGACGGCCTCATTACCATGCTGTACGAAGGATGGTGCACAGCCGAAGCTATGCGCAGGAAAGCTTCGTCGCGATAGCAGAAAGGGGAACCGACCTAAAGATGAAAAGACTGCTTAGGCCTTGATAGACTCCCATAAGTCATTAGCAAATGTAATGGGCATGAATGTAATTTCACATGGGCTGCGTCCCACGCCTATAAATAGATGAACAGTACTCCCGTACTGTTCACGCTGATTTGTACTCGCTCGTGCGTCACGCTTGTATTTTTGCCTTCTATCAAGCCGAAGGTACAAATATAATTCAATATTGCTCTTATTCTTCCATGATTATATAATAAGGACATGTGATAATGCTATGTGGTTATTCATGTTATTCTCTCATGTTTCATATGCTTCTCCTTTTATCAATATAAACTGTAATGATGAAGGTATGTCCTTCATGACCTTCGTCTGAAGACCGTTATATCCTAAGGGAAATAACGCTTCGAAGGACGAAGGGTACTTACCACTAACTTCTTTCTGTGTTGCCTTGTTCTTAATTCATAGCATTTGAGAACAAGTCCCCAACAAGCTCTATTGGGGGCCTTCTTCTTTGTCGAAGGTCCTCTAAGCAAAAACACCTTCGGTAGGACGATATGCAAGCAGATGTAACACGAAGATGTATGCCGAAGCTACAACTCAGGGAGCTTTGGCATGATGACACGCCTTGAGACAAAGGGCGATACCGACTTAAAGGGGAAAAGACCATTCAGTCCCTGATAATTTGTGTCATGTTTATAACTTGTTATCAAGGACATAAATGTAATTTCGACCGGGCTGCGTCCCGTGCCTATAAATAGGTGAACAGTAACCCCGTACTGTTCACGCTAACTTGTAATCGCTCGCACGTCACTTTGATACTTTTGCCTTCTATCAAGCCGAAGGTATAAAATGTATTTCATTATTTGTTCACAATCATATAATAAAAGATGTTGATGATATAATGATATGATATAATCATTTATGTTCTTTTATGCTTCATACGTTCTTGTATTTTATATTGACATGATGAAGGTATGCCCATCATGGCCTTCATCCGAAGATCATTATATCCTAAGGATACAGTGCTTCGAAGGACAAAGGTCTCTAATCATTAACATTTTGTGTTGCCTTGTTCTTGATTCATAGCATTTGAGAACAAGTCCCCAACATTGGTGCCCACCTCTGGTGAACTCACTTCCACTGTTGAGACGATGGCTTCGTTCAACAACCAAGCTGTAGCACCTTCAGTCATGAAGCTGGTGCTCCCAATTACAGGCGGTTCAAGCTTAGAGCCAGCTAACAAGAAACAGAAGAAGGAAGCACAGAGAAGAGTGCAGCATGTTGGGGTGCAAGGACCCTTCATCAGATCCAAGTGGTCCCACATCCCAATCACCTTCTCCCAGGAGTATCTTTAGCTCAAAGACTATCCTCACAACGATGCTATGGTTATATCTTGTGTCATCAAGGGATTTCTGGTCCACAATGTTCTGCTTGACAAAGGCAGTGCAACAGATATCATATTTGCAAAGGCTTTCAGACAGATGCAAGAACCAGAGGACAAGATTCATGATGCTACACACCCTCTTTGTGGCTTCGGAGGAAGGCAGATTGTAGCACTTGGCAAAATCACAATGTCGGTTACCTTCAGTTATGTCCACAACACAAGGACTGAGCAGGTTATCTTTGACATTGTTGACATGGATTACCCATACAATGCAATCATCGGCCGAGGGACGCTTAATGCCTTCAAAGCCATACTTCATCTGGCATACTTATGCATGAAGATACCTTCAGAACAAGGGCCCATTGCTGTTCATGGAAGTGAAGAAGCTGCCAGAGGGGCTGAAGTTGGACAGATTCAAAGGCAATCCATAACATAGATGAAGCCGAAGCTTGTCAACAATATAAGCACAAAAGAGAGAAGGCTGCTTCGGTAGATCAGTTGAAGCCTATGCTTCTATGTGAAGATATAACACATCAAAGGGTACTGCTGGGATCTCAGCTATCTAATGAGCAAGAAAGGACTCTGCTAAGATTTTTGTTCAACAACAAAGATGTCTTTGCTTCGACAGCTAATGATCTTTGTGGTGTCAATAGAGATGTCATTGAACATTCACTTAATGTGGATCCATCTTTCAGGCCAATGAAGCAAAGACTTCGGAAGAGTCTGAGGATAAAGCCGAAGGTGCTCGAAATGAAGTAAAGAGACTTCTCAGTGCTGGTATTATCAGAGAAGTAACATATCCAGAATGGCTAGCCAACACTGTTATGGTGAAGAAGGCTAATGGCAAATGGAGAATGTGTATTGATTTCATAGATCTCAATAAAGCAAGTCCAAAGGACGAGTTCCCATTACCAAGAATAGACTCCCTTGTAGATGCAGTAGCTACTTTGGAGCTCATGAGTTTATTAGACTGCTACTTAGGCTATCATCAAATTTGGATGAAAAAGGAAGATGAGCCAAAGATTAGCTTCATAAATCCCAGTGGTACTTATTGCTACCTTCGGATGCCTAAGGGGCTCAAGAATGCTGGAGGAAGCTTCAGCAGAATGACAGCCAAGGTCCTTCACTCTCAAATAGGCAGGAATGTGTTGACTTATGTTGATGACATCATAGTAAAAAGCACGAAGCAAGAGAATCATATTGCTGACTTGCAAGAGAAATTTGCCAATTTCAGGCAAGCTGGTCTTAAATTGAATCCAGAAAAGTGTGTTTTGGAGTAAAGAAGGGCAAGTTCCTTGGCTGTCTGGTATCAACAAAGAGAATCAGAAGCTAATCCAAATAAGATCGAAGCTATCCTTCGGATGGAGCCGCCAAATTCAAAGAAGGGGGCTCAACGATTGGCAGGAATGTTGGTATCATTAAACACATTAGCCCTTTTATGACCATATTATTACGTCACAAAGAAAGGTTTTTATGTCATAGTTTAGTTTGTTGTGATGGTGTTGTGACGAAAAGTCTATCGTCACAGAAGGTGCGTGGTAAAGGAACTGATATGACGATATATCAAAAAATGTCATAGATGTTAATAACGAATATGTATTCGTCACTAAATCTATGATGCTCATAAATGTCACAAATATGGTTGTAAACGTCACAAAACGTGACACCACACATTGCCACGTGGATGATGATGTGGCACAAAGCTATGACGAATATGTTTGTCATGAAATTGATGATATGGCATATGACATGGCAGTTGATGTGGCAGAGCTTCTTGACATATTGTTTTGTCACAAATGTGGTGACATGGCAATAAACTTATGACATATATTTATGTCATAATTGTTGATGACATGGCCCATTGGAGTTTTTTTCATGAAATATTATATATCCACACAATTTTCAATCATGATTGATTCATCATGCAAACAACATTTCATCAAACAAAATAAATAGTAATACCAAAATTATCTAATTTCAAAGTATATCATCCAACAAAAATCCAGCACAAGTATCTAAACAAAAAAAACAAATTTAGACTCCAATAACATAAATCCTAATAATCATGTAACATAAGCTCATATAACTTTAATCCTCGATCTGGTATGTGATGAACCTTGACACCATCATGTTGATATACATATTTAAGGAGGCACTTGGCTACGATTGATGCTTAAAATCAGACAAAGGAGGCTATTGTTGAAACAATCCTTAAAGAGCTTTTGTTGGCGATGGCTAGGCCTACATTATGATGGTTGATGGAATCAAGTTGATTTAGGCAGCGCTTGGGAAACCACTTCTATTGATGAATTTATATGGTGTCCATCTTCAACTGAGGCTCCCGCCATTGATTCCATATCAACCTAGCATATAAAGATCAACTTAGTGTATTGCAATTCCATATAAACATAGCACACAGACATCAGCCTAGTGCATTGCATATTCAGTGGTAGAGGTAAAAGGGCAAAAAATTCTTACAATAGCTTTTTGGACACTTTCGCTAAATCCTTCTTGCTGCAATGCATCTACTTGAAAAGATCAATTGCACTAGGTTCTGTATCTTTAAATTTATCTTGCTTCTGAAATGGTGTGAATTTATTATTATCAGCAAAGAACATTTATCACATGTTGGACATTGATTTGGTGAAGCATGCAGTATAAGATTACAAGAACATTCGTACAACAAATGAATTAACAAAGCATTATATGTATTAGATATTAAATACAAAGACTTAATTACATGTATGCAAGAAGATCTGCGTGTAGAAGCATCCACAATATCTTAGATGTAAAACTGTATGTATTATGAGCATTACCATTATAAGAGTAACCAAGTATATGCTGCAACTATAACATATTTAATCAAGAGAAGTACTTGTAAATACACATTAGGTAGTAGAAGCATTCAAAAGAATTCATGTTTTAGCTAGTACATGGATATTAGCATAATGCATATTTTTTTCTAACAACACAATACTTATTTGCAAGCTTGGACATTAACAGTTAGCACAAGCATTAAAAATTTGTAGTTTTATTGGTATAGAAAATCATAAGAAATCAATATATAGACTACCGCTTGCCTTGGTCTCTAGTGGGATTCTTGCTCTCAGTCTGTCTTGGTGAACTAAGTTGTATAGCGGCATACATGCTTTGGGTGCAATCCTGGTTTGTGGCACCACAAGAATTTGGCAGTGTACCGACCATTATCCTTTGGTTGGACTCTTGGTTTATGGTAGTACTCCTTCGTCTAGTGACTATAACTGGTTGTTATTGTACTTCATGTGCAACAACCCTTTTAGAGGCTCTTGTATTTTTTGAAGAGAGTTCAACGCCATTGTCGGGGGGTGTGGCTACGTACAATCTTATCAACTAGGGTTTCCTGCATAACACAATATACTATATATTTGATTGTGGAAGCAAAGGTAATGATAAATCATTGGAGGAAAAATATGAATGTTACCTTACTGACCATCTCATCGTCAGAGCCCTCAATATCATCACCATCATACAACGATCCAGATTCCTAAGGAGGAGCATCGTTCATCCTTCCACTCAGAATACTAGCCATCATTGATTGTAATTGAGAAAGCCCTAGCCGTTGCCTCATTTGATTGTTCTTCATGATTGTAATTGCTCTCTGCTTCTCATAGTCTATAGGAGTAGGTTCTGTATCTTCTACAAATAAAATAATAAAAGAAAAATGTTACTAATACATAGAAAACATTATACTGTACTGATACTATTGTACGCAGGCTTGTCTAATGTTTAATTGTCGATTCTTGCTATTTATCTATCAACAGGTTTTCTTGTGCTAATATGTCAAATTATGGTCCATTGGATTTAACTTTAAGATCCCTAAATATTCTATTTATCTAATGTGTCACTCGTTGTTTTGTCAAAGTATATAATCTTGAGCCAAGAAAGTATAAGCATAGTAGATTGCTGCCATGAAATAGTGTTGTTTTATATTGCCATGAAACAGTGGTTTTTTATCTTGTGGGCACACAGAGTTCAGCAACAGCTTCAAATCATGTGATGACCAACCATATAAGTTAAAGTTAACAGAGTAAAAATTAGTAACCAATGTGGAAGTATTTGGGAAATAAAAAAATATCATGCAACTACTTGAGTGCAGTGCACTATCTCATGAGGCGACTTATCTAAAAAATGTTAGCATGGCGAAAATGTAGTGGTGAAGCCTAAAAAATGTAGTGTGGTGCCACAATAAAGAAGTGCTAAAAATATTACCAACCTAAAAAGTATTAGCATGCAAAAGAATGTTGATATAAGCAAAAAATACTTTATTGAACTTCAAATCTTCAATGTGCCTTCGTGCTTAGGTGCCTGGAGCCGCTTTGCTGGTGCTAGCCTGATTGGAAGTGTCGGATGTGTGGAGAATTGCGAGCGCCAGTAATTGGCAACTGAAGACGCATCGCCATCCCGTCGCTACTGGGAAACGAAATGAGGGCTACGGTTTGCCCCTTTCGGCATCAGGCTAGGGTTCATGCTTAATAAGAACTTACCTGCATGCCTTCGTAGGACTCGCGGCCCCTTCTTCCCTAGCGGCGTCTTGAGGTTGTGACGAACATGCTCAGGTGATCTATCCTGCTGCGCCACCGGCACGACTGGAGGAGGTTATGAGGAGGATGAAGATGTGGCACAGTTTTTATGGGAGAAAGACTATAGAGGAAATTGAGCGTCGATTGCGGGGAGGTTGTGCCTACGCCGCCGCTATGTTTTTATTTTTTTGCATTGAGTGGTTTTATTTCCAGTGAATATGGTGCAAAACCATTCTAATACTATATTATGTGACACAAGTATTAATTTGTTTGATACAAATTTAGTAATGGCGTATCGGTGGAAGGCACTATAACCGTTCGTTACCTAGTAGGTTCGACTCCCAACATTGTCTGACATTTTGCATTTTCACAAGAAAGCTTGATTTCTTTAATTTAATAAATGCCACAAGCACATGGCACAACGGTGGTACAATTTTTCATTTGATTTTTTTAAAACCTAATTTTATTTGAATTCTATTCCTATCTAATTTTATTACTACAAAGAACATTTTTATTTTAAAAAGATGGCACAAGAAAGTTTGTTTTTTCTTTTAAAATTTGGCACAAGCACATGGCACAACGATGGTACAACATAATTTGAATTTCTACAACCCAATTTTATTTGAATTCTACTTAATTTTACTACCATAAAGAGTGAGTTTTTTATAACTCAAAAAAGAAAGACAAGCCATGGTGTCAGCATGGAATATATAACAATTATTTTTTAAAAAACTATATCAAATATTTATGACCAACATATATTGTCATACAATATCATCATATATGATGTACAACGATTTATGACGATTCCATGGTACGACGCACTCATATTGTCATGACATATCATCATAAACATGATAACACACAAAGTTATGACATTTTTTGTGACGGGGCTCAATTTTTCGTCACGAAATTGTTTTGATTCCTAGAAATCGTCATAAACGTAGTCACCTAGTGACGAATTCTACTATTGTCATTGAGAATTTGTCACAAAAGGCCATATGTGTTGTAGTGATTAAATAGATTTATATCCAGATAAGCAGAAAGGAATCTACCATTCTTTGAAATATCAAAACTAGCCGAAGTTTTCCAATGGGGTCTGGCTCAACAAAAGGTTTTTGAAGAGTTAAAGCAATACATGATAGACTTGACAACTCTAACTCCACCTTTGCTAGGGGCTCTGTTACTCCTGTATGTGGCAACATCTCACTCTGCAGTCAGTGTGGCACTTGTACAGGAGAAGCAAGATGGCCAAGTCAAAAGACAAGCACCAATATACTTTATCTCTAAAGTTCTAAGTTTTTCAAAGAAAAATTATACAGAATTGGAGAAGGTATTGTATGCTGTGTTGATGGCCTCCAGGAAGCTTCGCCATTATTTTCAAGCATATCATATAATTGTTCCTTCATCACAACCTCTCAAGGACATAATGAGGAATAAAGAAGCTACTAGAAGAATTTGAAAATGGGTTGCGGAGCTCAATGAATTCACTATTGATTATGTACATAGATCCTCAATTCAGTCCTAGGCGTTAAGTGACTTCATTGCTGATTGGACGCAAGGGGCTCAGGGAGAAGAAGTAATAAAAGACATTGAAGCATGGACAGTCTTCTGTGATGGTTCTTGGGGAACCTTTGGCGCAGGAGCGGCTGCTGTTCTGGTAGCACCCTCTAAAGTCAGAACATGCTACGTCGCAAAGTTGGACTTCAGTTGTACAAATAATATTGCTGAATACGAAGCTCTCCAGTTAGGGCTTTGGAAGCTAAAGGCAATGGGAATAAGAAGAGCGATCCTTAAAACTGACTCCCAAGTCATTTCTAGTCATATAGACAAAAGTAGTAAGGCAAGAGATCCGAAGCTTGAAAAATATTTGGATACAGTCCAAAGATTGGAGGCTTCTTTCGAAGAGTTTTCTGTAAAAAATATTCCAAGAGGGGAAAATGAGCATGCAGATCTGCTAGCTAAGTTAGTGGCACAGGGGCTCCCTCTACCTTCGGAAGTATTTTTTGAGACAATAAAAGCACCTTCGGTTGAACTTCTAGAGAGAGCAGTGCTTACAATATCACCTGCACATAGTGAAGATTGGAGGACTGAAATCATATCTTTCCTCCAAGGTAACTGTCTTTCGGATGATGAAGTTTATAATAAAAGAATGGAAGCAAGGACAAGACCATATGTGTTGGGGACTTGTTCTCAACTGCTATGAATCAAGAACAAGGCAACACAAAACATTAGTGGTTAAAGCCCTTTGTCCTTCAAAACATTATCCCTCTTAGGATAATATGATCTCCAGACAAAGGTTATGAAGGTCTTACCTTCATAATCACAAGGTTTCATAATAGAAGTAAAGCATATGAAACACGAAAAGTATCTTGAATAATCATATGATATCATTAATATTTCTTTTATCTAGCGTCGAGAATGAATATAAACAATATTAAATTACATTTATACCTTCGGCTTGACAGAAGGTGAGAATCCAAGTGTCACGTGCGCGTGAATACAGGCCAACGTGAACAGTACGGGGTTACTGTTCATCTATTTATAGGCACGGGACGCAGCTCGGTCGAAATTACATTCATGCCCTCGGTAAATAACTATAAACATGACACAAACTATCGTGGACTGATCGGTCTTTTCCTCTTTAAGTCGGTGCAGCCCTTCGTCTCAAGGCATGTCACTATGCCAAAGCTCCCTGGATCATGGCTTCGGCTTGTATTTTCGTGCTCTGTCTGCTTGTGTCAACCTGTTGAAGGTGTTTTTGCTTAGAGGACCTTCGGCGACGAAGCATGCCCCCAACAGTAGCCCTTCGCGGTGCTAGATCGTTTTTCGTAACGAGCTCGATCCGTGAAAAAATCTCAAAGGCTTCGGAATGCCGAAGGTCCGAAAAACACCTTCCCTGAGCTCGTTGCCGAGAAATGATTAAAATATTTCAAGCGCTAGGTGGCCCACCACTCAGCGGGTACGGGCGATTTGGCGATTCACCTTCCAGGTGTCGAGTGGTCCACCATTCAGCGGGTGTGGGCGACTGTTCAGCGGGTGCGGGCGACTGTTCAGCGGGTGCGGGTGACTTGACGATTCACCTTTCCACCTGCAGGTGTGGTGTTATCACAGCATTCATTACCATTGCACTGTTGTGTTGTTAAAAAATTTAACGATAGCTAAAGCTTTTCCACTGCACTCTTGAGTGGACCGACATTTTGAGTTAGCTTCATCAAAACTATAAATGACATCAACATCGTAAAAACCGCAAAATATCCATTGGATGCCTAGAGTACGCTCGACTACAAAAGTGACTCATGAAGGAGAGGAGACCGAGGCCACCGAGGCAGCTTCGATTTCCGAAGTCATGAGACAGTCGGGCTTAGTTGTAACAGAGGGAACCATTGACGAAGGTACATCTGCTGCCGAAGTTGAACAAGCTGATATTGAAGAACAAAAATCTGATGAAGAAGAGGAGGAGTATGGTATTTTGATCCCTTCAAAACCCAGCCACTTAGATTTTGGGAAATCTACTGTTTCTGAAGCCGACATGCCCATGATGATGAAACTGGGCTACTTTGGAGAAGCTGAGAGGAAGCTTGTTTGTTTTGCCGGAGATGAAACCACTCCTACGTCGAAAGATGATGAAGTAGTGGTTTTCAAAAGTTTTTTCAGAGCAGGATTACGGTTTCCTCTAAATGAGATGATAGGAGAAGTTTTGAAGAGTTTTGAAATTTATCTTCATCAGCTGACCCCTAACGCGATCGTTAGGCTCAGTATCTTCATTTCGGCCCTCTGAAGCCAAGGGATGGACCCAGATGCCGAAGCATTCTGCGGAGTGCACGAGCTGCATTACCAAACAAAGGCTAGGGCAGATGGTTTACATGAGAATTTTGGTTGTTATAACTTCGCATATCGCAAAGATATGAAGGCTCCGGTCCTTAGCTATCGCACCAAGTGGCCAACCAGCTGGAAGAGCGAATGGTTTTATATTAAGGCTGATGAAAAGTAAAGGGGGAAACTGATGACGATGGTTATGTCCTATTGGCCTTAAGCTTCGAAATGACCAGACCTTTGTGCAACATGAAGATAGGGTCAGCATGCCAACTGTCTGTATCAGAATTCAGGGTGGTGGCTGAACAAATCAGCACTAGAGATCAGGTTTAAGAATACTTTGCTAATAGAACATCTCCAATGTCAAGTGGATGGAGCATGCCGAAGCTAAAGGAGACAAAGAAAAAGCTTGGGCTAGTCCAGTTGCCTTATCGCTTTAAGTTTGAGAAACAATTCAAGGAGCCCTGCGAAGAGTGGCTGGAGATGATTGAGACAATGTGTAATGAGATTTTGGGAAATTCTACCAAAAAAGAAGATCAATTAATGACTGCAGCCTTCGGCACCCAACCAAAACGAAGGTTGAACCAGGTAATGGACGCTCTAAATTTCGAATACCCTGATTATGAGCGATTGAACAAAGGTGCCGAAGGGCCAAAAAGGAAAAGGGTTGTTAGCGTTATGAGCAGGTAAGCTGCCGGGATGGTAAAAGAAGATGAAAAAGCTTTAAAGAAGAGAAAATCCAGTTCCGAGCCAAAGGTGACGGCCTTGAAGAAGAGGAAAGCCTCCACTCTAGAGCCGAAGGTAGCTAAGATGGAAGAGGAAACTCCAACTCCTCCTGCTGCAGAGGTAGAAGAGATTTTAAAGGTAATGACCGAATCTTTACCTATCAAGCTGCTAAGTCCTTTGGGACCGCATCTGACGAAGCTTTTTCAGAAGAAATAAGAACCTTTGGCTACAAAGAAGGCAGACGGGCTAAAGAAGCGAAGGATTGGTAGCGTGATGCAAGCTATTGAAAAGATGCCACCTTTGGCCTTGGTATCTAAGATAGCACCTATTGCAAGTATCGAGGCTACTGCCGAAGCAAAGACATCTGCGGAAGCTGCAGCTGCCACCGAAACTGCCAACCTGGAGACTACCTTATCTGGGATTGATAAATTATTGTTGGATATGACCACAGAAGTAACAGCTGCAGCTGCGGAACAAGTCATGGCCCCAGTGCCTGACAAAGGAAAGAAAATTGCCGAAGCTACTTCGACTGAAGAAGATTTTATGCTTCGGAACCTGATCGGACAGGAACTTTCTTAGGCTGAGAAGAAGGAGCTACAGGAGTTCGGCATTTCTTGTGGCTACCAGCCAGGAGCCATGCTCTTTGGTGGAATTAATGAGGACGCCTTGGGATGTGTTCATGACTGTATCGGGGCAAAGGTCATCGGCACTCTATCGAAGAGTGTCGGCTTTCCAAAGCTTGAAGCCGATATTAGCAGCTACCGACGACAACATATCGTTGGCTGTTTATTTTATTCCAACTTTAAGGCAAGATTCCTATAATAAAACAAAATTTTATTATTCATTCCATTTTTACGACGAAAGTTTGTTGATGAAAGTCCATCTTGTACAGAGCATGCTGCTGAACAAGGTGTTACAAATGCAACAGGACCTCGAGGACAAAAAGAATGAAATAATAATCGAGAGTCCAGAGAGCAAAATCAAAGAATATGAAGCTTCTCTTGAAAGGAAAGATTTCCTACTCCAAGCAGCGAAAGGTTCCCTTGTAGAAGCACAGACCAAGAATGCTAGACTAAGCAGGGAGCTTCTCCAAAAAACAGAGAGCTTCAAACAAGAAAGAGAAGATTTGCAGACAAGATACGAAGCTGAAGCTGCTGAAAATACGAAGCTGAAGCAATCCTTGGAAGAGCTTCGGAACATGTGTCTAGATTTTGGCATCCGCTGCGTACAACGACTAAAAAAGGTTTTTAACTCGGTTGGGGCCAGTGCTGAAAAGTTTACACCTTCGGCCGAGAACATATCCAGCACCTTCGAACATATTGAAGGCTAAGTAGAGGCACTGGACGAAGTAATGGCCGGGCACGGCGACTTCTGTACCCTGCTAGCTTCTCGTGGTACAGCCGCAGCATTCTTGAAGGCTGGCTGCACACACGCAAAAATTTTAAATAGACCAAACTTCAGCCTATCTGCATCAGATTTGGTTGACATCCCCAATATAGCCCAGAGCATAGGGAGCAGATTTATAACGCAAATTTGGGCGAAGGGTGGTCGAGAGTTGGCTAGCGACGAGGCCCGAAGCCTGCTAAAGCCGGTATGATACTTATACCTGCTGCTTGCTCTCTTGTAATCTTTACCTTACATTGTTTTGTTGTGTACAGGATGACGATTGCGAAGGTCAATAGTCCGAAGCTCATTCTGAAGGTTGCTGAAGCTGCTGAACAAAGCTTAGAAACATTTAAAGTATCTTTGTAAAAGATATTGTAATTTAGGAATCGAATATTACTTTGTAAATTTGTCCATACCTTGTAATATATTTTTACCTTTCCATCCGTGTATGCACTGCTTTGCTGTGGACGAAACTTGTATCTTTTGAGCCGAAGACGAAAAATACCTTTCCTTCTTTTCGTACAAAACGAAGCATATTCTTGCTTCTTTATGCTCATCGAAGCATTGTTATTAAGGTTGAAGCATCTGTTTCTGCTTTATGTTATGCTGATGATGAACCTACGAATGTCTACATGAATGTGTATGAATGTGAATGATGTAATGTAATGTGCAAATGAATGTCCAAATACACACACGAAGCCATACCTAGACTATGCATCCCGTAAGGAACGTCTTTTGAGTCTTAAGCTCTGCATCCCCTTAGGAACGACTTTTGAGCTTCTTCACCTTCTATTTCGGTATATAAGGTCTGCATCCCCTTAGGAACGACTTTTGAACTTCTTCGCCTTATATTTCGGTGGTATAAGTTCTGCATCTCCTTAGGAACGACTTTTGAACTTCTTCGCCATATATTTCGGTGGTATTTGGCTCTGCATTCCCTCTAGAACGACGTTTGAGCAGAAAACTTACGCTGCGCTATCTTAGGAACGACTTTTTTTAGTTTCGTCATGCCCTGCATCCCCTTAGGGACAACTTTTGAGCTTCTCCCTATTTTTCTTTTTGCACTCGATGGTGCGTGCTCAGATTTTACATGTTACATCTTTTTTGGGGGATTCTACCCTTGTAGGGCTAAATAAGAATGAAAAATTACAAGCTATGGCCCCATTAAAAACCTTTCTCCCCTCTTGAAAGGAAAAGGGTGCCATAGAAAAAATGAAAAAAGATTACATCAATTTACACATAATATTGCCGAAGTTCATCCGCGTTCCAAGATCTGGGTATGTCGTTGCTATCCATATCCTTCAATCTATAAGAACCGGGCCTCGGCGAAGATACCAATAGAAAAGGACCTTCCCATTTCTGTTGCAACTTGCCCACTGTGTCCGGGTTAGCAACTCTCCGAAGCACCAGATGTCCTGTCTTGATATTTTTCAACCGAACTTTTCGGTAATGCCATTTTATTGTTTCGACCTGATATTTATTGACGTGCTCTATTGCCTGAAGTCTCATCCCTTCTATGGTGTCTTTTGTTACTTGATAATCAGCTTCGTCTTCTGCCGAAGCTATTGTTCTTATTGACCCTATTTTTGCTTCTTCTGGAGTTATTGCTTCGTCACCAAATAGAAGCTTGAAGGGTGTAAATCCTGTTGACCTTGATGCAGTTGTGTTGTGGCTCCACACCACTTTAATCAGCTCATCTGGCCATTTGCCTCTGGGCTGGTTGTATATTAGCTTCATTATTCCTATCATTATAATGTCATTCGCTCTTTCTACCAGCCCATTTGATTCTAGATGCCTAACAGATGCAAAATGGATCTTCGTACCAATTTGATCACAAAAATTTTGGAATGCTTCGGCCTCAAATTTTGTACCATTGTCCATGGTTATTGCCTTCGGGACGCCGAAGCGACAAACAATATTCTGCCAGAAGAATTTTTGGACTGTAGCCGAAGTTATTGTGGTCAAAGGCTTCGCCTCAATCCACTTCGAAAAATATTCCACTGCTACTACAACATACTTCAAGTTGTCTTGTGCTGGTGGGAGTGGACCCAACAAATCTAGGCCCCATCTTTGCAATGGCCTAGTTGGCTGTATTAACTGAGTTAACGACAAGGGTTGTTTCTGATCTCTTGCACATTTTTGATAATTTTCACACTTCTGAACCAGATCTGCTGCATCCGAAGCTGCCTTCGGCCAATAAAACCCTTGTCTAAAAACTTTTCCAAACAAAGGCTTGGACCCAATGTGAGATCCACACAAACCTGCATGTATCTCTTTCATTAGCTCTATACCTTTGGTTCTGGATAAACACTTGAGAAGTGGAGAGCAAACTCCATGTTTGTATAGCTCCCCCTCTATTATGACGTATGGTCTTGTCCTTGCTTCCATCCTTTTATTATAGACTTCGTCATTCGAAAGACAATTGCCTTGGAGGAAAGATATGATTTCAGTCCTCCAATCTTCACTATGTACAGGTGATATTGTGAGTACTGCTCTCTCCATAAGTTCAACCGAAGGTGCTTTTATTGTCTAAAAGAATACTTCCAAAGGTAATGGAAGCCCCTGTGCTGCTGACTTGGCCAGTAAGTCTGCATGCTCATTTCCCCCCTTGGAATATTTTTTACAGAGAAACCTTCGAAAGAAGCCTCTAGCCTTCGGACTGTATCCAAATATTTTTCAAGCTTTGGGTCCCTTGCCCTACTACTTTTATCCACATGCCCAGAGATGACTTGGGAGTCAGTTTTAAGGATCGCCCTTCTTATTCTCATTGCCTTTAGCTTTCGAAGCCCCAACAAAAGGGCTTCGTATTCAGCAATGTTGTTTGTACAACTAAAGTCCAATCTTGCTACATAGCATGTTCTGACTTTAGAGGGAGCTACTAAGACAGCAGTGGCTCCTGCACTGAATGTTCCCCAAGAACCATCACAAAAAACTGTCCAGGCTTCAGTGTCCTTTATTACTTCTTCCTGAGCCCCTGGCGTCCAATCGGCGATGAAATCTGCCAACACCTGGGACTGAATTGAGGACCTATGCACATAATCTATAGAAAATTCATTGAGCTCAGCAGCCCATTTTCCAATCCTCCCAGTAACTTCTCTATTCCTCATTATATCCTTCAAAGGCTGTGATGAAGGAACAATTATGTGATATGCTTGGAAATAATGTTGATGTAACACCCAGGTGTTACCCTGGCTAGAGCCACTTGGCACTAGAAGCTGTGATCACAAAAGATAAAGGCTTAGGGCAGCACCTAAGAACCTTGGGGCTCATGTGCTGATTAAGTTGCCCATGACATAAGAAACATTACCCTAAGACTTTGCACACTTACTATCTTGGACAATAGGGGGGAGAAGAACCCTAGCTCTCTCCAAAGCCCTACCTTCCTAAACCCTGAGTAAAAGGGGGGGAGAGAATGATCAAGTGGGTAAAGCATGTGTAACTTTTACCCAAACCCTAAGCAACATTATAACCATCATTTTGGAGAGGGAAATTTTGCAAAAAGGCCCCTGGAGAAACCCCCATTTCAAATCTCCAAGTGGAGAGAGAGCTAGAGCTCTCTATTTCTCTCTAAGTCACATTTTAGCCCTAATTCAAAGACCAGCCGTGTTCACTTTGAAAATGGCGCCAAAACCACTTGGGTTCTATACCAAAAATGTGCTATACCACTTAAGGCACCCCCTGGAAAAATTTGAAGCCGAGACTTGGACGTTTGACAGCACTTGACATCAGTTTTGTCACTGAGTGGGCAGTGAGACAAACCAAACTTGGCGCCGGTCTATCTCCTAACCTAGGGCGTATCCTCCCTTGGAACTCACATGAAATAGGTAGCTCTAGGTGCAGGGAAGAGATCTTTCACAGTCGGCATGGCGAGATTCGTACGCTTGGCCGCTCAGCAGAGCGAAGAACACGGGCAGAAGCAAAGCGCCACGTGTTCGACGCGCTCTGAGCACGCCAGAGCACGCCCGCGCGCGCCCCTCGCGCCCGCGTCGCGCCAAACGGCTAAGCCAGCGCCCTGGTCCGCGCCCGCGCCTATAAAACCCTCTCGAGCGTCGACCATACCCGTCCGCACCCACCCGACCCTCGCCGGAGTTTGTTTCGCCGTCGTTGGCCCGTCCGCGGCCACCCAGTCCCCTGCCACCGTCGACCGGCCCGCCCAGCCATTTCCAGCCCCGTCCAGCCCTCGGAGAAGCTTGTGCACACCTCCGTGAGGCTCCCCGAGCGAGGAATTGGAGTTTCCTTCGCCGGAGAAGCCAGTCCACACTCGCCGGAGCACTTAACCTCGCCGGAGTTCGTGGACCGGGTAATCCACTCAGCCATTCTTCGATTCCTTGTGCACACAGTCGCTGCGTGACCCCGTGAAGCTCACCGTGCCCTTGGATTGGACCAGATCGCCGTGATTTGGCCGGTATACTCGCCGCCGACGAGGACACCCGCCTGCGCTCGTGGACCAGGCGATTCCGGCCACCTCCGACGACGAGCCGTACCTCGACGTGACCGCCAGAGCCTCCCCGAGCCGACCCCACCCTTCGCCGGACCTCCCTCGCCGCCGGTAAGCCGCGCCGTCCTTTCTTTCCTACGGCTACTGTTCGGTTTAGAAGAAGGACCGCGGGTGTGAGGAAGAAAACCCTGGGGGGTTAAGTGTAAAGCCCAAGACTCATATGAATAGTGACCTGAGGGTAGATCTGCGAGAGTTGAATCAGTTTAACCCTAGGGGTCTCGGTGCAAACTGGTTTTTCCAGAAAACCTTAAGTAAATCTGTTTTTAAATTGGACATCAACTTTGAAAATGCATAACTTCTGTTTAAATCATCCAAATTTGGTCAAACCAATTTTGCCAAACTATAAACAATGTAACCTGTCTAAGAAAAATATAAAACCCCATATGAACTAAAGAAAAATGTAAAGTTCTGATTTATTTTCAGTTTTGGCCAAAAGCTTAATAATAGCAAGAAAAATAGTTGCACTATTTAACTAGGGTTAGAAAAATTTGGAGAAGTTTATATCTACCCACTGACCTAGTTAAAAATGTTAAACCTCTCTGTCTATTACATTAAGATAATTTTAAACCCCTTATTCTATAATATGCTTAAGTTAAGGAAAATAGAAAAGGTGATATAAATGATGAACCAGAGAGCACACCTATTTTTGTTGAGATACTTAGTCAATGTAATTCACTGGAAAAATATATCATACCCTGTTGTAGTGTAAAATAAACAAGATACCTTTTTAATGAAGAAAATAGGGATAACTTAGAAAAACCCTACAAAAATATCCCTAAGGTGAAACCTCCCCAAACCTTAGGATAACTAATAGGTTGATAATAAGAACTTAAGAAAAATCTGAAATCTGTTGTTTGATATTTTTCAAAAGACAAGTTAGTTCTAAGCACCCTTGTTGCACCAAAGTTTAGAAATTTACCACTAATTAACCATCATGTAGCTCTCTGTCATTTTTGGCACCAGAGCTTTTCATCACTACTAGAGGCCAGCAAAAATAACCATTAGGTCAGAAACCTCTTTAATAAAGGACTTGTAGTGTAAAGTGGCCCATTTTGCCTAACCATTGTTATTTTTGTTTTAAAGATTAGCTTTTATACTTTAAGCCTCAAGGTATCAAAACAAGCTAGTATAGCCAGTGACAACCCACTGTAATTTTTACAGAATTTTTGGAAAGTTTTAAACTACCATCATAGTTCAAAACCCCTACTAGAAACCCTAGATAGGACTTAAGAAAAGAAAATGGATAGTGGAATTTAATGTCCCCCTAAGACCTTTATAATTGTCCACTAAAATCTATAAAGGCAATACAAATCCAATATGTTATTTTAAAAAGGAAGCCTAAACCTAAAAGGGTGATAAGTCCATGTATACCACTAGAAGGCCCTCGTAGCCAAGGAACCCTAAGTTAACTCTTAACTTAATTTTCTGTAGCTTAATGTTCTTAAATTTTGCATAATCATGACAAACATGTTCATTGCATTCCGATAGATTGTAATCTTGCTGACGGAGAGTACGTCCTCGTGCCGGAGCAAGGAGCTGCCCAGGAGGTTGCCCCCGACCCAGCACCAGAGCCTGCACCTGAGGACCTGCCTGCCACTGCTTTGGAAGGCAAGCCCCGGTTTTATGCATAACCTGTTATTTATGCTATTTTACTTCACTTAATGATTGTAGGATTGATTGTGCACTTAGGTGTAGGAATTGTTTGAAACCCTAGTTGCATGATCTCAGGAATCCTGTTGAGATGAATACTAGTATGATAGGTCGAGTAGCCGCTTTATTAATTAGGATCTCGGTAGAAGTCGAGTGATTTTTCTAGCACTCGCGCGAGGTCAGGAATTGGCTGTATCCACTTTCCTATCATATTGATGTTGGTTGTGGACAACCATCCATGGGGATTGGTTGTTCACGGGGTAAAAAGTTGGTTAAGGATTAAGGTGTGGTACCGTGAGTCAAGCGTTTGAACGTACTAAACATATGCCGAGAAATATGGTAAATCGGTAAGCCTAGTACCTGATTGAACCTGGCAGTGGACATACCCCCTCACGCGACCTGAGACGTAGTCTCCCATTCCGGTTATGGTGGGTACAAGTGCGGTCACTGCACGACGGCCAGTCGGGGTCAGTGAGGCATTGTACGCCAAGGCGGTGAGACCTGATCTGCTGACGGGGAATCGATGGGGACGGTTGATGTGTGTGGGGACGGAGTGCCCCTACATGTCGTGTGTTTAGGTTTACCTTGCAAGGATAAAACTCGATTCGAATCGTCTGCTTCTCGCAGCTAATGAGACTGCTTGATCCATGCTGCTACATTGAGTAACAAGTGGAACTGGTTGAGATGATACAAACTGTTGATTGCTAATAATGCTTGCTACTATGTATGAACAGATAGTACACTTTTAGCCTTAAGAGAGTCACACTTAACTTTGATTAAGTTAAAATTCTGATTTAGAAACTCAGCTAGTGCTTTTGGCAACCCAACCCCACAGCCAAACAGCTGCATGTCTAGAGGTAGAGGAGTATAGACTCCTCACACCGGGTAAGTCTAGCTGAGTATTAGTATACTCAGCCTTGCTTGTGGCATAATTTTACAGGTTCTCTGGAGGACATGGTTGCTGGAGTGACTTGGCCATCCACCCTGCCACCGGGTTGGACTGTCGAGTGGGACCCTGCCTCGGCTGAGGAGGAGCATGAGGAGTGATGGGACAGGCTTCCCCATCTCTCCATTTATTTGTCATTAGTTTATTTTTCCGCTGCACTTCAAAACAATGATGGTTACTTTTGCGAAAACTCCGATGATGACAATGGTGATGTAATAACTTAATACTCTTCCATGCATGGTTTTATGCTTTATTGTATTTGCTCTGTGACTCACCATCGAGTGAGACTGTGGTACTTGATCCTGTCAGTGGCCGTGTCGGACTAGATCCGAGGGATTAACGGGTTATTCCCATTTAAGTGTGGTCTAGCCTCTAAGGTCGGACTGAGGCACTTAAGTCGGAATAATTCAGGCAGTTCCGCCACAGCTGGTATCGGAGCTTGTACCACCACAGAGGAATCGATAAAACATGAATACCACCCCTTTTCTAAAGTAAAACTTGATAGAAACAATGTTGGATGGATAGTAGGGCGAGCAGGATAGACCTAGGACGTGAAGCCTTAGGATGGTAGAAGGGTAGCTAGGTGGCTAATTAATTAGGCCCTACAGGCCACTTTTAAAGGGATGGGAGTTTTTCCCTAATCCTTTTATTTCCTTGTGAGGTCGTACAGGACGTGCATGCATGCATTTTAATTGAGCAAACAAATAACTAAGTAAAAGGGTGTAAAAATGAGATAGCAGCTAACTAAGTCCCCAATGCCTTTTTCTTTTAGCTAGAGGCAAGCTGAGTTTTGTTTTTCCTTGTTCTTTTTGTATTTCTTTTTCTTCACTTACGCTTAACCGTGCACAGATGACTTCCCACGGATCCTCTGAGGAGGGAGATGCACCGACCCACACTGACGGACTCGCACGAGAGGGTTTTCCCCGCATCTTGTGGGAGGTACTTCAGGGGGCAGGATATCTGACACCCCCTCAGTACACGGTGCAGCAGTTCGAGAAGCACCGGGTGCCGCGCTATCGGGTGAGGATGACCTTGGAGCCTCATCCCCTGCAGCCGGGCTGGCGTTCACTGGACTCCGAGTCCTACGGATACCGGGCTGAGGACACTATTGAGGCCATCGCTCTGCATGGACTGACCACCTTCTGCGGATTTCACCCTTTGGAGCTGTCTACCCACCCCATTGGGTTGTTCCCCGCAGAGAAGGAGGACGACCCGATGTGGAAGGACCGGGTGGAGCATGCCAAGGACATCTGGGCTCTCTACCCAGGCCACACCGCTCACTTGTCTGTGCGATGCATGAATGCTCTGTATCGTCTGCAAGTGATGCGTGGAGAGGCCATGTCCCACCTAATGGCATTACTGGAGGACACTAAGATCACCCTGGATAACAGGGAGGAGCTCGTGGTGGACTTATCACAGGAGCTGGTGGAGAAAGATTTACAGGTGGAGCAGCTGACTGATGAGACCCATGAGTTGGAAGAGCTAGTGGGCACCAGGGAGAATACCATTGAGGTTCTTGAGGATCAGCTCCTCAACACTCAGCAGCAGTTAGCAGAGGCTAATGCGCATCTGGACATGCATCACCAAGAGATCCATGATGCGGAGGCTGACGAGGACGTTGACATCGAGGGAGGAGACGAGTCTGCCTCCAGTGTAGACACCGCTGGCTCAGGGAGACCACCTTCCCCCGAATCTAGCGTCGCCTCGTTCGCTCAATAGATGCCAGGCTAGTACTAGAAGTTGGTGATAGTTGGACTCCTCGTCGCTAGCTTAGCTTTTGCACCCTTAGGGTACTAGGCTAGATAGAGTTGAGTCTTTTGATCGTTGATGTAACCAGTTTCAAACTCTTTTGGAGGTGATTTATGGCAGTTTTAATTTGGACGAAGGGTCTTATGTTCCCGTTTTGTTATTTGGAATCTATCAAATTGCTTTAACTCCCCTACCATATTTGAACTTTAAGCTTGGAAATGTGTTATTGAGTAGCCATGTGATTTTTCAGATGGCTGGAAGAGCACGCCGTGGTCAGAATGATCACGTTCCTCCACCGCCACCGCCTCCCACTCTGCAGGAGCTCATGGCCCAGCAGAATGAGATCCTGCGACAGCTGGCATAGCGTCAGCCACCCCCACAACACTATGGTGGTGGGGACCATCAGCGTCACCCTGTCGCTGCTACCTACCAGGAATTTCTCAGCACTCAGCCGCCACTGTTTACCAGGACGGAGGACCCACTCGATGCAGATGTGTGGTTGAGGGTGGTGGAATCCAAATTCCCACTGCTTCATGGGGCTTGCTCAGAGGTCACCAAGGTCAGGTTCGCCACCCAGCAGCTTCGCGGACCCGCAAGGACTTGGTGGGACCATTTTCTTGCTATGCAGCCAGAGGGCAGAGAAGTGGAATGGAGGGAGTTTAAGGCCGCTTTCAGAGGGCACCATATTCCCGCTGGCATCATGGACCGGAAACTCAATGAGTTTCTGGCACTCACTCAGGGCAGCAGGACAGTGCTGCAATATGCTCAGGCCTTCAATGATTTATGCCAGTATGCCGGATACCATGCAGATACGGACGAGAAGAAGCGAGACAGGTTCAGAAGGGGGCTCAGCATTAAGCTCCGTGACCGTCTCAACACCGTCAGGGCCAACAGTTACAATGAGTTGGTCAACATGGCTATCTCCCAGGAAGACTGCATCTTGGCTCGGCAGGCGGAGAAGAAGAGGAAGACCCCTGTGGCAGGACCCTCGTCTCAGCCACAGCGCTTCAGGATTGTGTCTGATTCACAGAGCAGGGGACCTCAGCAGCAGCAAGGGAGGTGGGTGATCAGGCCCCCTCAGCAGCAGCAGCAGCAAGCACCCAACCGTGCCCAATTTCCAGCTCAGAGGAACAATCAGCAGCAGCAGTACCGCCAGGCCAATGATAACCGGTGTTTCACTTGTGGCAGTACTGGGCACTATGCCAAGAATTGTCCCAAGAATCAGCAGAGGCAGGGGCAAAATGTCAACCAGAACCAAGGGAAGAGGCAGAAAGTGCAAGTGAGGCAGGGCAAGCTGAACTTCACTACAATGGTTGATATTCCAGAGGGAGCACCCGTCATGACTGGTATCTTTACAGTTTTAAATTTCCCTGCTACTGTTCTTTTTGATTCTGGTGCATCGCATAGTTTTATCAGTGCCAAATTTAGTGTCAAGTGCCAGTTGCCTTTTTGCCACACCCACGGGGCTATTACCATTTCCACCCCAGGAGGCAGGATTGCCACTAACCAAATCAGCATGAAGGTACCTCTAAAGTTTGGTAGTTTGATAATTAAAACTGACCTTCTTATTTTGGGACTGGATAGTGTGGATATCATCTTGGGGACTGATTGGTTGACCAAACATCAGGCAATATTGGACATTGCAGCTAGAGCCATTGAAATTCATTCCCCTATTTATGGCGAGACTGTTTTGTATTTACCCAACCCGGGTGGTACCCGGTCTTGTGCCTTTGTTATGGCAGGATCTCCAGTAGGGAAAATCCCAGTAGTCTGTGACTACCCCGATGTCTTTCCGGATGAGTTGCCAGGAATGCCACCTGACAGGGATATTGAGTTCGCTATTGAATTGCAACCCGGGACTGCTCCTATCTCCAAGAGACCTTATAGGATGCCTCCCGCGGAATTGGCAGAATTGAAGAAACAGTTGCAAGAGTTGTTGGACAAGGGGTTCATTCGTCCAAGCACTTCACCGTGGGGATGCCCAGCTTTATTTGTGAAGAAGAAGGACGAAAGTTTGAGGATGTGTGTTGACTACCGCCCTCTCAATGCGGTGACTATCAAGAATAAGTATCCGTTACCTCGCATTGATGTTCTGTTTGATCAGTTGGTAGGAGCCAAGGTATTCTCCAAGATAGACCTTCGCTCAGGCTACCATCAGATCAAGATTCGAGCCAGTGATATTCCCAAGACGGCTTTCTCAACCAGATATGGGCTGTATGAGTTTTTGGTGATGTCTTTTGGGCTAACCAATGCCCCGGCTTATTTCATGTACTTGATGAACTCAGTGTTCATGCCAGAGCTGGACAAGTTTGTGGTTGTTTTCATTGATGACATTCTGGTCTATTCCAAGAACGAAGATGAGCATGCTGAGCATCTGCATATCGTGCTTCAGCGATTGCGTGATCATCGTCTGTATGCTAAATTGTCTAAGTGTGAATTCTGGCTGAAGGAAATAAAATTCTTGGGTCACACGATCTCTCAGGAGGGGATATCAGTCGACCCTGAGAAAGTGCAAGAAGTGATGGACTGGAAACCTCCGACAACGGTAAAGCAGATTAGGAGTTTTCTGGGATTAGCAGGATATTACCGACGATTTATTCCAGATTTCTCCAGAATTGCCAAGCCGATGACTGAACTGTTAAAGAAGGGAGTCAAATTTGTGTGGAGCCAAAAATGTGAAGATGCTTTTCATACCTTGAGGCAACATTTGACAACAGCTCCAGTGCTAGCTCAGCCGGATAATACCAAGCCATTTGAGGTTTATTGTGATGCTTCTGGGACAGGACTGGGTTGTGTTTTGATGCAAGAAAATAGGGTGATTGCTTATGCTTCCAGAGCACTCAGACCCCATGAGCAGAACTACCCGACACATGATTTGGAGTTGGCAGCAGTAGTTCATGCTCTCAAGATATGGAGACACTACTTGATGGGAGCTCACTGTAACATTTACACTGATCACAAGAGCCTCAAGTACATTTTTCACTCAGGCAGATCTAAACATGAGGCAAAGGAGATGGTTGGAGTTAATCAAGGACTATGATTTGGAGGTGCATTACCATCCCGGCAAGGCAAATGTTGTGGCAGATGCCTTGAGCCGAAAAGCCCAATGTAATTGCATGAGCATGGATGCAAGAATTACCACCCTGTGTGATGAGTTGTGCAAGCTGAATTTGGAAGTTGTTCCTTCCGGTGAATTGAGATATATTGCAGTGGAGCCCACGTTGCAAGAACAAATAGCTCAGGCACAGTTTGGGGATAAGGGTGTTCAGGTCATCAAGGAAATGCTCAAGCAGAAGGCAGAGAAATAAAAGTGTTTCCGTCAGGACAGCAAGGGAACTTTATGGTTTGAGGATCGATTGGTTGTACCCAAGAACCCAGAGCTCAGAAAGCAGATATTGGATGAAGCTCACCTTTCCAAGTTCTCCATGCACCCTGGCAGCAACAAGATGTACCATGATCTCAGACCTCTTTATTGGTGGACCAGGATGAAGAGGGAAATTGCCAAATACGTTTCAGAATGTGACACTTGTCAGAGGGTAAAAGCTAGTCATCTGAAGGCAGCAGGCCCTTTGCAACCCCTTCCTATACCATCTTGGAAATGGGAGGACATTTGCATGGATTTCATAGTAGGATTACCCAATACCTCCCGGCACCATGATTCCATATGGGTTATTGTGGACAGATTGACCAAGACAGCTCATTTCTTGCCAGTGCACACTACCCACCGGACGGAGAAGTATGCGGAAATTTACATCGACCAGATAGTTCGTCTGCATGGGATACCAAGAACCATAGTCTCTAACCGAGGAGCACCTTTTGTGGCACGATTTTGGGAGCAATTACAGGAATCACTTGGGACCCATGTAATCCGAAGCTCAGCATATCACCCTCAAACAGATGGTCAAACAGAAAGGGTAAATCAGGTTTTGGAAGACATGTTGAGAGCATGTGCCCTACACTATGGAAAGGACTAGGACAAGTGTCTCTCCTTGGCAGAGTTCTCTTACAATAACAGCTATCAGTCCAGTCTGAAAATGGCACCTTTTGAGGCCTTGTATGGGAGAAGATGCAGAACCCCGCTGAATTGGTCTCAAGCAGGAGAGAGGGAGATATTTGGGCCAGATTTGGTAATTGAAGCAGAGGAAAGGGTCAGAGTCATCAGAAGGAACTTGGAGGCTGCTCAGGCCAGGCAAAAGAGTTATCATGACCAGAGACGGAAGCCACTGCAGTTTGAGGTGGGAGATCATGTTTATCTTAAGGTATCACCAACCAAGGGTATCCAGAGATTTGGGATCAAGGGCAAGTTGGCCCCTCGCTACATCGGACCTTATAAGATCAAGGAAAGTTGTGGACCCGTAGCCTACCAATTGGAATTACCATCCCATATGTCTGCAGTTCACAATGTGTTCCATGTGTCTCAGCTGCGGAAATGTGTTCGTCTACCCACTGAAGTGCTACCAGAACCAGACATTGAGATAGAACCAGATTTGTCCTACCAGGAGTACCCCGTCAAGGTATTGGATCAGAAGGAAAGATCAACTCGGGCAAGGTCGATCAGAATGTATAAGGTTCAGTGGAGTCATCATTCAGCAGAAGAAGCTACGTGGGAGACAGAGGATTTTCTACGCTCTCGCTTCCCCGACTTTCTACCCAAGGAAGCCGGTACGTAACCCCGAAACCTACCCCCACCTGCCCTTTGAATACAATTATAAGAAAAACTTAGATAACAAGGATAGTCTGAGTTATGGATACAACTTAAGAAGGGCTTCCTTCTGAAGTTGCAAAGAGGATGACATTCGAAGAGCAGTTAACAAGAGAAACTTGTGTAAAGGAGAAACACCACCATCACACCCCCCCCCTCAAGCACCCCTCCAAGGAACTCTACCTAAATCTCGGGACGAGATTCCTTTAAGGGGGGAGGGTTGTAACACCCAGGTGTTACCCTGGCTAGAGCCACTTGGCACTAGAAGCTGTGATCACAAAAGATAAAGGCTTAGGGCAGCACCTAAGAACCTTGGGGCTCATGTGCTGATTAAGTTGCCCATGACATAAGAAACATTACCCTAAGACTTTGCACACTTACTATCTTGGACAATAGGGGGGAGAAGAACCCTAGCTCTCTCCAAAGCCCTACCTTCCTAAACCCTGAGTAAAAGGGGGGGAGAGAATGATCAAGTGGGTAAAGCATGTGTAACTTTTACCCAAACCCTAAGCAACATTATAACCATCATTTTGGAGAGGGAAATTTTGCAAAAAGGCCCCTGGAGAAACCCCCATTTCAAATCTCCAAGTGGAGAGAGAGCTAGAGCTCTCTATTTCTCTCTAAGTCACATTTTAGCCCTAATTCAAAGACCAGCCGTGTTCACTTTGAAAATGGCGCCAAAACCACTTGGGTTCTATACCAAAAATGTGCTATACCACTTAAGGCACCCCCTGGAAAAATTTGAAGCCGAGACTTGGACGTTTGACAGCACTTGACATCAGTTTTGTCACTGAGTGGGCAGTGAGACAAACCAAACTTGGCGCCGGTCTATCTCCTAACCTAGGGCGTATCCTCCCTTGGAACTCACATGAAATAGGTAGCTCTAGGTGCAGGGAAGAGATCTTTCACAGTCGGCATGGCGAGATTCGTACGCTTGGCCGCTCAGCAGAGCGAAGAACACGGGCAGAAGCAAAGCGCCACGTGTTCGACGCGCTCTGAGCACGCCAGAGCACGCCCGCGCGCGCCCCTCGCGCCCGCGTCGCGCCAAACGGCTAAGCCAGCGCCCTGGTCCGCGCCCGCGCCTATAAAACCCTCCCGAGCGTCGACCATACCCGTCCGCACCCACCCGACCCTCGCCGGAGTTTGTTTCGCCGTCGTTGGCCCGTGCGCAGCCGTCCGCGGCCACCCAGTCCCCTGCCACCGTCGACCGGCCCGCCCAGCCATTTCCAGCCCCGTCCAGCCCTCGGAGAAGCTTGTGCACACCTCCGTGAGGCTCCCCGAGCGAGGAATTGGAGTTTCCTTCGCCGGAGAAGCCAGTCCACACTCGCCGGAGCACTTAACCTCGCCGGAGTTCGTGGACCGGGTAATCCACTCAGCCATTCTTCGATTCCTTGTGCACACAGTCGCTGTGTGACCCCGTGAAGCTCACCGTGCCCTTGGATTGGACCAGATCGCCGTGATTTGGCCGGTATACTCGCCGCCGAGGAGGACACCCGCCTGCGCTCGTGGACCAGGCGATTCCGGCCACCTCCGACGACGAGCCGTACCTCGACGTGACCGCCAGAGCCTCCCCGAGCCGACCCCACCCTTCGCCGGACCTCCCTCGCCGCCGGTAAGCCGCGCCGTCCTTTCTTTCCTACGGCTACTGTTCGGTTTAGAAGAAGGACCGCGGGTGTGAGGAAGAAAACCCTGGGGGGTTAAGTGTAAAGCCCAAGACTCATATGAATAGTGACCTGAGGGTAGATCTGCGAGAGTTGAATCAGTTTAACCCTAGGGGTCTCGGTGCAAACTGGTTTTTCCAGAAAACCTTAAGTAAATCTGTTTTTAAATTGGACATCAACTTTGAAAATGCATAACTTCTGTTTAAATCATCCAAATTTGGTCAAACCAATTTTGCCAAACTATAAACAATGTAACCTGTCTAAGAAAAATATAAAACCCCATATGAACTAAAGAAAAATGTAAAGTTCTGATTTATTTTCAGTTTTGGCCAAAAGCTTAATAATAGCAAGAAAAATAGTTGCACTATTTAACTAGGGTTAGAAAAATTTGGAGAAGTTTATATCTACCCACTGACCTAGTTAAAAATGTTAAACCTCTCTGTCTATTACATTAAGATAATTTTAAACCCCTTATTCTATAATATGCTTAAGTTAAGGAAAATAGAAAAGGTGATATAAATGATGAACCAGAGAGCACACCTATTTTTGTTGAGATACTTAGTCAATGTAGTTCACTGGAAAAATATATCATACCCTGTTGTAGTGTAAAATAAACAAGATACCTTTTTAATGAAGAAAATAGGGATAACTTAGAAAAACCCTACAAAAATATCCCTAAGGTGAAACCTCCCCAAACCTTAGGATAACTAATAGGTTGATAATAAGAACTTAAGAAAAATCTGAAATCTGTTGTTTGATATTTTTCAAAAGACAAGTTAGTTCTAAGCACCCTTGTTGCACCAAAGTTTAGAAATTTACCACTAATTAACCATCATGTAGCTCTCTGTCATTTTTGGCACCAGAGCTTTTCATCACTACTAGAGGCCAGCAAAAATAACCATTAGGTCAGAAACCTCTTTAATAAAGGACTTGTAGTGTAAAGTGGCCCATTTTGCCTAACCATTGTTATTTTTGTTTTAAAGATTAGCTTTTATACTTTAAGCCTCAAGATATCAAAACAAGCTAGTATAGCCAGTGACAACCCACTGTAATTTTTACAGAATTTTTGGAAAGTTTTAAACTACCATCATAGTTCAAAACCCCTACTAGAAACCCTAGATAGGACTTAAGAAAAGAAAATGGATAGTGGAATTTAATGTCCCCCTAAGACCTTTATAATTGTCCACTAAAATCTATAAAGGCAATACAAATCCAATATGTTATTTTAAAAAGGAAGCCTAAACCTAAAAGGGTGATAAGTCCATGTATACCACTAGAAGGCCCTCGTAGCCAAGGAACCCTAAGTTAACTCTTAACTTAATTTTCTGTAGCTTAATGTTCTTAAATTTTGCATAATCATGACAAACATGTTCATTGCATTCCGATAGATTGTAATCTTGCTGACGGAGAGTACGTCCTCGTGCCGGAGCAAGGAGCTGCCCAGGAGGTTGCCCCCGACCCAGCACCAGAGCCTGCACCTGAGGACCTGCCTGCCACTGCTTTGGAAGGCAAGCCCCGGTTTTATGCATAACCTGTTATTTATGCTATTTTACTTCACTTAATGATTGTAGGATTGATTGTGCACTTAGGTGTAGGAATTGTTTGAAACCCTAGTTGCATGATCTCAGGAATCCTGTTGAGATGAATACTAGTATGATAGGTCGAGTAGCCGCTTTATTAATTAGGATCTCGGTAGAAGTCGAGTGATTTTTCTAGCACTCGCGCGAGGTCAGGAATTGGCTGTATCCACTTTCCTATCATATTGATGTTGGTTGTGGACAACCATCCATGGGGATTGGTTGTTCACGGGGTAAAAAGTTGGTTAAGGATTAAGGTGTGGTACCGTGAGTCAAGCGTTTGAACGTACTAAACATATGCCGAGAAATATGGTAAATCGGTAAGCCTAGTACCTGATTGAACCTGGCAGTGGACATACCCCCTCACGCGACCTGAGACGTAGTCTCCCATTCCGGTTATGGTGGGTACAAGTGCGGTCACTGCACGACGGCCAGTCGGGGTCAGTGAGGCATTGTACGCCAAGGCGGTGAGACCTGATCTGCTGACGGGGAATCGATGGGGACGGTTGATGTGTGTGGGGACGGAGTGCCCCTACATGTCGTGTGTTTAGGTTTACCTTGCAAGGATAAAACTCGATTCGAATCGTCTGCTTCTCGCAGCTAATGAGACTGCTTGATCCATGCTGCTACATTGAGTAACAAGTGGAACTGGTTGAGATGATACAAACTGTTGATTGCTAATAATGCTTGCTACTATGTATGAACAGATAGTACACTTTTAGCCTTAAGAGAGTCACACTTAACTTTGATTAAGTTAAAATTCTGATTTAGAAACTCAGCTAGTGCTTTTGGCAACCCAACCCCACAGCCAAACAGCTGCATGTCTAGAGGTAGAGGAGTATAGACTCCTCACACCGGGTAAGTCTAGCTGAGTATTAGTATACTCAGCCTTGCTTGTGGCATAATTTTACAGGTTCTCTGGAGGACATGGTTGCTGGAGTGACTTGGCCATCCACCCTGCCACCGGGTTGGACTGTCGAGTGGGACCCTGCCTCGGCTGAGGAGGAGCATGAGGAGTGATGGGACAGGCTTCCCCATCTCTCCATTTATTTGTCGTTAGTTTATTTTTCCGCTGCACTTCAAAACAATGATGGTTACTTTTGCGAAAACTCCGATGATGACAATGGTGATGTAATAACTTAATACTCTTCCATGCATGGTTTTATGCTTTATTGTATTTGCTTTGTGACTCACCATCGAGTGAGACTGTGGTACTTGATCCTGTCAGTGGCCGTGTCGGACTAGATCCGAGGGATTGACGGGTTATTCCCATTTAAGTGTGGTCTAGCCTCTAAGGTCGGACTGAGGCACTTAAGTCGGAATAATTCAGGCAGTTCCGCCACAGTTGAAGCTTCCTGGAGGCCATTAACATACCATACAACACCTTCTCCACTTCTATATAATTTTTATTTGATAAACTTAGAACTTTAGAGATGAAGTATACTGGGGCCTGCTTTTTGATTTGGCCATCTTGCTTTTCCTGTACAAGCGCTGCACTGACTGCAGAGTGAGAAGCTGCTACATATTGGAGCAATCGAGCCCCTGGCGAAGGTGGAGTTAGAGTTGTCAAGTCTATTAAATATTGCTTTAAGTCTTCAAAAGCTTTTTGCTGAGCCAGACCCCATTGAAACACTTCGGCTGATTTCAGTATTTCAAAGAACAACAGATTTCTTTCTGCTGATCTGGATATGAATCTATTTAATGATGACAATCTTCCTGCCAATCGTTGGGCCCCTTTTTTTGGATTTGGTGGCTCCATCCGAAGGATAGCTTCAATCTTATTGGGGTTGGCTTCGATCCCCTTCGTTGACACCAGATAGCCAAGAAACTTGACCTTCTTCACTCCAAAAACACACTTCTCTGGATTTAATTTCAAACCAGCTTGCTTGAAGTTGGCAAATGTTTCTTGTAGGTCAGCAATGTGATTTTCTTGCTTTGTGCTTTTTACTATGATATCATCAACATAAGTCAACACATTCTTGCCTATTTGAGAATGAAGAACTTTGGCTGTCATTCTGCTGAAGCTTCCTCCGGCATTCTTAAGCCCCTCAGGCATCCGAAGGTAGCAATAAGTGCCACTAGGGGTTATGAAGCTAGTCTTTGGCTCATCTTCCTTCTTCATTCAAATTTGATGATAGCCTGAGTAACAGTCAGTAGACCCATGAGCTCTGAAGAAGCTGCTGCATCTACAAGGGAGTCTATTCTTGGCAATTGGAACTCGTCTTTTGGGCATGCCTTGTTGAGGTCTGTGAAATCAATGCACATTCTCCATTTACCATTAGCCTTCTTCACCATAACCGTGTTGGCTAACCATTCTGGATATGTTACTTCTCTGATGACACCGGCACTGAGAAGTCTCTTGACTTCATTCCAAGCACCTTTAGCTTTATCATCAGACATCTTCCGAAGTCTTTGCTTCTTTGGCCTGAAAGATGGATCCACATTAAGTAAATGCTCGATGACATCTCTGTTGACACCACAGAGATCATTGGCTGACCAAGCAAAGACATCTTTGTTGTTGAACAAAAATCTTATCAATGTTTTTTCCTGCTCATCAGATAGCTAAGATCCCAGCAGTACTCATTGATCTACTATGTCTTCGCATAAAAGCATAGGCTTCGGCTGATCTGCCGAAGCAGCCTTCTCTCTTTGGTGCTTATGTTTCTGGCAATCTTCGGCTTCATCTATGTTGTGGATTGCCTTTGAATCTGTCCAATTCCCTTTAGCCATTCTGGCAGCTTCTTGACTTCCATGGATAGCAATGGGCCCTTGTTCCGAAGGTATCTTCATGCATAAGTATGCTGGGTGAAGTATTGCTTCGAAGGCATTAAGTTTCCCTCGACCAATGATTGCATTGTATGGGTATTCCATGTCAACAATGTCAAAAACAACTTGCTCAGTTCTTGTATTGTGGACATAGCCGAAGGTGACTGGCATCATGATTTTGCCAAGTGCCACGATATGCCATCCTCCGAAGCCACAAAGAGGGTGTGTAGCATCATGAATGTTATCCTCTGGCTCTTGCATCTGCTTGAAGGCCTTTGCAAATATAATGTCCACTGCACTGCCTGTGTCAACTAGAACATTGTGGACCAGAAAACCCTTGATGACACAAGATATGACCATAGCATCATTTTGAGGATAATCTTTTAGCTGAAGATCCTCCTGGGAGAAAGTGATTGGGATGTTGGACCACTTGGACTTGATGAAGGGTCCTTGCACCCCAACATGCTACACTCTTCTTTGCGCTTCCTTCTTTTGCTTCTTATTGGCTAGCTCTAAACCTGAACCACCTGTGATTGGAACCACCAGCTTCATAGTTGAAGATGCTACAACTTGATTGTTGAAAGAAGCCATCAACTCAATTGTGGAAGTGAGTTCACTGGAGGTGGGCGCCAATGTTGGGGACTTGTTCTCAACTGCTATGAATCAAGAACAAGGCAACACAAAACATTAGTGGTTAAAGCCCTTCGTCCTTCGAAACATTATCCCTCTTAGGATAATATGATCTCCAGACGAAGGTTATGAAGGTCTTACCTTCATAATCACAAGGTTTCATAATACAAGTAGAAGCATATGAAACACAAAAAGTATCATGAATAATCATATGATATCATTAATATTCCTTTTATCTGGCGTCGAGAATGAATATAAACAATATTAAATTACATGTATACCGGGCTTGACAGAAGGTGAGAATCCAAGTGTGATGTGCACGTGAATACAAGACAGCGTGAATAGTATGGGGTTACTGTTCATCTATTTATAGGCACGGGATGCAGCCTGGTCAAAATTACATTCATGCCCTCAGTAAATAACTATAAACATAACACAAACTATCATGGACTGATCGGTCTTTTCCTCTTTAAGTTGGTGCAGCCCTTCGTCTCGAGGCATGTCACTATGTCGAAGCTCCCTGGATCATGGCTTCGGCTTGTATCTTCGTGCTCTGTCTGCTTGTGTCAACTTGCCGAAGGTGTTTTTGCTTAGAGGACCTTCGGCGACAAAGCATGCCCCCAACAATATGTCATAATAGAAGGGGAGTTATACAAACATTGAGTCTGCTCTCCACTTCTCAAGTGTTTATCCAGAATCAAAGGTATAGAGCTGATGAAGGAAATACATGCAGGTTTGTGTGGATCTCACATTAGGTCTAGACCTTTGCCGGGGAAAGTTTTTAGACAAGGATTTTATTGGCCGAAGGCAGCTTGGGATGCAGCAGATCTGGTTCAAAAGTGCGAAAATTGTCAAAAATGTGCAAAAGACCAGAAACAACCTTTGTCGCTAACCCAATTAATACAGCCAACCTGGCCATTACAAAGGTGGGTCCTGGATCTGTTAGGTCCACTCCCACCAGCACAAGGCAACTTAAAGTATGTTGTAGTGGCAGTATAATATTTTTCTAAGTGGATTGAAGCGAAGCCCTTGGCTACAATAACTTCGGTCATGATCCAAAAATTCTTCTGCAGAATATTGTTTGTGCTTCGGTGTACCAAAGGCAATAACTGTGGATAATGGAACACAATTCGATGCTAAAACATTCAAAGATTTCTATGACCAAATTGGTACGAAGATTCATTTTGCATCAGTCAGGCATCTAGAATCAAATGGGCTGGTAGAAAGAGCAAATGGCATTATAATGACGGGAATAATGAAGTTAATCTTCAACCAGCCCAGAGGAAAATGGCTAGATGAGTTGATTAAAGTGGTACGGATCCACAACACAACTGCGTCAAGGTCAACATGATTTACACCCTGTCGGTGTTTTGGGTCCGACTGCACACCCGGGGTTGCCCCTCAAGGTGTTTTTAGGAGTAGGACGGTGTCACCGACTGTAGCTAAATGGTTTGTGCCAGATGCACAAGGAACAATGGACAATGTTTACAGGTTCGGGCCGCTTTGAAATGCGTAACACCCTACGTCCTGGCGAGTATGCTTTGTGTAATGGGTTACAAGGTAGCTCTTTGAAGTAGAGAGATGAGGTGGATGGCTGAGTAATAATGGGATCAATCGTCTTGAAGGGGTGCCCCCTAGGCCTTATATATTTGACCGTGAGGCAATACAAGCTGATATGATAACAACATGCACCTAAAAGATAGTGTTCTGTTTGAGCTTATCTTCCTATGATTTGGCCGACTTATCCTCGCCCGGTTCCATTGTGCGGGGCTCCAGCACGGGAAAGTCGGATCTTCTGTGGTGGTCACTTGCTCGACGTCGCGGAGTCATCCCGGCTTGCATCGACCCGGCCTCACATCGATCTGCTTTACTGATTGCTCCTTCCTAGGCCCATGAAGGAGTGACCTTACGATCTGTCGGGCCCTTGGGCTTTTCGTGAGGTCTTTTATCCTTCTAATGGACCCGGGGGATATCTGTCCCCCACAAGCCCCCGATCTTTGGGTTGATTTTGAGATAATCAGCCCAAAGATCCTAGGCCCAACTTGCGGGCTTCGTTTATGATAAGAAATGCTTCTCGGGCAGTTTGGTAAAAACGATTTCTTACTGTCTTCTTCTGCTTTGCTTCACTCGAAATCTGGAGTTTTGCCTCATACTTGTGCCTTAGAGGTCGGCATTTCATTTTGTAGGACCCTGAACTTCATTGGGTGCACCGGAGGTGCACCCAATGGGTGTAGCCCCCGAGCTTCGAGTGGATTTTTGAAGATAATCCATTCGAAGGTCTTCATTTCATGTATTTTTGCTGAGGGTTATCTTTTCTTTTTTCGGGTGCCTTAGGGGTCGGCATTATATCATCCATATTATGCTTTAGAGGTTAGCATTATGTCATCAATATTATGCTTCAGAGGTCAGCATGTATTTTGTCTTTTGCGGCCAAGTTCGTGATCCGCCCATATCTTGCTAAGTGGTGCAATTTATTTGCTCTGCGACTGATTGGACATTTGATGGACGTTCCCTGGCTAGTCTTCACGTCGCTTCTGTCGGTCAGATTTTCTACTTCACTGGCTATATTTGGCTTTCCTTTGATCCTTACTGATATCTCATTTTTGTCTTGAGGTATTCATTGCATGTCCTGCACGGATGCGACAGTTTTGAAAAATATACTGATAATTCCTGGGCGTCCCCCCCCAATGGGTGTGGGCAAGGGACGGCTTGGTACGCTGAGTGTTTTAGCCGGCTGCTTCTGAGTAGTAATGTGATGTGACGGCGGGCGTAATCATATCATCCGCGCTGTTGACTAGAGTCCCAATGGGTGTTGCGTTGTGTGAAACGGCGTCAGCCGCCTGACGTGTCTTCAGACGGGTTGAAGTGTGTATTGAATGCTTCGCGACTGTTCAGTGACCGTGGTTGGTGGTGAGCGGTTGCCTTCTTCTTCTATAAATAGTGCCTTTGCCTCTCTGGTTTTTTCACATCTCTTGCTATTCTCCGCTGCTTGCTTTCTTCCTCTCCTTGCATTTCCACCATGGGCAAGAACAACAAACGCAAGCGCGAGCCGACTCCTCCATCAGAGGACTTTGGCGACTCGGAATACTCAGAGGAGGAGTTCTCCTCTGAGTCCGAGGGGTCTCCAGCTCCCGTCTCTCCCCCAGCGTCATCCGATGACTCGGACGACTCTCAGGGATTGCCGCGGAGATCTGGACTTACATCTGGGCCGTCGAGCGCTCTGGGCTCGAGGGCTCGGATGAGTCGGAGTACTCCTCGGACGAGGAGGGCTCGCCCGAGGAGGACGGCGAAGGTGACGATGACGACGACGACGACGGCGGAGGCGACGGCGGCGATGACGGTGACGGCGGCGGCAGGGGCGGCAACGGCGGCAGCAGGGGCGGCGACGGCAGCAGCAGGGGCAGCGACAAGGGCAGCGACAAGGCCAGTGGCTAGACGCCACTGGTTTTCAGATATTAGTATAGATTAGAAATAGTATAGTGAAATAATGTAGTAGTATTTAGTAATGTAGAGTAGTATAGTGTAGCGTAGTAGTAGTAGTAGTAGTGGTGGTAGTAGTAGCAGTAGGGAAGTATCAACTCATAATGAGTTGATTTGTAAGTATTGTAACTTCCCTTAATGAAGAATCATTTCGCCTCCTCTGTGTCAATTATTTAGCTTTGTATTCAGTTGATCTCTGTCGTGATGTTTATTGCCGGTAATGTTCTCTATCTGTTATGTCTGTGGCATAACTTAGAGTTCTTGAACCATTCCTCCGCCCGCCTTGTTGGTGAAATTGATTCCTTTGGAATAGCGATTAAATAACTCGGGCATCATATTGACGCTTTTGAGGGTGATGGCCGAGCTATTATTGTCACATTTACGCCTTTCAAATAGCGTCCGAGTGATGACGAAACCATGTCAGCGTCGGAATAACTGTTGACCACGTCGGCGCTCTTAGATGTGACAGCCGAGTGACATGTGACAACGCCAGCGTTTTTTAGAGATAACTGCCGAGCGACTGAGGACATCGTCGGCGCTTTAGAGATAGCTGCCGAGTGACTGAAGACATCGTCGGCGCTTTAGAGATAGTTGCGGAGCGACTGAAGACACCGTCGGCGCTTTAGAGATAGCCGCCGAGCGACTGGAGACATCGTTGGCGCTTTAGAGGTAACTGCCGAGCGACTGAAGATATCGTCGGCACTTTAGAGATAAATGCCGAGCGACTGGTGATAACGTTGGTGTTTTAAAAATAGCCGCCGAGCGATTGAAGACATCGTCGGCGCTTTAGAGATAAATGCCGAGCGACTGGTGATAACGTCAGCGTCTTAGAAATAACATCCGAGTTAAAACGGGCTGTGTCGGCCACTTTGAGGATAATAGCCGAGTGACGATGTGGCACACTGGGGTTTTAGAAGTAACTGCCGGGTGCTGACTGGGCGCTTTTGGAGACGGTATCTGACTCGGAATTATCCCGCATATACTGCGCTTTCAGCTGCCTCTGCTTTCCTTGCCCTAGTTCTTGCTTTCCTGCCTCCAGATCCTCTCTGCAATTCGATTTTCGCTCTGTTCGCCAGTAGAGTTGAGATGGCGCCCAAGAGAAAGGCCTCGAGTTCATCTGCTGTGGTGATTCCCCCCATCGACCCCAATAGCCAGTTGCCTTTCGCAGGTAACCATATGTCTGTTGTCTCTGAGCCTGACCTTCTCCAACTCGTGTCCATCGGGGTTCTTCCCCCGAGGGAGCTCTGTTCTTGGCGGATTTGCCATGGGGTCACTGTTCCGACAGAGGATACCCATGAATCCGTGATTTACATTCCTTTTCTTCTCCACGGTCTCGCTCTTCCTATTTCCCCCTTTTTCCGCGGCCTCCTTGATTTCTATCGCCTTAACTTGACCCATCTGAATCCCAATTCTATTCTGCAAATTTCCATTTACGTTCATTTGTGCGAAGCTTTTCTTGGCGTTCTGCCACATTTTGGACTATGGAAGTATCTATATCACTGTCGCCCTGGAATGGCTGGGGGGCAGCATCAGCTGGTTGGGGGTGCTAGTTTAGAGATGCGCCGTGGAAGGAAGTCTGATTATCTTGAAATCCCTCTCAAGGATAGTATTAAGGGATGGCGCTTGGAGTGGTTTATCGTTGAGAACCACGGAAATTCTCTCCCCCACGGTCAGGGAGACAGCCGGACGTTCGTACCCCGAGTTGGACCTAGTCCCCCACAGATCAGGAGGTGGCTGAGGCTGGGGCTTTGCTAGCTAAAGCTGGACTGCTGAAGGAGAGGGGTCTGACTGCAGAGGCTGTGGTTGCTGATTTTGTTTTCAAGAACATTCAGCCGTGGAAGGACAGGGCTTACCCGGCTTATCTGTACAGAGGCCTAGCTGACTCGACTCGGGTTACCAACAGAAGGATTCCCTCTGTAGACTTGGTGAACCGACTTGAGATGATTCTTAGAGGTAAGGTATCAAATGTTGGTGCCCCAGTGGCATACTCAGCCTGGAACCTACCTCCTCCCAAGGCCTTCACTCTTTTTGTGTCGAATCCACCTGTCGCTGATGGCAGTTTGGGCCTTAGAGTGTGACCCTCTGCTGATGAAGTTAGCGCCTTAGTTGCTTCGATTGGAGAAATTCCCGATGATGAACGGCAAGTCCACTTTGAGGTGCCTTTGGATCCTAATGATGCAGAAATAAGTGCTATGCTTGATATGCTGGCCGAAGATTCTTCTGATGCTACTCCTGCTGGGACATTGGCGGCGGCGCCTCTCCTAGAAGCTGGTACAACCTTGGATGTTCAGAGACCTGTAAGTGTTCGCCCGAGACGTCCTTGCCGAGTCAATCAACTTGATCCTTCTGCTGATGAGCGGTAAAAGAAAAAGATACGTCTTCGGCAAGTATCTAGTTTGGATCGGGGCGCTGGTCCTTCGGTTCCTGCTGCTGAGGGAGTTCCTGTGCCTGAATTTACTGACACTGACCCCAATGGGTGTGGTATGTCTGTCGCTGACCCCAATGGGTGTGATCCATTTGTCGCTGACCCCAATGGGTGTGCTGCTGATGAAAATGACAGGGAGGAAGAAGATGAGGTCCCTTTGACTCGGAAGAACAGTTGACAGTATATTGCCAGTGGGGAAAGTAGTGGGGTTCCTTCTCCTGCTCTGTCAGCCCTCATCGGTCTACAGGAGTTATCTCTGGCGAACTTTGATCAGACTCTAGAAGATATGGTTCTAGAGGACCTATTATCAGAGCCAGCGGATGGTGACGCGATGGATGTTTGTGCTGATGTGTTCGACGCCGGTTTGGGGTCATCTCGGGCAGCGTCCCGCGCCTCATCGACCTTAGAACGCGGTCTTGAGGGCCAGGAAACTGACTTTGATCGTCTTGCTCTTATGGAAGTAACTAAGGGGCCTTCAGCCTTAGAGGTGGCTGCCGCAGAGAGCTTGACCCTTAGGGATGGTGTTAACGCTCACCCAGCCCCCGAGGGTGTTGTCGGGGATGGATCGGCTCGGGTGGGAGGCGTAAGTTACGATCCAGCCCTCGAGGGTGTTGCCGGAGATGATCCGGCTCAAGTGGGCAGCGCGAGCTATGACCCAGCCTCCGAGGGTGTCCGAGCGGGGTCTCCCTCTTGTACTTCCATGGATGTTCACGTCGGATCTCCTCCACACTCTGGTGGCATGGTGGTGGCCCAAGTTTCTGGTCAGGGAGTCGCCTTAGAGGCTAGCGTTCCCGCTGACCAAGTTTTGGGCTCTGTTGACGGTACTGAGTTGGTCCCTGTTGGTTCATTGCAAGCTGCGTCGGGTGGCGACTTTATGCCAGGCCATCAATTGATCTCTCACGATTTGGGTGTCTCTTCGTTCTTCTCCAACCTCCTGGTATTGTGATATATTTTAGCTTGACTTTTATACCGCATGAACTGCTGTTATTACATTTATCTGTTCTCAATATCAGGCATTGGTGGACGGGATGGCTAGTCAGCAGAGGTCGCAAGGTGTGTCTGTTCCAGAGGGAGCTTCGTCTCTGGCACGTTGGAATCCGGTGTTGCTTCAACAGCGTGTCTCTGACTTGGAAGCGGCGAATGCTAGTTAGTGCTCTTTTGATTTCTTTCGTCTGCCTTATTGAATTGTTTCACATTTTGACCCCCTTTGCTTGATTTTTTCTCGCCAGGCATGGCTCGGTAGATTTCTGTTCTTGAAGAAAAACATTCTCAAGGTCAGGCTGAACTGGTCCAGCGGTGTTCTGATTTTGAGGAAAAGTATGCCCAAAGCCAAACTGAGCTGGCCCAGGTCTCTGCTGCTCTAAATGCTGCTAACACGCTGAACTCTACTCTTCGCGTTCAGCTTGATTCTGAAAAGGTGACTTGTGAAACTGCGCCTTGTATTGCTGTGTTCTTATTGCTAGACTGATGTTTGAAGGAGTTGATTCTTGCTTGCTGGAAGAAAAACATGCCCTTGTTGCTTCTCGCGATAATCTGGACAGACTGTATCGTGACTCTAGCAACTCGTTGACCATTCTGGAAAGAAGTCATCGCTTCACCATGGAGGAGTTAGATAATCTTCGTTGTAGCCTGCAGGAATCCACGGATGACGTGATCTGTCTCAGGCAGTTGATATCGGCTAAGGATGCTGCTATCAAAGAACTGCGCGCTTCCAAGAAGTCCATCGCCCAGGAGCTAGAGACCGCTCAATTGGCTGCCAAAGTTGCTAAAGAAACTTCCATTACTCTGAGGGCCCAGCGCGACAGAGCCATGGATAAAGCCATTCGTGCGGGGCGAATCTTGATGAGGAGACCCGGCGTGGTTGTTCCTGAAGACATAAGGGCTGACGTGAACGCTGCTCCTGATTCCTCAAGTCGCCCTTCTTCATCGGTTGCTCCTGAGAAAGATATTGCAAAATAGAGAAATATTTTGTGTGCTTTGAGCGCGCGGTTAGCATGGTCGGATATTTGCTAGAGGACACCAGTTCGGCATTTGAATGATATTGGTACTCTCCAATTGTTTTAGAATTTAACAGTACATAAATCAGTAGTAAAATGCTGAGTGATGGTTTTGAAATTTGTTTACAGGGTATAGAAGTCACCCCTTTATGAGTAATCGTAAGCATGTGAGATTGCCTTAAGTCGTTACTGACTTAAATCGATTGCTTTTGTTAGTAGGGCATAGTGGTCACCCTGAGCTAAGTAAGCGCGAGCATGTTGCACCGCCTCAAGTCGTTGCCGACTTAAGCCGATTGCCCCGTTAGCAGGGCATAGTGGTCACCCCGGGTTAAGTAAGCGTGAGCATGTTGCACCGCCTTAAGTCGTTGCCGACTTAAGCCGATTGCTCCGTTAGCAGGGCATAGTGGTCAGCCCAGGTTAAGTAAGCATGAGCATGTTGCACCGTCTTAAGTCGTTGCCGACTTAAGCCGATTGCTCCGTTAGCAGGGCATAGTGGTCACCCCGAGTTAAGTAAGCGTGAGCATGTTGCAACGTCTTAAGTCGTTGCTGACTTAAGCCGATTGCTCCGTTAGCAGGGCATAGTGGTCACCCCGAGTTAAGTAAGCGCGAGCATGTTGCACCATCTTAAAGTCGTTGCCGACTTAAACCGATTGCTCCGTTAGCAGGGCATAGTGGTCACCCCGAGTTAAGTAAGCGTGAGCATGTTGCACCGTCTTAAGTCGTTGCCGACTTAAGCCGATTGCTCCGTTAGCAGGGCATAGTGGTCACCCCGAGTTAAGTAAGAATGCAAGTCAATCATGAACAAACTTAGTATCTTTGAAGCCTTCTTTATTGATGACATATTTCCCGTTTTACAGAGTACATCGTCGTCCTGATAGCTTTTGAAATATAGCTAAGGATAAAACTTCAAGAGGTGTTCTATATTCCAGGAGTTCCCAATTTCTGTGCCGTCCATTTGAGTGAGACGATATGATCCCGGTCGAGTGACTTCTGCTACTATGAACGGTCCTTCCCATAAGGGCGATAACTTGTGCCGTCCCTCCCCCGTTAGAATTCGGCGGAGGACGAGATCTCCTACTGAAAAGGATCGTTGTCGCACGGCCTTGTCGTGATAGCGTCTCAGAGTCTGCTGGTACCGTGCCGATTGAGTTACTACGTTCAACCGCTCTTCTTCGAGTACATCGACATCTTCTAGCCTGGTTGCTTCGGCCTCTGCTATGCTTTCAAAGATCAACCTTGGCGCCCCAAACTTGAGATCTGCGGGCAGTACTGCCTCTGACCCATAGACCATGAAGAAAGGAGTGTTTCCATGTAGAGCTCGGCTAGGTTGGGTTCTTAGGCTCCAAACGACGTAGGGCAATTCCCTTATCCACTTTCCTGCGAACTTTTCATTCTTATCGAAGACCCTTTTCCTGAGTGCCTCAAATATCATCCCGTTAGCTCGTTCGACCTGCCCGTTGGCCCTCGGGTGCGCTACCGAAGCATACTTGATCTGAATGCTCTTTTGCTCATAAAAATCGAAGAATTCAGAACTTGTGAAGTTGGATCCTAAGTCTGTTATGATATTGTTTGGTATTCCGAATCTGAATATTATGTGTTATATGAATTCCACGGCCTTGGCTGAGGTTAAAGAAGCAATGGGTTTGAATTCTATCCATTTGGTGAATTTGTCGATTGCTACCAGTACATGAGTGCATCCTCCTTGAGCTTTCTTGAAAGGTCCAATCATATCCAGTCCCTAGCATGCGAATGGCCATGTTACTGGTATGGTCTGCAGATGCTGTGCTGGTAGATGTTGCTGCTTTGACAAGTACTGGCAAGCTTCGCACCTCTGCACTAACTCGGTTGCATCGCTTTTCGTGGTTGGCCAATAGAATCCTGACCTGAAGACCTTCCCGACTAGCGTCTTGGATGCTGCGTGTATTCCACATTGCCCAGCGTGGACCTCATCTAGAAGTCGCTTCCTAGTAGATGAGAGAATGCACTTCATGAGGACGCCTGACGCGCCCCGTCTGTATAATGTCTCCCCAATGACTGTGTAGTGGGATGACTGTCTCGTGATGCGCTCGGCTACATTTTTGTCATCTGGTTCCTCTTCATTCTTTATATATCTGATGATCGGCCTTCTCCAGTCATCAGTGTTTGACTCTGGTTGATTCACGATATTACACTCTTCTGCCTGATCCATTGAGATGCTTGGTTGTGGTATTTCTTGTACAAAGACTCCGGGTGGGACCTGAGTTCGACTGGATCCTAGCTTGGACAATACATCGGCTGCCGTGTTTCGATCTCTTTCTACATGATGAAATTCCAGGCCTTCAAATTTATCTTCTAGTTTTCGGACGGCAGTGCAGTATTTTCCCAATGAATCATTCGAACAGTCCCATTCTTTGTTTATCTGGTTTATGACTACCAAAGAATCTCCGTATACCATTAGTCTCTTGATGCCTAATGATATGGCGATGTTTAGTCCATGGATCAGAGCTTCATACTCGGCTGCATTGTTGGAGGCTGGAAATAACAACTGGAGGGCATATTTGAGGTGCTCGCCTCCAGGTGCGATGAAGAGAATTCCCGCGCCTACTCCATGCAGCTTCAGCGAGCCATCAAAATACATCCGCCATACTTCTGCAGTTTCTGGGTTCTCTGGTACTTGTTGTTCAGTCCATTCTGATACGAAGTCAACCAATGCTTGGTTTTAATGGCAGTGCAAGGTTGAAATTCGATGTCATGAGATCCCAGTTCGCTAGCCCACTTGGCTATTCGGCCAATGGCTTCCTTGTTGTGAAGGATGTCTCCTATCGGAAAACCAGTGACTACTATGACTTTGTGGTCATCAAAGTAGTGACGTAGCTTGCGGGCAGTTAGAAGTACTGTGTATAATAGCTTCTGAACTTGAGGATACTTTTTCTTCGAGGGACCCAAAACTTCACTGATGAAATAAACAGGATGTTGCACTGGGTAGGCATGTCGTTCTTCTGCTCGCTCGACTACCAACGCGGTGCTTACCACGTGAGTCGTGCAAGAGATATACATCAGCAGATCTTCAGCCGGTTGAGTTGATGTGGCTCGTCGTGGTGGTTTCAGTACTGGTGGGGTTGTCAAGAATTTCTTCAGTGCATCTAGGGCTTCCTGTGCTTCTGAAGTCCACTGAAACTTGTCCACCTTCTTGAGTAGCTTGTAAAATGGTAAACCTTTTTCTCCCAGCCTGGATATAAATCTGCTCAGGGCTGCCATACATCCGGTAAGTCGCTGAACCGTCTTTTGTGATCGTGGAGCTTCCATTTTAATGATAGCTTCAATCTTATCCGGATTAGCTTCAATTCCTCGGTGGCTGACAATAAATCCGAGTAGCTTCCTGCCGATACCCCAAAGACACATTTTTCGGGATTAAGCTTCCATCGATATCGCCGTAGACTGTCGAAAACGAGCTGTAAGTCTTCGATGAAGTTTTCCGAGTTCTTGGTTTTGATTACCACGTCATCCACGTAGGCTTCCACACGCTTGCCCCAGTGATCGGCTAAGCATGTTTGAATGGCTCTCTGATAAGTCGCTCCAGCGTTTTTGAGGCCAAACGGCATGGAGGTATAGCAGAAAGCACCGAATGGAGTGATGAACGCTGTTTTTTCCTCGTCTTCCTTTGTCAGACTGATCTGATGGTATCCGGAATAGCAGTCCAGAAAAGACAGCACAGAACATCCGGTGGTGGAGTCTACCACCTGATCTATCCTAGGGAGCCCGAAGGGATCCTTTGGACAATGTTTGTTGAGATCTATATAGTCAACGCACATGCGCCAATCCACTTTATTCTTTTTGAGTACAAGAACAGGGTTGGCTAACCACTCGGGATGTAACACTTATCTAATGAACCCAGCCGCGATCAAGCGGGCCAGTTCAGCGCGAATGGCTTCTCTCTTGTCGGGCGTGAAATGATGTAATTTTTGCCGGATCGGCCTTGCCTGGGGGTAGACCTTCAGTTTGTGCTCGGCCAGTTCTCTCGGGACTCCCGGCATATCCGCTGGTTGCCATGCGAATACGTCTCGGTTGTCTTGCAGAAACCGGACGAGCGCGCCTTCCTATTTATCGTCCAGGCTAGAGCTGATGATGGCAGTCTTGCGTTCATCAGCAAACCCTAGATTGATCCTTTTAGTTTCTTCAGTCGGCCGCATAGAGGTCGCGGCTTGAGCGTCGTTCGCCGGTGCTGTAAGGTCTTCCTCAGGCTTAGAGTTCGCCTGCGCTGAAGAAGTCGTCGACGGTTTGATGGTGAGGGCCGCTTGGATGGCCACTCGGAAACATTCTGCGACGCATTGGAGGTCAGCGCGAACAGTTATGATTCCTTGTGGTCCTGGCATCTTCAATATCATGTACGTGTAATGCGGGATGGCCATGAACTTTGCCAATCCCGGCCTCCCGATGATGGCGTTGTACCCGCAGTCGAAGTTTGCCACCTCGAACCTCAGGAACTCGGTTCTGTAGTTCTCCGGAGTTCCGAAGGTGACGGGCATGTAGATGTGGCCCAGCGGGTATTCCCCTTCAGTCAGCACGATGCCGAAGAAAGGCGTGTCTGACTCGCGGAGCTCTTTGAGGTGAACTCCCAAGCCTTGGAGTGTCCGGGGGAAGGTGATGTTGATGCTGCTCCCCCCGTCCACTAACACCTTCTTCACCCTACTCTCTCGGATCACCGGATCGACGAGGAGCGGGTATTTGCCTGGGTGGTCGAAGTTGAGCCATTGATCTGCCCGAGTGAAGGTGATCGGGTGCTCCGACCACCGGTACGAAGCGGGAGGACCGGTGGTCGCCACCAATATCTTGCAATCGTTGAGCTTTTGTTGTCTTCTGTTCTCCTGCGATCCATGTCCGCCGAAGATGACGTTGACCTCCCTGTCAATGCGTGGGAAGGCTCCTCCTTCCCCCTCCTCTTGCTGCTGGGGTTGTCGTGGCTCTTCCGGTCCTCCCCACGGTAGAGGAGGAGGTAGAGGTTGGAAAGGTCGACCGTGTCCGATGGAGTGCTTGAAGTCCCTGCAGTTCCGCAGGGTGTGGCGCATGTCCTTGTGGTACGGGCACTAGGCGTCGAGGATGTCGTCCAGCGTGCGCAAGCCTTCGCGAGGTCCTCCCCGGGCGCGAGAGGCAGGTGGTCCGGCGGCGTGCACCTCTTCGCGAGGTCTTTTCTCCCAGCGTTTGTCGGGTTGCTAGTTCGCATCGCGTCGTGGCGCTGCCGGTGCGGGCTTCGCTCCCCCGATGAGGTCCTGAGCTCGCTCGTCGGTGGTGATGTAGAGGTCGGCTTCCCGGAACAGCTGCTCGGAGGTAGTCGGCGCCTTCTGCAGTATGGCTCGGACGAAGGCCGAGTCGTTGGATCCTCCGTAGAAGTCCTCGATCACGGCCGCCTCCTTGACCTCGGGGATGCGATTTCTCATGGTCTAGAACCTTTTGAGGTACGACCGGAGAGTTTCGTCCCCCCGGCGCTTGATGGATTTGAGGTCCCATGGTTGCGCTGGTTTGTCGGAGAGGGACTGAAAGTTGGCAGTGAAGCGTCGACTGAAGTCGCTCCAGTCGTTGATGCAGTGTCGAGGTAGATGTCGCAGCAATTGCAGTGCGTCTTGCCCATGGACAATGGGTAAGTACGCAGTCATCACGTCCTCGGATGCTCCGGCGGCTCGGGTGGTAGTGGTGTAGACGGCCAGCCAACCTCCTGGATCCTGCTTAGGTTCATATTTGTCGACATTGGATACCTTGAAGTTAGGGGGCCACTGAATGGCCCTAAGGCGTGGAGTAAGGGCTGTCACTCCACACGCATCCTCCTGTCGTCGAGGATGATGTCTGTCCCGGGGAGGGGAGTAGTTGTTGTGGTTCCTCGACCGTCCCCGGGTAGTACCACCAGTCGAGGCCGTTGCTGACTCGGTCCTGGTTGCCTGACTCCGAGCTGGGATGCCATGATCCCTGTCGTACTCCTCCCGGCGGCGAATCTCGTTCTCATGCCGTCGTTCACGCGAAGCGTTGATGGAGCTTCGCGCGTCCCGGCGACTGTTGATGGCGTGTCGTAGATCGTTCGGCGGGTGAGCGAGCGGTAGAAGATGGTTGGCTGCCTGGGTGAACAGTCGTCGATAGCCCTCGGCGTCGGGAGTCCGAGGGAGTCCATCAGCTATCTGAGCTAGTACCCCTCCGACTTCACTCAGCGTGTTCATAGCTCGGGCGAAGTCGGGATTCAGGTTGCGCCCGAAGAGTGGATTTTCCTGGCGCTGTCTTGCGTCTTGCTCGGCTTGTTCCTAAGCTCGTCGGCGATCACGTCGGCAGGAATTCCTTCGTTCTCTAAAGACGCGTTCCTCCGGAGTTTCTCCTATCTCCGAGACCTCGTCCCGCGAAACAGGTTGCTCCGGATCCCGTTCTCCGGCCTCGTGATGTCGCCGAATATTTCGGCGCCGGTTTCTCCGCCAGCGGGACTCTCGCTGAGGTGGTTCTTCTTCGGGCGCGGTCGGCTCATCATCGGAGATGGGGGGCGACTCCACTCTCCCGATGAAAAGAACATCGGGGTAGAATGGCGCGGCTGTCGTGGCGATCTTCGTTCCGTCCTCCTTTGAGGGCGGAGGAACGGAAAGGGCAACTTGCTTCCTCCCGGTCTTGTTTGCCTCCCTCTTTCTTGCGATTTGCGTCCATTCTTTCGTCGAGGAAGTAGATAGTGGAGTTCTCCGGGTCAGCGGGCTCTCGGCCCCTGGTTTGCCGAAGGCGATCTTTTTTCGGAGCGCAGGAGGTTGCGCTTTTTCCTTCCTGACCCCGATATTCTCGGAGCGTGTTGAAGTGGACTTCTTCTTTGGCGGATCGGCGATGCGGTGTAGAGTTCCCTCTTCATCTGCTATGGATGAGATCGTTCCAAAGCAGAACACGGATCCGGGACGGAGGGTGATCTTGCGGCGGAAGGTGACGGCCATTGAGCTAGCTTAGATCGGCGACACACCCCCTACCTATCGCGCCAGCTGTCGGTGTTTTGGGTCCGACCGCACACCCGGGATTGCCCCTCAAGGTGTTTTTAGGAGTAGGACGGTGTCGCCGACTGTAGCTAAATGGTTCGTGCCAGATGCACGAGGAACAATGGACAATGTTTACAGGTTTGGGCCGCTTTGAAATGCGTAACACCCTACGTCCTAGCGAGTATGCTTTGTGTAATGGGTTACAAGGTAGCTCTTTGAAGTAGAGAGATGAGGTGGATGGCTGAGTAATAATGGGATCGATCGTCTTGAAGGGGTGCCCCCTAGGCCTTATATATTTGACTGTGAGGCAATACAAGCTGATATGATAACAACGTGCACCTAAAAGATAGTGAACTGTTTGAGCTTATCTTCCTATGATTTGGCCGACTTATCCTCGCCCGGTTCCGTTGTGCGGGGCTCCAGCGCGGGAAAGTCGGATCTTCTGTGGTGGTCACTTGCTCGACGTCGCGGAGTCATCCGGGCTTTGCACCGACCCGGCCTCACATCGATCTGCTTTACTGATTGCTCCTCCTTAGGCCCATGAAGGAGTGACCTTGCGATCTGTCGGGCCCTTGGGCTTTTCGTGAGGTCTTTTATCCTTCTAATGGACCCGGGGGATATCTGTCCCCCACACACCCTTCAACCTCCTATTTGGTGACGAAGCAATAACCCAGAAGAAGCAAAGACAGGGTCAATAAGAACAACAGCTTCGGCAGAAGACGAAGCTGATTACCAAATAACAAAAGATACTATAGAAGGGACTAGACTTCAGGCTATAGAGCACATCAATAAATATCAGGCCGAAACAATAAGGTGGCGTGATAGAAAAGTTCGATTGAAAAACATCAAGTCAGGACATCTAGTGCTTCGGAGAGTGGCCAACCCAGATACAGTGGGCAAATTGCAACTGAAGTGGGAAGGCCCTTTCCTGGTAATATCTTCGTCAAGACCCGGTTCTTATAGATTGAAGGATATGGATGGCAACGACATACCTAGATCTTGGAATTCGGATGAGTTTCGGTGATACTATGTTTAATTTGATGTATTCTTTTTTCATTTTTCTTCTATGGTACCCTTTTCCTTTCAAGAGGGGAGAAAGGTTTTTAATGGGGCCATAGCTTGTAATTTTTTCATTATTATTTAGTCCTACGAGGGCCAAATCCCCCAAAAATGTAGTATGTAAAATCTGAGCCCGCACCATCGAGTGCAAAAAGAAAAACAGGAAGACGCTCAAAACACGTCCCCAAGGGGACGCAGAGCATGACGAAGCTGCAAAAAGTCATTCCTAAGGGAGCGCAACGTAAGTGTTGGGGGCCTTCATCTTCCGAAGGTCCTCAAAAACACAACTAACATATTTTCCAAGTATAGTACACTCACAGGGACCTTCAGCCTCGGAATGAAGCTGTACACAACATGAAAAGCGTGGTCTGGGAGAAGGATGAACCGGTTTCGAAGCTAAGTATGAAGAAGCTTTGGCTCAGCAGTGGAAAATGAAACCGACTTAAAGAGGAAAAGGCCATCTATTCCTTGATAGATCGTCCTTAAGTCAATAGTAAATATCAAGGGCATGGATGTAATTTTACACAGACTGCGTCGTGTGCCTATAAATAAATGAACAGTAACACCGTACTGTTCACGCTGTCCTATATTCATTTGCATGTCACACTTGGATTCTCACCTTCTATCAAGCCGAAGGTATAAAGATCAATATTGTTCATGATTATTCATGATGATATAATAAAGATATGATAATAATATCATATGATTATTCATGTTATTTTCCATGTTTCATATGCTTCTACTTTCATTATTTTATATTGAGATGATGAAGGTATGTCCTTCATAACCTTCGTCTGAAGATCATTATATCCCAAGGGAGATAATGCTTCAAAGCACGAAGGTCTGTAACCATTAACATTTGTGTTGTCTTGTTCTTAATTCATAGCATTTGAGAACAAGTGACCAACATTGGCGCCCACCTCCGGTGAACTCACTTGACCACCTTCGGCAAGCTCTGACCTTGGTCATGCCGCCGAAGAATTCTTTAGGGCTAGGGACTGCACTACAGCCACTGGATGTCAACCAAGAAACACTGCGTGAAGCCAGAAACCAAAAAAGGAAGGCTACAAGTCCAACGCCTCAGGAGGAGGAGCTGGACCAAGAAATAAGGGACCTCGAAGCCATCAATCAACAAGTCCAGAGGAAGAAGGAGAAGATGCTTTGTCTCTCCGAGCTACAAAGGAAGATTGATGAGGCTACTGAGGAAATGTGTCATCTCACTCAAGATGACCAGGACCGAAGACCTCAACGTAGAGAGCTTCGTCAGGACAATTTCTACGATGATGATGAATGGTATGATGATTTCTATCATGGAAATTTTGCTTTTGATGATGCTTCTCCTCTGTCAGTAGAACTGCAGGATACCCCATCTCCCCCATCATACAAGCCACCCTAGCTCCCCATGTATGATGGTCATTCAGATCTGAAGCAGTTTCTGATGAGCTACGAAGCAACCATATCTTCAATGGGGGCAACACTGTAGTCATGGCAAAATCCTTCATCATGGCAGTCAAGAATGTCTCACAAACCTGGTACTCCTCTCTCTGGACAGGAACAATCACATCATGGAAGAAGCTAAAGGACATGTTGATCACCAGTTTCCAAGGGTTCCAGACGAAGCCGGTTACCGCTCAAGCTTTGTTCCAGTGCACGCAAGACCACGAAGAATACCTCCAGGCGTATGTCCGAAGGTTCTTGCGTGTAAGAGCACAAGCACCCATAGTGCCCAATGAAATTGTCATTGAGGCCATGATCAAAGGCCTTCGGCCAGGACCTATGGCTCAATACTTTGCTAGGAAACCCCCTCAGACCCTGGAGAAGCTTCTTCAGAAGATGGATGAGTACATCCGGGCTGATAATGATTTCTGCCAAAGAAGGGAAGAAGCTTATAGGTTTTCTGAGATGACTAGGGGCTTCGGAGGAAGAATCCACCCTAGGCATGTTAGATCAATCGACAAATCTAGCCAGAGCGATGACAGGGGAAGCCTGCTTCAAAGGCCACAGGATAGCCCACAATCTTCAGGGCAACATCAAAGCTCTTTCAGGCCACCAGCCCCAAGGGGCAGAGGAGGCAGGGCTTCGGAGGAAGGTATGGGGATCAGCCCAAAAACCTCTATTGTTTATTCTGTGGTGAAGACAAGGGCCACACTACAAGAACCTGCCAGGTCACCATTCAGAAACAGAAGGAGATTGCCGAAGCAGAGGCGCGGCAAAATCAGTCGAAGCAGGTCTTACATACTGCTTCATGCTACTCTCCCTATATACCAAAATACATGGGTAATCAACCTGTAGCCTCTGTTGCTTCGGCAAGTCATTCACAAGCTTCCTGGCCCCAGCTCCCATTACCACCACCATTACCACCCACCCACACCAGAAGCCAGCAGCCAGAAGGGCATCAACACGCCCAACAGCAGCGCGACTTCAAGGAGGAGTCCGAAGCTCGTACAGTCAATAGCACTGTACCAGAATCGAAGCATATATACTAAGAAATATCCTACTAATTGGTGTATCTTTATCTTTATGCCATTTTATTTTTTTTTGTGCAAGAAAAAAGTAATGAAGAACTTAATTTGAATTCCATGTAATAATTGTGCCTATATATTCCTCATGGATTTACGAAGCTTAAAAGACATTTTTGAGAAAGCGGAGTGAATTTCGAAGCTCAAAAGTTGTTCCTAAGGGAATGCAGAGCCAAAAATTGACGAAGCTGCAAGAAGTCATTCCCAAGGGAACACGAAGTAAGTTTTCTGCTGAAAAGTCATTCCAAAGGGAATGCAGAGCCAAATATCGCTGAAATATAAGGCGAAGAAGTTCAAAAGTCGTTCCTAAGGGGATGCAGAACTCATACCACCGAAATAGAAGGTGAAGAAGCTCAAAAGTAGTTCCTAAGGGGATACAGAGTCTTCTGTGTTCCAGTATGGGTGTATGAGTGGGTGTTCAAATATCATCATCACATTGCATCATATCATTGCATCATTTAGCACAACATCACATCATACATCATATCGCATCAACAGGACGATTGAATACGAAGCAAACCTTTGGTAATACTTCGTCGAATGAAAATATGCTATGATACGAAGCAAATCATCGCCAACACTTAGTTGAATGAAAATATGCTAAGGCACGAAGCAAACTTTGGGTGACAATTTTATAAGATCTGTCCTAGAAGGGGTTTTTTCTTTTTGAAGCATGAAAAGAAGGGAAGGTGTTTTTTCACTAAAGGCTCAAAAAATGGTATGTGTGTAAATTTCATGCATCGCAAAGAAATAGATTACAACAGCTTATATGTTTGATTCATTGTTCCATACATTAAATGATACATAGTTGTGTTACAATAGAAACTTAATCTTCCTTCAAATTGTTCCATACATCAAATATTACAAAATATTTTACAAAAAAAGTCTACTCTTCTCTAAGGACTTTTCCTGCGACTTCGTTCAAAAGTTTATCGACGACTTCGTCAATAATGGAATTAGCAATGCCTATTATATCCAATGCTTCCTTCATCTCTGGATCAGCCAGGGGATTGTACGACTCTGGCAACGGTGATAGCTCAGCTGTAATAGGTAAACTATTAGTTCGAAGACACAAAGTAAGTACCTAAGCTGAAATTCAAAAACAATACCTATATGCCTTTCGCGTTCAGCAACTTCTTCAGCCCGCCTAGCTTCTTCTCGGGCATCATGGGTGTCTTTTTCATTCTTCCTTATAATATCGCTGGCCAATTCTCGGCCACCGTTCACCCAGATATCAGAATCCGCCCATTGAAGTAGCTTCGGCCGAAGGGTCCTTTACGTTGTCTATGGAGAAGGCAGCTTCAGATCTAGCAGCAGCTTTAACATGATCACAGCCAGCCTTCTCCAGGATAGTTGCGATCCCTCGAGCACCAGAGAAAGCACAAATGTCCCCGCGATCTCTTAGGATCTCCTCGAAAGCTTTGGCTTCCCCACTTATCCACTCGATAACGCCTTCAGAGTCGCCTCGAATAAAATTTTTCTTCAGAAGAAAAAGCACCCACTTTGGAAAAGCTAGTTTTTAATTTCTTCACACAGTCCAAGGATTCTTCAAAACATCTTTCCTTGGATTCGTGAAGTTCTTCAACATTTTTCTCTAGCTTATTCTTCCAATATTCACTAATCTCTTGGCTAGCCTGCGCGGGCGCGCAGTTTTCATTAGCTTCTGCAAGCTTCTTCCGAAGATCTTCAATCTCGACCTTTTGAGCTTTGGCCTGAGCATGGTATCTGGCTTCATCTTCTTTCACTTTGCTTACAAGAGAAATTAAAATCTTGTCTTTCTCTAAAGCTTCATTTCCTAGCTCGATCACATCTGAACGAAGGTTGTTGAGAGCTATTGTGCAACTCTCGTCTTTGGCGTTCTTTTGTGCCCTCAAGGCATTGCTAAGAATCAAGCCCTGTAAGAAAAAGAAAGAATTAACCATGACAATGAAACACTTCATTTTCAACTTTAAAGTTAGCAGCTTCTGTACCTTTACACTATTATATGCAAGGCTATCAGCAAGATCATCCTTCAACATGGCCGAAAGGCCTTCCTCAAGCTTCGGAAATCCCATACTTTTGGCTATCTCCCGGCAAACGGATATTTCTTTGTTGTCCGGGAGGCAGGACATGAAATCATCTTCGTTAGTGCCATTGAACACTAGGGCCCCCTTCGGATATTTTAGTTTCATGGGCGTAGTGTCTAGCTTCTAATATCTCAATGTAATCAACATCTTTGGCCAGAGCTTTGGGAGCAGGAGATTTTGCTTTTTCTATCTTATCTTGCTCTGCTACCATATCGGTATCTGAAGTTTGTTGCTCAGCTTTACCTTCAGGCGCGGAAGCCTTCGTCTCAATGGACACTGAAGGCTCAGCTTTGGCAATTTTCTTAACAGGAGCAGGGCTCAAAGCCTTCGTTGTCTCCATCACAACATCTAGCACACTGGCCATCCTCCTCCTCTTGGGGGTTATAGTAGGAGCCTTTTGCACTTTCGGCAATTCTGCCTCTGCTGGTAGGCTGAGAATTTCTGGCATTTTCATTATTTTTTCAAATTTAGGCTCTTCAGCTGCATCATCCTTGGCTTTGGCTGGCTCGACTATAGGCATCTTCGGCACTATAATCGATTCTTCAGCGCCCAGCACGGTGGAAGCAACTTGTTTTGCTTCGGCAATAGAGGAGGTCCCTTCACCAAATTCAGGCACTATGGCCATTTCAATACATCGAGGTCAGTGGGTCAGAACCTTTATTTTCTTGCTCTTCGGCGCATCTGGGGTAGCTAAAGCGGCAGTTTTTCTCTTTTTTCCTTGCCTTTTCAAGGGGTAGCGGTAATCAGGGTATACGAAGCCAATTGCATCAAACACCCTGTTCAATCTTTTCTTGCCCTGACCATCGAAGGCTGCGGACAAGGCATCATCTTCGGCCTTCGAATATGTCCCAAGCAGCTCATCGCTGGTAGCTTCAATGCATTTGAACCAGTCATCATTTGGTTCGTCAAACTTCTCCCTGAATCTGAAGGTATATTTCAGTCGAACTAAGCCACCTTCACTGGATTCTGCAGTAGTTTCCTTCGGCATTTCCCAGCTATTCACAAGTGGCCACACCCTATAGGCTATGTACTCTTGGACTATATCTCTTGTGCCAATGAAGGCACAAACATTGCTGAAGGCCTTTTGGCATGCTTCGACGTCACCTTCGATAGCCACCTTCGGCCTTCGGAGGCCGAAGCGAGACCAGATGGGGCGCTGAATGATTTCCTTGATATCCACCCTTTCAATCAGATCATTTTTGATGTAAAACCACTCCTCCATCCAGGCCCCGAGCCACCTTTTTCTGTAAGTTGGCACCGGGTAGCTTGCATTAGGGCGAGCAATGAATCTGTAACAACCGAAGTTGTTGTGGTATTGTTCTTTTCCTGTAGCCTTCGTCTCGTATAGTAGCTTGTGCATATTGCAAAAGCATTTCACACTCGGCTCCAGTCCTTGGCTTCTTACAGCCCAGACAAACATCCCCATCTTAATTACAGCTTTAGGGGTAATCTGATGAAGAAAAATCTAGAATATCTTTAACACTTCAACCACAAATTTGCTCAACGGGAACCGAAGGCCTGCCTTCAAGAAGCTTCGGTAAATAACAACTTCATTCTCCTCGGGGAGCAGGGGCAGTGTTGTCTCCTCCGACCCTCACAATAGACATATCACGAAAATATCTCCCTCTCATGGCGTCAATATGACTTTGTTTAATGGTCGATTTACCGAAGATAGTATGGCTTGGCCGCCAGGGCCGATCCTCAGAATCTTCATCCCCACTTTCCACATCATAACTATCATTGTCATCAGAATCTTCAAACAAACCATCCATTATCTCCTTAGTAATTTTTTCTTTATTCGTTTTCGCCATAGACTCATAAAACCCAGCAATAAAAGGATCCGCAACTTTCTTCTCTTCAAACAACTTCTTCTCCTCTGATATCTTCTTCTCCTTAGTCATCTTCTCCTCAGATATCTTCTTCTCCTCACCAGTCATCTTCTCCTCAGATATGAAGCAAGCACGTCTTTAAACCGAAGCTCAAAAATCAAGCAAGAACTCGTAAGCAAGAGTTAAAAATTTGAGAAAATAACGCAAGCAGCAGAAATGGCGTATCAAATGCTGCCGCTGTGGGTTCTTATTTATACGCCTAGCGCTATGTAACTTGGCGGGCCCCGTCTGTCATTGACTTTCGCTATTCTAGCCAAGGGAAGGTGTTTTTTCGGACCTTCGGCTTAAGGCCTTCATTCACGTCGTAGTCTGAATCTGTTATTATAACAAATTAATACTACAAGGGGCTATAGTTGGGGGCCTTCATCTTCCGAAGGTCCTCAAAAACACAACTAACATATTTTCCAAGTATAGTACACTCACAGGGACCTTCAGCCTCGGAATGAAGTTGTACACAACATGAAAAGCATGGTCTGGGAGAAGGATGAACCGGTTCCGAAGCTACGTATGAAGAAGCTTCGGCTCAGCTGTGGAAAATGAAACCGACTTAAAGAGGAAAAGGCCATCTAGTCCTTGATAGATCATCCTTAAGTCAATAGTAAATATCAAGGGCATGGATGTAATTTTACACAGGCTACATCCTATGCCTATAAATAGATGAACAGTAACACCGTACTATTCACGCTGTCCTGTATTCATTTGCATGTCACACTTGGATTCTCACCTTCTATCAAGCCAAAGGTTTAAAGATAATTCAATATTGTTCATGATTATATAATAAAGATTTGATAATAATATCATATGATTATTCATGTTATTTTCCATGTTTCATATGCTTCTAGTTTCATTATTTTATATTGAGATGATGAAGGTATGTCATTCATAACCTTCGTCTGAAGATCATTATATCCCAAGGGAGATAATGCTTCGAAGGACGAAGGTCGGTAACCATTAACATTTGTGTTGCCTTGTTCTTAATTCATAGCATTTGAGAACAAGTGACCAACAATAAGTTTTCTGCTCAAAAGTTGTTCCTAAGGGAATGCAAAGCCAAAAATTTGATGAAGCTACAAAAGTCGTTCCTAAGGGAGCGCATAGTAAATTTTCTGCTCAAAAGTCGTTCCAAAGGGCATGCACATCCAAATACCACCGAAATATAAGGTGAAGAAGTTCAAAAGTCGTTCCTAAGGGGATGCAGAACTTAAATGCCACTGAAATATTAGGTGAAGAAGCTCAAAAGTCGTTCCTAAGGGGATGCAGAGCTTAAAAGACTCAAAAGTCGTTCCTAAGCGGATGCAGAGTCTAGGTGTGGTTTCGTGTGTGTGTTCGGGACATTCATTTGCACATTACATTACATCATTCAATGCATTCATATACATTCATGTAGACATTCATAGGATCATCATCATAACATGAAGCACAAACAGATACTTCAGCTTTGATAATAATGCTTCTATGAGCACGAAGAAGCAAGCATATGCTTCGTTGTGTACGAAAAGAAGGGAAGGTGTTTTTCGCCTTCGGCTCAAAAGATACAAGTTTCATCCACAACAAAGCAATTTATACATGGATGGAAAGGTAAAAATATATTACAAGGTATGGACAAATATACAGAGTAATGTTCAATTCTTGATTACAATGTCTTTTACAAAAATAATACAAATGCTTCTAAGATCTATGCAGGCAGGCCTAAAAAACAGCTTCAGCAGCCTTCGGAATGTGCTTCAGGTTATTAATCTTTGGCATCATCATCCTACACACAACAAAGCTGTATAAGGTAAAAAGTAATTACGAGAAAAGGTAAGCAACAGGTATAAGTTTCATACCGGCTTAAGTTTCATACCGGCTTGAGCACTGGGGCCATGACCTCCTCTGTAGCCACAGCTGTTTCTTCAGTAGCCATACCCAATAATAATCTATCAATTCCAGATAGTGTGCTCTACAAGTTGGTAGCTTCGGCGGCAGCTACAACTTCGACAGAAATGTTTGCTTCGGCAGTAGCCTCGCCGCTTGCAATAGGGGTTATTTTTTATGCTGAGGCCAATGGTCGCGTCCGTTCAATGGCTTCCATTACAGTACCGATCCTTCGCCTTTTCTGCCTGTCCACCTTTTGTGTAGCCGAAGGCTCGTCCTTCTTCTGTAAAGCCTTCGTCAGTTTCGGTCCCAGAGGACTTAGCAGCTTGATAGGTAGAGATTCAGTCATTACCTTTAAATTTTCTTTCACTTTGGCAGGAGGTGTCGAAGGAGTTTCCTCTTCTACCTCAGTCACCTTCGGCTCTGGAGTTTTAGCTTTTCTTTTCTTCAGAGCTGCCACCTTTGATTCAGGAGTGGATTTTGTTTTCTTTAAAATCTTTTCATCCTCCTTCACCAGTCTGGCAGCTTGTCTGTTCAGAACACTAACAACCCTTTTCCTTTTTGCCCCTTCGGCACCCTTGCTAAGCTTCTCATAATCAGGGTATTCAAATTTTAGAGCATCCATCACCCGGTTTAACCTTCGTTTTGGCCGGGTGCCGAAGGCTGCTGTCATCAATTGGTCTTCTTTCTTGGTATAGTTTCCCACTATTTCATTACACATAGTTTCAATCATTTCTAGCCATTCTTGGCAAGGCTCCTTGAACTATTTTTCAAATTTAAAACGATAAGGTAATCGAACAAGTTCATACTTCTTCTTCGTTCCCTTCATCTTCGGCATCCTCCAGCCACTTGACGTTGGGTACGTCCGGTTGGCCAGGTATTCTTGCACCAAGTCCCTGGTGCTACTTTGCTCAGCCACCACCCTGAATTCTACCTCGGCCAGCTGGCATGGTGACCCTAGCTGCATGTTGCACAGGGGTCTAGTCATTCCAAAGTTTAAGGACAGCAGGCACATGACCATCGTCATCAGTTTCCCCCTCTTCTTCTCATCAGTCTTGATATAAAACCATTCACCTTTCTAGCCGGTTGGTCATTTGGTGCGGCAACTAAGAACTGGAGCCTTCGTATCCTTGTGATACGCAAAATTGTAGCAACCAAAATTTTCATGAAGACCGTCTGCCCTGGCCTTCGTCTGGTAGTGCAACTCGTGCACTCGACAGAATGCTTCGGGATCTAGGCTCATCTCTTGGCTTCGGAGGGCCCAGATAAAGACGCTAAGCCTAACAATGGCGTTAGGGGTCAGCTGATGAAGATATATTTCGAAATTTTTCAAGACTTCCCCTATCATCTCGTTCAAGGGGAATCGCAGTCCGGCTCTGAAGAAGCTCTTAAAAACAACTACTTCATCACTCTTCGGTGCTAGGGTGGTCTCTTCTCCGCCAAATCGGATAAGTTTGCTTTTAGCCTCCCCAAAGTAGCCCAGCTTCATCATCATGGGCATGTCAGCTTCAGACACAGTAGATTTCCCAAAATCTAGATGGCTGGGTTTTGTTGGGATCAAAATATTATAATCTTATTCATCCTCTCCAATATCTTCTTCTTCAGCAACAGTCTGTTCAGCTTCGGTAACAGGGGTACCTTCGTCAGTAGTTCCCTCTTTCACAACTAGACCTGATTGTTTCATGACTTCGGAAATTGGTGCCGTCTCGGTGACCTCGGTCTCTTCTCCTTCACGAGTCACCCTTGTAGTCGTGCGCACTCTGGCCATTTGATGGATTTTTTGCGGTTTTAACGAAGTTAATGTTTCTTTTTGCAGTTTTGATGAAGCTCACTCTTTTGACGAAGTTAACTCTAAATGATGAAGAGTTCTCTTGAGAGCGCAGTGAAAAAGCTTCGGCTATGGTTAAATTTTTTAACAGCAAAACAGTGCAATGGCAATGGATGTTGTGGTAACTCTGCACCAACCCATCTGTTTATATAGTGCTGCAGGGGGGAAGGTAAACCGCTAGATCGCCTACACCCGCTGAACGGTGGACCACTCGGCGCTCGGAAGGTGAACCGCCAAATCGCCTGTATTCGCTGAATGGTGGACCACCCAACGCCTGGAGTATTTTAATCGTTTCTCGGCAACGAGCTCAGGGAAGTTGTTTTTCGGACCTGTGGCATTTTGAAGCCTTCAAAAATTTTCACGGATCGAGCTCGTTACGAGAAATGATCTAGCATCGCGAAGGGGCTACTTTTGGGGGTCCTTCTTCTTCGCCAAAGGTCCTCTAAGCAAAAACACCTTCAACCGGACGATATGCAAGCAGATGTAACATGAAGATGTATGCCGAAGCTACATCCCAGGGAGCTTCGGCATGATGACACGCCTTGAGACGAAGGGTGATACCGACTTAAAGGGGAAAAGATCGTTCAGTCCCTGATAATTTGTGTCATGTTTATAACTTGTTATCAAGGACATAAATGTAATTTCGACCGGGCTGCGTCCCATGCCTATAAATAGGTGAACAGTAACCCCGTACTGTTCACACTGACTTGTAATCGCTCGCACGTCACTTTGATACTTTTTCCTTCTATCAAGCCAAAGGTATAAAATGTATTTCATTATTTGTTCATAATCATATAATAAAAGATGTTGATGATCTAATGATATGATATAATCATTTATGTTCTTTTATGCTTCATATGTTCTTGTATTTTATATTGACATGATGAAGGTATGCCCTTCATGGCCTTTGTCCGAAGATCACTATATCCTAAGGGATACAGTGCTTCGAAGGACGAAGGTCTCTAATCATTAACATTTTGTGTTGCCTTGTTCTTGATTCATAGCATTTGAGAACATGTCCCCAACAAGCTCGATTATACCAAAGTTGTTCCCCTATATGCTAGCTTCAACTTTGTCATAAGGATCTTGAGCAGTTACCCACTAGATGAAGCATAATCCGGTTCCAAAGTCGATCAGAAACCACTGTGAGTCTGCTTTTAGTATAAGACCTGACTGACAGCCCGACTTCTATGGCATTTTACTCCAATTCTTGTACCATTCATGGCTAGGTCACTTAATCAAACTGAAACTACTATAGTAGCTCTACAACATTGTTGTGGTGACTCATGACAAACTTCTCATAGATTAAGAGATACAGAGGCTTGAAGTTGGCCTGTTAACACTGCTTTCAGAATTTAAGCACAAGAGTGCTCTTGGATCTTTTGCAATTTACCCCAATTTTCACCACAAAACTTGAAAATCCCCAAACATGAAAGTTGCTTAACTTTTGTTATTCTATCACTTTGATGTATACACTTTTGACTTAAAGTGCATAGAAATTGAAATTACCCTATAGGGCACTATTTAGGGTTTTAAGGTTCCAAAATAGGGTTTTGAGTGTTCTAGGGTACATATGGCACTTAAGCTCTCTAAGCTTAACCTTTCTTGAACATCTCTACCTACTTGTTGAGATCATACCTTAGTGCTCATCTCACAAGGCCATAGATCCCTAATCCTTAAGGATATATACTCTAATCTAGGGTCAAGAATCCCTTTTACCAAGTTAGAGCATCACATCACATGTTTGTGTTGAAATTTTAACCTAATGGATGCATTCTATGTGTATCATACATAATGTAATGCCAATGCATATGATGTCATGCCAAAATTTTAGTTCTCGTAACACCAGGGGTGTTACATCCTTCCCCCCATACAAGAATCTCGTCCCGAGATTTAAGGCTGTAGGGTAAGTAATGCAATAGGAAATGTGTCACTACTTTATTTCCTATTTTCTCTTACAGAGCAGGGGGTGGGTGTGTGAGTTTGGTCTAGCTTTACAATAAAGTACATAAACCCTAAAAGTTACAAGAGGCTAAGGACTTAGGAAAATGCTTTTCTAAGAAATCTTTAGACTCACTTGTAGCTTCTTCTTCTGTGTGTTGGTTCCACTGTACCTTGTAGAACTTGAGAGTCCTTTTTCAAGTAACTCGGTCTTTCTGATCCAACACTCGGATGGGATATTCTGAATAAGTTAAGTATGGTTCCATATTAACATATGATACATCCATAATTTGATCAGGGACCCGAAGACATTTCTTCAACTGTAATACGTGGAACACATTATGTACGACCGATAATGATTCTGGTAACCGAAGTTTGTATGCAACCTACCCACAACGTTCAAGAATAGGGAACGGGCCAATGTATCGGGGTGCTAACTTTCCTTTAACCCCGAATCGACTAACACCCTTCATCGGTGATACTTTCAAGTACACATGATCTCCGACTTGAAAAATTAATGATCGACGTCGTTTATCCACATAATTCTTCTATCGTGCTTGAGCTTCCCTCAAGTTATGTCTTACGCGTTGGACCTTTCCTTCCGTTTCTTTGACTAAATCAGGTCTAAAAAACCACCGTTCCCTAGGTTCTAACCAATTCAAGGGTGTTCTACATCGCCATCCATATAGAGCTTCAAACGGTGCCATTTTGATACTCTCTTGGTAGCTATTATTATAAGAAAATTATGCCAATGGCAGACAATCATCCCACATTTGTGGAAACTCCAAGATGCAGGCTCGTAGCATATCTTCCAGTATTTGATTCTCTTTCTATTTTTCACTAGTCTGAGGATGATAGGCCAAACTATGGAGCAATTTAGTGCCCAAAGATTTATGCAATTCTTCCCAAAATTTGGATACAAATTACAGTCCACGGTCCGACACTATCGTCTTTGGCACCTTGTCCAAACTCAGGATACGTGCAATATAGAGTTCTGCATACATAATCACTGGATACTTCACCTTGACGTGGAAAAAATGAGCAGTCTTTGTAAGTCGGTCCACTATAACCTAAATAAAATCATATCCTTTAGATGTCTTGGGTAATCCAACAACAAAATCCACACTTATGTCCTCCCACTTCCACGTTGGGATAGGCAATGATTATAGGGGTCCAGCAGTTTCATATGTATCGCCTTTACTCGTCTACAAGTATCACATTTTTCCACATAGCGAGCGATTTCTATCTTCATTTTAGTCCATCAATAATGCTGTTTCAAATCTTGGTACATCTTGGTACTTCCAGGATGAATAGAATACCGACTAAGATGGGCTTCATCCAAGATTTGTTGACGGAGTTCAACATCCTTAGGCACCACTATACGGTCTTTAAACCATAACACTCCTTGGTCATCCTTCTTAAAACAAGTAGCTTTACCGGCTTCCATTTTCTCTTGGATATGCTTCATACCCTTATCAACCTTCTAAGCATGAATAATCCTCTATTGAATAACCGACTCAGACTTCAAGTGCATCAAGGCTCCTTGTTGTACTATTCACAGATTTAGTCTTTCCATTTCCTGACATAAGGTAGTGTCATGCAATCCCACAGTGAGGCAATGACAAAATGCTTTACGACTTAAAGCATCAGCCACCACATTAGCCTTTCCTAGATGATAATGAATCTCTAGGTCATAGTCCTTGATTAGCTCGAGCCATCTTCTCTGTCTCATATTTAACTTTGACTGGGTAAAAATGCACTTTAAACTCTTATGATTAGTATACATATGACATACATTTCCCAACAGATAATGGCGCTAAATTTTAAGGACATGAACCACTGTGGCTAATTCCAAGTCATGTGTTGGGGAATGTTCCTCATGACGACGTAGCTGTCTTGAGGCATAAGCTATTACTCGGCCCTCTTGCATCAAAACACATCCAAGTCCAATGCCTAATGCATCGCAATATACATCAAATGGCTTCTCAATATTCGGTTGAGCCAAAACCGGTGTAGTGGTCAGTAATGTTTTCAACTGTTCAAATGCCTCATTACACTTGGGAGACCAATTAAACTTAACATCATTCTTCAACAGCTCCGTGATAGGTTTAACAATCTGGGAGAAATCCGAGATAAACCTACGGTAGTACCCAGCTAGTCCAAGGAAGCTTCTAACCTGATGTACTGTTGTCACACCCAGTTTTGGAAGGTAAACCGAATGCGAACCATGTACGTGCCAGGATCAGAACTCACGTACATAGCGATTACATAATTGGACATCATCACACAATGCTTGAATTAAATAGCGGAAAGGTACTTAGTTACATCAAGATGTCTGAGACATCCACAGAGTCTATTACATAAACATAGTGTTTAACAGTAACATCAAAGTGTGGAGTAATGAAACGTAGAATGTAAGCCTACACAGGCAGCTAACTGGGGGTTTGCCACTAAAGTAAACTAGAACTCGTCGTATTCTTGGAACTCCTCGAAGTCATCCATGTTGCCAACTTCACCTCCTGAGCACTAAGAACAGTGGGGACAACCTGGGTGGGGTGGTTTGTAAAGCAAGGGTGAGTACACATCAACGTACTCAGCAAATGTCCCGTTTGGTTAAGGTGGACTAGCGGTATGTGGAGTTAAGGTTAAGCAGTTGCTTTTAGTTGGTCAAGTTTTATTATTATAAGTAGAGCCAAATTTTAGTAATAACCCAGTTATTACCCAGAGGCACTCCCTCCAAGAGGAAATACCAGAGATCAGAATTATAATCATCATTGCTAGTCATCATCATAATAGTAAACATTGTTCTTCTAATCGAAGAGGATCCCAAGGATGCTCATAACCGTGAGCATAGCTGATATACCAGTTTCTAACACTCTGAAGAGGTTGCACACTTTACCCACAAGTCGTGATTCCCATTCTGCCCGAGGTTCTAGCCTCCCCATTGATCACTACCAAGGTGACCTAGCAGGTTCTCACTACGTAGCCTTTACAAAGATTTCCCAGAGGACATAGCCGCCCGTTAGGTTTCTCTAGTTTGATAAACATAGTACATCTCCCCAAAGGAAGGGTGACTAACAAAACAAATCAAAGAACCTCTGCAACCAACCTCGGCAGAGCAAGTACTGTGCCCAGACCCCATTGACGGCCTTACGGCGAAGCCAACTACTCCTCTGGTTCCTCTAATTAATCAGCTAAGGGCATCCCATTCCACCCTCATGGTTGATTGTTATCCCGGGTTGTCACTCCCCAAACAGGCCCTTATGGAGAGGCACTCAGCAAAGAGCCTGAGCCCCCTAAAGTAATCACAAGGACCCCATTGGGATAACATCATTATATCATAAAAGATCACATCATGTTCATTGATTAAGTTTAAGCAATAGCATAAGCTAACCATGATTAACCCAAAAAGGTAAACAAGGGTAAGGGAAATACAAACTAGTCAATCCTTAGGTTTCAATAATGTAATGCGGGACAGTGAATTATAAAGTAAAGTAGGACATGATTGGTCTGAGGACACTTGCCTTCACTAGGTTGTTTCTTAGAGGGATCTTTGGCAACACACTTAGGAACCACAAGTTGCTTGTTGTCTAAGTAAAGCGAGGATACATTCAATACATTTGGAAGGTAAAAATGAATATCACATCAAACATGTACAAACATTGGCACACAACTCAAAAAGATATAGTATTAGGTATAGAGGAATGAGGTCATGTTATAAAAATGGACTAATCCTAATTGGAGAATTGATTACTCTCTAAATGTTTGGAACATAGCTCAAAAAGGTTAAGTAGTGATTAAAACAAATGAAAGCTAGAATTATAAGATAAACTACTCTCATTTAGAAATTTGATTATTTTTTAAGTATTATCCATAATTACATTCCTAATTCTATTTATGTCATTAAGGCCTAAAGGTTAAGCCCAAAAATAAATCCAAGTAATGCATAACACTAATCTCACAAGATTGAACATACTTTATTCCTAGGATTCTCCTTTTATTTATTTCATTAAATGAATAAATCAACATATACTTTAATTCTATATTCTAAGTGTAAAAATTAAAGTGTACAAATTACAGTTGGTCATATTTTATTTGAACAGAGAATAATTTGGTGAACATTTTGCAATTTGAACCACTAAATTTGGAGTTCATATGAAAAAGATATGAAATAAACAAGTTTTGAAGTTTGAAATATGAAATTAGTGCTAATTCTGTGATTAAATAAAAGTCCAGGGGTCTAATTAAAACAAACCAGGGACCTATGCGCTAAAATAGAGGGTGGCGGGTTGATTTCCTAAAACCAGGGGGTTTCTTAAGCAAAATAGCTACGCGAAGGGGTATCGGGCTCCCTCAACCGTTGGATCAGAAACCGATGGCTGAGAATAGATCGCGCGGGGGCGCGCGCGAGCGCGGCTGACAAGCGGGGCCAGCGTGTCAGCGGGTTAGGGCGGCCTAACTGGAAGGGCCTAGGGGCAGAGACACGGGTGAGGGGGAGAGAGGAGGGCGGCTAGATCTAGATCGGAGGGCTGGGATTAGATCTGCTCGGGTTAAATCTAAACTGTCCGATCTTGAACGAACGGCCAGGATCTAATGGCCAAGTGTGGGCATGGGCGCGACGGCGGCGCTCGGTCCCACGGTGAGAACTCGCCGGAGACAAGCAGACCGGCCACGGCGGGGCACCAGAGGCTTAGGGGTTGGCCTAGGCGTGTACACGGGGTTCTAGCGGACTCAGCCGAGGGCACCACGCCGGTGCGGGAGCACCAGAGGGCACTGCACACGGCGAGGCGGGCTAACTGCAGTGTGGGGCAACTCCGGCGAGCAATTGTGCGGGCTGTGGGGCGATACTTGGCGAATTAATGGCATGGGAAGGTTGCTCACCTCGAGTGCGAACTTCGGGACGCTTGGAGAACGGCAGGGGTGCGGTGGAGCCTCGTGTCGACGGCGGCGGGACTCCGACTGCGCAAGAATGGCTCCGGTGAGCATGGACCGGGCGTAGCAGGGAGGGAGAGGGCACACCAAAGGGTGTCCTGATTAGCTGACGGCAAGGCAGAGCTCACCGTGGCACTAGATGGGGCACTAGCGCAACGGAGGCCACGGAACAGGCGGCGGACATCGGCAGGCGGTGGTAGAGGTTCTCGGTTCACGTGGGTAGAGCGAGAGAGAGAGCGAGAGAGCTGGGCAGTGGGCGCAAATGGAAGAGGGGAGGTGGGCGAGCAGGGCGCGGGGGTCAAAAGGGGCGTGGGGGCTCGGTCGTGGCCGGAGAACGTGCGGGCGTGGGCGCGTCCACGGCGGGGAGATCGTGGGCGAGAGGTTAGGGACGCGCTGACAAGTGGGGTCGGTGGTGCAGAGAGAGGGAATGCAGGCGTGGGCAAGAGCAACGGTGCCGACAGGTCTGTCCCACGCGACAGAGAGAGAGCGAGGGAGAGAGGGCGCACACGGGGGATGGGCTTAATGGGCTGTCTTGGGCTGAAATGGCTTTTCCATTTTCCAGGGAATTTCCAATTGCTTTTCTTTATTTTCTCTAGGGTTTTCAATTCAAATCAAGTTTCAAATTCAAACCAAATCAAATATGTGCAACAATTCAAAGAATATTTAGGGTCAATATGATGCAACATTCCATGACTCATATGTTTTGGGCAAAATAAAATAAATAATCCCTCACTAATACAACTAGCTCTAATTAAAAGAGAAAGAGAGACAGACAACTAGAGAGAGTGAGAAACTAGAGTGAGATAGAGAAGAGTAACACATGAATTTTGGTGATCATTAGAAAGAACTTTTATACCCCCAAATTCAGGGTGTTACAGACCTATCCCCCTTAAAAGAATCTCGCCCTCGAGATTCAGTGCTGGCTAGCAAAGAGTTCAGGATACTTGGCTCTCAGATCATCTTCTCTTTCCCATGTTGCTTCTTCTTCTCAGTGATGGCCCCATTTGACTTTGCACATTCTGATGGTGTTCCTCCGGGTGACCCGATCTACTGTTTCTAGAATCTGAGTTGGCTTCTCAATATAAGTCAGATCTTCTTGAACTTCAAGATCCTCTGCTAGCAACTGCTCTTCTGGCACTCTTAAGCATTTCTTTAACTGTGACACATGGAACACATCATGCACAGCGAATGGATTCTCCGGTAAGCTGAGTTGATAAGCCACTTCTCCGCGTCTGGCTTGAATCTGATATGGGCTGATATAGCGAGGTGCTAACTTACCTTTGACTCCAAACCTCTTGGTTCCTCTGATGGGCGACACTTTCAAGTAGACATAGTCTCCCACTTCAAAACTGAGTTCTGTTCTTCTGGTATCGGCATAGCTTTGCTGTCTGGACTGCGCTGCCTTCAGATTTTTCCCGAACCATCCTGATATTCTCTTCGGCTTCAAGCAAAATTTCTAGGCCGAATACCTGTCTTTCGCCGGGTTGGTCCCAATGCAATGGAGTTCTGCAATTCCTCCCATAAAGTGCTTCGAATGGTGACATCTTCAGGCTGGCCTGATAACTGTTGTTGTAGGAGAATTCTGCATACGGTAGCCTCTTGTCCCAACCTGACTGATCTTGCAAAGCACAAGCTCTCAACATATCCTCAAGAATCTGGTTGGTTCTCTCAGTCTGGCCATCTGTCTACGGGTGATAAGCTGAACTGAATTTCAAGTGTGTACCCAAAGCTTCATGTAGCTGCTGCCAAAAGTGCGAAGTAAACTAGGTGCCTCTATCCGATATTATCTTCTTTGGAATACCATGCAAGCACACAATCTGAGACATGTATAACTCTGCCAACACTGCACTGCTATAGGTGGTCTTGACTAGTATGAAATGGGCCGCCTTTGTCAAACGGTCCACTACTACCCAGATGGAGTTATAACCAGCCCGAGTGTGGGGCAGACCAACTATAAAGTCCATCCCAATCTCATCCCATTTCCATTGAAGAATCTGTAACGGCTGCAACAAACCTACGGGTCTCTGATGCTCGGCCTTGATCCACTAACAACTGTCACATCTGGCCACATACTCTGCTATCTCTCTTTTCATACCATACCACCAGAATCTCTTCTTCAAGTCATGGTACATTTTCTCACTACCAGGGTGTATAGAGTATGCTATCTCATGAGCTTCCTTGAAAATCATTTCCCGAATCGAGGTGATGTTGGGAACGCACATCCTATCCTTGAACCATACCACTCCTTCTACATCTTCACGAAAATCTAGACCTTTCCCATCGATGATAAGCTGTCGGATCTCATTGATCTTCTCATCATCCTTCTGACCTTTTCTGATGTCTTGCTCCATAGTGGGCTCTAGCTCAATTGTCACTCCTTGAGTGTTGTTCAGAAATCTGAGACTCAACCTGTCGAATTCCTTCGCTAGCTCAAACGGCATCGGGTGAGCGGCCAACATATTGACTTGACTCTTCCTGCTCGGAGCATCTGCAACCACATTTGCTTTGCCTGGGTGATAATGAATCTCCAGTTCATAGTCTTTGATCAATTCTAGCCATATTCGCTGCCTCATGTTTAACTCTGACTGAGTGAATATGTACTTGAGGCTCTTGTGGTCCATGTAGATATCACATTTCTGCCCATAAAGATAATGTCTCCAGGTCTTCAATGCATGAACCACTGCTACTAGCTCTAAATCATGAGTGGGGTAATTCTTCTCATGAACTTTCAACTGTTGGGACGAGTATGCCACTACTTTCCCTTCCTGCATTAACACACATCCCAGTCCGGTGTACGAAGCATCACAGTATACTGAGAATGGCTTGTGAACATCTGGCAGAACTAACACTGGTGCTGTTGTCAACTTCTGCTTCAACATCTCAAATGAATCTTGGTAGGCTGGGGTCCACATGAGCTCAACCTTCTTTGCTAGCAGGGCTGTCATTGGTCTGGCAATCTTGGAGAAACCTTCAATGAAACGCTGATAATAACCGGCCATTCCAGTGAAACTCTTGATTCCTCGGACATCTTTTAGTGTGTTCCATTCCAGAATCGCTGCTACTTTCTTTGGATCCACTGCTAGTCCATCTCGATTTATAATATGACCCAAGAATAGAACTTCGTTGAACCAAAACTCGCACTTGCTAAGCTTGTTATACAACTGGCAATCTCGTAGCCTCTGAAGTACTTTCCTCAAATGTTCCTCATGTTCTTGCTCATTCTGGGAATATACAAGAATATCATCAATGAACACCACTACGAACTTGTCGAGGTAGTCCATGAACACACTGTTCATTAGGTACATGAAGTAAGCTGGCGCATTCGTCAATCCGAATGACATAACCATGAACTCATATAGTCCATACTTAGTGATGAATGTTGTCTTCAGTATATCTGCAGGTCGGATTCTGAGCTGATGGTAACCTGACCTCAGATCTATCTTTGAGAAAACGCTGGCTCCTCTCAACTGATCAAATAAATCTTCAATTCTGGGCAGGGGGTACTTGTTCTTGATAGTGACTTCATTCGGAGCTCTATAATCAATGCACATCCTCTTCATGCCATCCTTCTTCTCCATAAATAATATTGGGGCTGCCCAAGGTGAGGTACTTCGTCTGATTTAGCCCTTCTCTAACAACTCATCAATTTTCTTCTTGAGTTCCACCAACTCTGGTCTCGGACACTCGATAAGCTCTCTTAGAAATAGGGCGGTGCCTAGGATAAGCTCTATGGAAAATTCAACTTTCCTTTCAGGTGGCATGCATGGTAACTCTTTAGGGAATACATCGGGGAATTCTAACATAATCCTAATTGCCTCAATCGGATTGGACTCCTTGTCATCTACTGATAAATGGTGATAGGCTCCTTCTTCTAGTTCAGGTATGTACAGCTTGGTTACTACTTCCTTTCCGGATGGGGACACCAACTTAACTGTTCTCTTGTCACAACTGACAGTGGCTTGATTTCTGTGTAGCCAATTCATCCCTAGGATGACATCTAACCCTTGAGTTCCCATGACTACTAGGCTAGCGGGGAAGGCTATCCCCCTTATTTCAATCCTTAGATTCGGACAAATCCTATCAGACTGAACTTTTCCCCCAACTGAATTAACTCTCAAAGGTGGGATCATTGGTTCTATGGGGATGTTATGTGATTCTACCCAAGATGTAGAAACAAAAGAATGTGTGGCACCAGTATCAAATAATACTTTTGCTAGATAGGATTTGACTAGAAACATACCTACTGCCACATCCTGAGCATCCTGGATTGCTTCGGCCTCCAGGTGGTTCACCTTTCCACGGTTGTAGGCCTAACCACGAACTCATGTGCGTACTGTGGTGCTCCTTGTCTTGCTGGGGCATTGAATACTGGCGGTTGCTGGGCTGCTTTCTTTGGACAATTCTTCGCCTAGTGATTCTGTTCTCCACAGTAGAAGCATGCACGACCTCCTACTTGTGCTGGGGCTGCTTAGCCATTCTGGTTGGTTGCGGGGCAGGAAGACGAGCTACCTGGCTGTTCTGACGTTGGTACTGATTTCCTCCCGGCTGAGTGCTCTGACGGTACTACTGCTGCTGCTGAGGAAACTGCCTCTGGTACTAGTGCTAGGGTTGACGCTGGTGCTGGTGCTGGTGGCCTTGCTTGAATTGCTATGGCGAGTTGCCTGAGTTGCGGGGACGACTGCTACTCCCGGTCTGAGGTCCAGCAATCTTGCACTTCCTATCCTTCATCTCTCGACGCTTCCTTTCAGTCATGATTGCTCTGTCTATCAAATGCTGGAAGGTGGGGAAAGTGTGGTTCATAAGCTGGTAGTGGAGGGGATCAACCAATCCTCTCAGAAAGCGGTACTGCCTCTTAGCATCTGTGTTGACATCTTCTGGGCGTAACGTGACAGCTATAGAAACTTATCTCTGTACTCACTGACGGACAGGGGACCTTGCTTCAAGGTGAGTAACTCCTCCTTCCTCACTATCATCAGTCCCTCGGGCACATGGTAGCGACAGAAATTGTCCCTGAACTCCTCCCAATTGATAGCTTCAGGGTTGGCATGGGTGGCGAGGTAAGACTCCCACCAAGACTGTGATGCTCCCCTCAGCTGTCGGAGACCATACAACACCTTCTCATGGTCGTTGCACTGGGCAGTGTGCAATTCATGCTCCACGGTATGCAGCCAATCTTCCGCGTCCATGGGGTCAGCAGAGTGGGCAAAGACAGGGGGATGGCACCTCATAAATTCTGCCCGCTTGTCTCTAGGCACTTGTGGCATCTGGACTTGCACTGGAGGCTGAGGTGGTGGTGGCTGCTGCTAAACTTGCTGCATCGCTGCTAATGTCTAACCAATTGCCTGAACTGCCTGGTCTGCATCAAGAACATCTGCTCAATGGTCATCGGGGGTGGCGGTGGCAAATGCTGCTGTGAAGCTACCTCCTCTTGGGGCACCTACTGCTCTAACTGAGCACGCCTCGCACCTCTGCGCCTGTTCTCAGACATCTGTAGAAATCACACACATATCAGATCTGACTCTGCAGTCTTTCAGCATAAGAAAAGATATACAGAGATCTTCACAGCACTGAACAATTGATCATCTTCACAGACAACTCAGATAAAGAGGAAAGTGGAAATAAATGGATTACCTAACTAAATAACTGACTTTATTAATAACTACACCAAGTTGCAGGAGATACCCACACCTTGGTGACAATCATTACAAAGATCCAACTTCATTACATGTTCATCATGACAAGGATCCAACAAAAGATAACCAAACTAACTCTAACTAAGACAGACTAGACTAAGACACTGAAGTAAGCATTATTACAGACTCCGACTCCATCGCTCTGTGGATCTAAATCTATGCGGGTCCTATAGTCTAGGGTACCATAGTCGAAGCGACCACGGGGCGGTGAACGGTAAGGGTGCTGAATCCCAACAGGGGTGGGAGAACCACCATCCAGATAGTGGCGTGCCGCGCACTCAGCATGCAATTCCGCAACCTCCGTCCGAACCTTGCCGAACTCGTCAAGGGCATGGTCCAACTCTGTGTTGAGCACGGCAACCAAGTTGACCATGCTGCTCAGCCTAGGATTGCCCTCACCAATTGGTGAGACAATCACACCTCCAGCACTGCCGGTCGAACGGCGAGGGTATTACTTCAGGTCAAGGCCATCAGCTACCCCGCTGAACAACGAGCAATACTGAGAAAGTGCCCATCGTGCTGCATCTTGCATGGCTGCCTCGGCAGTGTCCCTCTCAGTGATAGAATAGTGCTCTAAGAAGGCCTCGGCACCCAGAGATCATCGTCCGGACGGCGCACCAACAATGTAGCCTCCCACTGGTCTGGGTATAGCCCGTGACGATGGTGGTTGACTACACAACGTTACTCGATAGACCAAGTGTGCCGGTCGAAAGCCCGAGGCAACAAGGTATCGAGAGCGTCGTGGAAGTGACACCCGCGAGCAGTGTCACGAGTGATGGGTCTCGCGATCCATCACTCCGGCTCTGGCTCCTCTGAACGCTCCATGCCGTGGCTCGAACTACCACCAACGTCGTCGTCTCCGTCTCTGTCGGGGTCTCCTCCAGCAGCCGGGATGCCCTATGGTGGTGCAGAGGGCATCTCTGGCTGAGGTGAAGGGGAAGGCGGCCTCTCAGACTCCACCTCCCGCTGGGGCGAGGGGGAAGAGTCCTGCTGCTCCTACTCCTGCTCCTGGCGTCGGCGCTCCTGCTCCTTGTGCAGGCAACGATGCAGTCTCTCTAGCTGGCTAGACTGGCCGAACACCGTGCGACGTAGTGGACGCTCTGCCAGGCGAGAAGGCAAAAAGGGATCACAGACTTATGTGTAGTGCACCTAAGATGAGCCATCTACACAAGACATCGTAAGCACAAGGGTAAGAGTAGAACTATGAGACTAGAAAGTAAACAGAAAGAAAAGTGAGACAAAACTTTTTGAGAAAAGTAAATAACATAGAGTTGGTCAAGATGACCAACTTTTGAAAAGATACTAAGGTCAAGGTAAGAGTAGGGGTCTATAGTCCTTAGGTCGACCATTCTAGTCTAGGTTAGCGGTCCTACAGTCAGCAAGGCTTTGATACCACTTATGTCACACCCAGTTTTGGAAGGTAAACCGAATGCAAACCATGTACGTGCCAGGATTAGAACTCATGTACACAGCGATTACATAATTGGACATCATCACACAATGCTTGAATTAAATAGCGGAAAGGTACTTAGTTACATCAAGATGTCTGAGACATCCACAGAGTCTATTACATAAACATAGTGTTTAACAGTAACATCAAAGTGTGGAGTAACGAAACGTAGAATGTAAGCCTACACAGGCAGCTAACTGGGGGTTTGCCACTAAAGTAAACTAGAACTCATCTTATTCTTGGAACTCCTCAAAGTCATCCATGTTGCCAACTTCACCTCCTGAGCACTGAGAACAGTGGGGACAACCTGGGGTGGGGTGGTTTGTAAAGCAAGGGTGAGTACACATCAACGTACTGAGCAAATGTCCCGATTGGTTAAGGTGGACTAGCGGTATGTGGAGTTAAGGTTAATGTGACGGAACCTCCCAAGTCATTAGGCCCACCTACAGTTCTCCTTGTCCAACGGACCTCAAACAACCCTGTAGGTGCCCTGAATCACTTGACAAGTTCGGTATCTGCTTTTCTTCTCTTTCCCAAGAGCGCTTCACCCATCATGCAGACATTACAGATCATCGGAGATACGGAAATGCGGAAGCGATTACAAAAATTTACATTTATTTAAAAGTAAGACAAAGTTATATATTACAGACCAGGATATAACTATAAGTGCAGAGTAATATTATTACACACCAAGGGAGGCAAAACCCCCTCCTGATAAGTTTTAAACAAAAGTTCTTATGGAGGAACTCTTCCTCCCGCAGCTTTACTCTTGCTTTTCTTCTTTTGGGACCACCTTGGAATAGAAACAACAAAAGTTTGTTGCTTCCTCACCTAAAAACAATAGGGAATAAAACCCTGAGTATGGAATTACTCAGCAAGACTTACCCGACTAAAGAAAAGACTCTCAAGGGGATGCTAGCTTAAGGGAGTCAAGGTAAGGCTATCAATAATCAATGACTCTGTTTGCAGAAATGCTTACTAAAGTGGATCCTTAAAAATCCTATTTTATTTTGTCAGGTTAAGTAAGATTACCTGCATCTAGAATTCTGTCTACCCTAGTTCAAACACTTGACCTGCACTAGCCAATTTCTTATCAACCCTTCATCTTCACTGGAGTTCTACGTATAAGTCAGTGACCAAGTCTTCATAACCGCGAAGGTACAGCGATCCGAATCGATTATACTCAGCTGAGGATCTCCGATCACACGACATATGTAGCACTTAACCCTTGCATATGTCAACCCGCCACCGGGGTTCTTAAGACTAGATCAGGTTCACGTCAACCGAGAGCACAGATACGCCACCGTCCAGCCTCTTGCCACGAAGGGTACACGCTACTCTCGCCACCGCTCCATGCCCATTGAGTGTTATCTTATTCTGGCCTTAGCCTGTCCGAGGCAAGGCTTACCCATGACGAGGCATGTGACCAATTAAAGGGTCCTCAGTCAGCAGGCCTACATCGAGACGGTCCTTAATCGACCGAGACGGAGACACTACACCGAGACTCCTTTCTCGTGCAAGTCACCCGCCCGGTCTCAGCTTAATCATTTCAAACCCAAAGTTTGGTACCTGGCAGAGGTACATCTTATCCGATGTTGAACCCATCACTGCCATGATGGATCCACCAACAAATTTTGTTTTCAAAAACATCCCACCCACTTTTGCCATATCATCTCTTGTAAAAAACAAAACATTTTGTTTTTCCAAAGCAAGGCTAAGCATCAAAACCTTTTGTAAAACGGGTGATCAAGGAAGGTAATCAAATTCAAGGAAGGTAATGCAGGAATTGTTTTAACAATCAACCCCTATCACCTAATGCATCAAGCAAGTGAAAAAGATCTTTAATTCACAAGGTGGTGGCAAATGCACCGGGGCTTGCCTTCGTTTATTGGTGAGTCAGGCTCGGATCCGCAGATGTCAAAGTAAAAACAATTCCCTGCCTGAGGTTCCGCAGGTGGTGGTGGTGAAGTCTTCTCCTCTTCTACCTCAACCTCTTCTTCGTTTTCTAGATATAACCATATATATACATATATAAGAATAAATGCCATGTAATGCACATGAGAGTGCAAAGATAATAAGAATTTATTATCTAAAGTCTTGAATACAATTTTCCTTCACGGAACTCCGAGAACTTAGGGTTTCCGGAGTCAACAGTGAAGTTCAAAGAGCAGGGGGTGGGGGTTTTGGGTTCTAATTATCAAACAAGGTCCAAACCAAACCAAATTCTACCCAAAGCTTCTAAACAATGTTTTGAGTTCATATAAAATGTTTGGCAATTTTGGAATTATTATCTATTTTCTAAAAATCCAGAACCAATGTTTTAAGCTATTTTAAATGACCCAAAATTCCCTATTTGTCCTAAAAATCATAAAACTATTTTTATTAAATACTATGGAAAATAAGGAATCTAGGAAAATTGGTTTGACATTTTTAGGATTTTTCTACTATTTTCTAAAATTGTTGGAGTCCTGCCCGAAAAAGAAAAGGGAAAAGAGTGAATAGTCCTGGACTGATTTCAGCCCAGACGGCCCAAGCCCAGGAAGAAGCGTGCGCGCTCGCGCTGGCAACCTTGCAGAAAGGCCCCTGCTGTTCTGAATAACTTGAACCAAGTTCTCTGTACTATTGTAATGAGTCGCTGACCGTTTCTAAAAAGGACCCCCGGTTTCTATTCCTTCGCAGACTGAGATCCCCGACGACGAGCGGCGCGACAGAGCTCCGGCGAGCATCTGGACCGGCCAGACGGAGCAAGGACTTGTTCCTAACTTCGGCCGAAACCAAATCCGAGTTCGTATGAATGTTTCCCCCAATTAAATTTCAAGAAAGGTCAACTGGTTAGCTCTGGCCACGACGACAGTGCGGCTGACCAAAGGAATAGCACATTCCCAACGATCCATGGCGGTCCAGTTTAATTAAAGGGGTCGAGGAGCTTGAGGAGGGCCTAGGGACGCTAGAACAAGCAACAGAGGGACTTGAACTGACCTGAGTTGAGCTGGCCGCGACGAGGTCTTTCTTACGGTATTCTTGCGCGGATTTGGGGGAATTCAAAATTCACACACCCTGGTGAACGATCGAGGCTAATTCTTGGTGGCTGGATGCTTAACTACCTTACGGAGCTCGCGGTGGGGTCAATTTATAGAGAGCGAGAGCGGTGGCCGGGAATTTGGGCGACGACGCACGGCGGTCAGAGGAGAGGGAGGTTACTGGCGCGCGTGAATTAGTGTCCCATGCCGTGGCAGTTACTCCGGCGATCAATGGGGAGCTAAAGTGAGTCACGGCGATGTGGTGGCGAGGCTTAGACACGGGGCGCAAGGCCGGAAGACGGCAGTCATCGACATACTTATCGGATTCCGCCGCGGTGAACTTGGTACGGGGGCCGGAGTTGTTTACTGGCTGTAGCTTATCCCCGGCGACGTACCCCGAGTGTTATCCACTTACCCAGAGCACAATTTGAAACGGCAACGGCACGAATCACGGCGGAGATCGGTCATCGGTGGCGAGCACTCTGCGCTGGCGTTCTGATCCTTATCAGGTCACTGTACCATGGCCAAACGATTAAGGGTGCCTGACAGCTTAAGTTTAGGGCCAATTTTCTCTCAAATTTCTATAGCAACTTGCCCAAATCTCTGCAGCAAAGTTGTAGAGCTACACACCAGCTACAATATTGTCATTGCAATCCTAAGCAAATTCTTGCTTGTTCATGCCTGAATTCATGCCCAAAGTCTCTGTGGTTGCATTGTCGGTCTGAAATTTAGGTTTTACAGCCTGACAGCCTGACTTTGAGTGTGATTATCTCCAAATTTTTCATAACAACCTTGCTTACACTCTTAAGCAAAATTGTTCTCCTTTGTTAGGTCTATAAGTTTGATGTGGTGACCTAGGGAAAATTCTCACTAATTTGAAAGATACAAGGGCTCAAAGTTGAATCAATCACATTGAAATTCAGACTTCATCAAAAGGGGCAAGTGTGGCTCTTTTGCACATAAGTCCAAATCTTAAGTTTTGGGATTGCAAACCCTCATGATTGGGAACCATATGACTTAAGATACTTTAACATCATGGTTTTTGCACTTTAGTCCCCAAGTGCACTACTTTTGCACATAGGCCCCTAGGGTTTGGATTTAGGGTTTTCCAAGGTTTTAGTTAGGGTTTCTGGTATCTCAGGGGTGTAAACGCAATGTAGGTCTATCCTTGGTAACTTTTTATGATTATTTCATTTAACCTTTGGGGTTTTCTCTATTTGGCTCTTGTTTACCCTTCAGAACCCTATTTAAGGTTAAGCACCCTACACTAGGGTCTTATTTGCAAAATGTCATAACAATACAACTTGCTTGAATTTTTTTTTGCCTAGTGAATGCATTCTAGGTGTAGCAAACATATGAAATGCTGATGCTTATGATGTTATGCTCAAGTTTTAGTAACAGTAACACCAGGGGTGTTACAGTTAAGCAGTTGCTTTTAGTTGGTCAAGTTTTATTATTATAAGTAGAGCCAAATTTTAGTAATAACCCAGTTATTACCCAGAGGCACTCCCTCCAAGAGGAAATACCAGAGATCAGAATTATAATCATCATTTCTAGTCATCATCATAAAACTAAACATTGTTCTTCTAATCGAAGAGGATCCCAAGGCTGCTCATAACAGTGAGCATGACTGGTATACTAGTTTCTAACACTCTGCAGAGGTTGCACACTTTACCCACAAGCCGTGATTCCCATTCTGCCCGGCGTTCTAGCCTCCCCATTGATCACTACCAAGGTGACCTAGCAGGGTCTCACTACGTAGCCTTTACAAAGATTTCCCAGAGGACATAGCCGCCTGTTAGGTTTCCCCAGTTTGATAAACACAGTACATCTCCCCAAAGGAAGGGTGACTAACAAAACCAAATTAAAGAACCTCTGCAACCAACCTCGGTAGAGCAAGTACTGTGCCCAGACCCCATTGATGACCCTATGATGAAGCCAACTACACCTCTGGTTCCTCTAATTAATCAGCTAAGGGCATCCCATTCCACCATCATGGTTGCACTGTTATCTTGGGTTGTCACTCCCCAAACAAGCCCTTACGGAGTGGCACTTAGGAAAGAGCCTAAGCCCCCTAAAGTAATCACAAGGACCCCATCAGGATAACATCATCGTATCATAAAAGATCACATCATGTTCATTGATTAAGTTTAAGTAATAGCATAAGCTAACCATGATTAACCCAAAAAGGTAAACAAGGGTAAGGGAAATACAAACTAGTCAATACTTAGGTTTCAATAATGTAATGCGGGACAGTGAATTATAAAGTAAAGTAGGACATGATAGGTCTGAGGACATGCCTTCACCAGGTTGTTGCTCAGAGGGATCTTCGGCAACACACTCAAGAACCACGAGCTGCTCGTTGTCTAAGTAAAGCGAGCATACATTCAATACATTTGGAAGGTAAAAATGAACATCACATCAAACATGTACAAACATTGGCACATAACTCAAAAAGATATAGAATTAAGTACAGAGGAATGAGGTCAAGTTATAAAAATGGACTAATCCTAATTGGGGAATTGATTAATCTCTAAATGTTTGGAACATAGCTCAAAAAGGTTAAGTAGTGATTAAAACAAATGAAAGCTAGAATTATAAGATAAACTATTCTCATTTAGAAATTTGATTATCTTTTAAGTATTATCCATAATTACATTCCTAATTCTACTTATGTCATTAAGTCCTAAATGTTAAGCCCAAAAATAAATCCAAGTAATGCATAACACTAATCTCACAAGATTGAACATACTTTATTCCTAGGGTTCTCCTTTTATTTATTTCATTAAATAAATAAGTCAACATATACTTTAATTCTATATTCTAAGTGTAAAAATTAAAGTGTACAGATTACAGTTGGTCATATTTTATTTGAACAGAGAATAATTTGGTGAACATTTTGCAATTTGAACCACTAAATTTGGAGTTCATATGAAAAAGATATGAAATAAACAAGTTTTGAAGTTTGAAATATGAAATTAGGGCTAAATCTGTGATTAAATAAAAGTCCAGGGGTCTAATTAAAACAAACCAGGGACCTATGCACTAAAACAGAGGACGATGGGTTGATTTACTAAAACCAGGGGGTTTCTTAAGCAAAACAGCCACGAGAAGTTGTATCAGGCTCCCTCAACCGTTGGATCAGAAACCGACGGCTGAGATTAGATCGCGCAGGCGCGGAGGCACGGCTGAGAAGCGGGGCCAGGGAGTCAGCGGGTCAGGGCGGCCTGACCAGCAGGGCCTAGGGGTAGAGACGCGGGTGAGGGGGAGAGAGGAGGGCGGCTAGATCTAGATCGGAGGGCTGGGATTAGATCCGATTGGGTTAAATCTAAACTGTCCGATCTCGGATGAATGGCTAGGATCTAACGGCCAAGGGTGGGCATGGGCGCGACGGCGGCACTCGGTCCCACGGCGAGAACTCAACGGAGACAAGCAGACCGGCCACGGAGGGGCACCAGAGGCTTGGGGGTTGGCCTAGGCGCGTACAGGGGTTCTGGCGGACTCAGCCGAGGGTACCACTCCGGCGCGGGAGCACCAGAGGGCGCTGCACACGGTGGCGCGGGGCAACTCCAGCGAGCAATTGCGCGGGCTGTGGGGCGATACTTGGCAAATTAATGGCATGGGAAGGTTGCTCACCTCGAGTGCGAACTCTGGGACGCTTGGAGAACGGCGAGGGTGTGGTGGAGCCTCGGGGCGGCGGCGGCGGGACTCTGACTGTGCAAGAACGGCTCTGGTGAGCGTGGACCAAGCGCAGCAGGGAGGGAGAGGGCACACCGAAGGGTGTCCCGAGTAGCTGACGGCAAGGTGGAGCTCACCGTGGCACTGGACGGGGCATTGGCGCAACGACGGCCACGGAACAGGCGGCGGACATCGGCGGGCGGTGGTAGAGGTACTCGGTTCGCGTGGGCAAAGCGAGAGAGAGAGCGAGAGAGCTGGGCAGAGGGCTCAAATGGAAGAGGGGAGGTGGGCGAGCAGGGCGCGGGGGTCAAAAGGGGTGCGGGGGCTCGGTCGTGGCCGGATAACGTGTGGGCGTGGGCGCGTCCACGGTGGGGAGATCGTGGGCGAGAGGTTAGGGACGCGCTGACAAGTGGGGTCGGTGGTGCAGAGAGAGGTAATGCGGGCGTGGGCGAGAGCAACGGCGGCGACAGGTCGGTCCCACGTGACAGAGAGAGAGCGAGGGCGCTCAGGTTTGCGCCTGACAGGCAGGTTTGTGCCGACAGGCGGGGCCTGCCTGTCAGGCACAAAGGGCGCGCGCGCGGGTTGGGCTTAATGGGCTGTCTTGGGCTGAAATGGCTTTTCCATTTTCTAGGGAATTTCCAATTGCTTTTCTATTTATTTTCTCTAGGGTTTTCAATTCAAATTCAAATCATGTTTCAAATTCAAACCAAATCAAATATGTGCAATAATTCAAAGAATATTTAGGGTCAATATGATGCAACATTCCATGACTCATATGTTTTGGGCAAAATAAAATAAATAATCCCTCACTAATACAACTAGCTCTAATTAAAAGAGAAAAACAGAGAGACAACTAGAGAGAGAGGGAAACTAGAGTGAGATAGAGAAGAGTAACACATGAATTTAGGTGATCATTAGAAAGAAATTTTATACCCCCAAATTCAGGGTGTTACAACTGTGGTTGGAGATTTCCATTCCAGAATACCCTTAACTTTGCTGGGACCAACCGCAATTCCCTTAGCTAATAAAATATGCCCTAAAAATTGGATTTCCTCTAACCAAAACATGCACTTGCTGAATTTAGCATAAAGTTTATGTTCTCTTAAGAGCGTTAAAACGATTCGTAAATGTTCTGCATGCTCCTCCTTATTCGAGCATGAACACCGAATTCATTATGTATGTGAAATGGGCTGGAGCATTTGTTAATCCAAAGGACATAACCAAAATACTCGAATAATCCATATTGAGTGGTGAATGTCGTCTTGGGTATATCCTTGGGTCAAATTCTTATATGATCATAGCCCGATCTGAGATCAATCTTGGAAAATACCCAGGCTCCAGTAAGTTGATCGAATAAAAGATTGATCCAAGGAAGGGGATACTTGTTTTTAATGGTAACATCATTAAGGGGTCTGTTGGGGGCCTTCGTCTTCCGAAGGTCCTCAAAAACATGATTTAACAATGTTTCTGGAGTTAAAATACATGAACAGGTACCTTCGGATTCGAAACAGAACCACAGCAAGAGAAGCATGAAAAATACGAAGAATGATGCAGCGCCGAAGCTACGCGCAAGAGAGCTTCGGCATGACAGCAGGAAAGGCTGTTGGGGGTATGCTTCATCGCCAAAGATCCTGTAAGAAGAAAACACCTTTGGCAGATCCTCACAAAAAGCAGTGCCGAAGCTATCATCTATAAAGCTTCGGCATAGTCACATGTCCCAAGACAAAGGAGTGAACCGACTTAAAGATGAAATGACCAATCGACCCGTGTTAGCTTGTATTATGATTGTAAGCATTTGTAAAGGGCATGAATGTAATTTCTTACAGGCTATGCCCTGTGCCTATAAATAGATGAACAATACCCCTGTACTGTTCACGATGACTTGGCATTTGCTTTTTGCATCACACTTGTACCTTTGTTGTCTGTCAAGTCAAAGGTATCAAATGTAATTCAATATTGTTTTTATTTTCTCATGATAACATAATGGAGATGAATTTACAATGCTATATGATTGTTCATTTTATCTTTTGTATCTTATATGCATCTTTTATTTATTATCCTACCTTCGATATTTGAGGGTATGCCCTTCATGACCTTCGTCTGAAGATCATTATATCCTAAGGGAAATAATGTTTCGAAGGACGAGGGGCATTAATATTTAACATTTTATGTTGCCTTGTTCTTGATTCATAGCATTTGAGAACAAGTAACCAACATTGGCGCCCAGCTCCGGTGAACCCTTTTTTGACCACCTTCGGCAAGCACTGACCCTCGTCATGCCGCCGAAGAAAGTTCCAGCGATAGGGGCTGCTGCGTTACAGCCATTGGACCCAAATCAGGAGAACCTTTCTCTCCGAGAGGCCCGAAGCCAGAAGAGGAAGGCCACCAGCCCAACACTTTAGGTGGAAGAGTTGGACCAAGAAATCAGAAACATGGAGATACTTCATCAGCAAGTACAAAGGAAGAAGGAGAAGATGGCCTGACTAGCTGATCTTCAAAGGCAAATTGACAAAGCCACTGAAGAAGTACGCCATCTTGCTCAGGACGAACAAGAACGAAGGCCCCAACATAGGGAGCTTCATCAAGAAGGCTTCTTCAACGAGGATGGATGGTATAATGATTTCTATCGTGGAAATTTTACTTTTGATAATGCTTCTCCTCTATCAGCAGAACTGCAGGCTACCCCATGGCCTCCATGTATGATGGGCACTCAGATCCGAAGCAGTTTATAATGAGCTACGAAGCAACCATATCTTCATATGGGGGCAATACCTTAGTCATGGCGAAATCTTTCGTCATGGCAGTCAAGAATGTTGCGCAAACCTGGTACTCCTCTCTTCGGCCAGGAACAATCACGTCATGGCAGAAGCTGAAGGACATGCTAATCACCAGTTTCCAAGGGTTTCAGACGAAGCCGGTTACTGCTCAAGCTTTGTTTCAGTGCACACAAGATCATGAAGAATACCTCCAGGCGTATGTCCGAAGGTTCTTGCGCTTAAGGGCACAAGCGCCAACTGTGCCTAATGAAATCGTCATTGAGGCCATGATCAAGGGGCTTCGTCCAGGACCTGCTGCTCAGTATTTTGCTAGAAAGCCTCCACAGACTCTGGAGAAACTGCTTCAAAAGATGGATGAATACATTCGGGCTGACAATGACTTTCGCCAAAGAAGAGAGGAAGCCTACAGATTCTCTGAGATGACCAGGGGCTTCGAAGGAAGAATCCACCCAAGACATGTCAGGTCAATTCACTCCACCCAGAGTGACGACAGAGGAAGTCAACAACAAAGACCATAGTATTCCTCGCACGCTTCAGGTCAGCAACAAAGCTCCTTCTGACCACCAGCTCCAAGAGGCAGAGGCGCCAGGGGCTTCAGAGGAAGGTTTGGGGACCAGCCTAGAAAGATTTATTGCTTATTCTGTGGTGAGGACAAGGGCCATACTACAAGGATGTGCCATGTCACCATTCAGAAATAAAAGGAAATAGCAGAAGCTGCAGCTCAGCAGAACCAGCCGAAGCAGGTCAAGCATACTGCTTCGTATCACTCACCCTACATACAAGAATATGTGGGTAACCATCCTGCAGCATTTGTTGCTTTGGTTAGTCAGCCACAGGCATCTTGGCCACAGCTTCCACCTCTGTCACCACTACAGCCTGTTCATTCACGAGGCCAGCAGCCAGAAGGGAGCCAACAGACCCATCAGCATCGAGATTTCAGGTAGGAGTCCGAAGCTCGCATAGTTAACAGTACTGTGCCAGAATCGAAGCATATCTATTGAGAGATATCCTACCATCGAAACAGTTTTTACATGCATTGCCATTTTCTTTTTTAATAAGGAACAATTGTTGAAAACCTCTTGACATTTTCAATTTCCTGTAATAGCTTCGTTCTTGTCATAGTGAAATATATCTTCTCCACAGGCTCACGAAATTCAAAAAGTCGCTGAAGCACAAAAGTCGTTCCTAAGGGAACGCAGCGTAAGTTTGCCCAAGATATTAAAAGTCGTTCCTAAGGGAGCGCAGTGTAAGTTTTCTGCTCAAAAGACGTTACAAAGGGAATGCAAAGCCAAATACCGCCGAAATATAAGGCGAAGCGCAAAAAGTCAACGAGAATACCGCCGAAATAGAAGGCGAAGAAGTTCAAAGGACGTTCCTAAGGGAATGCAGAACTTACAGCAAAAAGTCAGCGCTGATACACCGAAAAATAAGTGGTGAAGCCGAAAAATAAACGGCAAAGAGATTGTGTATTCCACTATGAGGGTATGAGTGTGTGTCTTCGGCATAAATATCATCTTGCATAACATAACATCATCACATCATTTCGCATAACATAACATCATACATCATATTGCATCAATGGCACAAGAAGGGGATACAATATTGACCTTCGGAGATTGTTATGAAAAAATGAAGTTGTGCTAAGGCACAAAATAAGTTTGAAGAAATACAGCTTCATCAGCTCTGAGGTGCAAGAACAAATTTATTGTTGACGAAGCATTAATGTTTTTGCGACGCTTGGAGGATTTTTTACGAAGCATAGAAGCTCTTCTTTACGAAGCATGAAAAGAAGGGAAGGTGTTTTTTCGCCAAAGGCTCAAAAATGGTATGTACATAAAAGTTTCATGCATCGCAAAGAAATCAATCGCAAAACCTTTCATATATTACATTCAAAACCTACGATCACCGAATATTACAAGCATATCCCAGCAAATATTACATTAATATTCTAGTAATGTTTTTACAAATAGCTATTCTTCTTCCTTCAGGACTTCTTCTGCAGCTTCGGTTAATAATTTTGTGACTTCGTCCACAATAGCTTCGGTCATATTAATAATTTCTATTGACTTCTTTGTTTCTGGGTCCGGTAATGGGTCGAAGGGCTCTAGAGGAGGAGGTAGTTCAGATGCGATAGAAGACATAAATTAGTTCGAAGTCACAAAAATAAACAATAAAGTTAAAAGCCATTAAGTAATACATATCGGTTTTTCAAGTTCCGCAGCCTTTTCAGCTGCTTTTGTCGCTTCTCGAGCGTCATGAATATCTTTTTCACTCTTTCATTATTTCATGCGCCATTCCTCGGCCGCCATTTTCCCAAATATCAGTAAAAAATTTTCCACCTATTAAGCTTGCTTCGGCCGAGGGATCCTTCGTGTCATCAATAGACAAAGCAGTTTCGCCCTGGACCAAAGTTTTAACATGATCGCACCCTATTTCTTCCAAAATAGCTGCAACTCCTCTCGCAACAGAGAACGCGCATACGTCCCTGCAGTCGCTTAGAATTTCTTCAAAAGCTTCAGCTCCGTTGCTGATCCACTCAATTACGCCCTCAGGGTCGCCTCTTATGAAGTTGTCTTCACTTGAATATGCGCCCACATTAGAGAAGCTAGTTTTTACCTTCTTGACACATTCTATAGATTTTTCAAAACATCTTTCTTTCGACGAGCGAAGCTCTGCAACTGTTTTTTCAAAATAATTTTTCTAGTACTCACTGGCATCTCGGTTAGCTTCGGTAATAGCGCATTTCAATTTGGCTTTGGCCAGTTGTTTTTGAAGGTTTTCAATCTCATTCCTTTGGATTTCAGATTGAGCCTTGAAATTAGCTTCATTCCCCTTTACTTTGTCCACCAATGTAAGTAGAATTTTGTCTTTTTCTAAAGCTTCGTTCCTCAGCTTGATAACCTTCGATCGAAGGTTGTTGAGAGCAATAGTGCAACTCTCGTCTTCGGCATTCTTTTGCGCCCTTAAGGCGTTGCTAAGTATTAAACCCTATATGAAAAATGAATAGGTTAATATAAGAACAAAAGAATAATTCAAAAATTTATAAACTTCCAAATACAGAATTTTTGTACCTTCAAACTGTTATATGCAAGGCTATCCGCAAGATCCTCCTTCATCATGGCACAGAGGCCAGCTTCAAGCTTCGGGAACCCCATACTTCTGGCCATCTCCCGGCAGACAGATAATTCCTTGTTCTCTGGGAGGCAGTACAAGAAGTCATTTTCATCTGTGCCATTAAACACTAACGCCCCATTCGGGTACTTCAGTTCTCGGGCATAGTGTTTAGCTTCAAAAATTTCTTCTTCAGACAATCTTTTTCCCAAAGCGTGTCAGACAATATAATCAAGGACTTTGGAAGACGCTTAGGGAGAAGGTGCGACAACCTATTCAAGCAAAATCTGTTTTATAGCTCCTTCTCCTGCTACCTTTTCTCCAGTTTCCGAGGATTTCTCCTTGGCAGGCTCTGAAGGCCCAACTTCGACATCGGCCTGACTCATTGTAGCTTCGGCTTCGGTCACCTTTGCCTCGGTTTCAATCTGTGCCTTCGAAGCCTTGGCAATTTTCCCTGGAGTAGAGCTTGAAGCTTTTATTGTCTCCAGTACATCTAGTACACTAGCCATCCTTTTTCTCTTAGGTGTCGCCGCTAGACCTTTTTGTGTCTTCGGCACCTCAACTCCTGCTGAAGGGCTTAAAATTTCCAATGTTTTCATCGCTTCGATTTTTGGTTCTTCAATTTTGACACTCTTCAGCATTGTAGATGGCTCTTCAATCTTGTGTGTAAGAGCAGATTCTTTGGCTTCAATAGCTGAAAAAGTCTCACCGCTGAATTCAGGCACTATGGCCAGTTCAATGTAGCGCGGTCGTGAGAGCACCTAGAGGGGGGTGAATAGGTGATCCTGTAAAACTTGAAACTTAAGCCACAAAAACTTGGTTAAGCGTTAGCACAATGATTGCCAAGTGGCTAGAGAGGAGTCTCAACAAAACACAATAACCACAAGAGAACAATCACAGAGATGGCACAGTGGTTTATCCCGTGGTTCGGCCAAGACCAACGCTTGCCTACTCCACGTTATGGCGTCCCAACGGACGAGGGTTGCAATCAACCCCTCTCAAGCGGTCCAAAGACCCATTTGGATACCACGGTGTTTTGCTTGCTTTACTATATCCCGTTTGCGAGGAATCTCCACAACATGGAGCCTCTCGCCCTTACACTTGAAGTTCACAAAGAAGCACGGAGTAAGGGAGGGATGAGCAACGCACACAAGACATAAAATCAGAATGTCAACACGCACACAAGTCGCAACAAGAGCTCGCAACACAACCCGACGAGTTCACAACTCAACTAGAGCTCTAGATGCAATCACGAAGAAACAAATGAGTGGAATCGAAGTCTTGGTGCTTAGGAATGCTTTGAGTATACTTGGTGTCTTCCTCCATGCGCCTAGGGGTCCCTTTTATAGCCCCAAGGCAGCTAGGAGCCATTGAGAGCATTCCAAGAAGGCTGATCTTGCCTTCTGTCGCCTGGCGCACCGGATAGTCCGGTGCACCACCGGACACTGTCCGGTGCGGATATCCTTCCTTATTTGGCGAAGCCGACCGTTGGGGTTTGAGAGCCGTTGGCGCACCGGACACTGTCTGGTGCACACCGGACAGTCCGGTGCCTCCTTCTAGTCGTTGGCTCGGCCACGTGTCCCGCGCAGATCGCGCGACCGACAGTTGGCCCCATCGACCGTTGGCTCACCGGACAGTCCGGTGCACCACCGGACAGTCCGGTGAATTTTAGCCGTACGCCGTTAATCATCTCCCGAAAGCGACGAGTTCGCCTGTGAACGGCTCACCGGACAGTCCGGTGAATTATAGCCGTACACCGCTGACGAACTCCCGAGAGCAGCAAGTTCGCCAGAGCCAGTCTGGCACACCGGACACTGTCCGGTGCACCACCGGACACTGTCCGGTGCACCTAGACCGAGCTGACTTTGGCTGAACAAAGCCATCTCTTCTCTAACTTGATTTTTCCTATTTCCAGCACTTAGACACAATACATTAGTCCATAAAACAATGTACTAAGTCTAGAAACATACCTTTTGACATGATTTGCACTTTGTCCACCACTTTGCATAGATTAACACAAAAGCACTTGTGTTGGCACTCAATCACCAAAATACTTAGAAATGGCCCAAGGGCACATTTCCCTTTCAAACTCCCCCCTTTTTGGTGATTTATGCCAACACAACATAAAGCAACTAGAACAAGTGCAATATCAATGCAAATGAAAACTCAATATAGTTTTGATTCATATTTGGCATATATGGATCACTCTTTGCCACCACTTGGTTTGTTTTTGCAAATCAAACTCAATTTCCTATCTCTAAGTCAAATTCACTTGTAGAGACATAAAGAGAGGTATTCCAAAAGAAATTGATCAAGGATTTCAAAAACTCCCCCTTTTTCCCATAATCAACACTTCTCCCCACAAGAGGCCAACTTTTGACAAAAGAGACAATAAAAGAGTTTTGACAAACCAAAAGCTCTATTCTACTATTTTCAAAATTTCTCAAGTGGTAGCTGATCCATTTATTGCTTTGGCCTTATTTTCTCCCCCTTTGGCATCAAGCACCAAAACGGGATCAATCCGGGCCCCTTAACCCCATTGCCTCACCAAAATCTTCAAATAAGAATACAAAGGCAATAGGAGTACATGAGATGAACTTGGAATAAGTTACCTTCTCATCGGAGTGGAGTGGAAGTCGTTCATGGTCCAAGTCCACCATTTCCCTTTCAAACCTCCTTTGAGACTAAATTAAGCAAACTCAAGCACACGGTTAGTCTCAAAGGGTCAAGTTGTAGCACAACTCCCCCTAAATATGTGCATCACTTGCAAAAGGACTTGTGAGGTCCGGGGAGTGATTATACAACTTGAGCACCACAGTAAGCAACAAAATGCATAAGGAACTTGATCAAAGGCATAAATACATGTATGCTATAAATCAATCCAAGTTCCGTGAATCTAGGATATTTAGCTCACTACGCCGCCTGCAAAAGGTCTTCTCATCTAAAGGCTTGGTAAAGATATCGGCTAGCTGGTTCTCGGTGCTAACATGAAACACTTCGATATCTCCCTTTTGCTGGTGGTCTTTCAAAAAGTGATGCCGGATGTCAATGTGCTTTGTGCGGCTGTGCTCAACAGGATTTTCCGCTATTCGGATAGCACTCTCATTATCACATAGGACTGGGACTTTGCTCAGATTGTAGCCAAAGTCCCGGAGGGTTTGCCTCATCCAAAGTAGTTGCGCGCAACACTGTCCTGCGGCAACATACTGGCCTCAGCGGTGGATAGGGCAACGGAAGTTTGTTTCTTAGAGTTCCATGACACCAGGGACCTTCCTATGAATTGGCACGTCCCCGATGTACTCTTCCTATTGACCTTACATCCAGCATAGTCGGAATCTGAATATCCAATCAAGTCAAAGGTAGACCCCTTTGGATACCAGATCCCGAAGCAAGGTGTAGCGACTAAATATCTAAGAATTCGCTTCATGGCCACCAAGTGACATTCCCTTGAATCGGATTGAAATCTAGCACACATGCAAACGCTAAGCATAATATCCGGTCTACTAGCACATAAATAAAGCAAAGAACCTATCATTGACCGGTATGCCTTTTGATCAATGGACTTACCTCCTTTGTTGAGGTCGGTGTGTCCGTCGGTTCCCATCGGTGTCTTTGCGAGCTTGGCGTCCTTCATCCCAAACCGCTTTAGCAAGTCTTGCGTGTACTTCGTTTGGGAGATGAAGGTGCCATCCTTGAGTTGCTTCACTTGGAACCCAAGGAAGTAGTTCAACTCGCCCATCATCGACATCTAGAATTTCTGCGTCATCACCCTGCTAAACTCTTCACAAGACTTTTGATTAGTAGAACCAAATATTATGTCATCGACATAAATTTGGCACACAAAAAGATCACCATCGCAAGTCTTAGTGAAAAGAGTTGGATCGGCTTTCCCAACCTTGAAAGCATTAGCAATTAAAAAGTCTCTAAGGCATTCATACCATACTCTTGGGGCTTGCTTAAGTCCATAGAGCGCCTTAGAGAGCTTACACACGTGGTCAGGGTACCGTTCATCCTCGAAGCCAGGGGGTTGCTCCACGTACACCTCCTCCTTGATTAGCCCGTTGAGGAAAGCGCTCTTCACATCCATTTGGAACAACCTGAAAGAATGGTGAGCGGCATATGCTAGCAAAATACGAATTGATTCTAGCCTAGCCACAGGAGCGAAAGTCTCCTCAAAGTCCAAACCTGCGACTTGGGCATAACCTTTTGCCACAAGTCGAGCCTTGTTCCTCGTCACCACCCCGTGCTCGTCCTGTTTGTTGCAGAACACCAACTTGGTTCCCACAACGTTTTGCTTGGGATGAGGCACCAGTGTCCAAACTTCATTACGCTTGAAGTTGTTGAGTTCTTCCTGCATGGCCAACACCCATTCCAGATCTAGCAAGGCCTCTTCTACCCTGAAAGGCTCAATAGAAGAGACAAAGGAGTAATGCTCACAAAAATTAACTAATCTAGAACGAGTAGTTACTCCCTTGCTAATATCTCCCAATATTTGGTCGACGGGATGATCCCTTTGAATCGTCGCTCGAACTTGGGTTGGAGGTGCCTGAGGTGCTTCTTCCTCTTCAACTTGAACATCCTGTGCTCCCCCTTGATCATGCGCCTCCACTTGAGGTACCTGTTCTCCATCTTGGGTTGGGGGATGCACCATTGTTGAGGAAGACGGTTGATCTTGCTCCAATTGTTCCTGAGGCCGCACATCTCCAATCGCCATGGTGCGTATTGCAGCCGTTGGAACGTCTTCTTCATCTACATCATCAAGATCAACAACTTGCTCTCTTGGAGAGCCATTAGTCTCATCAAATACAACGTCGCTAGAGACTTCAACCAAACATGATGATTTGTTGAAGACCCTATATGCCTTTGTATTTGAATCATAACCTAATAAAAACCCTTCTACTGCTTTGGGAGCAAATTTAGAAGTTCTACCTTTCTTCACAAGAATATAACACTTGCTCCCAAATACACGAAAATAAGACACATTGGGTTTGTTACCAGTTAGCAGCTCATATGAAGTCTTCTTGAGGAGGCGGTGAAGGTAGACCCGGTTGATGGCGTGGCAAGCCGTGTTCACGGCTTCCGACCAAAAGCGCTCGGGGGTCTTGAACTCTCCAAGCATAGTCCTCGCCATATCGATGAGCGTCCTGTTCTTCCTCTCTACCACACCATTTTGTTGTGGTGTGTAGGGAGCGGAGAACTCGTGTTTGATCCCCTCCTCCTCAAGGAACTCCTCCACTTGAACGTTCTTGAACTCGGACCCGTTGTCGCTCCTTATCTTCTTCACCTTGAGCTCAAACTCATTTTGAGCTCTCCTGAGGAAGCGCTCGAGGGTCCCTTGGGTTTCAGATTTGTCCTGCAAAAAGAATACCCAAGTGAAGCGGGAAAAATCATCAACTATAACAAGACCATACTTACTTCCTCCTATGCTTAGATTGGCGACGGGTCCGAAGAGGTCCATATGAAGCATCTCCAAGGGTCTTGATGTGGTCATCACATGTTTGGTGTGATGAGAGCTTCCCACATGTTTCCCTGCTTGACAAGCTGCACAAGGTCTATCTTTTTCGAAATGCACATTAGTTAGACCTATCACGTGTTCTCCCTTTAGAAGCTTGAGGAGGTTCTTCATCCCCACATGTGCTAAGCGGTGATGCCACAGCCAGCCCATGCAAGTCTTAGCAATTAAGCATGCATCAAGACCGGCCTCTTCTTTTGCAAAATCAACCAAATAAAGTTTGTCGTCTAGTACACCCTTAAAAGCTAGTGAACCATCACACCTTCTAAAGACAGACACATCTACATTTGTGAATAGACAATTATATCCCATATTGCATAATTGACTAACAGATAACAAATTATATCCAAGAGACTCAACTAAAAACACATTAGATATATAGTGCTCAGATGAAATAGCAATTTTACCTAACCCTTTTACCTTGCCTTGGTTCCCATCACCGAATATTATTGAATCTTGGGAATCCTTGTTTTGACGTAGGAGGTGAACATCTTCTTCTCCCCCGTCATATGGTTTGTGCATCCGCTGTCGATAATCCAGCTTGAACCCCCGGATGCATAAACCTGCAAGGCAAATTTAGGCTTGGGTCTTAGGTGCCCAACTCTTGTTGGGTCCTACAAGGTTAGTCACAATGGTCTTAGGGACCCAAATGCAAGTCTTGTCTCCCTTACATTTGGCCCCTAACTTCCTAGCGATTACCTTCTTATCCTTTCTACAAATAGCAAAGGAAGCATTGCAAGCATAATAAATTGTAGAAGGTTCATTTATTACTTTCCTAGGAGCATGAATAATATTCTTTCTAGGCACATGATGAATAACATTTCTCCTAGACATATTTCTGCCATGCATATAGGAAGAACTAGAAGCAAATATGGCATGAGAATCAAAAGCATCATAAGCATTACAACTCCTATAAGCATTTCTAGATTGTCTCCTATCATGGTACATAAAAGCATGGTTCTTTTTAGCACTACTAGCCATAGGGGCCTTCCCTTTCTCCTTGGCGGAGATGGGAGCCTTATGGCTTGTCAAGTTCTTGGCTTCCCTCTTGAAGCCAAGTCCATCCTTAATTGAGGGGTGTCTACCAATCGTGTAGGCATCCCTTGCAAATTTTAACTTATCAAATTCACTTTTGCTAGTCTTAAGTTGGGCATTAAGACTAGCTACTTCATCATTTAATTTAGAAATGCAATCTAGGTGTTCACTACAAGCATCAACAATAAAATCTTTACACCTAGTGCAAATCACAACATGTTCTACACAAGATGTTAATTTACTGGATTTTTCTAACTTAGCATTTAAATCATCATTTATGCTCTTTAAGCTAGAAATTGTCTCATGGCAAGTAGATAGTTCACAAGAAAGCATTTCATTTTGTTTAACTTCTAAAGCAAGTGAATTTTGTGCACTAACAAATTTATCATGCTCTTCATATAAAAGGTCCTCTTGTTTCTCTAAAAGTCTATCCTTTTCATTCAAGGCATCAATCAATTCATTAATCTTATCTATTTTAGTTCTATCCAATCCCTTGAACAAACTAGAGTAATCTATTTCTTCATCACTAGACTCATCATCACTAGAAGAATCATAAGTAGTACTGTCTCGAGTACATACCTTCTTCTCCTTCGCCATGAGGCATGTGTGACGCTCGTTGGGGAAGAGGGATGACTTGTTGAAGGCGGTGGCGGCGAGTCCTTCATTGTCGGAGTCGGAGGAGGAGCAATCCGAATCCCACTCCTTTCTGATATGTGCCTCGCCCTTGGCCTTCTTGTAATTCTTCTTCTTTTCCCTTTTGTTCCCTTTTTCCTGGTCACTTTCATTATCGCGACAGTTAGCAATAAAATGACCAATCTTACCACATTTGAAGCATGAGCGCTTCCCCTTTGTCTTGGTCTTGCTTGGCTGTCCCTTGCGACCCTTTAGCGCCGTCTTGAAGCGCTTGATGATGAGGGCCATCTCTTCATCATTGAGCCCGACCGCATCAACTTGCGCCACCTTGCTAGGTAGCGCCTCCTTGCTCCTCGTTGCCTTGAGAGCAATGGGTTGAGGCTCATGGATTGGACCGTTCAACACGTCGTCCACGTATCTCGCCTCCTTGATCATCATTCGCCCGCTCACGAACTTCCCAAGGACTTCTTCGGGTGACATCTTGGTGTACCTAGGATTTTCACGAATATTGTTCACCAAATGTGGATCAAGTACAGTAAAGGACCTTAGCATCAGGCGAACGACGTCGTGGTCCGTCCATCGCGTGCTTCCGTAGCTCCTTATTTTGTTGATAAGGGTCTTGAGCCGGTTGTATGTTTGGGTTGGCTCCTCGCCCCTTATCATCACGAATCTTCCAAGCTCGCCCTCCACCAACTCCATCTTGGTGAGCAAGGTGACATCATTCCCCTCATGAGAGATCTTGAGGGTGTCCCAAATCTGCTTGGCATTGTCCAAGCCGCTCACCTTATGGTACTCGTCCCTGCACAAAGAGGCTAACAACACAGTAGTAGCTTGTGCATTTTTATGAATCTGTTCATTAATAAATATAGGACTATCCGAGCTATCAAATTTCATTCCATTCTCAACAATCTCCCAAATGCTTGGATGGAGAGAGAACAAGTGACTACACATTTTGTGACTCCAAAATCCGTAGTCCTCCCCATCAAAGTGTGGAGGTTTTCCAAGAGGGATGGAAAGCAAATGAGCATTTGAACTCTGAGGAATATGAGAGTAATCGAAAGAAAAGTTCGAATTAACCGTCTTTTGTTTCTCGTAGTCGTAGTCATCTTTTTGGGAAGAAGTGGACTCATCGCTGTCGTCGTAGTAGACGATCTCCTTGATGCGTCTCGTCTTCTTCTTCTTCCCGTCTTTGCGTTTGTGGCCCGAGCCCGAGTCGGTAGGCTTGTCATTCTTTGGCTCATTGACGAAGGACTCCTTCTCCTTATCGTTGATCACGATTCCCTTCCCCTTGGGATCTATCTCTTCGGGCGATTAGTCCCTTTGTGAAGAGAACGGTTCTGATACCAATTGAGAGCACCTAGAGGGGGGTGAATAGGTGATCCTGTAAAACTAGAAACTTAAGCCACAAAAACTTGGTTAAGCGTTAGCACAATGATCGCCAAGTGGCTAGAGAGGAGTCTCAACAAAACACAATAACCACAAGAGATCAATCACAGAGATGGCACAGTGGTTTATCCCGTGGTTTGGCCAAGACCAACGCTTGCCTACTCCATGTTGTGGCGTCCCAACGGACGAGGGTTGCAATCAACCCCTCTCAAGCGGTCCAAAGACCCACTTGAATACCATGGTGTTTTGCTTGCTTTACTATATCCCGTTTGCGAGGAATCTCCACAACTTGGAGCCTCTCGCCCTTACGCTTGAAGTTCACAAAGAAGCACGGAGTAAGGGAGGGATGAGCAACGCACACAAGACACAAAATCAGAATGTCAACACGCACACAAGTCGCAACAAGAGCTCGCAACACAACCCGATGAGTTCACAACTCAACTAGAGCTCTAGATGCTATCAGGAAGAAACAAATGCGTGGAATCGAAGTCTTGGTGCTTAGGAATGCTTTGAGTATACTTGGTGTCTTCCTCCATACGCCTAGGGGTCCCTTTTATAGCCCCAAGGAAGCTAGGAGCCGTTGAGAGCATTCCAGGAAGGCTGATCTTGCCTTCTGTCGCCTGGCGCACTGGGCAGTCCGGTGCACCACCGGACACTATCCGGTGCGGATATCGTTCCTTATTTGGCGAAGCCGACCGTTGGGGTTTGAGAGCCGTTGGCGCACCGGACACTGTCCTGTGCACACCAGACAGTCCAGTGCCTCCTTCTAGCCGTTGGTTCGGCCACGTGTCCCGCGCAGATCGCGCGACCGACCGTTGGCCTGATCGACCGTTGGCTCACCGGACAGTCCAGTGCACCACCGGACAGTCCGGTGAATTTTAGCCGTACGCCGTTAATCATCTCTCGAGAGCGACGAGTTCGCCTGTGAACGGCTCACCGGACAGTCCGGTGCACCACCGGACAGTCCGGTGAATTATAGTCGTACACCGCCGACGAACACCCGAGAGCAACAAGTTCGCCAGAGCCAGTCTGGCGCACCGGAAAGTCCGGTGCACCCAGACCGAGCTGACTTTGGCTGAACAAAGCCATCTCTTCTCTAACTTGATTTTTCCTGTTTCCAGCACTTAGACACAATACATTAGTCCATAAAACAATGTACTAAGTCTAGAAACATACCTTTTGACATGATTTGCACTTTGTCCACCACTTTGCATAGATTAACACAAAGCACTTGTGTTGGCACTCAATCACCAAAATACTTAGAAATGGCCCAAGGGCACATTTCCCTTTCATGTCGGTGAGTAAGGACCTTTAATTTTTTCCTCTTCGGTGCGGGCTCGCTTGAGGTAGCCGAAGCTGCAGCCTTCTCAGAAGTTGCACCCGTTCTTTTCTGCCCCCGCGACGGGTAGCGATAGTCAGGTACACAAATCGAATAGCATCAAAAACTCTATTTAGCCTTTTCTTTTTTCGGCTCCCAAAGGCCGCAGATAGTGCATTATCTTCAGACTTGGAGTATGTTCCAAGTATTTCATCACTAGTATTTTCAACGCACTTTAGCCAGTCATCGTCTGGTTCGATAAATTGGTCTCCAAACCTGAAGTTATATTTCAATCGAACCAAACCACCTTCACTAGGGTTAGTGATAGTTTCCTTTGGCATTTCCCAGCTATCTATCAGTGGCCATATTCTGAAGGCTATGTGCTCTTGAAGCAAATACCTTGTCCCAACAAAAGAGCAAACTGTGCTGAAGGCCCTTCGGTAAGCTTCGGTTGCCTAGTCAATTTCAACCTTCGGCTTCCAGAGGCCGAAGCGGGACTAAATGGGGCGCAAGATGATCTCTTTAATATCTTCTCTTACCTTTAAATCATTCTTTACATAGAACCATTCTTTCATCCAGTCTCTGGGCCACCTCTTCCGAAAAGTTGGCATTGGGTAACTTGCGCAGGAGCGGGCAACAAAGCTATAGCAACCGAAATTGTTGTGATATTATTCTTTACCCTAGGCCTTCGTCTCATACGAGAGCTCGTGCATACTGCAGAAGCATCTTGCGCTTGGCTCTAGCCCTTGACTTTTCACAGCCAGACGAAAATCCCCATCCTAATAATCGCTTCGGGAGTAATCTGATTAAGGTAGATCTGGTATGTCTTCAAAACTTCAACCACAAATCTACTCAATGGGAACCGAAGTCTGGCTTTAAAGAAGCTTTGGAAGATTACAACTTCATTTTCTTCGGGAGCAGGAACGGCCCTGTCTATGTCAGCCCTCACAATAGAAATATCTCGAAAGTACCTTCCTCTCATATCGTCAAGATGACTCTGTTTGATAGTTGATCTCCCGAAGACTGTGACTTGGTCGCTAGGGACGATCTTCCGAGTCTTCGCCTCCACTCTCCATATCATAGCTATCGTTATCATCAGTATCTTTAGACAAGCCTTCTAATTTCTCTTTAGTTATCTTCTTTGTGTTTGTTTTTGCAATTGACTCAATAAATCCAGCAGTCTTCTCCTCAAGGAGCTTCTCCTCCTCGCTCAGCTTCGTCTCAGCAGCAACCTTTTTGTCTTGAGACATCTCTTCTTCGGAAATAGCGAAAATGTGTCCTTAGAACCAAAGCTTAGAGAATCTAAGAAATTAAGCAACTGTTAGTAAGCAAGAGCTAAAAATTGAGCAAAGCAAAGCAGACGACAAGTAACGTACCAAATGTGCTCGGGGCGAGTTCTTATTTATACGCCCAGCGCGCTCCAAGTTGGAGGGCCCCGTCTGTCATTGACTATTGCTATTCTAGCAAAGGGAAGGTGTTTTTTCGGACCTTCGGCTCAGGGCCTTCGTCCGTATCGCAAACTAAATTCGTTATTCTAACAAATTAACCTTGCGAGGGGCTACTGTTGGGGGCCTTCGTCTTCTGAAGGTCCTTAAAAACATGATTTAACAATGTTTCTGGAATTGAAATACATGAACAGGTACCTTCGGATTCGAAACAGAACCACAGCGAGAGAAGCATGAACAATACGAAGAATGATGCAGCGCCGAAGCTACACGCAAGAGAGCTTCGGCATGACAGTAGGAAAGACTGTTGGGGGTATGCTTTGTCGCTGAAGATCCTGTAAGAAGAAAACACCTTTGGCAGATCCTCTCAAAAAGCAGTGCCGAAGCTATCATTCATAAAGCTTCGGCATAGTCACATGTCCCAAGACGAAGGAGTGAACCGACTTAAACATGAAATGACCAATCGACCCGTGTTAGCTTGTATTATGATTGTAAGCATTTGTAAAGGGCATGAATGTAATTTCTCACAGGCTGTGCCATGTGCCTATAAATAGATGAACAGTACCCCTGTATGGTTCACGCTGACTTGGCATTTGCTTTTTGCATCACACTTGTACCTTTGTTGTCTGTCAAGTCAAAGGCATCAAATGTAATTCAATATTGTTTTTATTTTCTCATGATAACATAATGGAGATGAATTTACAATGCTATATGATTGTTCATTTTATCTTTTGTATCTTATATGCTTCTTTTATTTATTATCCTACCTTCGATATTCGAGGGTATGTCCTTCATGACCTTCGTCTGAAGATCATTATATCCTAAGGGAAATAATGTTTCGAAGGACAAGGGACATTAATATTTAACATTTTATGTTGCCTTGTTCTTGATTCATAGCATTTGAGAACAAGTAACCAACAGGGTCGGTAGTCCACACACATTCGTAGGGTTTGTTACTTCTTCTTAACAAAGCTGGCTAGACATCCCCATGGCGATGAACTCTGTCTGATAAATCCCTTCTCCAACAAGTCTTGTAATTGCGTCTTTAGTGCTGCTAATTCATTGGGAGGCATATGGTACGATCTTCTACAAATAGGAGTCGTACCAGGTTTTAACTCAATCATAAACTACATGTCTCTCTCGGGAGGTAATCCGGGAAAGTCTTTAGGGAATACATCTGGAAATTCAAACACAACCGGGATGTCTTGTATTTCTTGCACTACAGCTTCAAAAGCTCGTCCAGATGCCTTGACTAGGACAGATACAGGGACAGATAACCTGACTTCTTCTTGTCCATTACTTAGCTGAACAGTCTTTTGGTTGGCATTGATAACAACCTTATTTTGGGCTAACCAATTCATGCCCAGAATCACATCTATGTCTTTCCCTTTTATAACTATCATATTGGTGGGGAAGTCATCCTGCTAATTTCACTAGTACGTGGAATACTACTTAGTAAAAATTTGACCCCCAGGTGATTGAACAATAAGACCCTTCTTTGATTCAACACTAGGTGTGCAATTATTCTCAACAAAAGCCTTGCTCATAAAAGTATGTGATGCACCAGAATAAAAAAGAATGACAGCGGGATGATTGGCAACAGAAAATGTACCCATCATCACCGGCTCTCCTTCCAGGGTGGTAGCCACTTAAGTATAGTAGACCCATCCAGTTTTCCTTTCACCTTTGCCTGCCTGTGTATTTGCCACATTTCCCTTGCCTTGAGATGTGCTTCCAGAAGCCTTTTGGAAGTTCGATTTATTTTGCTTCGGATAGGGACAATCTTTGATGAAATGTCCAGACTTCCCACAGTAGAAGCAGTTGTTAGATGAACTGGGTAGGGGTGGGAAACAAGTACCAGGGGCACTCGGATGAATATTTTGTGTAGAGGCGGTAGTGGGACAGATGAAAACTAGTTACTTGAAAGGATAGGCGGGTGGACGAGGAAAATAGCGATTTGGGTTAAAGGGATGGGTTACCAACCTTGATCGCTTCTCGGATCCATGAGAGGATCCCTCACCCCCTTCACGTCCAAATCTTTTTGTCTTTCCCTGCCCCGAGTTCTTGGCTTCTAGCGAAAGTGTGGTACTCATGGCCTTGTTGTAAGTGAGATCTAGACAAGTGGCCATCTTCCACTGTAGCCGGTCATTCAGACCTCTCATGAAACTCTTCATTTTCAGGTCTATGTCAACTTGCTCTATAGCATACTAGGAGAGATGGTTGAATTTGGCAAGGTATTGCATCATCGAGTCTCCTCCTTGCTTTAAGCGAACAAACTCCTCCAGCTTCATCTACAGAACACCATCTAGAATGTAATGTTCCCTGAATGCTTGCTTGAACTCTGCCCACGTGACAAGATGACCTTCAGGTTTAATAGCTACAAAGTTTGCCCACCAGGTACTGGCGGGACCTCTCAATTGCTGGGCAGTAAATTGGGGCTTCTAGGTCTCTGTGCACCGAATTAGTCCAAATTTCTGCTCCATAACCCGAATCCATTCGTCCGCCTCCAAAGGTTCTTCTACTTTAACGAAAATAGGTGGATGAGTTTCTGAAAATTCCATATATGTAGTGTCTCTAGGGGCTTAGGGTTGGCCTCTGCCTCCCTACTGATGAATTTGATTTCCAACCATTTCTTGAAGAAAACGAGTATTATCAGCAGTGGCATTAATCAAAGCAGCAATAGCCTCTGCCAGCATGGGTGGGACAGGCGGCGGGATCAGAGTTTCCTCCCCACCACGGGATGTTCCAGCCCCATCATGAGCACGAGTTCTGGACAGCATCTGAAGAAGAAAACATACTTGATTATTACATGTCACATTACACAGCCTTTGTTACATTATTCCAAGCTTGTTCTAATTATACATACTCAACTTATACAACTCACTTTTCCTTATTTAGATTACATAAGGAAACAACATACTACTACACTAATCTAGTCATCCACATCCTTGGCTGCTCCCGCTCCACTACTAGCTTCGGGAGAACGATCATCTGCGATGTTCATGGAAGGAGGGGCTCCAAAGAGATCCAACTCCCCATAGGGTCCTTCGCCAGCTCCTCCTGATGCACCAACCTCTGGTGGCACGTTCGGATGTAGCTGGTCATACAGCATGTGCACTTCCTCGTGCAGAGTATTATTATACGCATGCAGACTTTCAAGGGCTACACTTAGCTCTTCCACCTAGGCTCGGGTAGTCGCCTCGCAATCCTAGGCTATAGATCTTGAATTTATAGCCTAGTCAATAGCCCTATCCCGCTCCACAATCTCCCGCTGCAAACGGTCAACCTCTACTAACAACTCAGCGATGCGGCGGCTATCACGTGCACGCTCCCTTCTTCCATGGCACAATTCCATCATTAGACGTTCAACTCTGGCCTCTAGATCCCCTATGGGGTCATTACTCCCACTACTACTCCCCTCATGTCGAGGAGCCAACTGGTGCCGGGGTACACCCTGAGGCCCGATCGCCTTCAGCTGGGTAGTCTTTGTGCGTGGCATGTCTCTATAAGAGGGGAAGATTACTTAGTATTGTTTAAATATGATGCATGCATGACCTACGATTATGGAATCAACCACTTGTTGATCCCATACCTCCTATGTATAACCTATTATTTGGCACTCTTTTACCCGACTTCAAAAGATAAGTTGCTATAAGAAAGGATCAAGGTAAGCATGAAAGAATATTCAAAGGTAAGAAATTTAAAATCTTTTGAAGCACTAAGTAATGTCCAAAGGAATGGGCTTCGCTCCGATACCAGCTGTCACGGAACCTCCCAAGACATTAGGCCCACCTACAGATGTCCTTGTCCTGAGGACCTCAGACAGTTGTGCAGGTGCGCTCAATGGCTCGGTAGGTCTGGTTATTTGTATCTCCATCTCATTGCCCAAGAGCGCTTATCCCATAACACAGACATTAAACACCATTGGAGTAAGCAGAAAGGATTACAATAACATAATTTACATTCATAAGTATAATATAAAAAGAGTTGATTATTACATAACCGGGTTCTGAGTGCTTAGACTTATTACATCATAGGACGGCAAAACACCTTCCAAAGGTAGTTCTTATTCTCCTTCTCTTGTTTTGGGACAACCTTGGAGCAGAAACAGCAAAACTCAGCAGTTTCAGCACCTACAACAACATGGGTTTGAAAACCTGAGTACGGATTTTGCTTTCGCAAGTCTTACCCGTCTAAGGAAAAATACTCTCAACGATATGCTGGCCTTTGGGAATCAAGGTAAAGCTTATCAAGATTCAAAGACTCTTTTTGCAAAAAAAGCTTATTACGAGTGGATCCTTAAGAATTCATTTTACTCATCAGGTTAAGTAATGACCTGCATTTAGATTCCTTTCTATTCTTAGATCAAGCACTTGGCCTATACTAGCCATCTTTTAGCACCCCTTCAGTTCACTTGTCGCTACGTGTAGGGCAGTGACCAAGTCTTCATATCCAAAAAGTAACAGCAATCCAAATCGATTAATACCCAGCTGGGGATCTCCAACCACACAACAAATGTAGCACTTAACCCTTGCATATGTCAACTCAAACCCGGGTTTCTCAAGACCAGAATGGGTTCACGCCAACCGAGAGCACAGATACTCCACCGTCCAGCATCTTGCCACGGAGGGTACACGCTACTCTCGCCATCTCTCCACTCCCATTACGTGGTAGCCTTTTTGGTATTGGTCTGATCGAGGCAAAGCTTACCCATGACGAGGTATGTTGCCAGTTAAAAGGTCCTCGATCATCAAGCCTACATCGGATCGGTCCTTAAACGACTCAGACGGAGACACTACACCGAGACCTCCTTCTCGTGTAGGTCCCCTGCTTGATCTCGTCGTTATTACTTAAAACCCCAAAGTTTGGTACCTGGCAGAGGTACTCTTTTCAGATGTTGAACCCATCACGGCCGTGATGTATCCACCATCATAAGTCTTTTCTTTGTAAAAATCCCCATCCAGTGTGAAGCATCACCATTTTCAAAACAAAACAGTTTGTTTTCTATAGTAAGACTAAGCATTAGAAAACTTGTTTAAATAAAATAGGTAAACTAGGATTGGTAACCATGTTTTCCAAGAAAATGCATCAACTGTTTATCACACAATTCCTATCACCTAATGCATCATATAAGGTGATAAAGATTTTAAAACAACAAGGAAAAGGGATATTGCACTAGGGCTTGCCTTGTGTTGTAGGAGTTTCTGTTTCCACACCGTAGATGTCGAAGTAAAAATTGTTCTCCACTAGAGGATTCTCGGTCTGAGAGACAACTTCCTCCTCTACTACGGATTCTTCCTCGTGTTCTATACATGATAATACATATACATGAATGCACATGTTATGTCATGAATATGCAATCATACAATAGAAATGTAGTAAGTTGCGTCTTTCATACAACTTTCCTTCATGGTACTAATCAATCACTAAGATTTCCTAGGTAGGTGTTACTTTTGGGATTAGTATTAGATAATTAATCCTATGAATCTAGTTATTGGGTTTTCTGGTCAAACAGTGTCCAAATTATTTCAAACTTCACTCAGGGTCTCTAACCATCATATTAAACCTACCCAAAAAGTTTTATGATTTTTGGAACTACTAAATTATTTTTAAAATTCTAAAAGACTTTATTTAAGCACCTTTAAATGTTACATAATTCTCTTGGAATTATTTTTATTAAATACTACTTGATTTTAGAAATCTAACAAAATTGGTATCATAATTTTACCATTTTCTACTATTTCTACAGATTTCCCAAGCTGACAGTAAAAAGAAAAGAATAAAACATGAATAGTAACGGGCTCAATTCAGCCCGACAGGCCCAAACCCGCGTAGAATCCGAGCGACCCGCGCCCACGCTGGCGGATTTGCACCGAGGCCCCTAGGCATTTGAATAACCAGTAAAGAATCCTTGAATAGTATTCACAAGTCTCTCTGACAGTTACATAAGAGTCCTCTTATTTCCATTTCTTCACGACTCGGGTCCTCGACCGCGCACCGGTCGAACACTTGGCCGGAATCGCGTGTACTAGCCGACGGCGACCTGTTCCTGTGGTGTCGAGTACACGGGCTCCATCTCCGACACTACCTGAACACATCTATGGGTTTAATTTGACCAATCCACCACTAATCCCTGTCTGTCCGTGACAACTGCGGAACAAACGCTCCAGTGAGCCCATCTCGGTTCACACAAGCCGGTTGTAATCAATCCAAGGACTTGAAACGAATCAGTGACCTACAAGGACTACATTGCTTGCAAAATCTTGGTCAGGGGCAACTTGGAACGGCCGGTCAACATGAGCCATGTCCACGACGGCGTTCTCGGGTGACAACGTGCGTTCCCTAAGCTGTGGCGTGGTAGCGTTCAATTGGCCGAGAGTAAGAGCTTCACTGGTAGCAAGGAATGCTAAAACATGAGCCTAGGAGGCATGAACAAGCCTGAGAATAGCTGGCCATGGCCTGATGCCTCATGGTAGCGACGGTGTCCAGAGTTGGGGGAAATCCCGAATTCTTAGGCTACGGTGGATGGTTTGAGGCGAGGAGTGGTGCTCTAGGCGCGTAACAAGAGGGAGGAACAGGAAGGGCACTCAATTTATAGAGGCTAGCTATGGTTGCTCCAAATTTTGGACGAAGATGAAGTCACGGTGGTGAAGGGGTGAGTCACTGGAGCTTGTCTACCGTGGCGCTCAATGGGGTAAGGACTCAGGGCAGTAAATGGCCGTCCACCATGACTTACTGCTATGTGGTATGATGGCGTATGGCATGGCACGATCAGGGTAAACGGCGGCATGACGACGGTGGTCGCGCAGCCACGTCATCGGGCAAATGGGTACAGTGAAACCAGCCTGATCCAATCCTCCTCTGATCTTTTCATCCTTGCAGTAATATCCCACTCGAACCGAGCACGAATCTCGGCAACCAGCTCAAATCATCACGTGGATGTCGCCGGTGGCCAGGTTCCCTGCACTCGCAATCTTCTTTAGGTTACTGTACCATGCCGATTTCCATTCAGCACATCTGACAGAACAACTTCAGGGGCATTTCTCGTTGATTTTCATATAGCGAACTACCAGCTCGATTATACCAAAGTTGTTCCCCTATATGCCAGCTTCAACTTTGTCATAAGGACCTTGAGCAGTAAATCACTAGATCAAGCATAATCTGGTTCCAAAGTCGATCAGAAACCACTGTCAGTCTGCTTTCAGTATAAGACCTGACTAATAGCCTAACTTCTAAGGCATTTTACTCCAATTCCTATACCATTCTTGGGCTAGGTCACTTAATCAAACTTAAACTACTATAGTAGCTCTACAACTTTGTTGTGGTGACTCATGACAAACTCCTCATAGATCAAGAGATATAGAGGCTTGAAGTTGGCCTGTTGACACTGCTTTCAGAATTTAAGCACAAGAGTGCTCTTGGATCTTTTGCAATTTACCCCAATTTTCACCACAAAACATGAAAATCCCTAAACATGAAAGTTGCTTAACTTTTGTTATTCTAACACTTTGTTGTATACACTTTTGACTAAAAGTGCATAGAAATTGAAATCACCCTATAGGGCACTATTTAGGGTTTTAGGGTTCCAAAATAGGGTTTTGAGTGTTCTAGGGTACATATGGCACTTAAGCTCTCTAAGCTTAACCTTTCTTGATCATTTCTACCAATTTGTTGAGATCATACCTTAGTGCTCATCTCACAATGCCATAGGTCCCTAATCCTTAAGGATAGATACTCCAATCTAGGGTCAAGAATCCGTTTTACCAAGTCAGAGCATTACATCACATGTTTGTGTTGAAATTTTAACCTAGTGGATGCATTCTAGGTGTATCATGCATAATGTAATGCTAATGCATATGATGTCATGCCAAAATTTTAGTTCTTGTAACACTAAGGGTGTTACACTTTGGCACCAGCCGACTTAGTCGAAATGGTCCCTCGGAAGGCAAATGTTGGGGTGAAGGTGCAACGCCCCCTCTCTCGAGAAACCACAATGTCGAAGGGTCAAGGACTGGAGGGCGCGAAGACTTGAAGAGCATGGAGAGCGCGTGCGAGGACTCAGGCGCTCCCTTCATCAGGACGGACCAGAGCGAAGACCATCGATAGAGAATCTAGACTTTGAAGACCATGTTTTGTAATCTACCGCCAATTGTAATAGGGGGGCCCATGTATAGTTGTCCCATGCTATAAGATCTCGCCTGCAGGCCGCTACAGGGTAGAGTTGTTAGCAGATCAGCCCATGTTTGTAATTAACTACGCTGTAATGACCCGTTGTAACCCCCCAAGGGAGAATATTCCCGAGATAACTTAGGTAACCGAGGGTATAATCATCTTTGACGGGGCAAGGCTGACCCTCGGTTACCTAATAAATACCACCGTACAGCACCCTTGCAGGGGACGAAAAAAGAAACAATATTGCTCTAATACTCTATGCAACTAGGCATCAAACCTTTTCTTGTTCCTCCACTGTTTGGGCTTGGTTGACCTCGTGTTAGCGAGTTCCAACATAGCCGCACTAAGCACATAGACATCCGGCATCACTTTTTGAGAGACCACCATCAAAGGGGAGATATCGATATTTGCCACATTAGTATCGAGAACCAGTTAGCTGATATCTTCACCAAGCCTTTAGATGAGGAAAGGTTTTGCAGGTTGTGTAGTGAGCTAAATGTCTTAGATTCGCGGAACTTGGATTGATCTATAGCATACATGTGTTTTATGCCTTTGATCATGTTCTTTCAAGCATTTCTGTCTTTACTTATTTTGATGCTCAAGTTATACAAGTCATCCCAGGACCTCACAAGTCCTTATGCAAATGATGCCCATGTTTAGGGGGAGGATGTACTACAACTTGACCCTTTGAGACTAATGTGTTTGCTTGAGTGATTTTGATATAGTCTTAAAGATGGATTAAAAGGGAAAAGGTGGACTTGGACAAAGAAGAGGCTTCCACTGCATTCCGGTATGTATGTATCTTGTTCCAAGTCACTATATGTGCTTTTCTCATTGACTTTGGTTTTACTTGAATTTTTTGTGAGGCAATGGTGTTAAAAGGCCAAATAGTTCTTCTGTTTTAGTGCTTAATGCCAAAGGAGGAGAAAGTAAGGCCAAAGCAACTGGGTGGATCATCTACCACCTGTGTATTTTTCAAAATTTTAGTGTAAGTATACTTGGATCAAAACCCTTTTATTGCAAAAACTGCTCCCTTATGGGGGATAAATTTGATTATGGGGAAAAGGGGGAGTTTTCTGACTCTTGATCAAAACTAGTCTTGAAAGTAATTTTTGATTTTCCAAAACAAAGTGTTTTGACATAGAGATAGGAAAATGAATTTGTTTTGCGAAAACAAACCAAGTGGTGGCAAAAATGGTCCAAATATGCCAAATCCTATGATAATTTTATTGGTCTTCAACTTCACATCAACTTGCACTTTTTAACTCATTTGGATATGTTAATTTAATAGGAGTTGCTTTTTAATGTGTTGGCATAAATCACCAAAAAAGGGGGAGATTGAAAGGGAAATGTGCCCTTAGGCCATTTCTATATTGTTTTTGGTGCTTACATGCACAACACATTATGTTTGGACTAATATGATGTTGAGCAAAGGTATATAAAGCAAATTGAGCTCGGAAGAGGACTTAGTACAAAATTATGGACCGTGTAAAAAGGTATGCTCTAGACACTTCGTCAATTGTTTTGTGTGCTAATCATATTTGTCTAAGTGCTAGGGACTTCATTAGGTCAAGTCAAAAGGTGCAAAAGAAATGAAGAAAGAAAAAGAAAAAAGTATGCTGGACTGTGTAGCACCGGATGGACCGGTGCATGGTCTGGCTAATTGGCTGCTCTCGAGAAATCTAGCTTGCGCCCTCTATAAATCACCGGATCGTCCATGCATAGCGTCGGACAGTCCGATTTGCCAGCAACCAACGGCTAGCTACAACGTCATTCGCGGGCCAACGGTCAATAGGAACACCGAACAGTCCAGTGCCCCCACTGGTTGGTCCAGTGCCCCCGAAAGTAGAAAGTAACCAATTAGGGGATTCTGTGCCCGTGCACTGTTCACTATCCGGTGTGCAGTGGACAGTCCGGTGCACCCGTGGACAGAAGGCAACCAGGGCCTTCCAAATGGAGTTCCAACGACTCCTAGGTCCCTTGGGGCTATAAAAGGGACCCCTTGGTGCATGGAGCTCCACAACAAGCAGTCATTGAACATCCTACAACACCGAGACATCGAATTCACACCTTTGCTTTAGTAGATAGAGATTTGGGAACTTATTTTGAGCTGTAACACCGTTGTGCTATCTTTGTGCTTTTCTCTCTTGACTTCTGTGTGTGAGTTGCATGGAGTTTGTCTCATGTGTTTGATTCTACTTCCCCCCTTACTCTTGTGGTTTATTTGAGATCAATTATGTAAGGGTGAGAGACTCCAACTTGTGGAGATTCCTCACAAAGGGAAAACTTGAGATAAGGAAGAAAATTGTGGTACTCAAGTTTGATCTTTGGATCACTTGAGAGGGGTTGAGTGCAACCCTTGATCGAAGGAGATAACCACAATGTGGAGTAGGCATTGGCCGAACCACGGGATAAAATCACCGTGTCACTTGTGCATCTTTTTATTGTGATTGTTTTCTTCCATAGAGTTCACATATAATCACTTGTGTTATTGTTCCTAAGTTTAATACACATCTTTAAGGAACAATCAAGTGAAGAGTTCTCTTCTTCTCTCTACCTCTATTCAAATCAACTTGGTTTTGATTCTACTAACATTTATTATAAACCATGTTTGTCTTGTTTAGAGTTGATTTTTGCAGGATCACCTATTCACCCCCCCCTCTAGGTGCCCTCAGTAATAACTTGGGATTATTGCTAAAACTTGGCTTTCTACTAGTAATAAATACCAGACCAACTAAAGGCAATTGCTTTGAGCTTAACCCCACATACAACTAGTCCACTTTAGCCAAACGGGACATTTGCTAAGTACGTTAATGTGTACTCACCCTTGCTTAAAAACACCAAACTGTAGGAAACGGGTGACGCCTAAGAGGGGGGGTGAATTAGGACTTCTAAAACTTTTACTAAACTAGGCCACAATTAAATCCCTAGAGCAAAACCTATGCAAATAATCAAAACTAGAATGTGCAAACTAGGTTTTGTCTAAGTGTTGCTATCTCTACCGCAAAAGGCTAAGTTTCAATCTATACTAAATAAGTATGACTACAAGATTGAAAGTTAAATGCTTAATATAAATGCGGAATGTAAAGAGCTAAGTAGAGAAGCAAACTCTCGTGGATGACGCCGGTATTTTTACCGAGGTATCCGGAACCACGCAAGGTCCCGACTAATCCTCGTTGGTGCCCCTACGCAAAGGGAAGCCCACGCGAGGGCCAAGCACCACGGTCGAGTAACTCCGTAGAGAGCCGCGGGCCTTCTCCACGCTCAAGTGGTGCTCCGCTTCCGGCTCCTCTCGGACGCTCCCCGCCGTCTCCACTATCGAGCTTCCGGCCAAAACGTCGCGGGCCTCGTTCCCTCCGGTACACGGTGGCGGCCGTGACACAAACGCGGTTGTCACGGTCTCGTAAGACTCTCGCCCCACTCGGTACAATTACAACGACTCACGCAAGAGCCGAGGGGTTGTGTGGTTTTACAAAACTCACTCAACTAACTAGGATTCACCTAGAGCAAGCGCTAAAGCGGTCTAACTAACCTAAGCACTTCGCAAAGCACCTACGCTAATCACCGAGTGATTCTATTAAGCACTTGGGTGTTTGAGCTCTTAGAAATGTGCACTATATGCCTTGGTATGTTGCTTGGGCTCTCACACAAGAGAATGGCCGGTTGGGGTGGTATTTATAGCCTCCACACCCCCAACTAGCCGTTGGACAGAAAGTAGCAGCTTTCTGTCGTCGGGTGTACCGGACAGTCTGGTGCACCACCGGACACTGCATAGTAGATGTCCGGTGCACGCCACGTCAGCCGACCGTTGGCGCCTGTAGCAGTCGACCGTTGGAATCGACCGTTGTCGTCTTCCCGTTGGCACACCGGACAGTCCGGTGCACACCGGACAGTCCGGTGCTACAGCCAGAGAGCGCCTATCTGCGACCTCTCTGCGCAGACTGTCCGGTGCCTCACCGGACAGTCCGGTGCACACCGGACACCAATGTCCGGTGCGCCACCAGGCGCTGGCTGACAGCCCTTATCTTGGATTTCTTCGCTGATTTCTTCGGGCTTCTTTGTTCTTGAGTATTGGACTCCTATGCATCTTTGTATGTCTTCTTTTGAGGTGTTGCATCCTCATTGCCTTGGTCCAATTTTCTTCGCATCCTGTGAACTACAAACACAAACACTAGAAAACTTATTAGTTCACGGATTGTGTTGTTCATCAAACACCAAAACTCAATTAGCCAAATGGCCCGGGGTCCATTTTCCTTACAATCTCCCCCTTTTTGGTGATTGATGACAACACAACCAAAGCAAGCAAATAATACAAGTATTTGAGTGAAAATATGCAATCTACTTGCTAAGATGCATGATTGTCCCCACAATGTGATATTATGGACTTAAGCCTCCCCCTAACTCCATAATTCACTTACTTCCTATTTTTGGACCAAATAACCAAAACCACTTGAAAAGCCATTTGTAGATATAAAATTTTAAATTGGTGGTGTTTGGTGTTTGATATAGTTTTCATTGCTTTGGTCCCTAAAATTCTCCCCCTTTGGCATCAACCACCGAAAAGGAAGACATTAAAAGCATGTAGGAAGTAAATAAAAGCTTGCCCTCATCAAGAATTGTATCAAATGATATCACTAGAAGGATATTAAATTAAACTATGTGAATGATACCACTTGAAGGAGTCCTCAAAAGATTACTCCCCCTAAATGAGTTGTCTCCTTTAGAAAGAGTTTTTCTCCCCCTTTAGAGATGAAGAAATACTCCTCTTGACAGAGATCCTCTACTTAGGAAAAAGCATGTGAAAATTAGAGGTGCAAGACATGATTTGAAAAGACTAACTTCCCTTATGCATAGGTAACAGAATATGAGTTAACTACTTATGCATTTTTAGCAACATGGAAGCATATGATATGAAATATAGTCTAATCAAATATTGGAGAAGACATGTAAATGATACTGAATGTAGTCTCAAAAGATACCAATTGAAAGTCAATGGTGAGCTTGAGAGACATGAGAGTTCTTGGAGATTTTAAAGTGGAAGATTGTTGTCTTTCTCCGGGGACTTCATTTTCCTTACAATGAGACTATCACATGAAATAGACTTGAAAATGTGTTAGTCTCAAAGTGTTAGATTATAGAGTAACCTCCCCCTAAAGGTGTGCATACAAGTTTTGAATACTTGTAGGAGACATGCACTTTGATTTGATATCAAGAGGGGCAAATTATCCATAATCCAAACTTTGGCACATATAAGTTAAATGATACACTTTGTAGAAATCAAAATTTTCAATTGATGCATCATTTACTATGGAGTGATATAGAAGCTATGTGCCGTGCTTAAATAAACATTTTAAGCCATGTAGGTTTGCTTTAAGTATATGAATTAAAAACAAGCAATCCTACCATATGATTTACCTAGTATGCATGATTTTAAGCAAAAGTACATAACACATGTAATACTAGGCAAGAAAGGTAAACTAGATACAAGGTAAATAGATACGCATATCTAAAAACGAGAAATACAATAAAACTAGTTACCTTAGTCATGGGTGGGAAATTTGGGTCCAAAATTTTCACTAACCCACTTGACAATAAACTTGATCCAATATGATGTATCCCATGATATACATCCCAATTTAGCCAAGTCTCCAAATTTCCCGATGACCTTTGGTCCACTTACTTCCCTTTCGGGATCCAAACCTTCTTGGTGCTTTTCATGGTTGAGATTATCTCCTTTGGCACCCAGATGCGTTTGGCCTCCTTTCCTTTGTTGGCTTGCTTGTTGGCCTTGATTGCTATCACCTTTCCATTCTTCTTCTTTTTGATTAAGTATGGTGTAGCAGTCTTTTTATCCACCTTTTTGATGTAGGTGTTGGAGATTTTGCTTGATGGCTTTTGCTTGAGCTTTTGCCTTTGTTTATCCCCGGTCATCGCCTTGCATTGGAAAGACTTGTGGCCTTCCTTGTGGCATAGCCTACAAATCACAGTTTCTCCCTCCATAGGCTTGTTCACTCCCGCAGTGGTGTTATCCTGTGGAGGTCGGATTTGTTTGGCTTTGCCTTTCTTGTCATACAAGGCCTTGCCAAGGCGAGCCACTTCTTGCTTTAATTGTTCATTTTCCTTTGCAACCTCATCCGAACATGTCTCCACAACAATATTCTCAACAACGACTTGGTTGCAGGGGTTAGAATCATCAATTAAATCAAAGCAGGAAGTAGAAGCATCTTTCTTAATTATTTCAGGTTTTTCAACTAAAGATGCTGCTGGGGTGCTACCAATGTTTTCTAACTTAGTAGTTAGCTCATTGTTGTGTATGCTAAGAATTTCCATTTTCTCTAGCAAATTTTCAATAACTTCTTGGGAGCTAGCTAACTTAGCCTTAAGTTTTTCATTCCTTTTGATAAGGCTATCATCAGTAGCAGTGGATGGAGCACTAGATTCTAATAGCTCAATTTTAGTTGATAGCTCACTATTTAAGTTTGCAAAAGTTTCAAATTTTTCTAGTAAACCTTTGTAATCATTTTGAGAGCTAACCAACTTATTTTTCAAAGTTTTAAGTTGAGCTTTTTGCTTAGTGCAAACATCCTGGAAAAATTCTATGGCTTCCGCAAGCCCATCTAGAGAGGCCTTTCCCTCACCTTCATCATCACTACTACTTTCATCACTAGAGGATGGAATGCTTTTGTTACCTCTTGCCATAAGGCATTTGTGTGATGACCGTGATGATCGTGACGAGGACCGGTGGCTGCGCGTCCTTGGAGGTTCATCTTCACTTGAAGAATCATCCCAAGTTCTAACACTTGTGAGCGCCTTGCCTTTGCTCCTCTCCTTTTTGGGTTTGGCCATATTTGGACAGTTGTCCCTGAAGTGGCCCTTTTCCCCACATGCGAAGCATCCTCTCTTCCTTTGCTTTTTCCTGTCAATGTTAAAGAGGAGATCCTCGACCTGCAGGGGCACACCCATTAGATTAATCTTGCGGATCATCCTCATTACCTTTCCGACGCGTCGGATTGTTTCTTCGTCCTCGGAGGATGATGTGCATGGTTGATTATCTTCATCATCATCACTTTCTTCTTCTTCATCTTCTTCGCTTGAGGAACTTGGAGTGGGAGCCTTCTTTTTGCCCTTCCTTTCATCACATGCAAAAGCATATGGTCTTGAGGAAGTTGGCTCCTCTCCCCGACTCATTTTTCGCGACATCTCAAAAGCCGCGATTTTCCCAATCACAATGGTCGGGGTCATGTTGCTCAAGTCCTCCATGTTGTGAAGGATGGTGATGATGCTCCCATATCTTTGTTGTGGTAGCAGGGAGATAATCTTCCTCACAATGTCCGCATCACCTAGCTTATTAATGCCAATCGAATTGAGCTCATTGATAATTAGATTCAAACGAGAATACATGTCTCTAACAAGCTCATCATCTTTCATAGCAAAAGAATTATACTCATTTAAGACTAGGCAATGTTTTTGCTCACGGACATTGGATGTGCCGTCATGGAGCTCATGCAATTTTAGCCAAATCTCATTAGCAGTTTTCAGGGTAAATACTTGATTGAAAATATCCATGCTAAGAGATTCATATAAGCAATTTTTGGCTCTAGCATTTAAATGGATTTCTTTTTCCTCACTCGTGGTGGGTTTCTCGGGATTCTTGAGGGGTTTCATCCCGTCACGAGTGACTCTCCAAACACCTAGATCAACGGCCTCTAGGTAACAAGCCATTCTAGCACTATAATATGGGAAGTTAGTGCCGTCAAAGTGTGGTGGCCTATGGGTATCCATCCCTTCCTCTAAAAAGCGTCGGCTCTTTTAGCGGTGAAGCTAAAGCATTTCAAATGAGCCAAACCGGGCTTTGATACCACTTGTAGGAAACGGGTGACGCCTAAGAGGGGGGTGAATTAGGACTTCTAAAACTTTTACTAAACTAGGCCACAATTAAATCCCTAGAGCAAAACCTATGCAAATAATCAAAACTAGAATGTGCAAACTAGGTTTTGTCTAAGTGTTGCTATCTCTACCGCAAAAGGCTAAGTTTCAATCTATACTAAATAAGTATGACTACAAGATTGAAACTTAAATGCTTAATATAAATGCGGAATGTAAAGAGCTAAGTAGAGAAGCAAACTCTCGTGGATGACGCCGGTATTTTTACCAAGGTATCCGGAACCACGCAAGGTCCCGACTAATCCTCGTTGGTGCCCCTACGCAAAGGGAAGCCCACGCGAGGGCCAAGCACCACGGTCGAGTAACTCCGTAGAGAACCGCGGGCCTTCTCCACGCGCAAGTGGTGCTCCCCTTCCGGCTCCTCTCGGACGCTCCCCGCCGTCTCCACTATCGAGCTTCCGGCCAAAACGCCGCGGGCCTCGTTCCCTCCGGTACACGGTGGCGGCCGTGACACAAACGCGGTTGTCACGGTCTCGCAAGACTCTCGCCCCACTCGGTACAATTACAACGACTCACGCAAGAGCCGAGGGGTTGTGTGGTTTTACAAAACTCACTCAACTAACTAGGATTCACCTAGAGCAAGCGCTAAAGCGGTCTAACTAACCTAAGCACTTCACAAAGCACCTACGCTAATCACCGAGTGATTCTATTAAGCACTTGGGTGTTTGAGCTCTTAGAAATGTGCACTATATGCCTTGGTATGTTGCTTGGGCTCTCACACAAGAGAATGGCCAGTTGGGGTGGTATTTATAGCCTCCACACCCCCAACTAGCCGTTGGACAGAAAGCAGCAGCTTTCTGTCGTCGGGTGCACCGGACAGTCCGGTGCACCACCGGACACTGCACAGTAGATGTCCGGTGCACGCCACGTCAGCCGACCGTTGGCGCCTGTAGCAGTCGACCGTTGGATCCGACCGTTGCCATCTGCCCGTTGGCACACCGCACAGTCCGGTGCTACAGCTAGAGAGCGCCTATCTGCGACCTCTCTGCGCAGACTGTCCGGTGCCTCACCGGACAGTCCGGTGCACACCGGACACCAATGTCCGGTGCGCCACCAGGCGCTGGCTGACAGCCCTTATCTTGGATTTCTTCGCTGATTTCTTCGGGCTTCTTTGTTCTTGAGTATTGGACTCCTATGCATCTTTGTATGTCTTCTTTTGAGGTGTTGCATCCTCATTGCCTTGGTCCAATTTTCTTCGCATCCTGTGAACTACAAACACAAACACTAGAAAACTTATTAGTTCACGGATTGTGTTGTTCATCAAACACCAAAACTCAATTAGCCAAATGGCCCGGGGTCCATTTTCCTTACACAAACCCTAGCTTGTCCCCGTTGCAACCAGTGCTTAGGAGAATATGAAGGCAACATGGAGGACTTTCAGGAGTTTCAGGACTTCGACGAGTTCTAGAATAGATTAGTGGCAAACCCCCAGTCAGCTTCCTGTGAAGGCCTTATCTGTGACAGAACCTCCCAAGTCATTAGGCCCACCTTTAGTTGTCCTTGTCCAGCGGACCTCGGGCAACCCTATAGATGCTTCTAATCAGTCAACAAGTTCGGTGTCTGTATCCTTTCTTTTCCCAAGAGTGTTTCACCTGTCACGCAGATATTATAACACATCGGAGGAACGAATAAGCGGAAGCAATTACAGTAACTTAATTTACATTAAAATATAGAAAGAGTGTTATTATTACAGACTAGTAGTATATGAGTGTAGAAGTATTATTATTACAAACTCGGAAGGCAAAAACCCCTCCCGTACACAGGTATAAAGTTTCTTAAAAGGAGGACAACATCCTCCCAGGACTTCACTCTTGAGCTTCTTCCTTCGGCACCACCTTAGAGCAAAAGAAACAAAAGTTTGCTGCTTCCTCACCTACAACAACATGGGTTCGAAAACCCTGAGTACGAAGTGTACTTTCGCAAGTCTTACCCATCAAAATAAAAGACTCTCAAGGATATGCTGGTTGGAGGGAGTCAAGGTAAGGCTGAATCAAGAATCAAGACTCTGTTTGCAAAAATGCTTACTAACAGTGGATCCTTAAAAATCCAATTTTATTAGCAAGTTACGTCATTACCTGATTCTAGAGTTCTTTCTACCCTAGTTCAAGCACTTGGCCTATACTAGCCATCATTTATCATCCCTTTTAGTTCACTGGAAACTACGTGTAAGTCAGTGACCAAGTCTTCATGTCCGAGAAGTAACGGCGATCCGAATCGATTAATACTCAGTTGAGGATCTCCAATCACACGACATATGTAGCACTTAACCCTTGCATATGTCAACTCGCCACCGGGGTTCTTAAGACCAGATCATGTTCATGCCAACCGAGAGCACAGATACACCATCGTTCAGCCTCTTGCCATGGAGGGTACACGCTACTCCCGCCATCTCTCCACTCCCATTGTGTGTTGTCTTATTCTGGTATTAGTCTGCCCGAGACAAAGCTTACACATGACGAAGCATGTGACCAGTTAAAGGGTCCTCGGTCATCAGGCCTACATCGACATGGTCCTTAATCCACTCAGACGGAGACACTACACCGAGACTCTCTTCTCGTGTAAGTCACCCGCCCGGTCTCAGCTTTATCATTTAAACCCAAAGTTTGGTACCTAGCAGAGGTATATCTTTTCCGATGTTGAACCCATCATGGCCATGATGGATCCACCACCAAGTTTTATTTTTGAAAACATCCCATCCCACTTAGAGCATCATCTTTTGTCAAAACAAAACATTTTGTTTTTCTAAAGCAAGACTGAGCATTAGAAAAACCTTTTTATAAAACAGTGATCAAGGAAAAGTAATCAATTTTCCAAGGAAGGAAATGCATCAATTGTTTAGCATACAACTCCTATCACCTAATGCATCAAGCAAGTGAGAAAGATTTTAAAATAGCAAGGAGGTGGCAAATGCACCAGGGCTTGCCTTGTGTATAGGAGAGTCGGGCTCTGCTCCACAAATATCAAAATAAAAGCAGTTCCCGACAGGTGGGTCTTCGGGTGGTGGTGGTGCAACTCCTTCTTCAACTATTACCTCTTCCTCGTTTTCTATATCCAACCATACATAATCATGAATGCTTATGTGATGCTTATGAAAATGCAAAGATAATAGAGGTACATCATATTAGGTCTTGAATACAATTTTCCTTCATGGTTCTCTAGAAAACTAGGGTTTGTGGAGTCAGTATTTTAGTTCATAAGGCAGGCACTACTTAGAAGTGTAGGGTTTTGAGTTTTAGGTATCAAACAGTGTCCAAATCAAGTAAAACTTTACCCAAGGTTTCTAAATATCATTTTAAGCTTATCCAAAAAGTTTAATGATTTTGGAGTTATAGATAAATTTCTAAAATTCCAGGAGTATAGGTTTTAGCTATTTTAATTACTTCATAATTCCTGATTTGAATTAATAATCCTAAAATTATTTTTATTAAATACTATGAAAATTTAGAAATCCAACAAAATTGATCCCATATTTTTAGCATTTTCCTAGAATTTTCTATGGATTTCCTAAGTCCAATAGAAAAAGAAAAAGGAAATGGATCAACAGTGCTAGGCTTAATATGGCCGGGAATGGCCCATGACGGGCGAAAACGCGCCCGCGCGCGCCCGCAGTGTTGGGTTTGCACATAAGACCCTGGCGATAAGAAAAACCAGCAAAGAATCCCCCGCACTATTCGCTTGAGTCATTGACAAATGCAGATAGGCCCTCCCCTTTTCATTTCTTCACAAGGTGAAGTCCACGACTGTGGATGGCAGAGCAGGAACTCCAACGAGCCTGTACTGGCCAGGATACGTAATGACCGGCGCTCAGAAGTGGTTGCCACCTAATTCGACCCCTAATAATCATTTTCCCTCAACCTATTTCAAGATTCTAGGCCCCAAGCGCTCTGCCCATAGTGACAGTGCGATCAACGGATAAACTGAGGCGTTCCCGGTGATCTACCCTAGTCTAGTGCAATTGGTTGGGCCAATGAGCTTCAAGGACATATCAGAGCACTGAAACAAAGGAACAGAGGGTGGGAATGGACCTGTAACGCGCTGGCCATGGTGAGAGTCTTTCACGGCGGCGGAAAACCGATTTGGGGGAAGTGAGCAATTCGGAGGCTCTGGTGAACAATTGGAGGCAAGTACTGGTGCTTTGGATGGGTAATTACCCTATGGAGCTCATGGCGCACTTAATTTATAAAGTCAGTGAGCGGTGGTGTCCAATTCGAAGGGATTGCGCTGGCGGCCGAGAAGGGGGTGAGCCACTGCGGTGATCTACCGTGGCAATCATAGGGTAATTAGGCTACGGCGGTTACTGGATAGTCACTATGGCTCATGACGATGCTATAAACGTCCTAAGGCATGGCGCCCCCATGGTGAATGGCGAACACGCCGGTATGGCCACTCGGCCACATCGCCGGTCCGAACAGATGAATAACCGAGCGCACAGTACTTCCAAGCTCATCCATGGCAAGATCTTTTACCCAGGGATCATTATCCACGTTTAATTCGGGCATGAATCGCCGCGTTGGCACGAATCTGCACGCAAGATCGCAGGCGGTGAGGTACATGAACCTGGCGATCTGATCCGAACACTGTACCATCGAAATCCTGATTCAGAGTGCCTGACAGACAGAATTGTAATGCCTAGATCTCAAATTTTTGTGTGCGAACCTGCCAATCCATCTGTAACAAACTTGTAGCTCTATATACCAGCTACAATTCTGCTATAGGGATCTTGCCCATTTGCTTATTCCCCTGTGCAAGAATCGAGCCCAAAGTTCCTCAGAACACACTGGCAGTCAGTATTCAGTCTCTGCATTATCTGACAGCCGGACTTCATATCCATTTATCTCCAATTTTTGTATGACCTCAAGGTTTAGTTGCTTAAGAAAAGTTGTACTCCTATTATAGTTCTACAATTTGATGTGTTGACCTAGGGCAGACTCTTTATGTATTAAGAGATATAGGGTTCCAAAGGTAACCCTATACACTGGTTTTGGACTTAGGCATATGAGAGGTGTAGAGTGGCTTTTTGCAAATAAGCCCAAATCTCATGGTTTGATTTGCAAATCCTCAAATGTGTGAACCATATGATTTGAGGTGCCCTAATACCTTGGTTTTTGCACTTGGGTCCAAAAGTGCACAAAATTTACACTTAGCCCCCTAGGGTTTCAGTTTAGGGTTTTCCAGTGTCTTTTTAGGGTTTTGACATATCTAGGGTTTTGGTGCTATCAAAGTCCATTAAATGTGACATCCTATGATCATTTCTAATGAGTTTTGAGATTTTAACTTATTCAGGCTTCATTTTTACTCATAAGCCCAGTTTAGGGTTAAGTACCCTACCCTAGGTTTTCACCACACATCAAGAAATATCAGTCCAATATTTTGAACTTTTTACCTAGTGAATGCATTCTAGGTGTGACAAACACATGATATGCTAATCCTCATGATGTTATGCTCAAGTTTTAGTGATAGTAACACCAGGGGTGTGACATTATCGTACTGTGTTTCGTTTGGCACTTTCATTATGACTTAAGTTAATGACTTTGTGGATGTCTTGGACATCGTGATGTAATAAAGTACTTATTTCCGCTATTATTTGAGCAACGTGTGATGATTTCCAACTATGTAATCGCTGTGTACATGAATTTCTGATCTTGGCACGTACATGGTACGCATTCGGTTTGCCTTCCAAAACCGGTGTGACATTTTCTCAGCGCATGGCCACCCATTCCACAATGGTTTTCCATGGGAAGCGTCATGTTGCCCTGATGCAGTCTTTGATCATGTCAGGGTGGCACACTGTCACCACCTTACCCGAGTAGATGTTGTACTGAGAGTTGTTGTTGGCAAGATTTACTAGTTATCATGTATATTTTCAGTCTACACATTTATCTAAATGCTTTATATTATCAGATTCAATTTACACCATAGATACATATCCCCTTATCAGATGTCATAGTCCACGACATGCCAGCTGCACATGTACATGCGACAGCTCGAAAGTCTATTATGCATTTGGCACCCTACCTTACATGCTTAGTCTGATTGTTTACTCCAGTTGGATTTCTTTGGAGGTCTTGATCCATGTTTGTGTGGTCAGCAGCTCTTAGTGGTAGATGTTCCTAGAATTAACGGTATGGTAAATGAAGTAGATTGGATCTAGGATGTTCATATAGATGGCTTGTTGTTTATCTAGCCCTATATTTCTTCAACGACGTTGGTAATGGTGCCCCTCTAGCCTGGACCATTAGCTCAAAGGATTGATTGTGGCAAACAGAATAGACCAATCCTGGTGATCCAGCTAGAAATTAATGTGTAACCGATCCTTATGCATATGTAGAGTGGTACATAGATGGCAACACCCCCTTCCTAGTTGTAGCTCAAGTCAGGTGGCATGCCCTAAACCCCGTTCATAGAGCCGTGGCTAGGAGGAATGACCACAGTAGCAAGAGCACCTTTAAGCTCCTATGGTGTGTCGACTACCAAGGTGATGTAATACCCAAAAAATTAAGGAGAGTAAAGTAGTTCTTGAAGTTACAAGGTCTATGTGATCCCTTTTCTTCTTTATGAATACCAACAATTAAAGGGTTCATTAAAGCAACTAATAATCAAATAAATGGAGTAAATATGCACCATGCTAGGATTTCTTGTTGTTGCATTTGAAGTATATTGTGCAAATCCAAATTAGATTATAAGGTTTAGCGATCTCCCACGCGAGTGGGATGAGCTCCAGCCATGGCACCGAAGCGGTGCAAAGGCACACCATCGCACTCTAGCGTGGGGTGTTTGCAATGGATGTACGTTGTTAGATCATATGGGCATGGATGAGATTAGATCGACGATAACCTTTCGATTATATACATCTGCTCCGTAGAAACTTGATCGGAGGGCTACGGTTGGATCCCACTTTAATTAAACTAGGGCCGTAGATTTCGAATTGGACAAAAAAATCGCATATCGCTTCGCGCCCTGGTGCAACAAATCTTGACCGTCGATCTCTGATTGCACGGTCAATATTAGGTACTGGTTCATAAAGGTAATAGATCTTATTTGATCTGTTGGTAAGCAATTGGACGGCTAGGAATAGCCTGTACCCTTTTAGTTTTGTATAAATTGCAAAAGAGCCATAGACGCAGTGTAAAGAATATTTAAAATAGGTTTGTTTCATAAATTAACCCGCCACCCGATGCAGTGTAAAGAATATTTAAAATAGGTGTGTTTTTCTCAGTTTAGCCCCTGATCTCTTAGGAAATAGGATCCGCAGTACATGAGTGGCTGGAATTATGTAAATTAAATATGAAAACTGATATTAGTATAAAAATAAATCCATAAATTTAGACTATTCATAATATCTACATTTTAACTTCTATTTTAGTGGTTCTCGATCCTACGATTTTGTTACAATTCTTAGAATAATGTTATGCAGTTTATTCTCTTGTTTGGTGTGATGATAATTTTTGCCTACACTATTTGTTTGTGTTGCTGCGAGTAGACGAGCAAGTAACCGAGGAACCTGAAGCACCCCAAGTCGAAGATTCTGAGCAGGAGCTTGCAGAAGGCAAGTTGTGGCCTTGATCACTTTCTTTAACCTAATAATGTCATGTTAATCACCGTGGAATAGTTCGGTTAAGCTGATAGGACCTGATAGGTTACCTAGTTTGTTTACCCTACACCTTGCAAACAAATGAATTATTGGGTAGTCTTGCTATTGCTCTACCTAGTTTTGGGATTAATGTTATATATATGATTTATGATCATGTTCCAATATGATTTATTATTGCTAGTTTACTCTCATGCATGATAAGATAACTTTGTTTAATTGGAACATGGAGCGACAACCAGAGAAAATAGTGTTTCCACAAGGGTGGAAGACGCCCTTGGCTGACTAATTAGGAAAGCTAGTGAGGGACTACCTTAAGCGAAAGAAGCAAGGGTGGTATGAGGAGCTGCCGGCATAGGGAGGTTCTTGGGTTGATCATGCTGCGATGGCTTTTTGGATAAGGGATTCCTATATCGCCCCCATCTTAAGAAACCATACTGGGTTTTCTTGAGCTAGTGGAACTTTGTAAAGGCCTCGTAGTGCTACCTTGCCTCATCTCCTCAGTAGGGATGAATAGGGATTCTAGACCCATTAACAAATGGGTAACGTCTTGTGGGCAACGATGTGCATCCTATGCAGAGTGTAAAACTGGTATATCAGCCATGCTCATGTCATGAGCGCCTCGGGCCCTCACATGAGTAATTTATGGAATTAAACTTAACCTGTCATTTGCATTGAATTATGGGATTTATTATTAATTGTGATCAATTATTTAATTGGGTTGGTATTCACTTATACTTATTAATTGCTAATAAAATTTGACCAACTATTTAAAAGCAATGCTTAGCCTTAACCATTCTCCTTGGTAAGCCTTACACTACACTTTTTCCCACACTTGCTGAGCGACGACCGTATGAGAGCTCACCCTTGCTATAATCACACCAGGAGAAGAGCAGGTACCACCATAGGAGGACTAATGCGACGAGTTCAGCGAGATCTAGGCGTCGTCTCACAGTCAACTATGGCATCTTGGAGATAGTATCTTAGTTCCATTTATTTATTATCAGTTATTTTGTAAGACATCCTCATTATGAAATAAAGTTTATGACATTTGTCTCCATACACTGAGTCATTGTATGTGTAGTATTCGACTTGGCGCATAGATGAGATGCATCGAGATTTTCTCTTAAATTCGGGTGTGATAGAAGTGGTATCAAAGCAATGTTGACTGTTGGACGCAACCTAGATATACCAGGTCAAACCCTTACCTAATTACCTTGCTACTCTAATTATTTTCTAAAATTTCCTTGATCTTGTCTCATCTTTGCTGCTTTACTCTGATTACTCTTACCTTTTCTACTCTAAAGACAAAAGAACTTTCATTAATAGATAGGAAACCCAACTAAAAACTACTTTTATATATGCACTGCAATGTTTGTGCTTATGATACCTACTTGATGATAAGAAGGAGGGATGTCAATGAGCGAGTATAGGGACAAATTCATCCAGTTATCCAAATATGCTCTTGAGGAGGTTGCAGATGATGAGAAGAAGCATGAACTATTACTAGAGGGATTGATTGGGCCACTCCAATATCAGCTGATGTCTCACTCATTCCCATCATTACAGAAACTTCTGGACAAGGCCATAGCTCTTGAACACAAGCGTGTCCAGCTTGGCGAGATGAAGAGCAAGGCCATCACCTAGGGATAGATAGGCAGCAGTAGTCACCCTCATTACACTCAGCCTCAGAGTACACCAGTTCGTTCGGGGGAGGCTAGCAGTCATCACAACGCCCTCTTCAGCAGTCACCACAGGCCACACCCTAGACGCCACACCCTCGTCAGGCTGCCTAGCAGGCCCTCGGTGAGACATACTGGCCAGAACACCACTCCAGGTAATGGATGTTTCAAATGTGGTGAGGTTGGGCACTACGCCAATACTTGCCCTAAGAGGAATGCAAACACCACTCCAGCTCGTGGTAGTAACCCTAACAGGCCGAACCGACCTGCTAGCGGTGGGAATCAAGCTCCATCCGGAAATCACAATCGTCAGAACTTGGTTCTTGGTCGAGTCTATCAGATCAATGTTGAAGCTACTGCTGATGAATCTGACATCGTCATTGGTACGTTCTTTATTAATTCCATACCAGCATCAATATTGTTTGATTTAGGAGCATCACATACACTCATCTTCGCACGTTATGTTAATTCGCATGATGTACCCCCTCAGTACTATGCAGAAACCCATGGTGGTTAACACACCTAAGGGGCCTATTGAACCAAATTTTATGATCCATCGATTAAACATGACAATCATGGGGAGGAATTTTTGGTCCATGCCCATAGTATTAGAAGAAAGCATCATAGACCAGATCCTTGATATGTCATGGTTGAGAAAATCTAAATCAGTTATACAATGTGCTAGAGTTAGAACTTACTAGATCAGATGGAGACAGGTTCGAGGTCGTAGTCGCCTTAACCCCATCCACTCAACCTACCATCTATCAACTAGAGGGAGAATTTTCGGGCAAGCATATTCGTGTGGTTAGGGACAGAGATGTGGAGTTCATTATAAATCTCTTACCTGGTACTACCCCTACTTCCAAAAGATCATATAGAATGTCCATGGAAGAATTAAAAGAACTTAAGAAATAGTTGAATAAGTTATAGGATATGGGGTACATTCGTTCTAGTTCCTCACCTTGGGGAGCGCATGTCCTGTTTGTTTGGAAGAAGGATGGTTCCCGAAGGATGTGCATGGATTATCGATCTCTCAATGATGAAACCATCAAAAATAAATACCCTTTACCCATAATTGAGAACCTGTTCGACTAGATAAGAGGTGCCAAAGTCATTTCCAATATTGATTTGAGGTCTAGTTATCATGGACTCTACTAGATTAGGCCTACGAGTTCACGGTCATGTCGTTTGGCTTGACTAATGCACTAGCTTACTTCATGAATCTGATGAATATGGTGTTCATGGAATATCTCGATAAATTTGTCGTACTATTCATCGACGACATTCTGATTTATTCCTAAGATGATGGAGAACATGAGGAACACCTTTGGATAATATTGTAGAAGTTAAGGGATAACCAGCTCTATGCCAAGTACAACAAGAACTTTAATTAGGTTTCTTACTAAGAATGTCACAGAAGAACTTTAATTTATTATATTTCTTAACATGAGGAATATTCTTGGGAATGTCATAATTTATTATGTTTCTTAATCAGAACTTTAATTATGTTTCTTAACATGAGGAATATTCTTAGGAATATCATAATTTATTATGTTTCTTAATAAAAATGTCACAGTAGAACTTTAATTACACACCTTCTATGACACTTATGATAGCATAAAAACATCATAGAAGGTCAATATTCTTAAATATTACCTAGTCTCTATCAAACAAATGTGTTGATTTAACCTAGGAATTGTACTTGCTTAGTAGCTTTGATATTGCTTTACTTAGCTTTATGATGGTACTCTTTTGATGATATTAATATTCCAAGTTCATGTTATTGTTGATGAAATTGGAACATGGAGTCACCAACAACGAAAACAGTGCAACCATGGGTGCCATTATGGCTCTAGCTTTGGTAATTAGCATTATATGCTTAGTGCTTAGCAACCTTTCCTAAAAGATGGGCAAGAGGGGTTGCCGGTGTTTGGTACCGACGGCGCACTAACGGGGCGTACCACGCAGTGCTTTTTGGGAGGACGACGATATCGATCGCAGCTCGATGGTTCATGCAAGGCACGACGGAACACGACGAGTTATACATGTCTGGGCCACTGAGAGGTGTAATACCCTACGTCTTGTGAGTTTTTGGTGGTTGTATTGCTCTAAGTTTGAGGATTACAGGTGATTGCTAGAGGTGGAAGATGGAAGCGATGAGTGGATCTAGCTAGGTCTATGGAGTCTCACAGAGTGACTAATCTCTTTGGTAGGGGTACCTCCTCAGCCTTATATAGCGAAGTGAAGAGGTTGCCCTGTACATAATGGAATCATATGTGTGTCTAACCATATCCACTATAGACGAGTCAGACCTTCTGGAGTTCAGTTGGCTTCCCATGAGGATTGCAAAAGATTACATGCACGGGACACATCTTTGGGGATCCCCTTGACTCGGCGCGTGACCCCATTTCTTGGCTTTGGCTACACCCTACTGAGGCCCACGATGTGTTCCGTAGACAACCCACGGGGGCCTCATAGGTGGCCCATGAAACATATTCGTGACGTGATGACCCATGAGATATCCATCCCCCACAAGCTTCGAGGCTCAAGTCAATTTTTGAGTATAATTGGCTCAAGACTCTTGAAAGTGATTCTAGGGTTGATGAAGTACATTTAGTGAGTTGATCTTGTCGATACCTTGTAACTGAGGAAAAACTGCATTGTAACCACATGTAAGGGATTGAGCACCGGACCCATGGGGCCAGATCCCTTCAACAGGATTGCTAGCCCTAGACTCGCCCGCTGTAATACCCAAAAGTGTAAACAATGAAATATAGTTGATCTCCCTAACTGCATGACTTCTATTTATTATCACATGTTAAACACTCATGTCTAAAAGTAGACAAATCAACAAAAGACACATTACTAACTTATGCATCACGATGGCTTTTGTTTGTATGTCCATTTAGTAAAAATAGTAATCACATCAATGGAAATAAATTAATGTCCCAAATTGTGGATCTAATACCTATTTTGAATATTTAAGAATGGGAAATAACCAGGAAAGGAGGAGAAAGAAAATATTATACGAATAAAAATAAATAGATAAAAATATCCTTCTTACACTAGGATTTGAATTTGAATATTTAGCTCAAATATGAGACTCATGACAAAAAATTCAAATTTAAATTTGAACCCAAGAAAATAAAGAGAAATAAACCAGAAAAGTAAAAGGGAAAAGAATACTATTGGGCCAGCAACCTTGCTTTCGGCCCAGGACGCCATTTCTTCGCGTGGCCCAATTCCCTGTCCACCACGCGCGTTGTCACTCGCTGCCAAATGGGACGCATGTCGGTCTCTATAGGGCGCGCGCACGTCACTATAGGCTAGGAACCACTTGTCACCCTGGCCATCGTGACGCTAACAAACCAGGGCGAGTCACACGGCGAACTTCGCTCATTCTCGGCGTGAGCGGGCACGCTCCACGACTCCACACACCCAGGCAATAAAAACGAACTCTCCTCCCACGATCCCCCCTCGTGCTCACTTCTCGCCGCCGCCCACATAGTGCTACCAGCGATCTGGGAGTGGGAAGTGTGATCGAGTTAGGGGAAATCGCTGCCATGACCCCGCATCGACCCGCGCTGCCTTGCCGAACTCAGCGAGTCATCGGGGGATAACGGGGTGAGATCGTAAGGCATCTTCATGGTTCGGACTACCTGACGAGCGCCCGAAATGGCTCGCCAGTGTGTCTTCACAGCGGGGCTGCTCACCTCATGACTCGGCACTATAGCTCAACACCATAGGTAAGCACCTCACCCAAACCGTCATCTACATTTGTGCAATAGGTATAATCGACAAGGGTAGCAGATTTCGTCCTTAGAAGCGAGATTGAGGTCGTCGTTGTGGAGGCGCCACCATAGAATTGTAGCGCATTGTGGACAACTGCGCTGGATCAATTATTGTGTGATTGTGGCCGCCTTGTTGATTCGGGGTAACGCGGGCATCGTGTTGCACCTAAAAGCTCGGGGGTCTGAGACTCCAGCTTGCCGGATGGGAGGTCTCTAGTAAGATTCTAGCGAGGGAGCAGTGCGGTGCCACCGATTGGGTGGCCGAAGATGTGGGTTGGGCTGCGACCGTCGATCTAAGAATGGACGACAGTGATTACAGGCTGCGTAGCGATTTGATTGGACTGTTTGGGACCGTAGATCGTAGAATCGAGGGATGAGATTAGATCGGGATGTAACCTTCAATCATAAAATCGGCGTCGTTGATCCATAATCCAACCGCTGTGAGTCGTGTACCAAACCGAGTAAACCAGTGTCGTCCAGATCTAATCCAATGGCCAGAATAGATCGGTACCCCTTCGGATAGGTGATTTTATTAAAGAACCCCTGCCTTTCTAGGAAAATAACCTGCAGTCCATATCGACTATGTAGTGAGTCTTGTTATATTTTACGCTAGAGACCCTGTCCATTCCAGTAATTGATGCGCAGTCCAGAGAACAGGGAAATTAACTAAATGAATATAGAAATTGATTTTTAGTGTAAAAATAATTGCTAAGACTTGTTTAGTCCCTAGGAAATTCATATTAAGTCCAAATTGGTCCATTCTAGTTCCTATAATTTTGTATTAATATTGTATATAACTCAGTAACACTGTTTTAACATGAAAATTGTATTAAAATTGATCTCTTAGTTAATCTTGTACCAAACACATAAAACCTTTGGAAATTCATAACTTAAAATCCGTAACTCCGAATTTAGTGATTCTTTTTCCTATGATCTCATTTTAATGTGTAGATTATTAATATGTATTTTGTATACATGTTTGATGTGATGTTAGTTTTTCCTTTGCACTATGCTTGTTTGTATTGTGGCGAGTAGAAGAGCTAATGGCCGAGGGTCCCGGTGTTCAGCAGGTAAAAGTTGCTGAGCAGGAGCTCATTGAAGCCCTTGACCACTTTTATTACCCAATAATGTTCTTTATTATCACTTATCCATACATAGGCTTAATTTTGATGGGACCCATTAGGTCATCCTAGTTTGGTTATCTTGTTACCTTGTTTACCCTTGAACTATTTGGGTAGTTTTTGCTATTGCTCTATATGGTTTTGGGTTTAATATTACATTATGTTCATGTTCCAATTATACTATAATTTTATTTATCATTCATGTCAAGATCATTATTTTTATTTGGAACATGGAGCTTAACTTGAGAAACACGTGCCACCACAAGGGTGGAATGGGACGCCCTTGGTTGACTAACTAGGAAATCTAGTGGAGGACTACCTTACCCGATAGGGGCAAGGGCAGTAGGGAAGTAGGCATGTAGGGAGGTTCCCCGGTTGATTTTGCTGAGATGGCGGTCAGATGAGGGATTCCTGCATTGCTGTTCCTAGAAATTGTAGTGGGTTTTCTGAAGCTAGTGGAACTTTGTAAAGGCCTCGTAATGTTACCCTACCTCGGTTCCTTGGTAAAGGTGTATGGGATTCATGACCCCTTGGTAGATGGGTAACATGACTTGTGGGTACAGGGTACAACCTCTGCAGAGTGTAAAACTGGTATACTAGCCATGCTCGCGGTCATGAGCAGCTCAGGACTCTCGCATGATTAAACTATGGAACTAAATTCAATTTGTCATTTGCATTGCATGGGATTTATTATTAATTTTGTTCTATTATTTCTATTCTGGTATGGTATTTACTTACATCTAGTAATTGCTAATAAAATTTGACCAACTTATTAAAAGCAATGCTCAGCTTTAACCCCTATTGTTGATCAGCCTTACATATCACATGAACTCCCACCTTTAGTGAGTTCATGCTCATTATTTACCACAACTTGTTGAGCTATGATCTTTTGTGAGCTCACACTTGAGATATATAAACCCCCCACAGGAGAAGAATAGGTGGCCCAGGAGGAGCCACACAACGAGGAGTACGATTTGATCTAGGTGGCGTCTCCTAGTCAGCTTTATGGCGTCATGGATGGACTCTTAGTTCGTTTTATATTTATCATTTATTTTTGTAAGAGTTTCGCTATGTAATAATTACTTTCATGATATCATGACATTTATCTCTATAAATTCTGTTATTATATGTGTTGGTCTTCCTTGGCGCACATATGAGACACACCTAGCTTTATACCTTAAATCCGGGTGTGACAGAAGTGGTATCAGAGCAAATGTTGACTGTAGGACGAAACCTAGATAGAAATGGATAAAACCCTTACCTACTTACCTTACTCTGATTCTTACTATACTTATCTTGATCTTGTCTCACCTTTTGTTGTTCTACTCTGATTACTCTTATCTTTTCTACTCTAAGACAAGATGGATTTCACACCTTAGAATCCTACATTTATGACCCTTTTAAAGAGATAGGAGACCTAAGACAAAATTAAAATTATTTTCTCTATTTAAAAATGTTGGTTGATTGTTCTGATGATAAATGCCTGATTTGCTTCTTCGATTGATTAAAATAGTATAGTCGGGCATCTTAGCATGTACCACCATAAGGTAACGTATTAGCTTTAATAGGTGACACATTAATCTACTTAGCTAATAAAACCCCCAAAGTAACATGCCTTGTAATTACTCATCTTGCCTACAATTCTTTCTTACCATGTGTTTCTAACTCAGATGCCCAATACCAGGAAGGGAGGCGGGATTGATCTACCTGCCAACCCATTCAACCAGAGGGTGCTTAGACAACAGCAAGCCGAGATGAATCCTCCGAATCCTCCGAATCCTCCACCGGCTGGGACTGATCCAGTGGTTGCAGCTCAGATGCAGATGCTGCAACAAATGGTGAATACGATGCAAGATATGCAGGCACATATGCGACAGGAGCGTCAGGAGATGTGCCAAGAGAAGTAGGAGATGAGGGAGGAGATGCACCAAGAGCGAATGGTGTGACAGCAGCAAGCACCATTGCCTCCACCACCACCACCAGTTCCACCCCGGGACAAGCACCGGAGTTCATGAGCCATAAGCCACCGACGTTCGCTAGCTCTCTAGATCCTCTACACACTGATGATTGGCTAAAGTCAGTGGAGAAGATGTTGATTATTGCACAGTGCTCTGACCGGTAGAAGGTTCTCTATGCTTCTGGTCGACTTACTGGTCCTGCTGCTAATTGGTGGGATTCTTACACCGCTGCCCACGATGCTACTGATACTATTACCTGGGCAGAATTCACTACATAGTTCAGAAACTACCACATTCCTGCTGGACTGATGAAGATCAAGAAGAAGGAATTTCTGTTGCTGAAGCATGAGGTATGTCAGTCAGCGAGTACCACGACAAATTCATTCAACTTTCAAGATATGCACCAGATGAAGTGGCTAAGGATGAAAGGAAATAGGAACACTTCATTGAAGGACTTAATGGACCACTGCAGTATGCTCTAGTGGCGCACTCCTTTCCATCGTTCTAGAGGCTACTTGACAAGGCCCTAGCCATTGAACACAAGCGTGTTTAGCTGGGGGACATGAAGAGGAAGGCGATCACCTAAGGTCAGGGAAGCAGCAGCGTTCGTCCTTGCTATGTTCCACAGTAGGGTACACTGGCTCGCACTGGAGGAGGCTAGCACCCAGCATAGTTCACACCTCAGGGGACTCCACCGACTCGTCAGGCTGCCCCCACTAGCACCCCGGCGAAATTCTAAGGACAGAGTGCAGGCACCACATGCTACAAGTGTGGTAAGACTGGCCATTATGCTAATGTTTGTCCACAGAGGATTGCTAGTACCCCAGTCCAGAACAAACAGCAGACTCCCAGATCTGGCAAGGGATTCAGAATTGCCAGGGTTGATCAAGTCAGTGCTGATACTACTCCTGAAGGAGCTAACATCGCTATTGGTATGTTTTATATTAAAGCAATTCATGTGGCAATATTATTTGATTTTGGTGCTACACATTCATTTATTTTTGCTCGATATACCAACACAAATGAATTGCCCCATCAAACTATGAAAACACCAATGGTAGTAATCACACCTAAAGGGCCTGTTGAGGCAAACTATATGACACACAGAGAAACATTGACAATTATGAGAAGAGAATTTTGGGCTACTCCTATAGTATTAGAAGAAAGCAGTATAGACTTGATTCTTGGTATGTCATGGTTAAGAAAAGCAAAGGCAGTTATACACTGTGCTAGGGGAACGGTAGAACTCACCAGCTCTAAAGGAGAAAGATTTGAAGTTGAAATTACCTTAAATGCCTCTACCAGACCCGCCGTGTTTCTAGTAGATGTGTAACACCCCGGGGTCCACAAACACCCCAAAATGGTACTAAACAACACTTCTGACATCTATATATAAAATTTCGGCAGCATCCCCTTTGCAAAATTGCATAAATGAGGGGGCAACAGTGTATAAACATATATCATGACAAAAACATACTAAGTAATATTAATCGGCTAGCAAAGAGAAGTTAAACAAACGACATGAACTGAATTAACTAGTGCGCACAACTAGTTAAAAAAATAAACTTCCTTTGACAATAAGTTTCTAATTAAATCATGGCTGCGCCTGGGAAGCGTTATTGTGAGAGTGAAAGTGGACGTGCTGCTACTCCCCTCATTCCTAACATGTATCAAGTACAGGCATTGAGTAAAGCAAGAGTGAGATGACACATCTCAGCAAGTAAAATAATACCAAACTGTTTAACCACATAAGAACATTGTTTTACCACCACTTGATTCCACAACTTTCTTATTACGAAGGTGCAGCACGTATACAACGTACAACTCACCTAGTCACCACACCTCGCAGGTAGAAACCACAATAGTAACATAGTAATGTCACAATTCATATATATACCTCATGAGTGCAAATGTCTGCAAATGCAAGGATGACTTCTGCCTTCATACCTCTAAGGATATGAAGCCGCATCGTACCCCTCCTCGGGCAACGTACGATGCAAAAAATGTACCGGTACGGTCGGACCATAAGATCACGACATAACTTCAAAATGCAAGATGGATGATACGATGTGCATGTCATGCCTACAACACCTCATATAACGTGATTCCAAAAAAAGATACTTCAACTTCATCCAAGATGGGAATCAACCACATATATCATTACCACATTATGATCATCCACAATATTAGACAATTGAGAATTAATACTTCCAAACAAATAAACTTCATCATAGAATTCAATTATTAATATAATTAAAACTTATGCATACTCAATGACAAGGAATAGGATGCAAACCAAACGGTAGCAACCACCACTGTATTTACTTGCCTTAACCGGAAGTTCGGGCAAATCCCTAAGTACGATCCGGAAATCCACCACCTGTTTTTGACACACAACTTAGTGCACCAATTTCACATAATCAGGCTCATAAACGATGCTGCACCTACGCACAAACTCAAACCCCGCCGCGGGTTACATCTCTCCTCACACCCACCAAACTGCAGGGGCGCTGCTTAATAATTTCATAACTTTAAAATTATGACAGCAGTGGTAACAAACAAAAACTCCAGAGGCATCTACATAAAATTCCCCACAAGATTTGTATACAATTTATAATTAAATTCCAACATCTAATTAGCCCAAAACAGTCCACAAGATGAACCCTGTAATCTGTGTTTTGTCTTTTGGACAGCGACATACCCGGATTCAAACAGCGATATCTTTTAAAATATAAATCCAAATCAAGCGCATAAGTACTCATTGGAAAGATAAGACAAAGCCCTACATGATTATCATACTGGTTAACACTAATTACCCACGAAAAATTCCCAGAAACTGCTAATACTACTGCTGTTCACCCACCTGAAAAATCTGTTTTCTTGGACAACAACATAACCGGATTCAAACAACGATATCTCCTAAATTATAACTCGGAATCGAGCACATAAGTACTCGTTGGAAAGGTATGACAAAGCTCTACATGATTCTCCCACTGATCCCCACTAATTGCCTACGAAAAATTCCCAGAAATCCCTAGAACTACTGTTGTTCGTCCACCCACTAAATTTCTGGACAGCACCTCTACCAAATCGCATAGGTAAACATGTAACCAATTGGATTGCAGCACAAATACAACAAAATGATCACAAAAATCACCTTGGGTTCCTCCTTTCCTCCTTCTTTTCTTCCTTCTTCCTCCCTCCAAACTCCTATGGAAGACTCGCACCCACACGACGGACACCAAGCGGGGAGGCTCCACCTTGGAGAGGAAGAGGGTGGGCGGCTAGGGTTGAGGGGTGGCGCTGCAATCTCTTGGGGACGAAGGAGAGGGATTGGGGCGGCTGCAAGAGAGGAAGAGAGAGGGGGCGGCCAAAGGGGTGGGGGAGTGAGAGGGAGGGGGCGGCTAGGGTTAAGGGGGGAAACTAATGGGCTCCCCACCGCCGGATCGAGATCCACGACCCAAACTCGCTATCACGTCAGCTCCCGTCCCCAGCGCACAAATCCAACAAGTATTCTACTGTTTTACTGGTGAATGCTTCCTAAAAAACTCCAACCCCAACTACACAGATCACGAAAGAAAAGGGAAAAATAAATTTAACTTCTTTTCAGAAAATTGGGTATGACACTCTACCCCCCTTAAAAAGAATTCGACCTCGAATTCCGACGCTTCTATCGGAACGACAAGGAAAGGTTAATGAATCAACAAAACTCACACATAAAGAAAGGTTCGGGTACTTCTGCCGCATCAGCTCCTCAAGCTCCTAGGATTCTAAGATACGCAGCAGACGACACTCTAGAGTCTGGTCTTGCTACAGAGGAATCGGCTCTAGCTCGATTTGATGGTCTGGATTCCGCAAATACTTCCTCAACATAAAGACATAGAATATATGGTGTACTCTGATCATAGACTCCGACAATTGTAGGTGCTAAGCCAAGCTGCCAACTCGGGCTAAGATAGTAGACGGTCCTATATAACTCGGACAAAGCTTTCCTGACACCAAATCAACATTGATACATGCAAGTACTTCAATGAATATATATATGAATGCAATACATACTGTGCTCAAATAGCCTAAACCAAACCTATCCAATCAAGAGTAACTTCAAAAGATCAATTTAATGCTTGCATATTTCCAGACAGCAGCACAACGGTTATTTGTTTTCCTCATAACTCACAAAATATGCATCCAATAGAAGTAAACTAGGACTTTATGGAAAGCTTACAAAGTCCACTATACCCTTGGTATTATCATCACCACAAGATTTGACACTTAGAAAGGCCAAACAATGCGAAACATAAATTTTGTCCAGACTTGGACAGAATTCAACTACTCACTTCAAAAAATCCATAATTGGAGTCTCAGTCATCCAATTCAGACGCTCCTAGACTTTATAGAAAGCCAGTAAAATTGTCTATATTTCATCTATAAACCTATCAGGTTAATTCAATGCATTACAAGATCAAAAGACATAAGAAAGGTTTTGCTGTCCAAATTTGGACAGATTCAAAGATTCCAATTAAAACAGTTGTAGCTTAACTTATAGGTCACCAAAAGGTTGATCCAAAATTTGTTGGAAAGCTTAAGGAAAGTACTACCACTTCATTATAATTTATAAGAACTGATTCAAAGTTTAACTTGGGTAAACAAGGTTAGTTTCGAAATCTGTACAGAGTCCGGACAGATTCCAAGACTAGACTTGAGAAAATCATAACTCCCAAACTACTAGACCTATGGTCATGAAATTTGACACAAGTAAGATGAAGAAGTTGGCTACAACTTTTATATACAACACCTCTACCGAAAACATGGTGTAATTCCTTGAACTAGCGGCATAACCAAAATTGGTCATGTAGTCCCAAATAGCATGCAATAGATTTATTCAGGTTCTATACTCTTCTAAGATTAAGCGTTCATCGAAGGACTTATAACTTTAGGTTCCTCATTACGAGACACTTAGAGCCAACATAAGGGTAGAAGCAATATGCTTACTTTTAAATCATTTTAAGCCTGATCTCACATCATGCAAGCAAGAATCGATTTAAGCATACTATGCCTGCCCATATATCCATCCAAGCACATTTTATACATTATATCATCCCATCGAAGAACTCTCTCTCTTTTTTTAATTATACTATGCAAATATATATATCCATCCAATAACTCACACAATCTGCATCTCCACCTAGACTTCACACGACGTAACTATTTCATACTTACGCAAACATGCCAAGACCAGAAAACATGGCTTCACAACAATACGTACTGGCCTATTCAAATATCCCTCGCTATCTCTCTGTTTCAGCCCACGCTCCGCATATACAATAACAAGATAACTATCACAACCACTTCATCTATTCCCTCCCACCATACAACATAATTAACATGGATTGAGAAGGAGCTCACCATAACTAAACCAAACTCCCAAAGAAATATCCCTAAATAGAAAATTGACAATCAACAGCACAAATGCTCATTCTGTCTCTACCTCTTTCACTATAAAAGCAATGATAACAAAGAAATATTGTAAAATCATCTAAACTTCATAACCTACAACTTTTGTATTCAAAGGATAAACAAAGTTTTATTTTATCTCCTTTTTTTAATTTGACTTGTAAGGCGACATACATGATCTGCCACCAGAACCTGATGGAACATGACCCATTGTTGGGGCGAAGGCAAAGACGCCACCCCTCGCTCGAGGCCTTCGCTGCAGTCGCTGGTCCAACGGAGGCAAAGCAGGCCTTCGCTGCAGTCGCTGGCCCGACGGAGACAAAGCAGGCCTTCGCTCGATATGGCGCCAGACGAAGGCCTGCGACGTCGTCATCCCACCAAGCGGCCTCCGTCCAGCTCAGAGGCCCGCGGGTGATCCGGCCCATTGTAACGGGCCCCGTGTGGCCGCTGCGTGTTACGGGCCTAATTTACAAAGGCATCCCTGTAATTACAGTCTGTAACCTTGCTTTATGGGAATATTCTGGGGATAATCTAGGTATCCGAGGGCACATGCGTCCTTAACACAAGGCGCTGGGCGCTCAGACACCTATAAATACCCCCGCACAGTGCCCGTGAGGGGGCAGATTAACAGAGCTATTGCCATCTTGCGCGAGAACCCTGTTGACGTCATTGTTCACCCTTGTTGGATCCCCTTGCAGCTGAGAGCAAGTTCCAACATTTGGCGCCCACCGTTCGTGCTACGAGAAAACCACCCGCGATGGCACCCAAGAGAGCTAACCCGAAGGCTGACGAGGCTGCGAAGGCGACACTGCTCGCCGCAAGAAAGGGCAAGGCCCTCGCCCTCACCCAATCCACCCACCAAGAGCCCACTGAAGACGACGTTCCCCGCACCTGCGAAGACGACACTCTCCGCACCTGCGGCCCTGAAGGACAACCGCAGCCACCCTCAGGCTTCACACCCCTGGAGGGCGCGGACCTCACCGAGGATGGTGAAGTCCTCGGCGTCTCAGCAGAAGAACAGCTACAACTGCGTGCCCTGCGCCTCAAGAACCGCAATCTCCAGAGGCAGAAAGAGATACTGGAGGCCAAGCGCCAGCGCGTGTCCGCACTAGCCAAAGTGCGGCAAATGATACGCGACGAAGAGCAGAAGGCCCAGGAACTAGAGCGGGAGATCGCGCTGATGTAGCGCGAAGGCCACCTTGGCCTGCAGCACGAGTCACCCCTCCAGCAGCGCGCACAACTCGAAGACACGCGCGAAGGCCACCTCGGCCTGCAGCATGGGCCACCCCTGCAACACCGCGCGCAACCGGAAGACCCGCGTTTCCCCCAGCGCGACCACACCTTCCCGCACCCCGCGCCATTCCAAGGGGTCAACTATCTCGACGAGCGAAGTCCCCTGGCGCCACACCTGCAAGTGATGCCTTGGCCAGCTAACTTCCGGGCAGGGACCTATCCCAAGTACAACGGCAGCACCGACCCGGCACAATACATAATGAGTTATCAGGTCGCCGTTGCATCTTCAGGAGGGGACGACGCCACAATGGCGAAGTCTTTCATCATCGCCCTCGAGGGCCCAGCACTCACCTGGTTCACCAGGTTGCCTCCGCTGTCCATTGATTCCTGGAGAAGTCTCCGAGACAAGTTCCTGCTCAACTTCCAAGGGTACCGCCCGGACACCGATGCCTTGGCCGAGCTCTCGCTCTGCAAGCAGCTGGAAAAGGAGACTCTGAGGGAGTATTACCGCAAATTTTTGACACTCAAGTCACAGCTGCCCTCAGTCGATGACCAGATCGCCATCCACTACGCTATCAGTGGCCTTCGCGCCGGCGTCCTTTACAGCCACTACATCAGAGATCCGCCAAAGAACCTCCAGGAGTTATATCAGCTGTTTGAAAAGTACGCCAAATCCGAAGAGCTCCACCAGCGCAAGATTGAGTCCCAAAGGAAGCCAAAAGATGCTCCACAGTCTAGCCGCACGTGGACAAGGACTCCGCAGCCGGATTCCGGTCGCGACGGTCGCAGTCAACAGCAAGTGCACAACATCACCAACCAGGTCCCCGCTGCTGACGCCCCTCGTCGCCAGGAGTATCCCCCCCAGGGCCGCATAAATGGAACTCGCGGTAGGGGTCGGGGGCGTGCGCAGCCGCCGCGCCGATTCTACTGCCTCTTCCACGGCGAAGATTGCGCCCACCAAACCAAAGACTGCCTAGTAACGAAGGCCACCAGAGACAGGATGGCACGGGCGCAACCAGCCGACAACCCCCGAGTTGTCGCACACACTTACCAGCAACCCCCTCCACCATATATCCACGCCTCCGCCCCGCATCCACCGCACCACGCTTACCAACACCATCAGGAAGTACAAATCGTACCTCCCCCACCCCCACCACCACACCAGCAACATCAAAACATCCCCCACGCTCCAAAGCAGGTAGACTTCGCCGATCAACCATATCGCGGAGTCATTCACATGATAACTGGGGGGTCCAGCATCGACTTCGACACAAAGTGGCAGAAGCGGGACCACTACCGCAGCATCAACCACGTCGCCGTCACCGGCCCTATCGTGCAGACAAAGTGGTCCCACATACCACTAACCTTCGACGCACGAGATGTCGACCTGCGCAGTGCCCCCCACTGCGACGCCATGGTTATCAATTGCAGCGTGGCAGGCTGGGACCTGCACAAAGTCCTAGTTGACAACGGCAGTCAGGCGGACATTATCTTCCTCCACGCCTTCGATCGCATGGGCATAAGCCACAGCCTGCTTAAGCCTTCGGACAACCCGTTGTATGGCTTCGGCGGCAAGGGCACCTTCCCCGTCGGCAAAATAGAGCTGCCTCTCTCCTTCGGTGTAGCACCCAATGCCCGAAGTGAGCAAATAACCTTTGATATCGTGGACATGGTATATCCATACAATGCCATCATGGGCCAGGGCTCCATCAATAAGTTCGAAGCAGCCATTCATGGACTATACCTATGTATGAAGATACCAGGTCCGTTAGGCATCATCACAGTCTTCGGCAATCAACAGACTGCGCGCAACATAGAGCGGGACTTCGTGCCCGGTCAAAGAAACGTGCACTGCCTCACGGCCCAGCGCGAGGTCCCCGCGCCCGCCAGCCCAACCAATAAGCAGCACGACAAGGCACAGCTGCAGAGCAACGACGGGACCAAGACTGTCCCCCTCGACCAGGCCACGCCCAGGCAGACAGTCATTATCAGTGAAGACCTTACTTCGCATGAAGAGGAGAAGCTCCTCTGCTGCCTGTCCAAGAACAAAGATGTCTTCGCCTGGTCAGCCCTCGATCTGGTCGGGGTTAGCCGTTCAATAATTGAGCACAGTCTGGGAATCGACCCTTCGGTAAGGCCGAAAAAACAGCGGCTTCGCAAGATGTCCGACGAGAAGACGGAGGCCACCAAGGCAGAAGTGCACCGCCTCCTGGAAGCCAAATTCATCGAGCCGGTGGCTTACCCCACATGGCTCTCCAATGTCGTGATGGTGCAGAAAAAGAGCGGGATGTGGCGAATGTGCATCGACTTCACCAGTCTCAATAAAGCCTGCCCAAAGGACAATTTCCCGTTGCCGCGGATCGACAAAATAGTCGATAGCGCGGCCGGATGCGAAGTCATGTCCCTCCTCGACTGCTTCTCCGGTTACCACCAGATATACATGAAGGAAGAAGACAAGGCTAGCACCAGCTTTATCACACCCTTCGGCACATATTGCTTCATCAGAATGCCGGAGGGACTCAAGAACGCCGGGTCCACCTTCTCCCGGCTTACCAAAACAGTGCTCGAAGGGCAAGTTGGCAGAAACATATTAACATATGTGGACGACATTGTCGTTGCCAGCAAGAGCAAGGAGGACCACCTCGCCGACCTCGCCGAAACATTCACGAACATGCGAGACGCACAACTCCGCCTAAACCCGGAAAAGTGCATCTTCGGCGTTCGCCAAGGCAAAATATTAGGCTACCTGGTATCACACCGCGGCATCGAGGCCAACCCAACCAAGATTTAGGCCATCATAGACATGACGCCTCCGCAGTCCGTCAGGGACGTCCAGCGCCTGACAAGCAGATTGGCCGCTCTCAACAGATTCATCTCCAGGTCCGCCGAGCGAAGTCTCCCCTTCCTCAAGACACTCTGTGGTGCAAAAGACTTCGCCTCGGGACCAGAGTAGGCGGCGGCCTTCGCCTCATTAAAACAGTACCTGACAAAGTTGGCCGTCCTTACCAGCGCCGACCCCTCGCTCCCCCTGTTGCTCTACGTCGCGGCTTTGCCACATGCGGTCAGCGTGGCACTAGTGCAGGAGCAGACTATCGAGGGCATGGTCCGGCAGTGCCCCATGTACTATGTCTCCGCAGTGCTGACACCGTCCAAGTGCAACATGACAGAGCTGGAGAAGATTGCCTACGCAGTCGTCATGTCTTCACGCAAACTACGCCATTACTTCAAAGCATTCAAGGTCCGAGTCACCTCAAACAGGGGACTCGGTGAATTATTCAGAAACCCAGAGGCATCGGTGAGGATTGCCAAGTGGGCGGCCGAACTCTCCGGCTACCACATCTGCTTCGAGCCCAGGACAGCCATCAAATCTCAAGTCCTGGCAGACTTCGTCGTCGACTGGACTGGGCCAATAACACAGCCAGACCCGTCCGCAGAGAAGGTTTGGACGATCCATTGCGATGGCGCATGGTGCCATGCGGGGGCAGGCGTCGCTGCAGTCATCACCTCACCAGTCGGGGTCAAGCACAGATATGCAGCACGCCTCAGCTTCAATCTGGAATCCGATAGATGCACAAATAATATAGTAGAATACGAAGCAGTCATCCTCGGCCTCCGCAAGCTAAGGGCCCTCGGAGTCACCACTTGCATCATCAAAACAGACTCCAAGGTAGTCGCCGGCCAGGTCGAGAAAGACTATGCAACAAAGGACCCCGCGCTCATGCAGTACCTCGCGGCCATCCGAAGTCTCGAGAGGCAATTCAAGGGGTTCACCTTGCAGCATGTGGATCGGGCCAAGAATGAAGAGGCCGACGCATTGGCCAAGGCTGCCGCCAGGGGCGAATCCTTGCCCTCCAACGTGTTCTTTCATGTCATCGGCACACCAGCCATCCGAAGCCCCGAAGGGCTCCAAATAACCAATGACAGCGAGGGCCACCGCATAGTCAACCTTATCATGACCGAAGACTGGCGGGCACCAATAACCCTGTTCCTACAGGGGTACTATCATCCAGCCGACATCAGTGAGGCCAAGCGCCTCAGACATCGAAGCCGAGACTTCGCACTGATTGAAGGCCAACTCTACAAAAAAGGGGTCAGTCAGCCAATGCTTAAGTGCGTCACCGAAGCCGAAGGCATCCAGATCCTACGCGAAGTCCACAGTGGCACGTGCGGCTCACACGCAGGGCCAAGGGCCCTGGCTGCTAAGGTGATCCGCCAAGGCTTTTACTGGCCCTCAATAATCTGCGCCACAAATCGGGTCACAAGGTCCTGCGAAGCCTGCCAGAAGTTTTCTCCTCGGTCAGGCAGCCCCTCGCAGTATACAAAGTTGATCGCCCACACGTGGCCTCTCCAACGCTGGGGCCTGGACATCGTCGGGCCCCTGCCCACCGCTCAGGGGAACCTTAAGTTCACCTTCGTCGCTGTCGAGTACTTCACCAAATGGATCGAGGCAAGGGCTGTTTCCACAATAACATCAAAAACTGCCCAAAAGTTCTTTTGGCAAAACATTGTTTGCTGCTTCGGAGTACCGTCCGAACTAACAGTCGACAACGGCAAGCAGTTTGACAACCAAGACTTCAAGGATTTTTGCTTCTCCATTGGCACCAAGCTTGCCTTCGCCTCAGTCTATCATCCGCAGTCCAACGGAGTTGTGGAACGCGCCAATGGAAAAATCTTCACAGCTGTCAAAAAGATGCTCCTCGATGAAAAAAAGGGCAGATGGACCGATTTGTTACCTGAGGCAGTATGGGCACTAAACACGACTGAGTGCAGGGCGACCGGGTTTACTCCTTTCCGCCTTCTATATGGATCGGAGGCCATGACCCCACAAGAAATAAAACATGGGTCCCCGCGAACAGTTCCGTCAGCCGTCCCCGACGTGGACGAGCCAACTTCAAAGGATCTCATTGACGGAGACCGAGTCTTCGCTCTACAAGCCCTAAACAAATACCAAGCCCAGACAAAAGCATGGTGCGACCATGCAGTTGTCCCGAGGGAATTTAGCGAAGGGGACCTCGTACTCGTCCGGACAACTCGGACCGAGTCCAGGGGCAAGCTGGAGCCCAAGTGGGAGGGCCCCTTTATAGTCAAGACGAAGGCTTCCCCCAGCGCTTACAGGCTCACAACGCCAAACGGCGAAGACCTGGAGCACTCCTGGAACATCGACAACCTCCGCAAATTTTTTGTTTGACTCTTCAGGGCTGATTTGCCCTTGTAATTCGCAAAAACAATCTTATTCTGGTCCGCACTCTTTTCCTCCCGGGGGGTGAGGTTTCTAACGAGGCGGAGCCATGTAATATATGTCTGAAAAATCCCCCACAAAAACATGCGTCGAAAAAAGACCGCGACGACGGCCTTCGAAATTCGACCAATATGAGGTCACCGCGAGGCTCAGCGCTAGCCACCCTCGCGTGCGACAAATCCGCGTAGAAGTCGCCTAAGGGTGCAGCCAGACTAGCACAACAAGTGCGAAAAAATCGAAGTCTACCGCGAAGACTATCCGTGCAGAAGTCGCCCAAGGGTGCAGCCGGACTAGCACAACAAGTGCGAAAAAACCGAAGTCTACCGCGAAGACTATCCGTGCAGAAGTCGCCCAAGGGTGCAGCCGGACTAGCACAACAAGTGCGAAAAAACCGAAGTCTACCGCGAAGACTATCCGTGCAGAAGTCGCCCAAGGGTGCAGCCGAACCAGCACAACATAACAAAACACACCAGACCAAGTACATAACGCCTTCGCAAGCATAGCCAAGTGTGCGGGGGCACACAACCTCATCACACAAGCCTTTACACATGTACAAGCGAGGGCACTACACTCTACATCGGCTCAACCTTAGGAATAATTCCCATCTCCCTATAATTAAATAACATTATCCTAAGCTCCTCGCCCGCAAAGAGACTTCGCAATTCCCCCTCACCCATACTCACAGTGGCCGGCAAAGACAACAGTTCCTGCCGGCCTGCCCTACTCACACGAAGCCGATCTCCCTCCGCCCCACTCACTCTATGTTTCGCAACCGCCCTTCGCCTCTGGCGCCCGGTGCTCAGACCAGGCACATCACCTGTGTCGGCAGCGCGCGGCGAAGCCTCCGCCGCTGCCACATCCAAGGCCGCAAAATAGTCCAAGTCCTCCTCCGTCGACTCCTCAGTCCACTCAACCGAGCTCCCAGATTCAGCAAAATCAGAAAACTCAGATGCAGACCCATCACATTTATTACCACCATCCACGGTCGAAGTCGCCCAAAAATTAGTAGTGGCGGTTGCGTGCGCAGGCCCAAAATCTTGAACCTGCGCAGCAACCAAAATTCAGCAACATATACAAAATTCCCTAACTATCTACACCCACTACGCCACCTGCCAGGACCCAACCGTCGCGGGAGCCTCCGCCGTTGCCTCCGCCGCCACCGTCGCAGGATCTTCAGCCCTCGGCGTAGCGGCTGCGGGGGCATCAGGTGCGCCTTCGGCGGTCTCTGGGGGCAGGTCCCCGCCGGCTGCAGCAGATGCGGGGGCATCCGGAGCGCCTTCCGCAGGCTCCGGGGGTGCCTCCAGGGCGGCCCCGGACACGGCTTCCGTCGGGATCGGCTCCGGGTCAGGTAGCGCGCTGTTCAACGCCCCGAAGTCATCCACTCTCTCGCCACGCGCCGCCTAAGACACAACACACAAATTCAGCGAACCCACACATAGCCCACATCCAGCAAACGCCAAACAAACGCTAAACGTTACCTGAGCCCTCGCCGTCTCGGCCCGCTCCCTGACCACCTCGCAACCGTGCGGACCCCACATCCGGTCATAGATGGCACCGGCGGATTCCTTCACCATGGGGTCTTCGACTTTGTAGATATCTCGCTCAAAGTCTTCATCGGCCTGGTCGAAGACCTCGAAGTGCCGGCACCCTTCGCGGGAGAGCGCGTTCATCGCCCCCTCGCAGGTGACCAGGGAGGCATACGACATGAACCCCTCCACGATAGTGGGGAGCGCCTGCAACTCCTCCTGTACCCACTCCAAGCAGCGAAGTCCGGACTCTCGGTCCGGCACTTCGAAGTCACCAGTCCGCGCGCCCAGCTTATGGTACGAGTCCATAAGCTGCTTGCACGTCCGTTCGGCCTCCGCGCGCGTCGCGGCCTCGACCCTCTCCACGCGGCTCTCCAGGGCGATGAGCCGCTCCTGCAGCTGCTCGACGCGCTCCCTAGCAAGATTGCCCTCCGCCCGCGCCAGATTGGCCTCCACCTGCGCAGCCTGCGCCTTAGCGAGGGCCTCGTTGGTCTCCCTCCTCTCTCCAGCCAATTGGCGCCGGAGGTTAGCCTTCTCCCCCTCCAGCGCGGCCACCTTGTCCGCCAGCTTGCGGCACTTGCTGTCGGCGGCCGATTTTTCACGGATAGCGTCCGCATGTTGCGTCCGAAGTCTCTCGACTTCGGCAGACACAACTGCCGTGAGGGCCCCCGACGCCGTGCGGTTGGCGAAGTCAACCACCTGCAGAACACACGTAAGACCGCGAAGAAAAAAAACAGAGTCTAACTCAGCAGACCTGACTTAGCGCCTCCGTCACCTCCTTCAGTCGGCGGGACACAGCGCCCGCCTCATCCCTGACGGCCGCCAGTGCCGACATCTCGCCTCCGGCGCTAAGAGCACTGCCCTTCGCCTTCGGCACTACGGCAGCCGCCACGGTCGCCGCGGCAGGCGCAACAATAGCAAGCTGGCCCTCGTCCGACCCTACAACGTTTCAACGAATTTAAAAAAAACGAGCCAAGGGCTTACCACCAAGATAGTCCTCCACACTGATATCGGTGGCGAAGTCGGCGACGCGCTTGCCCGACGACGGCAACTCTCGGGCCGCCTTCGCGACCTCCGACACCCTACTGGACGGCGGCACAGCCTTCGTCGCTTTGGAACCACCGGCGCCTGCCGCCGCCTCCGGCGCCTTGCTAGATCCAGGGCCGCCCGGCTTCCCCGTCAGCGGCGGCTTGCCTCCGCCAGGGGCAGCAGCCTTCGCAGCCCCCCACTGCCTCTTCGGCCGGGCTTCATGAAGCCTGACAACCGCCTAGCGCTTTTGTACAGCTCCCTGGCGATCCTTGTCCATCACTGCCGACACAATAGCAGCAATATTCCGCCCGTAAGGAAACACTTTCCATTCACGAACCAAGCGAGATGTAAAAAAGTCTTCGTCGGCCGCGCGGGGGATAGGAACATTCCTAGGCCACCAACCCCCGGTAACCCTCAGCATCCACGCCGAAGACTCCCGGAGCTCGGGCGAAGACATCCTTCCCCCCGGGGCCGCGCAAGTCCTCATCAGCTCTCTAGCAAAACCATCGGAAACCCCAAGTCCTCCCATAGCAGTACCTAGTTTCCTCTTTTTAGAGGATGGGGCGGTCGCCGGCGCAGGGTCGTCTCCGGCCTCCACCACCAGCTTCTTCCCACGGCGGTCCACATCGTCTTGGCTGGGGTAGCCGCCATACGGCAGTTGATTCAATTCAAACACCCTGTTCAAGCGGTCGTTCGACCCGCGAATATCCCAGCTACGCTGGCCCTCTGTCCTCGGCACGTACCGACCAACGAGCCGCACCGCCCCATCCTCCGCCTCACGCACAAAGGCGGTCGGATCGCGGTTTTGCAGATTCAGTGCGAAGGCAGGACTTCGCACCATCTTCCCACCATGGGAAGGCATCTGGCGAGGGCACACTTCGCCCAACGCCAGGCCATGCGCCAAGGGCCATACCCCGTACGCCACAAATTCTTCAACCAAATCGCGCCCACTGCTTAGGCCGGCGGCGCACCGAAGGGCCCCTTCGTCCGCATCCCCTTCCGCCACCTCAAAGGACGGGTATGCTGAGTAAAAATGTGAACACATCTCGGACACGGGGAGCCCCTCATGGTCTTCGACGGTACCCTCAGCGACGTAAAACCAAAACTCATTCCAGTTGCCCCATTTGTTGCGGGCACAAGGAACCAACTCGACTACCTGCATCGTGGTCTTGCCGGTCTTCGGCGTAAACGTACAAGACCCAAACTGGGCAACTTCATCTCCAATCATCCTCTTCTGCCAGTGCAGGCAATAGTACTTCGCAAAGACTTCGACTGATGGCTGTCCGCCGTACGAAGTCGTCGCCCAGACATACTTCGACAGAGCCACCACGGCATTTGGAGTCAACTGATGTATCTGAACGTTAAACCTCCGCAGGACTTCGCCAACAAATCGGTGTGCAGGCAGGCGGAGACCGGTGGTGAAGAACGCCTCGAACACAACCAACTCGCCCTCCGGCTCGGGGACTTCCTCCGTCCCCGGGACACGAGCGACTCCACTGCCAAAGTAACCCAGCCACTGCATATCTTGCACGCGGACCGACGACATCCGCGACACGCCAAAATTCACAGAATCGCCGGCGCGCAACTCCTCCGCCACCAAACTACTCTGCGTCTCCTCAAACGAGGCGTAGACCGGCGGCGAAGCGACGGTCGGCGGCGAGCCGTCGGCCGGCGGTGTACCGGCAGCAGAAGAAGAGGAGGTCGGCATCGCTACGTACCGTCGGCGGCGGCGGGCGGTCTGCTTCACTCGAGCCAGATCTCCGGCCAACAAAAGCAAGGCGGGCAGACGAGCAGTAAGACGGTGGAAAAAGGCGGCTAGGGTTTGCACCGAGCGCGGAAAGTGAAGTTCAAAAAGCGCCGACCCCCGCCCCCTTTTATAGACAGGGCGCGGCTCTTCGGGAAACCCGCAATCCGACAGGGCGCGGCGCTTCGGGAAACCCGCAATCCAACAGTACGGTGTCAATCAACGGTCATGTCAAAAACCCCCGCGGAACCACTTCGAGCGAGGGCAGCGTCTCCGCCATCTAGCAACGTCTTCGGCACCAGGTGACTTTGTCGAACTGGTCCCTCGGAGGGCAAATGTTGGGGCGAAGGCAAAGACGCCACCCCTCGCTCGAGGCCTTCGCTGCAGTCGCTGGTCCGACGGAGGCAAAGCAGGCCTTCGCTGCAGTCGCTGGCCCGACGGAGACAAAGTAGGCCTCCGCTCGATATGGCGCCAGACGAAGGCCTGCGACGTCGTCATCCCACCAAGCGGCCTCCGTCCAGCTCAGAGGCCCGCGGGTGATCCGGCCCATTGTAACGGGCCCCGTGTGGCCGCTGCGTGTTACGGGCCTAATTTACAAAGGCATCCCTGTAATTACAGTCTGTAACCCTGCTTTATGGGAATATTCTGGGGATAATCTAGGTATCCGAGGGCACATGCGTCCTTAACACAAGGCGCTGGGCGCTCAGACACCTATAAATACCCCCGCACAGTGCCCGTGAGGGGGCAGATTAACAGAGCTATTGCCATCTTGCGCGAGAACCCTGTTGACGTCATTGTTCACCCTTGTTGGATCCCCTTGCAGCTGAGAGCAAGTTCCAACACCCATAAATTCAAAACCTCATAACCCTCTGCATCTAACAAAATGTTACAAATATAAACTCATTGAAAAGATTATAACATTTCCTAAAACTTTTATTATAATGAGTGTCTCAGAATTGGTTTCCAAACTGATAAAACAATGCAACTACTTTGTTGCAAAACTGATAGGTTAGAAACAATGAACAACTAAAATTCAAAATACTATAACTCTGCTATACTCAACTTAAAACTACAACAAACAGGCTGTTGGGGGCCTTCGGCTCCCGAAGGTCCTCAAAAACATAGTTTGACAATGTTTTCCGAGTGTAATATGTGAACAGGCACCTTCGGAGTCAGGTCGCGGATATACAAGGGCAGGGTTAAGACGAAGCTTGACTGGAACGAAAAATGATCATGACGAAGGATAAGACGATCACGAAGCTATGTGCAGAAAAGCTTCGGCGTAACGACAGAAAAGAGGAACCGATTTAAAGATGAAAAGCCAAATTGGACCTTGAAGAATTACTATAGAGTTATTGATAAATGTAAGGGGTATCAATGTAGTTTTACAAGGGCTGCGTCCCGTGGCTATAAATAGGTGAACAGTACTCCCGTACTGTTCACGCTGACTTGGCATACGTTTTTTCACATCACGCATGTACCTTTACTTTACATCGATCTGAATGTACATTTGTAATTCTATTTTATGAATTTAATGATGGAAATACATTAATAATAATACTGGTATTAGTACTCTCATATTATATATGGATGCTATGTTTTATCATTTGTCAACCTTACGAAGGTCTTTCCTTTGGTAACCTTCGTCCGAGATTCATTATATCCGAAGGGATATACTGTTTTTAAGGACGAAGGAGTTTAACATTTAAAACTTTTATGTTGTCTTGTTCTTAATTCATAGCATTTGAGAACAAGCCCCCAACATTGGCGCCCACCTCCGGTGAACTCACTTCCACTTTTTGAGTTTTGAAAACCTTCGGCAAGCATCACCTTCGTCATGCCACCGAAAAAAGCTTTAGCGACAGGGGCTGCCACTCTGCAGCCGCTGGACCCCAATCAGGATGTCGTTTCTCTTAGGGAGGCCCGAAGCCAGAAGAGGAAAGCCACCAGTCCAACGCCTCCGGAAGACGACTTGGACCAAGAAATCCAAAAAATGGAGGTGCTCCATCAACAGGTCCAACGGAAGGAGAAGATGGCTCGTCTAGCTGATCTTCAAAGGCAGATAGATGAAGCCTCTGAAGAGCTTCGGCAACTCGCTCAAGATGACCAGAATCAAAGGCCCCCGCGCAGAGAGCTTCATCAAGAGGGTTTCTACAACGAGGACGACTGGTATGAAGATTTCCATCATGGAAATTTTGCTTTTGATGATACTTCTCCTCTGTCAACAGAACTGCAGGCTACACCTTGGCCACAGTCTTATAAGCCACCTCAGCTCCCCATGTACGACGGTCATTCAGACCCGAAGCAATTCTTGATGAGCTATGAGGCAACTATATCTTCGTATGGTGGCAACACAGCGGTCATGGCAAAGTCCTTTGTCATGGCTGTCAGGAGCGTGGCACAAACCTGGTATTCTTCCCTTAGGCCAGGAACAATCACTTCATGGCAAAAGCTGAAGGATATGTTGATAACCAGCTTCCAAGGCTTTCAGACGAAGCCAGTCACTGCTCAAGCTCTATTCCAGTGCACCCAGGATCACGAAGAGTACCTTCAGGCATATGTCCGAAGGTTCCTACGTCTGAGGGCACAGGCACCAACAGTGCCCAATGAAATTGTCATTGAGGCCATGATCAAGGGGCTTCGGCCAGTACCTTCAGCTCAGTACTTTGCCAGGAAGCCTCCTCAAACTCTGGAGAAGCTGCTCTAGAAGATGGACGAGTATATTCGAGCTGACAATGATTTTCGCCAAAGAAGGGAGGAAGCTCTCAGGTTCTCTGAAATGACTAGGGGCTTCGGAGGAAGGTTTTATCTGAGGCATGTCAGGTCAATTTATAATTCTACTCAAAATGATGACAAAGGGAGTCACCAGCAAAGGCCACAGTGTTCCTCGCAAGCCTCGGGGCAACAGCAAAGCTCTTTTCGGCCGCCAGCGCCAAGAGGCAGAGGCGCCAGGGGCTTCGGAGGAAGATTTGGAGATCAACCAAGAAAAATTTACTGCTTATTTTGCGGTGAAGGCAAGGGCCATACCACCAGAATGTGCCATATTACCATTCAAAAGCAAAAGGAACTAGCAGAGGCTGCAGCGCAACAGAGTCAGCTGAAGCAGGTTATGCATACTGCTTCGTACCATTCGCCTTACATTCCAGAATATGTAGGCAATCACCCTGCAGCCTCTGTTGCTTCGGCAAGCCAACCCCAAGCTTCCTGGCAACAGCTTCCACCGCCACCACCAATACAACGAGCTCCGTAGCCAAAAGGGAGCCAGCATTCTCACCCCCAGAGGGACTTCAGAGAAGAATCCGAAGCTCGCACAGTCAATAGCACTGTGCCAGAGTCAAAGCACATTTACTGACAAAATATCCTACCTCGACACCAGCTTTTTGCACTTTCGCGTTCAGTTTTACTTTCTTCGTAATAAAGAACAATTATGGAAAGTTTAAGTGTTTTTTGTCGTTTTTCAAATTCTTGTAACAGTTTAGATTATTATCATAATGAAAATATATCTTCTCCATCGGTTTGAATTGCCGAAGCATAAGAATCTATGGTGGCACGGAGAACCTTCGAATTATCAAAAAATTGTTCTAAGGAACGCAGTGCAATTTTTTCAAAGTAGTAAAAAAAGTCGTTCCTAAGGGAGCGCAGTGTAAGTTTTCTGCTCAAAAGTCGTTCCGAAGGGAATGCAGAGCTTACAGCGAAAAATAAACGCTGATTCCGCTGAAAGTAAAAGGCGAAGAAGCTCCTAAGGGAGGCTTACAGCGAGAAATAAACGCTGATTCCGCTGAAAGTAAAAGGCGAAGAAGCTCCTAAGGGAGGCTTAGAGCGAAAAGTCAGCGCTGAGATAAAAAGATTATGTGCTCCATTGCAGAGATGTGTGTATCTTCAGCATAAATATCATTTTGCATAGCATAACATCATCCCACCATTTTGCATAACATAAGCATCATACATCATATTGCATGAAAAACGAGAAGGCGACACAATATTAATCTTCGAAGAATGTTTTGAAGAATGTATTAAGAAGAAGTATAGCTTCGTTAGAGAGGCAACATAAAACTCTTTTATAGCTTCGAAGAATGTTTGCGCGAAGCTTGGATATTCTTCATCAAGAGAAGTATGAAAGTTATTATGATACATAAAAGATTTTTCTTCACGAAGCATGAAAAGAAGGGAAGGTGTTTTTTTCGCCGAAGGCTCAAAAGCGGTATGTATGTAAAATTTCATGCATCGTAAAGAATTGAACCATAAGTAGATTATATATTACATTTAAAGTTGCAAAGTTTTACACATGTCATGTTCCAAGTATTTTTTACATTAACACTTAATCTTCCCTAAGAACTACTTCTGCAGCTTCGTTTAATAGCTGATTGACAACTTTGTCCATAATGGCTTCGACCATTTGTCTAATTTCGTCGTCCCCCTTCGGGGGGGTCAGGAGCTGCCCCACCAGATTCTGAGGGAGGAGAGGATACGACTATATTACTATTACAGAATCGCGAACAAAGTTTAAAATCAAAAATCACAACAGAATAAAAACCACTAACTAATACCTATTTGGCCTTCGGGCCCTGTGCCCTCTTCAGCAGCCTCCGCTACTTTTCTAGCATCATGGATGCCTTTTTCACTTCTCTGAATAATTTCTTGAGCCATTTCTCGACCGCCATTGTCCCAAATGTCTGTGAAAAATTTTCCACCGACCTGGCTTGCTTCGGCTGAAGGGTCTTTGATATCTTTAGAGGATAAAGCAGTTCCAGACTGTGCTAAAGATTTCACATGTTTGCATCATTTCTTTTCCAAAATAGTAACAATTCCTCTGGCGCCTGAAAAAGCACAAATGTCCCCGCGACTATTCAAGATTTCCTCGAAAGCCTTAGCTTCACGACTGATCCATTCAATCGGGCCTTCTGGATTCCCTCTTGTGAAATTTTCTTCACTAGAAAATGCGCCGACGCTGGCGAAGCTGGATTTTATCTTTTTAACACACTTTATGGATTTATCATAATACCTTTTCTTCGAAGCACGAAGCTCTTCGACATTTATTTCCAAATGATTTGCCCATTGATCGCTTAGTTCTCTCTTTGTTTCTTCAAGAATGTGTTCTTCTTTAGCTCGGGCTAGTTGTTTCCGAAGATCTTCGATTTCGCGCCTCTGAGCTTCGGCTTGAGTTTTGGAGTTAGCTTCGTCTTCCTTCATTTTTTCCACCAACGTAAGCAGAATTCTGTCCTTCTCCAAGGCTTCGTTTCTTAGTCTGATGACCTCTGTTCGAAGGTTGTTAAGAGCAATGGTGCAGCTTTCATCTTCGGCATTCTTTTGTGCCCTTAAGGCATTGCTGAGTATTAAGCCCTATTCAAAAGAATGAATGAGTTAACATAAGAACAAAAGACTAATTCAAAATTCATAAACTTCAAAATTCACAATTTTTGTACCTTCAGACTATTGTATGCCAGGCTATCCGCAAGATCGTCCTTCGTCATGGCGCAGAGGCCAGCTTCGAGTTTCGGGAACCCCATGCTTCTAGCCATTTCCCGGCAGACGGATAATTCTTTATTGTTTGGGAGACAGTATAGGAAGTCATCTTCGTTTGTTCCATTGAACACTACGGCCCCCTTCGGATACTTCAGTTCTCGGGCATAGTGATTGGCTTCAAAAATCTCTTCTTCGGATAGTTTCTTCCCCGAGGCATGTCGCACAATATAATCACGTATTTTGGAAGATGCTTCGGGGGTGGCAGTATCGATTTCCTCAATCAAAATCGGCTCTGTTGTTTTTGTTTTTTCAGCTTCTAAACTTGCCTCTGACATTTTCTCAGCTTCCAAAGGTTGTATCTTGGTGGGCTCTGAAGGCCCAGCTTCAGTTTCAAATTGTTGCTTCGAAGTTTCAGCAACAAAGCCTTAAGTAGACACTTCAGAAGTTTCAGCGGTTTTCTTTGGAGTTATGCTTGAAGATTTAATTGTCTCCAAAACATCCAGCACATTAACCATCCTTTTTCTTTTCGGGGTCGCTGCTGGCCCCTTTTGGCTTTTAGCTGCCTCGACTTTTGATGAAGGACTTAAAATGTCTAATGTTTTTCCTTCTTCAGTTCTCGGTTCTTCCGTTTTCTCTATTGCTGGTGCTTCGGCCATTTCTACGGATTTTGGCGCTAGAGTTGGTTCTCTAGCTTCGCTGGCCGAAGAAGCCCCACCAATAAACTCAGGCACTGTGGCTAGCTCAATACAGCGTGGAGGGTGGGTGAGCACTTTTACCTTCTTCCTCTTCGGAGCTGGTTCCCTAGCAGCAGCCGAAGCAATTTCCTTTGCAGGAGAAGTATTTTTCCTTTTTTGGCCTCGCATTGGATAATGGTAGTCCGGGTAGATAAACCCAATAGCATCAAATACTCGGTTGAGTCTCTTCTTTCGGCCTCCGAAAGCCGCTGACAATGCAGTATTTTCGGCCTTTGAGTATGCCCCAAGCAATTCATCACTTACATTCTCAATGCTTTTTAGCCAATCATCATCTGGTTCAACGAACTTATCTCCATACTTGAATGTATATTTCAGCCTGATTAGCCCACCCTCGTCAGCTTCTTTAACAGTCTCCTTCGGCATTTCCCAGTTATCTGCAAGTGGCCACAATCTGAAGGCAACGTGCTCTTGCATTAAGTCCCTGGTCCCAATAAAAGAGCAGACTACGCCGAAGGCTCTCTGACATTCTTCAGCAGCTTCGTCCATTTCTACCTTCGGTTTCCGGAGTCTGAAGCGTTGCCAGATAGGCCGCATGATGATATCTTTAATATCTTCTCGAACCTTCAAATCGTTCTTCACATAGAACCATTCCTTCATCCATTCCCCGGGCCATCTCTTCGAAAAGTTGGCACGGGACAACTTGACCCAGAGCGGGCACCGAAGCTATAACAACCAAAATTATTATGATATTGCTCCTTACCCCAGGGCTTCGTCTCATATACTAGCTCGTGTATATTGCAAAAGCTTTTTGCACTTGGCTCCAGGCCCTGGCTCCTCACGGCCCAGACGAAGACTCCCAATCTTTTCACTGCTTCAGGGGTAAGTTGATGAAGGTAAACCTGATATATTTTCAGAACTTCTACCACAAATCTGCTTAGAGGGAATCGTAGCCCAGCTTTAAAAAAGCTTCGGAAGATCACGACTTCATTATCTTCGGGAGTTGGCGTAGTTTTCTCTCCGTCATCTGCCCTCACAATGGATATATCTCGGAAATATCTCCCCCTCATATTTTCAAGGTGACTCTGCTTTATAGTTGATTTTCCAAAATTTGAGTGACTAGGTCGCCACGGGCGATCTTCGGAATCCTCCCCACCACTATCCACATCATAACTATCACTGTCGCCAGTATCTTCAGATAAACCCTCCAAAGTCTCCCTGACAATCTTCTCCGTATTGGTCTTCGACATTGATTCAAGAAAACCCAGGTGCATCTCCTCAGAAAGACTTAGCTTCGAAGCATCAGCAACTTTCTTATCCTCAGACATCTTCGCGAATGCTGGCAAACCAGACTTGAAACCGAAGCTTAAAAATTTAAAACCAAGCAAATGCTGTCGCGTGCAAGCTGAAAAGCTGGGTGAGTAAAGAGCAGAAGGCAAAAGAGCGTGCCAAATAAACTTGCGGTGAGCTCGTATTTATACACCCAGTGTGTCGAAAACTGGAGGGCCCCGCTTGTCAATGACTGTTGCTATTCTAGCAAAAGGAAGGTGTTTTTTCGGACCTTCGGCATAAAGCCTTCGTCCATTTCGCAATATGAATTTATCATTACAGTAAATTAATATTGCGAGGGACTACTGTTGGGGGCCTTCGGCTCCCGAAGGTCCTCAAAAACATAGTTTGACAATGTTTTCCGAGTGTAATATGTGAACAGGCACCTTCGGAGTGAGGTCGCGGAGATATAAGGGCAGGGTTAAGACGAAGCTTGACTGGAACGAAAAACGATCATGACGAAGGATAAGACGATCACGAAGCTATGTGCAGAAAAGCTTCGGCGTAACTACAGAAAAGAGGAACCGACTTAAAGATGAAAAGCCAAATTGGACCTTGAAGAATTACTATAGAGTTATTGATAAATGTAAGGGGTATCAATGTAGTTTTACAAGGGCTGCGTCCCGTGGCTATAAATAGGTGAACAGTACTCCCGTACTGTTCACGCTGACTTGGCATACATTTTTTCACATCACTGTGGCGGAACTGCCCGAATTATTCCAACTTAAGTGCCTAAGCCTTGCCTTAGAGGATAGACCGCACTTAAATGGGAATAACCCGTCAATCCCTCGGATCTCGTCCGACACGGCCACTGACAGGATCAAGTACCACAGTCTCACTCGATGGTGAGTCACAGAGCAAATACAATAAAGCATAAAACCATGCATGGAAGAGTATTAAATTATTACATCACCATTGTCACCATTGGAGTTTTCGCAAAAGTAACCATCATTGTTTTGAAGTGCAGCGGAAATAAACTAACGATAAATAAATGGAGAGATGGGGAAGCCTGTCCCATCACTCCTCATGCTCCTCCTCAGCCGAGGCAGGGTCCCACTCGACAGTCCAACCCGGTGGCAGGGTGGATGGCCAAGTCACTCCAGCAACCATGTCCTCCAGAGAACCTGTAAAAATTATGCCACAAGCAAGGCTGAGTATACTAATACTCAGCTAGACTTACCCGGTGTGAGGAGTCTATACTCCTCTACCTCTAGACATGCAGCTGTTTGGCTGTGGGGTTTGGTTGCCAAAAGCACTAGCTGAGTTTCTAAATCAAGATTTTAACTTTGTCAAAATTAAGTGTGACTCTCTTAAGGCTAAAAGTGTACTATCTATTCATACATAGTAGCAAGCATTTTTAGCAATCAACATCTTGTATCATCTCATCACAGTTCCACTTGTTACTCAATGCAGTACAATGGATCAAGCAGTCTCATTAGCTGCGAGAAGCAGACGATTCGAATCGAGTTTTATCCTTGCAAGGTAAACCTAAACATACGACATGCAGGGGCACTCCGTCCCCACACACATCAACCGTCCCCATCGATTCCCCGTTAGCAGATCAGGGCTCACCGCCTTGGCGTACAATGCCTCACTGACCCCGACTGGCCGTCGTGCAGTGACCGCACTTGTACCCACCATAACCGGAATGGGAGACTACGTCTCAGGTCGCGTGAGGGGGGTATGTCCACTGCCAGGTTCAATCAGGTACTAGGCTTACCGATTTACCATATTTCTCGGTATATGTTTAGTACGTTCAAACGCTTGACACAGGTATCCGCACGTTAATCCTTATTCCAATTTACCTCATAGACCACGTATCCCCATGGATCCGTGTCCGCATACCAATACCAATGTGACATGAAAGGTGGTTACAATCAATGTCCTGACCTCGCGCGAGTGCTAAAAAAAAATCACTCGACTTCTACTGAGATCCTACTTAGTAAAGCAGCTACTCGTCTTAGCATACTAGTATTCATCTCAATGGGGTTCCTGAGATCATGCAACTAGGGTTTCAAACAACTCCTACACTTAAGTGCACAAACAATCCTACAATCATTAAGTATAGTAAAATAGCATAAATAACAGGTTATGCATAAAACCGGGGCTTGCCTTCCAAAGCAGTGGCAGGCAGGTCCTCTGGTGCAGGCTCTGGTGCTGGGTCTGGGGCAACCTCCTGGGCAGCTCCTTGCTCCGGCACGAGGATGTACTCTCCGTCAGCAAGATTACAGTCTATCGAAATGCAATGAACATGTATGTCATGATTATGCAAGATTTAAGAACACTAAGCCACTAAAATTAGGTCAAGAATTAACTCAGGGTTTACTGGCTATGCGGGTCTTCTGGTGGTATTCATAGACTTGTTACCTTTTAGGTTTAGGTTTTCTTTTAGGATAACAGGTTGGATTTGTATTGCCTTTTATGGATTTTAGTGGACAAGTAATCAAGGTCTTAGGAGGATATTAGATTCCATCATCCATTTTCCTTTCTTAATTTCCGTCTAGGGTTACTAGTAGGGGTTTTGAACTATGATAGTAGTTTAAAAATTTCCAAAAATTCTATAAAAATTACAGTGGGTTGTCACTGGCTATTCTAGCTTGTTTTGATAATTTGAGGCTTAAAGTACAAAAACTAGCCCTTACACAAAAATAACAATAGTTAGGCAAAATGGGCCACTTTACACTACAAGTATTTAATTAAAGTGGTTTCTGACTTAATGGTTATTTTTGCTGGCCTCTAACAGTGATGAAAAGTTCTTGTACCAAAGATGACAGAGAGCCACATGGTGGTTAATTAATGGTGGATTTTTAAACTTTGGTGCAAAAAGAGTGATTAGAACTAACTTGTTATTTGAAAAATATCAAACAACAGATTTCAGATTTTTCTTAAGTTCTTATTATCAACACATTAGTTATCCTAAGGTTTGGGGAGGTTTCACCTTAGGGTTATTTTTGTAGGGTTTTTCTAAGTTATCCTTATTTTATTAGTTTAAAAGGTAGCTTCCTTATTTTACACTACAACAGGGTATATTACATTTTTCCAGTGATCTATATTAACTAAATATCTTAACAAAAATAGGGGTGCTCTCTGGTTCATTAGTTACCTCACTTTTTCTATTTTCCTTAAACTCAAGCATATTATAGGATAAGGGGTTAAAACTAACTTAATGTAATGGACAGAGAGGTTTAACATTTTTAACTAGGTCAGGAGGTAGACAATAACTTCTCTAAATTTTTCTAACCTTAGTTAAATAGTGCAACCATTTTTCTTGCTATTATTAAGCTTTTGGCCAAAACTGAAAATAAATCAGAACCTTATATTTTTCTCTAGGGCTTATGGGGTTTTATATTTTTCTTAGACAGGTTATATTATTTAGAGTCTGGCAAAATTAGTTTGACCAAATTTGGATAAACCAAATAGAAGTTATGGGTTTTTAAAGTTTCTGTTTGAAATTAAATTAGGTTTTAATTAAGTTTTCCTGGAAAGGCAGTTTGCGCCGAGACCCCTGGGGTTACACTGATTCAAAACTCGCAGATCTACCCTCGGGCCACTATTTACCTGAGTCTTAGGCTTTTCACTTAACCCCCCAGGGTTTCTCTCCCTCACACCCTCGGTCCCTCCCCCAACTGGAACAGTAACCGCAGAGAAGGAAAGAATGGCGCGGCTTACCGGCGGCGAGGGAGGTCCGGCGAAGGGCAGGGTTCGCTCGGGGAGGTTCTGGCGAGCACGTCGAGGTACGGCTCGTCGCTGGAGGTGGTCGGAGCTGCTGGGTCCACGTGCGCAGGCGGGCGAGCTCGTCGGCGGCGTGGGCTCCGGCCTATCCACGGCGGTACAGTTCAATCCAGGGGCATGGGGAGCTTCATGGAGGTCTAAGGAGTCTAACCGTGCAAGGAATCGACGAGAGACTCACCGTGCACCTCGGTCCACGGTTGCCGGCGGGCGGGCGAAGTCCGGTGAGCGTGATTCGGCTACTCCGGTGACGTAGGCCCTCGGTTCAAGCTTGAGCACGGCCTACGGCTTCACCAGGAAGCTAACTGGGGGCTTGGATCGAACGGAGGGGGGCTGGAGAGGGGTTGGCCACGACGGTGGCTTTCGGCCGGCACTGGCGGGTCGCGGGGAGGTCGCCGGAGGCGATGGCTGGCTCGGGCAAGTCCGGTGAGGTACGGATGAGGCACTGGGGGAAACAACCGAGCGCTGGGGCGGGTTTTATAGACGCGGGTGTGGCCGGGGCGCCGGCTCGACCGTTTGGCGCGACGCGGGCACGCGGGGCGCGCGCGCGGGCGTGCTCTGGCGAGCTCAGAGCGCGTCGAACACGTGGCGCGTTGCTTCTGCCCGTGTTCTTCGCTCTGCTGAGCGGCCAGGCGTACGAATCTTGCCCTAGCGCCTGTGGGAGATCTCTTCCCTGCACCTAGGGCTACCTATTTCATGTAAGTTCCAAGGGGAGATGTGGCCTGGTCGAAGAGATACGGCAGCGCCAAGTCTTGTCTGTCTGCCCTGTGCAAACCGAGACAAAACCAATGCCAAGGCGTGTCAAACGGTTTTGGTTTGGGTTCAAACTTTTCCAGGGCATTCTAGGGTTCATTTGGCGCCATTTTGTTATTTGGGTCGACTGGTTTTGAAAAGGAAATCAAGGTGAACATGAGGGATCTTTGCTTAAGGGTTGGTGTTTGACTTAGGCAAAATCTGAATTCTTCCCTTGTGTTCAAACTTGGGTGATCTTTTTAGGGCCTTTCTGAAAACTTTTTGGGGGCACTTCCTTACTATTATTTGTGGGTTATTAAGTATATTACAACTTTTATATTTGGCCTAAACCATGATCATGATGTTTACATGGTCTTTTGTTCATGGCTTCAATTAGGGTTTTAATTGCCTATGGGGGTTTTGTGCTAGGGCTTTGGGAGATCTCCACTTAGATGTGCATTACAAGCTAGGGCATGGTATCCAAGATAGTTTACACTTGATTAGGACCTTGAATTCCAAGATTGAGATACTTTGCCCACAATTCTCTATGTAACTATGGGTTAAAGGGGGTAACCCTGGGTGGACACCCTGAGTAACACCTAGGGTGTTACAGCCCTCCCCCCTTACAGGAATCTCGTCCCGAGATTTCAGGTAGAGTCCCCTGGAGGGATGCTTTAAAGGTGTGCTGGTGCTACTTTCCCTCTATACCCAAGTTTTTCCTTTTAACTGCTCTTCGAATGTCATCCTCTTTGCAACTTCAGAAGGAAGCCCTTCTTAAGTTAAATCCATAACTTAGACTAGTCTTGTTATCTAAGTTTTTCTTATAATTGACTTCAAAGGGCAGGCGGGGGTGGGGGTTTTGAGGTTACGTACCGATTTCCTTGGGCAGAAAGTCGAGGAAGCGAGAGCGTAGGAACTCCTCCGTCTCCCATGTAGCTTCTTCTACTGAATGGTGACTCCACTGAATCTTATACATTCTGACTGATCTGGCCCGAGTTGATCTTTCCTTTTGATCCAATACCTTGACGGGGTACTCTTGGTAGGACAAGTCTGGTTCTATCTCAATGTCCGACTCCGGTAGCACTTCAGTGGGTAGACGAACACATTTCCGCAGCTGAGATACATGGAACACATTGTGAATTGCTGACATATGAGGTGGCAATTCCAATTGGTAAGCTACGGGTCCACAACTTGCCTTGATCTTATAGGGTCCAATATAGCGAGGGGCCAACTTGCCCTTGATCCCGAATCTCTGGACACCCTTGGTTGGTGATATCTTAAGATAGACATGGTCTCCCACCTCAAACTGTAGGGGCTTCCGCCTCTGGTCATGATAACTCTTTTGCCTGGCCTGAGCAGCTTCTAAGTTCTTCCTGATGACTCTGACCTTTTCCTCTGCTTCAATTACCAAATCTGGCCCAAATATCTCCCTCTCTCCTGCTTGAGACCAATTCAGCGGGGTTCTGCATCTTCTCCCATACAAAGCCTCAAAAGGTGCCATTTTCAGACTGGACTGATAGCTGTTATTGTAAGAGAACTCTGCCAAGGAGAGACACTTGTCCCAGTCCTTTCCATAATGTAGTGCACATGCTCGCAACATATCTTCCAAAATCTGATTTACCCTTTCGGTCTGACCATCCGTTTGAGGGTGATAAGCTGAGCTCCGGATTACGTGGGTCCCGAGAGCTTCTTGCAGTTTCTCCCAAAAGCGTGCCACAAACAGTGCTCCTCTGTCTGATGTGATGGTCTTTGGGATGCCATGCAATCTTACTATTTGATCCACGTAAATTTCTGCGTACTTCTCTGTCTTGTGGGTGGTGTGCACAGGCAAGAAATGAGCAGTCTTGGTCAATCTGTCCACAATAACCCATATAGAATCATGGTGCCTGGAGGTATTGGGTAATCCCACTATGAAGTCCATGCAAACATCCTCCCATTTCCAAGATGGTACGGGAAGGGGTTGCAAAGGGCCTGCTGCCTTCAAGTGACTGGCTTTTACCCTCTGGCAAGTGTCACACTCGGAGATGTACTTGGCAATTTCCCTCTTCATTCTGGTCCACCAATAAAGAGGTCTGAGATCATGGTACATCTTGTTGCTACCAGGGTGCATGGAAAACTTAGAAAGATGAGCTTCATCCAATATCTGCTTTCTGAGCTCTGGGTTCTTGGGAACAACCAATCGATCTTCAAACCATAGAGTTCCCTTGCTGTCCTGGCGGAAACACTTGTATTTCTCTGCCTTCTGCTTGATCATTTCCTTGATAACCTGAACACCCTTATCCCCCAAACTGTGCCTGAGCTATTTGCTCTTGCAATGTGGGCTCCACTGCAATATATCTCAATTCACCAGAAGGAACAACTTCCAGATTTAGCTTGCACAACTCATCGCACAGGGTAGTGATTCTTGCATCCATGCTCATGCAATTGCATTGGGCCTTTCTGCTCAAGGCATCTGCCACAACATTGGCCTTGCCAGGATGGTAATGCACCTCCAAATCATAGTCCTTGATCAATTCCAACCATCTCCTCTGCCTCATGTTCAGATCTGCCTGAGTGAAAATGTACTTGAGGCTCTTGTGATCAGTGTAAATGTTACAGTGAGCTCCCATCAAGTAGTGCCTCCAAATCTTGAGGGCATGAACTACTGCTGCCAACTCCAGATCGTGTGTCGGGTAGTTCTGCTCATGAGGCCTGAGTGCTCGGGAAGCATAAGCAATCACTCTATTTTCTTGCATCAAAACACATCCCAATCCTGTACCAGAAGCATCACAATAAACTTCGAATGGCTTGGTATTGTCGGGTTGGGCTAGCACTGGGGCTGTTGTCAATTGTTGCCTCAAGGTATGAAAAGCCTCTTCGCACTTTTGGTTCCACTCAAATTTGACTCTCTTTTTCAACAGTTCAGTCATTGGCTTGGCAATTCTGGAGAAATCCGGAATGAATCGTCGGTAATATCCTGCTAATCCCAGAAAACTCCTAATCTGCTTTACTGTGGTCGGAGGTCTCCAGTCCATCACCTCTTGCACTTTCTCAGGGTCGACTGATATCCCATTTTGAGAAATTGTGTGACCCAAGAATTTTATCTCCTTCAACCAGAACTCACACTTGGACAACTTAGCATACAACTGATGGTCTCGAAGTCTCTGAAGCACAATATGCAGATGTTCAGTGTGTTCATCTTCCTTCTTGGAGTACACCAGAATGTCATCAATGAAAACGACCACAAACTTATCCAACTCTGGCATGAATACTGAGTTCATTAGGTACATGAAATAAGCCGGGGCATTGGTCAATCCAAATGACATCACCAAAAACTCATATAGTCCATATCTAGTAGAGAAAGCCGTCTTGGGAATGTCACTGGCACGGATCTTGATCTGATGGTAGCCTGAGCGAAGGTCTATCTTGGAGAATACCTTGGCTCCTACCAACTGATCAAACAGAACATCAATGCGGGGTAACGGGTACTTGTTCTTGATAGTCACCGCATTGAGAGGGCGGTAATCAACACACATCCTCAAACTCTCATCCTTTTTCTTCACAAATAAAGCTGGACATCCCCAGGGTGAAGTACTTGGACGAATAAACCCCTTGTCCAACAATTCTTGCAATTGTTTCTTCAATTCTGCCAGTTCCGCGGGAGGCATCCTATAAGGTCTCTTGGAGATAGGAGCAGTCCCGGGTTGCAATTCAATGGCAAACTCAATATCTCTGTCAGGTGGCATTCCTGGCAATTCATTCGGAAAAACATCGGGATACTCACAGACTACCGGGATCTTCCTTACTGGGGATTCTGCCATAACAAAGGCACAAGACCGGGCATCACTCTGGTTGGGCAAATACAAAACAGTCTCGCCATAAGTAGGGGAATGAATTTCAATGGCTCTGGCTGCAATGTCTAGTATTGCCTGATGTTGGGTCAACCAATCAGTTCCTAAGATAATATCCACGCTGTCCAAACCCAAAATGAGGAGGGTGGTTTTAATTATTAGACTGCCAAACTTTATGGGCACCTTCTTGCTGATTTGATTTGTGGCAATCCTGCCTCCGGGGGTTGAAATGGTAATAGCCCCGTTGGTGTGGCAAAAAGGCAACTGGCACTTGACACTAAATTTGGCACTGACAAAACTATGCGAAGCACCAGAATCAAAAAGAACAATAGCAAGAAAATTTAAAACTGTAAAGATACCAGTCATGACGGGTGCTCCCTCTGGAATATCAACCATTGTGGTGAAGTTCAGCTTGCCCTGCCTCACTTGCACTTTCTGCTTCTTCCCTTGGTTCTGATTGCTATTCTGCCCCTGCCTCTGCTGATTCTTGGGGCAATTCTTGGCATAGTGTCCAGTGCTGCCACAAGTGAAACACCTGTTATCATTGACCTGGCGGTACTGCTGCTGCTGATTGTTCCTCTGGGCTGGAAACTGGGCACGGTTGGGTGCCTGCTGCTGCTGCTGCTGCTGCGGTGGCCTGATCACCCACCTCCCTTGCTGCTGCTGAGGTCCCATGTTCTGCGAGTCAGACACAATCCTGAAGCGCTGTGGCTGAGACGAGGGTCCTGCCACAGGGGTCTTCCTCTTCTTTTCCGCCTGCCGAGCCAAGATGCAGTCCTCCTGGGAGATAGCCATGTTGACCAACTCATTGTAACTGTTGGCCCTGACGGTATTGAGTCGATCACGGAGCTTAGTGCTGAGCCCCCTTCTGAACCTGTCTCGCTTCTTCTCATCCGTATCTGCATGATACCCAGCATACTGACACAAATCATTGAAGGCCTGGGCATATTGCAACACTGTCCGGCTGCCCTGAGTGAGTGCCAGAAACTCATTGAGTTTCCGGTCCATGATGCCAGCGGGGATATGGTGCCCTCTGAAAGCGGCCTTGAACTCCCTCCATTCCACTTCTCTGCCCTCTAGCTGCATGGCGAGAAAATGGTCCCACCAGGTCCTTGCGGGTCCGCGAAGCTGCTGGGTGGCGAACCTGACCTTGGCGACCTCTGAGCAAGCCCCATGGAGCAGTGGGAATTTGGATTCCACCACCCTCAACCACACATCTGCATCAAGTGGGTCCTCTGCCCTGGTAAACAGTGGTGGCTGAGTGCTGAGAAACTCCTGGTAGGTAGCAGCGACAGGGTGACGCTGATGGTCTCCACCAAAATGCTGAGGTGGTGGCTGGCGCTAAGCTAGCTGCCTCAGAATCTCATTCTGCTGGGCCATGAGCTCCTGCAGAGTGGGAGGCGGTGGCGGTGGAGGAACGTGCTCATTCTGACCACGGCGCGCTCTCCCAGCCATCTGAAAAAGTCACATGGTTGCTCAATAACACATCTCCAAGCTTAAGGTTCGAACATGGTAGGGGAGTCAAGTAATTTGAGAGATTCCAAATAAAACAAACGAAAACATAATCCTTCCGTCCAAATTTAAATTACCATTAATCATCCCTAATCATCCAAAAGAGTTTTAACACTGGTTACATCAAGGGTCAAAAAGACTCAACTCTACCTAGCCTAGTACCCTAAGGGTGCAAAAGCTAAGCTAGCGGCGAGGAGTCCAACTGTCATCAATTTCTAATACTAGCCTGGCATCTAGTGAGCGAACGAGGCAACGCTGGACTCGGGGGAAGGTGGTCTCCCTGAGCCAGCGGTGTCTACACTGGAGGCAGGCTCATCCCCTCCCTCGATGTCCACGTCCTCGTCAGCCTCCGCATCATGGATCTCTTGGTGATGCATGTCCAGATGCGCATTAGCCTCTGCTAGCTGCTGCTGGGTGTTGAGGAGCTGATCCTCGAGGACATCGATGGTATTCTCCCTGGTGCCCACTAGTTCTTCCAACTCATGAATCTCGTCAGTCAGCTGCTCCACCTGTAAATCCTTCTCCACCAGCTCCTGGGATAAATCCACCACGAGCTCCTCCCTGTTGTCCAGGGTGATCTTGGTGGCCTCTAGCAATGCCATCAGGTGGGACATGGCCTCCCCACGCATCACTTGCAGACGATACAGAGCATTCATGCATCGCACAAACAAGTGAGCGGTGTGGCCTGGGTAGAGAGCCCAGATGTCCTTGGCATGCTCCACCCGGTCCTTCCACATCGGGTCGTCCTCCTTTTCCGCAGGGAACAACCCAATGGGGTGGGTAGCCAGCTCCAAGGGATGGAATCCGCAGAAGGTAGTCAGTCCATGCAGAGCAATTGCCTCAATGGTGTCCTCCGCTCGGTACCCGAAAGACTCGGAGTCCAAGGAGCGCCAGCCTGGCTGCAGGGGATGAGGCTCCAAGGTCATCCTCACCCTACAGCGAGGCACCCGGTGCTTCTCGAACAGCTGCACTGCGTACTGAGGGGGTGTCAAATATCCGGCCCCCTGAAGTACCTCCCACAAGATGCGGGGAAAACCCTCTCGTGCAAGTCCGTCAGTGTGGGTCAGTGCATCTCCATCCTCGGAGGATCCGTGGGAAGTCATCTGTGCACGGTCAAGCGTAAGTAAAGAAAAAGAAGTACAAAAAGAACAAGGAAAAACTCAGCTTGCCTCTAGCTAAAAGAAAAAGGTATTGGGGACTTAGTTAGCTGCTATCTCATTTTTACATCCTTTTATTTAGTTATTCATTTGCTTAATTAAGAATGCATGCATGCATGTCCTGTATGACCTCTCCAAAAAATAAAAAAAAAGGAATAGGGAAGGACTCCCATCCTTTGAAAAAAAGTGGCCTATAGGGCCTAGTCACTTAGCCACCTAGCTACCCTTCTATCATCCTAAGGCTTCACGTCCTAGGTCTATCCTGCTCGCCCTACTATCTATCCAACATTGTTTCTATCAAATTTTACTTTAGAAAAGGGATGGTATTTATGTTTTATTGATTCCTCTGGGGTGGTACAAGCTCCGATACCAGCTGTGGCGGAACTGCCCGAATTATTCCAACTTAAGTGCCTAAGCCCTGCCTTAGAGGATAGACCGCACTTAAATGGGAATAACCCGTCAATCCCTCGGATCTCGTCCGACACGGCCACTGACAGGATCAAGTACCACAGTCTCACTCGATGGTGAGTCACAGAGCAAATACAATAAAGCATAAAACCATGCATGGAAGAGTATTAAATTATTACATCACCATTGTCACCATCGGAGTTTTCGCAAAAGTAACCATCATTGTTTTGAAGTGCAGCGGAAATAAACTAACGATAAATAAATGGAGAGATGGGGAAGCCTGTCCCATCACTCCTCATGCTCCTCCTCAGCCGAGGCAGGGTCCCACTCGACAGTCCAACCCGGTGGCAGGGTGGATGGCCAAGTCACTCCAGCAACCATGTCCTCCAGAGAACCTATAAAAATTATGCCACAAGCAAGGCTGAGTATACTAATACTCAGCTAGACTTACCCGGTGTGAGGAGTCTATACTCCTCTACCTCTAGACATGCAGCTGTTTGGCTGTGGGGTTTGGTTGCCAAAAGCACTAGCTGAGTTTCTAAATCAAGATTTTAACTTTGTCAAAATTAAGTGTGACTCTCTTAAGGCTAAAAGTGTACTATCTATTCATACATAGTAGCAAGCATTTTTAGCAATCAACATCTTGTATCATCTCATCACAGTTCCACTTGTTACTCAATGCAGTACAATGGATCAAGCAGTCTCATTAGCTGCGAGAAGCAGACGATTCGAATCGAGTTTTATCCTTGCAAGGTAAACCTAAACATACGACATGCAGGGGCACTCCGTCCCCACACACATCAACCGTCCCCATCGATTCCCCGTCAGCAGATCAGGGCTCACCGCCTTGGCGTATAATGCCTCACTGACCCCGACTGGCCGTCGTGCAGTGACCGCACTTGTACCCACCATAACCGGAATGGGAGACTACGTCTCAGGTCGCGTGAGGGGGGTATGTCCACTGCCAGGTTCAATCAGGTACTAGGCTTACCGATTTACCATATTTCTCGGTATATGTTTAGTACGTTCAAACGCTTGACACAGGTATCCGCACGTTAATCCTTATTCCAATTTACCTCATAGACCACGTATCCCCATGGATCCGTGTCCGCATACCAATACCAATGTGACATGAAAGGTGGTTACAATCAATGTCCTGACCTCGCGCGAGTGCTAAAAAAAATCACTCGACTTCTACCGAGATCCTACTTAGTAAAGCAGCTACTCGTCTTAGCATACTAGTATTCATCTCAATGGGGTTCCTGAGATCATGCAACTAGGGTTTCAAACAACTCCTACACTTAAGTGCACAAACAATCCTACAATCATTAAGTATAGTAAAATAGCATAAATAACAGGTTATGCATAAAACCGGGGCTTGCCTTCCAAAGCAGTGGCAGGCAGGTCCTCTGGTGCAGGCTCTGGTGCTGGGTCTGGGGCAACCTCCTGGGCAGCTCCTTGCTCCGGCACGAGGATGTACTCTCCGTCAGCAAGATTACAGTCTATCGAAATGCAATGAACATGTATGTCATGATTATGCAAGATTTAAGAACACTAAGCCACTAAAATTAGGTCAAGAATTAACTCAGGGTTTACTGGCTATGCGGGTCTTCTGGTGGTATTCATAGACTTGTTACCTTTTAGGTTTAGGTTTTCTTTTAGGATAACAGGTTGGATTTGTATTGCCTTTTATGGATTTTAGTGGACAAGTAATCAAGGTCTTAGGAGGATATTAGATTCCATCATCCATTTTCCTTTCTTAATTTCCGTCTAGGGTTACTAGTAGGGGTTTTGAACTATGATAGTAGTTTAAAAATTTCCAAAAATTCTATAAAAATTACAGTGGGTTGTCACTGGCTATTCTAGCTTGTTTTGATAATTTGAGGCTTAAAGTACAAAAACTAGCCCTTACACAAAAATAACAATAGTTAGGCAAAATGGGCCACTTTACACTACAAGTATTTAATTAAAGTGGTTTCTGACTTAATGGTTATTTTTGCTGGCCTCTAACAGTGATGAAAAGTTCTTGTACCAAAGATGACAGAGAGCCACATGGTGGTTAATTAATGGTGGATTTTTAAACTTTGGTGCAAAAAGAGTGATTAGAACTAACTTGTTATTTGAAAAATATCAAACAACAGATTTCAGATTTTTCTTAAGTTCTTATTATCAACACATTAGTTATCCTAAGGTTTGGGGAGGTTTCACCTTAGGGTTATTTTTGTAGGGTTTTTCTAAGTTATCCTTATTTTATTAGTTTAAAAGGTAGCTTCCTTATTTTACACTACAACAGGGTATATTACATTTTTCCAGTGATCTATATTAACTAAATATCTTAACAAAAATAGGGGTGCTCTCTGGTTCATTACTTACCTCACTTTTTCTATTTTCCTTAAACTCAAGCATATTATAGGATAAGGGGTTAAAACTAACTTAATGTAATGGACAGAGAGGTTTAACATTTTTAACTAGGTCAGGAGGTAGACAATAACTTCTCTAAATTTTTCTAACCTTAGTTAAATAGTGCAACCATTTTTCTTGCTATTATTAAGCTTTTGGCCAAAACTGAAAATAAATCAGAACCTTATATTTTTCTCTAGGGCTTATGGGGTTTTATATTTTTCTTAGACAGGTTATATTATTTAGAGTCTGGCAAAATTAGTTTGACCAAATTTGGATAAACCAAATAGAAGTTATGGGTTTTTAAAGTTTCTGTTTGAAATTAAATTAGGTTTTAATTAAGTTTTCCTGGAAAGGCAGTTTGCTCCGAGACCCCTGGGGTTACACTGATTCAAAACTCGCAGATCTACCCTCGGGCCACTATTTACCTGAGTCTTAGGCTTTTCACTTAACCCCCCAGGGTTTCTCTCCCTCACACCCGCGGTCCCTCCCCTAACTTGAACAGTAACCGCGGAGAAGGAAAGAATGGCGTGGCTTACCGGCGGCGAGGGAGGTCCGGCGAAGGGCAGGGTTCGCTCGGGGAGGTTCTGGCGAGCACGTCGAGGTACGGCTCGTCGCTGGAGGTGGTCGGAGCTGCTGGGTCCACGTGCGCAGGCGGGCGAGCTCGTCGGCGGCGTGGGCTCCGGCCTATCCACGGCGGTACGATTCAATCCAGGGGCATGGGGAGCTTCATGGAGGTCTAAGGAGTCTAATCGTGCAAGGAATCGACGAGAGACTCACCGTGCACCTCGGTCCACGGTTGCCGGCGGGCGGGCGAAGTCCGGTGAGCGTGATTCGGCTACTCCGGTGACGTAGGCCCTCGGTTCAAGCTTGAGCACGGCCTACGGCTTCACCAGGAAGCTAACTGGGGGCTTGGATCGAACGGAGGGGGGCTGGAGAGGGGTTGGCCACGACGGTGGCTTTCGGCCGGCACTGGCGGGTCGCGGGGAGGTCGCCGGAGGCGATGGCTGGCTCGGGCAAGTCCGGTGAGGTACGGATGAGGCACTGGGGGAAACAACCGAGCGCTGGGGCGGGTTTTATAGACGCGGGTGTGGCCGGGGCGCCGGCTCGACCGTTTGGCGCGACGCGGGCACGCGGGGCGCGCGCGCGGGCGTGCTCTGGCGAGCTCAGAGCGCGTCGAACACGTGGCGCGTTGCTTCTGCCCGTGTTCTTCGCTCTGCTGAGCGGCCAGGCGTACGAATCTTGCCCTAGCGCCTATGGGAGATCTCTTCCCTGCACCTAGGGCTACCTATTTCATGTAAGTTCCAAGGGGAGATGTGGCCTGGTCGAAGAGATACGGCAGCGCCAAGTCTTGTCTGTCTGCCCTGTGCAAACCGAGACAAAATCAATGCCAAGGCGTGTCAAACGGTTTTGGTTTGGGTTCAAACTTTTCCAGGGCATTCTAGGGTTCATTTGGCGCCATTTTGTTATTTGGGTCGACTGGTTTTGAAAAGGAAATCAAGGTGAACATGAGGGATCTTTGCTTAAGGGTTGGTGTTTGACTTAGGCAAAATCTGAATTCTTCCCTTGTGTTCAAACTTGGGTGATCTTTTTAGGGCCTTTCTGAAAACTTTTTGGGGGCACTTCCTTACTATTATTTGTGGGTTATTAAGTATATTACAACTTTTATATTTGGCCTAAACCATGATCATGATGTTTACATGGTCTTTTGTTCATGGCTTCAATTAGGGTTTTAATTGCCTATGGGGGTTTTGTGCTAGGGCTTTGGGAGATCTCCACTTAGATGTGCATTACAAGCTAGGGCATGGTATCCAAGATAGTTTACACTTGATTAGGACCTTGAATTCCAAGATTGAGATACTTTGCCCACAATTCTCTATGTAACTATGGGTTAAAGGGGGTAACCCTGGGTGGACACCCTGAGTAACACCTAGGGTGTTACAATCACGCCTGTACCTTTACTTTACATCGATCTGAATGTACATTTGTAATTCTATTTTATGAATTTAATGATGGAAATACATTAATAATAATACTGGTATTAGTACTCGCATATTATATATGGATGCTATGTTTTATCATTTGTCAACCTTACGAAGGTCTTTCCTTTGGTAACCTTCGTCCGAGATTCATTATATCCGAAGGGATATACTGTTTTTAAGGACGAAGGAGTTTAACATTTAACACTTTTATGTTGTCTTGTTCTTAATTCATAGCATTTGAGAACAAGCCCCCAACACACACGTTGGAAAAGTTTGGAAATTGTCCATGACTTTTGCAATAAAGTTGCACCCAAATTTATCTTTATAGCCCTCAACCCTGCATGACCTACAGCTAAACTTAGCCTGAGATGCTGCACATCAGAGATTCGACTTATATCCGGACAACCACCTCTCCCAATCTATTTAACAGACAATTAAAAGTAAATACCCATTAAAAGGTACTAAGAAAAACTAAAAGTTTTTCTTAAAGAGAATTCCCAAATTTGGGCTCTGAAACTATCAGAACGCGATCGATTTATTAGTTCTTTTAACGACACCTAAAGTTCAGACACAACAATACAACAACTTCAGAGTAGCCTAACTCCAATTATATGCAATGAAGATTACAAACCAATACTCTTTGGGAAAATCATGAAATTACTAAAACTTTCATAATCCAACAAAACCCACTTTACCGTATTCAATGTCTATACTTCCGTACAAAATTAAGGCTGTTATAGGAAACCCATAACTCTCAAATGTTTAGACCAAACTGGGTGATTGAGCATCCTATGCAAAGATGAAGAAACCTACTACAAAACATTCTAGATAAGTGAAGCCTGATTCAGCCTCCACTAGTTTAAAATGACTCCCAAAACGAAACAACACCTTACCCATAATAAAAAAAACAATATAAAATAAAACCCAAGGCATTGGCAGGTGCGATCAACACTAGGATTTTCCACTACTAAATGGGGATGCAACTACCCAAAGCCTTTAAGCAACACTTTACCTAATAGGTTAGAACGCTAAGCACAACAATCAACGAATTCAACAACCTCGTTTGTTAATGCCACTAAGGTCAAACATCCATGTATCGACAATGTATGAAACACCTGACATACCCGCCTCTAGCACTATAAAACATGGTTGTTATTACACTAGAATCCAACTATTAGAGCGCTCCACAACTATTCGGTTGACGTGAAGCAAATGGTGCTCATGTCATGTAACGTCTTTTCCTCCTCTCAAAAGAGATAAAATTTGCAATACTCATCAAGCAATGGAGGGATAACAACAAGAAAAACTAATGTACTTCTTAACACAGACTCATGCAAAAGCTTCATTAATATTACCTTCAATACTAAAATAATAACACGATACTATGCTCAACAGGAGTAATTGGACGTCAATAAGACAATCCACATAACCAAACTACCTTGATTAACCTCACATACAACAAAACCTACTATTACTGCACTTGAACAATTTGTACCTCGTGATATCACAGGATGCATTCAAAGTAGTAGACATACATGATCTATCAACCATCATTCATATAAGAAAAATCTCAATCCGATGCAACAACCCCATCATTAAAGAGATAGATGACTAACAAACATAAGCAACTCCCAGTTAAGCATTGACTTCGTTTAAGATAAAGCGGTCCAAATAATGATTCAACAAGCATGCATAGAGAAACTGCTCATAAAAAAATATATGAAATGGGTTGTCAAAATCGCCCACATGACTAGCCTGCAACAACTAAAAATTATGCATAGCCTTTATGGCTATTGAAACAAGCCATAGAAGGAAAACATGCACGACATAAAATCCACTTGAAACCACCCTATTTATTGTTAAAAATAAGGTTGCACATAATAAGAAAACCTATCAGGTAGACATGGTTGGACTTATCAATCTACGTCATCTCACAAATTCACTCGAGTTCTACCAGTCTAAAGATTTCATAGACATTACAACGTTGCCTCTGCTCTATAGAGACAAACCAATTTTATACTAAGATCAAGTTAGCAAGTAGCCGCACTAGCCTAAAAAAAGTGAGGCACAAAGCATTGCACCCATGGAAATATTACATTGATAAGTTGGGTTGTAACCCAACAGTCAATCAAACTCAACAACACCATAAAACTACATCATATAGTGTTTCCACACTACACCAAGTCGGATTAGACCCACTATACACAAGCTCAATAAACAATCGGTCCTATAAGTACAAGAACCCAAGAATCCTTTTGGGAAAAAACATCCACAGTCAAGCATATAGAAATATATGATGGTAATAGCTCAGAGATTTGAAAACATTGCATCCCAAAAAAACATCATGACGATATGTATATAAAACAAGTACATTAGTAGCTTCACTTGCATAAATCTTCAATAACAACCACATCAAGAAACCAATATTAAATAGAAGTAACATATCATATCAAGCATTACGTCGTTAACGACATACCCCATCAAACCATAAAGGGATTTGGAGTAAGGAAGTTCTAGTCATCTATATAATAAAATACTTATATAAAAGATATACGAACCCATACCCTTCCTATATGTGCAAGTGTGTCAAATTTATCTTCAAATTGCGTAGAATCTAAAGCCTATGCTTTGATACCAACTGTAACACCCCGGGGTCCACAAACACCCCGGAATGGTACTAAACAATACTTCTGGCATCTATATATAAAATTTCGGCAGCATCCCCTTTGCAAAATTGCATAAATGAGGGGCAACAGTGTATAAACATATATCATGACAAAAACATACTAAGTAATATTAATCGGCTAGCAAAGTGAAGTTAAACATACGACATGAACTGAATTAACTAGTGCGCACAACTAGTTAAAAAAACAAACTTCCTTTGACAATAAGTTTCTAATTAAATCATGGTTGCGCCTGGGCAGCGTTATTGTGAGAGTGAAAGTGGACGTGCTGCTACTCCCCTCATTCCCAACATGTATCAAGTACCTGCATTGAGTAATGCAAGAGTGAGATGACACATCTCAGCAAGTAAAATAATACCAAACTGTTTAACCACATAAGAACATTGTTTTACCACCACTTGATTCCACAACTTTCTTATTACGAAGGTGCAGCACGTATACAATGTACAACACACCTAGTCACCACACCTCGCAGGTAGAAACCACAATAGTAACATAGTAATGTCACACTTCATATATATACCTCATGAGTGCAAATGTCTGCAAATGCAAGGATGACTTCTGCCTTCATACCTCTAAGGATATGAAGCCGCATCGTACCCCTCCTCGGGCAACGTACGATGCTAAAAATGTACCGGTACGGTCAGACCATAAGATCACGACATAACTTCAAAATGCAAGATGGATGATGCGATGTGCATGTCATGCCTACAACACCTCATATAACGTGATTCCAAAAAAAGATACTTCAACTTCATCCAAGATGGGAATCAACCTCATATATCATTACCACATTATGATCATCCACAATATTAGACAATTGAGAATTAATACTTCCAAACAAATAAACTTCATCATAGAATTCAATGATTAACATAATTAAAACTTATGCATACTCAATGATAGGGAATAGGATGCAAACCAAATGGTAGCAACCACCACTGTATTTACTTGCCTTTACCGGAAGTTCGGGCAAATCCCTAAGTACGATCCGGAAGTCCACCACATGTTTTTGACACACAACTTAGTGCATCAATTTCACATAATCAGGCTCATAAACGATGCCGCACCTACGCACAAACTCAAACCCCGCCGCGGGTTACATCTCTCCCCACACCCACCAAACTGCAACGACGCTGCTTAATAATTTCATAACTTTAAAATTATGACAGCAGTGGTAACAAACAAAAACTCTAGAGGCATCTACATAAAATTCCCCACAAGATTTGTATACAATTTATAATTAAATTCCAACATCTAATTAGCCTAAAACAGTCCACAAGATGAACCCTGTAATCTGTTTTTTGTCTTTTGGACAGCGACATACCCGGATTCAAACAGCGATATCTTTTAAAATATAAATCCAAATCAAGCGCATAAGTACTCATGGAAAGATAAGACAAAGCCCTACATGATTATCATACTGGTTAACACTAATTACCCATGAAAAATTCCCAGAAACTACTAATACTACTGCTGTTCACCCACCTGAAAAATCTGTTTTCTTGGACAACAACATAACCGGATTCAAACAACGATATCTCCTCAATTATAACTCCGAATCGAGCGCATAAGTACTCGTTGGAAAGGTATGACAAAGCTCTACATGGTTCTCCCACTGATCCCCACTAATTGCCCACGAAAAATTCCCAGAAATCCCTAGAACTACTGCTGTTCGTCCACCCACTAAATTTCTGGACAGCACCTCTACCAAATCGCATAGGTAAACATGTAACCAATTGGATTGCAGCACAAATACAACAAAATGATCACGAAAATCACCTTGGGTTCCTCATTTCCTCCTTCTTTTCTTCCTTCTTCCTCCCTCCAAACTCCCATGGAAGACTCGCACCCACACGACGGACACCAAGAGGGGAGGCTCCACCTTGGAGAGGAAGAGGGGGGAGGCTAGGGTTGAGGGGTGGCGCTGCAATCTCTTGGGGACGAAGGAGAGGGATTGGAGCGACTGCAAGAGAGGAAGAGAGAGGGGGGCAGCCAAAGGGGTGGGGGAGTGAGAGGGAGGGGGCGGCTAGGGTTAAGGGGGGGAAACTAATGGGCTTCCCACCGCCGGATCGAGATCCACGGCCGAAACTCGCTCTCACGTCATCTCCTGACCCCAGCGCATAAATCCAACAAGTATTCTACTATTTTACTGGTGAATGCTTCCTAAAAAACTCCAACCCCAACTACACAGATCACGAAAGAAAAGGGAAAAATAAATTTAACTTCTTTTCAGAAAATTGGGTATCACAAGATGGGAAGTTTGTAGGCAACAACATCCGTGTGGTTAGGGATTTCCCCGATGTCTTTCCAGAGTAGTTACCCAGGATGCCACCAGATAGGGAAGTTGAGTTTGTCATTGATCTCTTACCTAGGACCGCTCCTATTTCAAAAAGGCCATATAGGATGTCCGTAGAAGAACTAAAAGAACTTAAGAAACAGTTAACGGAGTTGCAGGAGGCTGGGTACATTTGTCTGAGTTCCTCACCATGGGGAGCACCGGTTCTGTTTATACAGAAGAAGGATGGATCACAGAGGATGTGTGTGGATTATAGATCCCTTAATGATGTTACTGTGAAGAACAAGTATCCGTTACCCTGCATTGAAGATTTATTTGATCAAATGAGAGGTGCTAGGGTGTTCTCAAAGATTGATCTCAGATCGAGGTATCATCAAATGAAGATTAGGCCATCTGATATTCCCAAGACGGCGTTCTCAACCCGATATGGTCTATATGAATTCACAGTCATGTCGTTTGGACTAACTAATGCACCAACCTATTTTATGAATCTGATGAATAAGGTGTTCATGGAGTATCTTTGCAGGTGGTATTCATTGACGATATTCTTATTTATTCCAAGAGTGATAGTGACCATGAGGAACATCTATGATTAGTGCTATAGAAGCTACGGGATAATCAACTCTATGCCAATTTCAGCAAGTGCGAGTTCTGGATTGACGTAGTGCCATTCCTTAGGCACATCATCTCTAATGGTGGAATATCAGTGGATCCTACTAAAGTTAGGGAGATTGTGGCGTGGAGCATACCCAGTATAGTTACTGAGGTTCGGAGTTTCTTAGGACTTGCAGGCTATTATCGGTGATTTATTGAAGGGTTGTCTAAGATTGCTAAGCCTATGACATCACTATTAGAGAAGGGAAACGAGTTTGAATGGACCTAGAAGTGCCAAGATAGTTTTAATCAGCTGAAGTTAAGATTGATGTCACCCCTAGTGTTGATTATGCCAGATCTGCAAAAGGCATTTGATATCTATTGTGATGCGTGCGGCCAAGGCTTGGGATGTGTTCTTATGCAAGAAGGACACGTGATTGCCTACGTGTCTCGTCAGTTGCGGAAACATGAGTTGAACTATCCCACTCATGACTTAGAACTGGCAGTCGTAGTGCATGCGCTCAAGATATGGAGACATTATATAATGGGAACTGTTGGAACTTGCTCACTGGTGCAAGCTGATCCAACGGGGGGGTGTAATAGCGCAAACAGGGTTTCAGCACGTGATGGCAAAAGCTCTGTTCCTCTAGCCTCTCAAGGGCACTGTGCGGGGGTATTTATAGGTATCTGAGTGCCCAGCGTCCTGTGTTAAGGACGCATGTGCCCTCAGACACCTAGGTTATCCCCGGAATATTCCCATAAAGCGGGGTTACAGACCGTAATTACAGGGATGCCTTTACAAATTAGGCCCGTAATGCACAGCGGCCACGCAGGGCCTGTTACAATGGGTCGTGTGGCCGTGGGCCTGCGTGCTAGACGAGGTCGCAAGATGGGATGACCTGGTCACAGGTCTTCGTCCGGTGACGTATGGGGCGAAGGGTGAGCCTGCCCGTTGTCTTGTCTCCGTTGGTCCAGCGATTACGGCGAAGGCATCGAGCGAAGGGTGGCGTCTTAGCCTTCGCCCCAACATTTGCCCTCCGAGGGACCAGTTTGACTAAGTCATCTGGTGCCGAAGACGTCGCTAGATGGCGGAGACGCTGCCCTCGCTCGAAGTGGTTCCGCTGGGGTTTTTGACATGACCGTTGATTGACACCGTACTGTTGGACTGCGGGTTTCCCGAAGCGCCGCGCCCTGTCTATAAAAGGGGGCGGGGGCGGCGCGTTTTGAACTTTATCTTTCCGCGCTCCGTGAAAACCCTAGCCGCTTTTTCCACCTTCTTGCTGCTCGTCTACCCACCTTGCTCTTGTTCGCCGGAGATCTGGCCCGAGTGAAGCAGACCGCCCGCCGCCGCCGACGGTACGTAGCGATGCCGACCTCTTCTTCTTCTGCTGCCGCTACGCCGCTGGCCGACGCGTCGTTTGAGGAGACGTTGAGCACTGTGGCAGCGGAGGAGTTGCGCGCCGGCGATACGGTGGATTTTGGTGTGTCGCTGATGTCCTCAGTCCGCGTGCAAGATATGCAGCGGCTTGGTTACTTTGGCGGTGGAGTCGCTCGTGTCCCGGGGACGGAGGAGGTCCCCGAGCCGGAAGGCGAGTTGGTTGTGTTCGAGGTGTTTTTTGCCGCTGGTCTTCGCCTGCCTGCGCACAGATTTGTGGGAGAAGTCTTGCGCAGATTTAACGTCCAGATTCATCAGCTGACTCCGAATGTCGTGGTGGCTCTGTCGAAGTATTTCTGGGCGACGACTTCGTACGGCGGACAGCCATCGGTCGAAGTCTTCGCGAAGTACTATTGCCTGCATTGGCAGAAAAGGATGATCGGAAATGAGGTTGCCCAGTTTGGGTCCTGTACATTTACGCCAAAGACCGGCAAGACCACGATGGAGGTAGTTGAGTTGGTTCCTTGCGCCCGCAACAAGTGGGGCAACTGGCATGAGTTTTGGTTCTACGTTGCGGAGGGCACAGTCGAAGACCATCCGGGGCTCCCCGTGGCCGAGATGTGCTCACATTATTACTCAGCATACCCGCTGTTTGAAGTGGCGGAGGGGGATGCAGACGAAGGGGCCCTTCGGTGCGCCGCCGGCCTGAGCAGTGGGCGCGATTTGGTTGAGGAGTTTGTGACGTACGGGGTGTGGCCTTTGGCGCATGGCTGGGCGTTGGGCGAAGTATGCCCTCGCCAGATGCCTTCCCATGGTGGGAAGCTGGTGCGAAGTCCCGCCTTCGCGCTGGATCTGCATAGCCGCGATCCAGCCGCCTTTGTGCGTGAGGCGGAGGATGGGGCAGTGCGGATCGTCGGTCGGTACGTGCCGAGGACAGAGGGCCAGCGTTGCTGGGATATTCACGGGTCTAATGACCTCTTGAATAGGGTTTTCGAGTTGAACCGTCTACCGTATGGCGGTTATCCCGGCCAAGACGATGTGGATTGTCGCGGGAAGATGCCGGTGGTAGAGACTGGAGACGACTCCGCGCCGGCGGCCGCCCCATCCTCTAAGAAGATGAAACTAGGTACTGCTGTGGGAGGACTGGGTGTGTCTGATGGTTTTGCTAGGGAATTGATGAGGACATGTGCGGCCCCGGGGGGAAGGATGTCTTCGCTCGAGCTCCGGGAGTCTTCGGCGCGGATGCTGAGGGTTACCGGGGGTTGGTGGCCTAAGAATGTTCCTGTCCCCCACGCGGCCGGTGAAGACTTTTTTACATCTCGCATGGTTCGTGACTGGAAAGTGTTTCCTTACGGGCGGAATATTGCTGCTGTTGTGTCGGCAGTGATGGACAAGGATCGTCAGGGAGCTGCACAGAAGCGCCAAGCGGTCATCAGGCTTCATGAGGCCAGGCCGAAGAGGCCGCGGGGGACACAAGAGTGCACCGAAGAGGCCGAAGAGGCCGAAGAGGCTTCATGAGCTGCACAGAAGTGCCAAGTGTACACCGATCACAAGAGTTTGAAATACATATTCACTCAGAAGGGTCTCAACCTTAGGCAACGCCGTTGGTTGGAGCTCATTAAGGATTATGATTTGGAGATTCACTATCATCTGGGCAAGGCAAATTTGGTTGTAGATGCCTTGAGTAGAAAGGAGCATGTCCATGTAGCTATTGTCACTCAGCTACCCGATGAGTTAGTAGAAGATTTTTGATGACTCAACCTAGGAATAGTTGCTCACACTGACGGAGTCACCATTGAAGTGGGACCTACCTTGGAGCAAGAAATTCGTAAGGGCCAGATTGATGATGCTAAAATACAAGAAATCAAAGATCTGATTACTAAAGGTAGAGGTCCAGAATTTGTGGAGGATGAGCAAGGCACAGTATGGTTCAAGAACCGGGTATGTGTTCCTGAAATAGACAGCGTCCAAGAGACTATATTGAAGGAAGCCCATGACTCTGATTACTCTATTCATCTTGGGAGCACTAAGATGTATCAGGATTTGATGCAGAAGTACTGGTGGTATGGGCTGAAAAGAGATGTGGATGCACACATGGCTATGTGTGATGTGTGTCAAAGAGTCAAAGTTGAACACCAAAGACCAGCTGGACTACTGCACCCGCTAAAGGTACCCGAATGGAAGTGGGAAGAGATTGGTATGGACTTCATTGTTGGGTTGTCTCGCACCCCGAAAGGGTAAGGTTCCATATGGGTGATAGTGGACAGGCCAACCAAAGTAGCTCACTTATTCCGGTCAAGACTACTTATAAAGGATCTTAGTTGGCAAAGATATATATGGCTCGAATTGTGTGTTTACACGGTGTACCAAAGAAGATCGTATCTGATAGAGGATCACAGTTTACCTCAAGATTTTGGAAAAGCTTTCATGAGAATATGAACACGAAGTTGAGCTTCAGTTCGGCCTATCACCCTCAAACTGATGGCCAGACTGAAAGAACTAATCAAGTACTTGAGGATATGTTGAGAGCTTGTGGCCTTCAGCATGGAGGCAGTTGGGACAAGAGTTTACCATATGCTGAGTTCTCTTATAATAATAGCTACTAGGCCAGTCTGAAGATGTCACCATTTGAAGCTTTATATGGCAGGAAGTGCAGGACTCCTCTATATTGGGATCAGACTGGAGAAAGATAGTTCTTTGGGCCTGAACTTATTCAAGAGGTAGAAGAACAAGTCCGTACAATCAGGGAGAACTTGAGGGTAGCATAAACTCGAGAAAAGAGCTATGCTGATAATCGAAGAAGGCCACTGGAGTTTGAGGAGGGTGATCATGTGTACCTTAAGGTGTCACCACTTTGTGGAATGAGGAGATTCAAAGTTAAGGGCAAGTTATCCCCTGCTTTATTGGACCTTTCAAAATCTTTAGGCGAGTTGGGGAGATGGCCTACTAACTCGAGCTACCTAATCATCTATCTGATGTACACGATGTATTCCATGTGTCTCAACTCAAGAAGTGTCTTCGTGTCCCTGAGGAACAGCTACCAATGGAGGAACTCAGTGTTCAGGGTGATCTAACTTATACGGAATATTCTATCAAGATTCTTGATACCTTGACTCGAGTTACAAGAAATAAAGTGATAAAGATGTGCAAAGTGCAATGGAGTCACCATGAAGAAGATGAAGCCAATTGGGAGAGAAGAAGAGCTTCGAATAGAATTTCCCCATCTTTTACCTAGTCCTTCCTAAATCTCGAGGACGAGATTCTTGTTAACGAGGTAGGATTTGTAATACCCAAAAGTATAAACAATGAAATATAGTTGATTCCCTAACTGCATGACTTCTATTTATTATCAGATGTTAAACACTCATGTCTAAAAGTAGACAAATCAACAAAAGACACATTACTAACTTATGCATCATGTTGGCTTTTGTTTGTATGTGCATTTAGTAAAAATAGTAATCACATCAATGGAAATAAATTAATGTCCCAAATTGTGGATCTAATACCTATTTTGAATATTTAAGAATGGGAAATAACCAGGAAAGGAGGAGAAAGAAAATATTATATGAATAAAAATAAATAGACAAAAATATCCTTCTTACACTAGGATTTGAATTTGAATATTTAGCTCAAATATGAGACTCATGACAAAAAAATCAAATTTAAATTTGAATCCAAGAAAATAAAAAGAAATAAACCAGAAAAGAAAAAGGGAAAAAATACTATTGGGCCAGCAAATTTGCTTTCAGCCTAGGACGCCATTTCTTCGCGCGGCCCAATTCCCTATCCACCACGCGCGCTGTCACTCGTTGCCAAATGGGCCTGCACGTTGGTCTCCATAGGGCGTGCGCATGTCACTACAGGCTAGGACCCACTTGTCACCCCGGCCATCGCGACGCTAACAAACCGAGGCGAGTCGTGCGGCGAACTTCGCTCAGTCTCGGCGTGAGCGGGCACGCTCCACGACTCCGTGCACCTAGGCAATAAAAATGGACCCTCCTCCCATGATTCCTCGTCGTGCTCACTGCTCGCCGCCACCCACATAGTTCTACCAGCTATCTGGTAGGGGAAAGTGTGATCAAGTTGGGGGAAATCGCCGCCAAGACCCCGCATCGACCCGCGCCGCCTTGCCAAACTCACGGAGTCAGCGGGGGATAACGGGGTGAGATCGTGCAACATCTCTGTGGTTCGTTCTACCTGGCGAGCGCCCTAAATCGCTTGTCGGTGTGTCTTCGCAGCGGGGCTGCTCACCTCGTGACTCGGCACTACAGCTCAACACCTGTAACACCCTGAGTTTGGGGGTATAAATTTTCTTTCTAATTATCACCCAAAATCATGTGTTACTCTTCTTTTTCTCACTCTAGGTTTTATCTCCCTCTAGATTATTTCTCCCTTTTTCCTTTTGATTAGAAATAGCTTAAACTAGTGGAGGTCAATTATTTATTTTTGCCAAAACCTTATGGGTCATGACATGTTGCATCATGCTGAGCTTAAAATATTCTTTGGAGTGTTGCACATGTTTAAATTAATTTGAATTTGAAACCTAGTTTGAATTTGGATTTGAAAACTCTATAGAAAAAGAAATGGAAAAGGAATTAGAAAATTCAGAGAAAAGAAAAGGATAAAACAGCCCAGCCGGCCCAAGTCTGCCCAGCCAGGCCGCGCGCTCGCGCGCCCGCGCCGTCTGACAGGCGGACCCCGCCTGTCAGCGGCAGTTCTCCCTCGCGCGCGCCCTCCCTCCCTCGCTCGCTGCCCAGTGGGGCCAACCTATCGGTGCCAGTTTTCTTCCCCGCACGCGCCCTCTCTCTCTGTCTCATGGGCCCAGTCCGCCAGTCGCCGAGCCGTTGCCCCGCACGCCCCTTTCTTCTCTCTCTGCGCCATGGACCCTCCCTGTCAGTTCCGCCCCCTCCGCGCTCGCCATGGACCAGCGCGTGCGCACTCGCGCACGTCACCGGATTTCTCGGCCATGACACTCGCCCACGCACCCAGCTCCCTTCTTAGAGCCCCGCCAGTGCCCCGCGCACACCCCTCGCCTCATTTTGCTCAGCTTCACCCTCTCTCGCGCTCTGCCCATGCCGCCAGCGACCGCTGGAGACCCGCGCCCGCGTTCTCGACCATCTAGCTCGCCGGAGACTGCTCCAAGCCTCCCCGAGCTCCGCCCTGAGGTGAGACACCCGTCCCCGTGCCCAATTTCCCCTATTGCGCCCTGTGCTCGTCTAATTTCACCTTCGCCGGTGCTCGGCCGCGGCGGTCCGCTGTGCTCGCGTGGTGGCCGGCCAATTTAGCCCGGTCTAGTTCCCCGGAGTAGGTCCCTGTGTCACCCCTGCCTATGCTGAAGCTAGCCCAGGCCTTAGCGTGCCTTAAGCCCCCTCCCTGTGGCTGGAATGGCTCACCGTAGTTACTCCGGCCCGCC